>CM031237.1:937729083-938434083 GCA_018340775.1 Taxus wallichiana var. yunnanensis | reverse complement strand
GAGCTTTATAAGCATGGAGGAGGTATGAAGAGGTCATGGATAATTTTATTGAAGAGGTTTTGATATTTGAAGATGATCATGTAAGTCTAAAGAGTCATATCTTGCATATAGACCTAATATAGTAGGTCTTCTTGAGTCCTAAAGAAGCAAATGACCTAATGGAGCTGTTGCAGACCTAATGGAGTTGATGTTATGAGTTTTTCATGTTTATCAAATGTCTTTTACTCTATGATGGCCAACCTAAGTGTATATGGCCGACCTATATGATGTATGTGCTTGAGACAGTATATATAAGGAAGGAAAATCGGGCCTATTAGAGTTGTTGAGAAGATTAGAGTATGGGCGACCTATAAGGGCTTGAGAGAGGTGTATGAGGTCTTAAATACCATGGAGAATGTATGAACATTGAATATATGATTATGGTCATCTTGTAGAAGTCAATTTTTCCATGCCCATGTCAAAGTGAAGAAGAAGAAGAGCGAGTTATCTTACCATGGCAGTTTGAGTGTCTTCAAGAGTATATGAGCTTGTGTATAAAGAGTGATTGATGTTTGAGAATCGAGAGAGTGTTCAAGAGGCTTGAGTTCATGATGAGGTGTGATACGTCGAGATAGAGAACAAACCAAGAAGAAGGGGGCAAAAGATAGAGAAGAGCAAAGAAGAAGCATACCATGGTAGTTTGAGGAGAGAAGAAGAGAAGAAGAGCTAAGAGAGTGTCATCATTAGTTGATCAACAACAAAGTGAAGGTGACAAACATTCCGTAGGTGGTTGAGTTGGTGTTGAGTCTTCCTTGTGGAGTTGGTGCTTCACTAAAACCTAGGGGTTGGTACTCCTTGTGGAGTTGGTGCTTCACTAAATTAGAGGTTGTAGCCTTCTTGCAAGTTGGTGCTTGCTAAAGTCAGGTTGGTGCCTGATAAATTAGGGGTTGGTGCCTCCTTTCAAGTTGGTGCTTGCTAAAGTCAAGTTGGTGCTTGATAAATTAGGGGTTGGTGCTCTTTGTGGAGTTGGTGCTTCACTAAATATTGATTGTTGTTTATTAATGCAATGATCGTGGGTTTTCTTCCCCTTGAGGGTTTCCCACCTATATGTTGTGTTCATGTGTGCTCTCTCTTGTTTCATATTCTTGTGGATGGTTGTTTCATGCATAATAAGCTCACAATGGTTAATGAATGTTGAATTATTGCTTTGATGACTCATACAAGTTAAGTAAAAGTAAAGATAATTGAAGTTAAGGTTTTTGAAGACACTGATTCACCCCCACCTCTCAATGATTGTGCTTCCAACATGGCTGCCAATTTTAAACCCTATTACCATATACTTACGAAAAAGATAACAAAATAATTATAACCATCATTTATTAGTTTTAATGGGTCTTTGATCTCCTTAACAATACGAGAGGGGGACATGTATTCTCTTTGTTGTTTTTTTTAATTCCTTAGGAGTTTTTATCACTGCAATTAGTGTTAAATTCTCAATCATGGTCTTCATATTTATCATTCCATGGAAATATATAAAAAGGCGTGCATATATAGGTCCACCAATAGTTGCCACCTCACTTAAGTACTTATAGTCCTTACCAATAAGTTTCTTCTCATTTTATATTCATGTAGCGAATGTTTGAATACTTGGGAAGCCAACTCTTGGGAAGTTCGGCCTCGACAATGGCATTGTGACCATGGTTTGCATCATAACTTATTCATGTTCTCCTCAATTAAAGCCATGTGCTCGTTATGTATAGTGTGGCAATAGTGTATCATCCTCAATTACAATATTTAAAAAACATCTCCATCTACATTCATAGAAAAACCTAATTTTTAAACTTAATGTATGGATGTGATAGATACATAGACGAGTTTTTAATTATTTGTCAACCCCGCCAATGATGTACAATATCGAACAAACACTCTAAAATGTGTCGTAATTCATCATGCAGGAAAACAAAATAGTGCAATGCAATGTGTAGCTAGTATGAACGTAGGAATTTCATTACTACAATGAACGGTTTAATGATTTTTTTGAGATTTACTAGTCTTCTAACTTGAAATATTTGACATAATGGTTCAACATGCAATGAGTTTGTAGGGGCTAAACTTAATGGCCACAAACAATCAATTTCTTTGTAAGGTTATTAGATGCATATGGTGAAATTTGGGTTACAACATAAAATTATATGAAGGATTATAAAAAACTATATATATTGTCACAACAAACTTACGATGAATTGTTTCCTAAGCAAATATGATTCAATGAAGCTTTAAGTGGCAATCAAAGCAGACCAAGGTAAAACACTACGTAAAGGTCGGAGATCAAAAGAAAACAACAATTTGAAGACTTGAAGCCAACACCAATATCTCCAACAAAGCTATCATGGTCTGCAACTCAAATAAAAATCTTTTGAAACACTTTGTGATCCACCTTTAAGTTTCTTGTCAAGTATTAAGCTCCTTGACTATGGTAGGCTCTTTATAGTCCACTTTTAGAATATATCGATGAAATTATGGATTCCTCGAATTCCTATGTTTATCATGTAAACAGATATGCAACAATGGGGAAGATCTAATACAGATATGCAGCAATGGGGGCATCTAATAAATGAAGACTTGTTCAAATGGTTTAACTCTCAGTTAAGCACGTCTGCTAGAAAATCGGACATAAATTTGTTATCAATTCAGTGAAGGTTTCTCTAAGTTAATGTGTACAGCCTCTACACAAAATCCCTTCAATTTTTCTAAGTTGTGTGGAATGTGTAATGTGTAATAAAATGTAAGCTTCTACTAGTAATGTACTGAAAAATACAAGAATGAAGTGAACTGGAGGATATTTGAATTAGGGCTGATGCACATCGAAGAGGCCTCTAAATCTAACTATCAACCTTGTTCTCTTCATCCCCAGATAAGCACAGCCACTTGGTTTTTACTTTTCCCACTTCCCTTGACCCTGATTTCTTCTCTTGGACATTAAAAAAGTTTACATTTGTGTTCATACAAAACATATGTAATTGAACATTATTTTGTTCAATTTTTAAAATTTTATGTTCTTTATCTATGTTTATCCTTTCACTTGATTTCATGTCAGCGTGATCATTGACCTTCGTATGCAATTGCTAGTAAGTTGTCTGAAGTATATCCTTTGAGATGTTTCTTTAATCTAAATCAACTGGATACTATTATTAAATAAATAAATTGCCATGATAAGACCAGTTAGCCTTCAATTACTATAAATAATTTTCCATTATAAATACATGTGAAATGTTTTTATATTTATATGTTTTGCTTTAAATTTTAAAATAAGACTTGCAGCAAGAGAGATGATACGAACTCTAATATCAGGTTAAATGTGAAGATCAACCCTTGATTTGGTCTTCCACATTGCAATGAATCTCAAAAGGGCACAACAATTGAACCTTCTTTTAGGCCTCTTCTACGACATTTGAATTCAGTTCCAAAGCATGAACCAAGGGCTAAGCCATGAATGGTAGGCAGTTTTGCATCAACTTTGAAATGCATCAAATTTGAATTGAAAACATTAAAAAATGTTGCTAACAATACTAAATAACCAAAACAGAGATTCCATCACCTCACGCTGATTTTCAGCTAGCTCTCAATTTTCCAAAATAAGATCCAAAATACTGGACACAAGATATTGCATTACTCAGAAATAATTAGATCTTATACACATTTAATGATGGAAATATCATTCATGACAGAGATTGTACAAAAATGAAAATTAAAAATAGCCTTCCATTAAAACAATAGATGAAACATCCTGCTAGGTTGTAAGAAAGAGATAACTCTTTCATAACCCAATAAAGGCAAGAAGTCGCATAAACCAACCTTACTGACATTAATCTCTCTAATATGGTACCAATTTTAAAATTGTGTTAGTGTGGAAAACGGAATATATATTGAGTTAATTTTGCATTGCGAATAACAATCAATGAGTAAAAACTTAATATTATGTTAGACTACAATCTTAGCCATTACTTATATACAAAAATTGTTCAGGATGTAGGCAAAGTATTGCGCAACATCCAAAGGAAAACAAGTTAGAAAAGAGAAATAATGCTTCCTAAACTGCTACGACCACATCGGCTCGCTGCCTTAATGCTTCAGAACGTTTACTTCTTTCCATGGCATCAACCAACCAATTTATCCCGTCTTTGACACCCAACCTGTAACAATAATATTTATGCAGAAAACTGTCAATACTAGCCATAGGAAGATCCCATACTTAATTTTTTCTAATTTACAGAACTGGCTATTTACAATAGATTCAAGCAAGTCGGAGAGTGGATTTTTAGATTGCATATCTTACCCATCATAAGCAGAAATTGCTTGAAACATATATGGCCTTTCATCCAGCTCTTTCAAGTCCAAATATCTTGCCAGATCTTCGGCTGATACAGCACCTGGAAGGTCCTGTGTTGAAATATAGAATAACAGATGAATGGGTGCAAACAAGAGATTGTCATTAATACCTTAAAATGCATTATACTAGAAAAGCAATTCAAGCCAAGCTAAACCAAGGAGATATAAGTCAAGAAAGAGATTTGAATACACAATTTCATTAATAAGCCCTTTGGAAGCAGGACTTAGCAGAGTATGAGACCAAAAATGCCATGCTTTATTTCCTAAGTATATATTTAGTATTTATACTATATATTATATAATCACTATCACTATTAGGATAAGAGTTTTAGGGATATTGAGATAACCAGTTCGAGTACACATCTCTTGTAACAGAATTTCTAAATAACAAGTTTATACATCTGGACAAGTTTCCCTTTACGATATTCGAATAAAGCCTGCTAAGCATACTTTAGAAAGGGCCATCACAGAGAGACAAAAACCTAAAAGCGGTATCATTGTTCAATAGGACAGGGCACAATATCCCTTACCATGCTTTTATTCCATGGAAACACTGGAAAGAAAAGAAAAATAAGACGAGAAGCATTTTTACAGAATACCAAAGGAACAGATCCAAATCCAGAGGTTTTGTTTCCTAAGCCCGTCCAAGTATACCAAAGAAGTCAACAACCTGCCCATAATAAAAGATTGCTGGCTGAAGGCATTGCCTATGCAACATGGTGTCTGTGATAGTCAATTATAAATTTATGAGTTAATTGCCAGATCTGACCAAGCTTCTCGTAGCAAGAAAAAAACGGTTATCTCAAAAACACTAAAAAAATAAAAATAAATGAAATGAAATAGTGAGTATGCATTTACTAAAAGGGTAGAACAAACATTCCTTGTGTCCAGAAATGTTACTGGGCTCCAATTTTGCTAAGATCGGCTATGATGCAGACACAAATGAATGGTAGATGTCCAACAGTTCGTAAATGAGCAAACAGGAAGGATGCTTGACAATTCTATTGATGTGCAAACATCAAGTTACAGGGCTATGAATTGCTGCAATACTCATAGGTATTGGACAGCAGTTACAAAACAAAAAATGGTTACACAGGTGCAACCAAAAGCATACAGGAATGAATAAAAACAAATATATGATTTTAACCATATAACCATATCACAAATTAATAAAATCATATAACAACATAGTAACAACTAAATTACCTATGGAGAATTAAAATGCTAAATTACTACTACACAACTACAGATAGAGGACCAACATGACAAGTACAAGCACTCCTATCTTGGATTGGAAGTATGGCAGAAGGAGAATCATATCTTTGTTTCTCAGTTGAAATATGCCAAGACAACGCTCGAGAAATTTAGGATGATGGACTGCACACCGATTGCCACACCTATGGAGACAAGACTTCAGTTGTCTCGTACAGATCCATCTCCACTGGTAAATGCAACTCTCTATCGACAGTTGATCGGGAGTCTCATTTACCTGACTTATACTAGACCAGATATCAACTTTGCAGTCAGCTATCTTTCACGGTTCATGTAGGAACCCAAAGTTTTTCATTGGAAAGTAACAAGGCGGATCTTGAGATATCTCAAGGGCACTATGGATTTTGGTCTAGAGTACAAGAAGAATGATCAGTTCTTTGTGATTGGATATTCGGATTCAAATCATGTAGGTAACAATGATGACAAGAAATCCACTTTAAGATTTGCATTCTTTTTGAAATCTGGTCCAATATCATGGGGAAGCAAGAAACAAAATTTTCTTTCTCGATCTTCCATAGAAGCCGAATATCGTGTTGCAGGTGGAGTCTGCAAAGCGATATGCCTATGCCGCATACTTGAGGGACTTGGACTACCACAGGAGAAATCTACCACCTTGTATATTGACAACGAAGGTGTTCTGAAACTTGTTCGCAATCCAATGTTTCATGAGAGAACGAAAAACATTGAGGTACAAGTACATTTCATTCGCGAGCCAACATTTAGCAAGCCGAGGCGAGACAGAGATAGAGCTACATTAGTTCAAGTAGACCCTATTGGATGGTGGACATGGCATGGCAAGGATGCACCAGACTTGAGGATTCTTGCCACTCGCCTCCTTTCACAGGTTGCTAGTTCCTCTGCTACAGAGAGGAATTGGTCCACATATGGCCTCATCCACATAGTTAAGAGGAACCACCTTACCTCTCGATGAGCAAAGAAGTTAGTAGCCGTGCATAGTGCCTTGAGACTTCAGGATCGACAAACTCCTGAGTATCGTCAGACTTCAACCACACGTTGGGATGTTGATCCCGAAGATGCTTCACAGATTGATGAGGAGGCACAGGTGGGATTGGTTGGGGTTCCATTGGATGAGGCAGCCCCTCATAGTTCCAGTGACTCAGACTCAGAGTCTGATTTTAATGCCACTTTATCGGAGTTTGATTAGGGGCAGCTATATATTTTCATTTTGATTTTCTATGTTTGGACATTTTGTGCCCTTGGGCATTTCATTGTAATTGAAACTTGAATCTTATGTGCAATGTGTGATGAATGCTTTATTAAGTTTATCAATGTGTTATGGTATATACTTATCATTATTCATATGAATATTTGAAATTTCCTATATTTTTAAGGTCAAATCTTATGTGAAATCTCAATTCAACTCTAATTTTATTTATTAAGGTTCTATAATGTGTGTGATGAATGCTTTAGCAATGTTATCATATGAATATTTGAAATTTCCTATATTTTTTAATTTTCCCTTATTTTTAATAGTCGTCCCCACCGTCCCCTAAAAAAAGGCCTAAAAAAATCCGTCCGAAAACACGTCCCCTGTCGTCCCCATCCCGGAAACTTGGTGGAACATAGCTTATTACACTACCTTCGTAGTATCTTGGCTATCACCTTTAGTGTCGTCAAGTGAAGCCTCGAGAGGAGAGAGCCAAATTCAATCGAGGAGATTTATCCTATCGAGAATCCCAATTGCCACGGTGTACCAAAGAAGGAGAATGCCTTCACGGCGAAGACCAGCCAGCTCGGTTGTGAATGAGGCAACAAGAACAACTTCATCGTCGGTCCTGTGCAGAGTTCTATCCCGATAAGGCAAAGATGGAGGCACACAAGCAACCATGTAGAGAGCATTGCCCCAATGATCCATAGCAAGGTCTCAAGAGGGGTGACCTCTAAAACCACTTTGTTAGCCTCAACTTGAATTTGCATAATTACATTAGATATCACCATAGCCTTGTTATGAATAGAAAAACAAATTCCCACTAAAGAATTAGCAAAAATAGAAACATTTCTTTCTTTCCAAATAAAAGGAGAATTTCCACCCTGAAAGTACTATGCCAAGGCTATTTGAATTTTACATGGACCAATCCCCTACAAGAATATTCTGCCAAATAAAAGGCTCCGAATGGAAGGGTTTTTAAAAAATCATGAATCCAAGTCCATGCCTTTTGACCTTTGGTGCAAAATGAAAACAAATGCTTAATAGTCACTATGTGACTGCAGAAGGGACACTTGGGATGAGGAACACTCAAACGTGTAAGGCAATGCCCCAAGGGAAGCCTAAATGTGTAAGGTAATATCCAAAGGGAAGCCCTTGAAAGAGCAAATACCACGCAAAATGTGCAAGTTTGGGCTCAAGGATGGCATCCCAAATGGTTTGAAATCGCATCCACCAAGTGCGAGCAGTAGAATGAAGAGACCATCTCTAATTAAACTTTTCATGCATAGGCAGAACTAGATGACAACCATTTATATCCCTTATTGGGAGTACAATTGAGGAAGGAGGTGTCAACATACAATTTCCAATCCTGTTAGCAAGGCCTAGTACAAATCACTGCAATTTTGTGAAGTATTTCTAGAGGCGCAGTATCAAAAATATCTTGGTAAGACTCCTCACAATTTCACAAACGAAACTTGGCTTTAGCAGATGGAGTTTATCCTGTCAGGGTTAAATTCCTACCAAGGAGAATCCCAACCGCCATGCTACACCGAAGGAGGTGAATGCCTTTGTGGTGGAGACCAGCCAGCTCAGTGATGAAAGCAAAGACAAGAATGGCTTCACCATCCATCCCCTGTGGAGTTCTATTTCAATAAGGCGAAGAGGGAGGCACACGAGCAACTGTGTAGTGAGCATTGCCTCAATGATGCAAAGAAAGGTCTTAAGATGGGTGACCTCCAAAGCCACATTGTTAACCTGAACTCAAATTTGCATAAATACATTAGAGATCACCATAGCCTAGTTATAAATAGAAAAACAAATGTCCACTAAAGAGTTAGAAAAAAATAGCAGTACTTCTTTCTTTCCAATAAAACTACGTGAATTTGCATGGACCAATCCCCTAAAAGAATATTCTTCCAAATAAAAGGCTCCAAACGAAAGGGTTAGAAGAAATCATGAATCCAAGTCCATGCCTTTTAAGATTTGGTGCAAAACCAAAACAAATGCTTAACAATGTCTAAATGGTTGCGGAAAGGACACTGGGGATGAGAAATGCCCAAATGTGTAAGGCAGTTTCCTAAGGGAAGCCCTTGATAGAACAAATACCATACAAAATGTGCAAATTTGGGCTCAAGGATGGCATCCCAAACAGTTTAAAATCGTGTCCACTAGGTGTGGGTCGTAGAATGAAAAGATCATCTCAGATTAAATTTTTCATGCATAGGAAAACTAGGCAACAACCATCTATATCCCTTGTTAGGAGTATAGTTGATGAAGGGGTGTCAACATACCATTTCCAATCATTCCAGCAAGGCTTAGTAGTGATCACTGAAATTTTGTGAAGCATTTCTAGGGGCATGGCATCCAAAATTCCTTGGTAAGACTCCTTTTAGCAAACAAAACTTGGCTTCAGTCGAGGGAATGTATCCTATCAATGGTAATTTCCTACGAGAGAACCCAACCCACCACATTGCACCGAAGGAGGTGAAAGCCTTCACAATGGAGACTAGCCAAATTGGTTGTGAAAGAAGCGATGAGAACAGCTTCATCGTCCATCTTGATCACTGCAATTTTGTGAAGCATTTCTAGGGGCATGGCATCCAAAATTTCTTGGTAAGACTCCTTGTCACTATTTAGCAAACAAAACTTGGCTTCAGTCGAGGGAATGTATCCTATCAGTGGTAAATTCCTCTGGAGAGAACCCCACTCACCACGTTGCACCAAAGGAGGTGAATGCCTTCATAATGGAGACTAGCCAGATTGGTTGTGAAAGAAGCGATGAGAACGGCTTCATCGTCCATCTCCATGCAAAGTTCTATCCCAATATGGCGAAGAGGGAGGAACATGAGCAATTGTGTAGGAAGCATTGCCCCAATGATCTAGAGCAAGGTCTCAAGATGTGTAACCTCCAAAGCCACTTTGTTATCTTGAACTTGAATCTACATAGATACATTAGAGATCACCATAGCCTTGTTATAAATAGAAAAACAAATGTCCACCTTTGAAGAGTTAGCAAAAAAATAGTAGCATTTCTTTGTTTTCAAATAAAGAGAAGAATTTCCACCCTAACAATATGCCAAAGTTATGTGAATTTCTCATGGGCCAATCCCCTAAAAGAATATTCTACTAGATAAAAGGCTCTGAACAAAAGGGTTTGAGGAAATCAAGAATCCAAGACCATACATTTTGAGCTTTGGTGAGAAACCAAAACAAATGCTTAACAGTCTCTATGTGGCTGCAATAGGTACACTTGAGATGAAGAACACTCAAATGCGTAAGGCAATGTCCCAAGGAAGCCCTTGATACAGAGCAAATACCACACAAAATGTGCAAGTTTGGGCTCGAGGTTGGCATCCCAAACGGTTAGAATCGTGTCGACCAATTGCAGGTAGTAAAATGAAGAGACTGTCTCTCATTAAGCTTTTCATGCATAGGCAACTAGGCAACAACCATTTATATACTTTGTTGGGAGTATAGTTGAGGAAGAAGGTGTCAACATACCTTTTCCAATCCTTCCAGCAATGCCTAGTAAATATCACTAAATTTTCTGAAGCATTTTTGGGGGCACGACATCCATAATTTCTTGTTATAACTCTTGTCACTATATTGCAAAACGAAACTTGGTTGTAGCCTCAAGCCAACCAAGATAACCACTCCCAAGAGATTTTAGAGTAGATATCTTCCACTATATGCATGCCACGTCTAAAATACTTGAGAACATGAACCCAAGAAATCTCCACAAATGGGACATTGTGGAAGTTGATAACTTGAGACCACCAAGGTGAATGTTGGTTAAAGGAGAGGTAATCACTAAAGTCGTCACCATTCCACATGAGCTAAGGCTTGATGGCTTCCTAAGCCTTTCATGTGCTCTTTTGCAACATAAGATTCCCTAATTGTGAACAATGACCTCAATTCTAAGCCAAGCCAATTCCTTATGTAAGGTGGATCAACTAAACAACAATTCCATTGGCAAGGTGTTGAAATGATCAATTTGCTCATCATGAGCAAAGTGACTTTCTCAAGTCAACGCATCAACCCTTCCCTAATGTCGGTTGTGTCATTTCTACGGTACCACATGACCTAAAACGTTTTTGATTCTATCATCAATCATCAAAGGGTATTTTGTTGGTATATATATATGTGTGTGTGTATTCTTGGAAGTTGAATTTCGCAAGTACAATTGCGAAAGAGGAAGGTATTTAAGTATCGATAATACTTTCCGTACACATTTTATTTAATCTTAGATTATTTTAAACCATTTAATGATTATTACTTGTCTTTGATTTTGCACGAAGGTGATATCTAGTCGAAAACCCGTAGGCTTTTGAAATGGAGAAAGTGCCAATGCAAAATAATTTAGGAAGGTATTCAAGCATCGATAATACCATCCAAACAATTTTTTATTTGATTTTAAATTATTTTAACAATTTACTAATTATTGCTTTTGTCTTCGCTTTTAAGAGGAGTATATCTGGTTGAAAAAGTGTAGGGTTCTAAACATGGAGAAAGTGCAATGCAAAATACCAAGCCTTGTCTTAACCACGAACCGCACCAAAACCATTCCCGTCACTTTCGTGTATTCAACCTCATGGTTGTCAATAGAAAACAATCATGTTACTCTATTTTCATAAATCCATGTAGCACAAAATTTCCTTGCCTAGTTAGCCCCTTGGAAACATAAAGGACATTGGAGTCGTGTATGGTTGAAAGAGGGGGTTAATAAACATTAATTTATATCTATATTCCTTTTTATTTTGTATCCAAATAAGGAATGAATATATATATATATATATATATAAAGAAGATGTAAAAGGAAAGCAAAATTAGAAAGACTAAAAAGAGAGAAATCCTTGAAAGCAAACCAAAGAAGATAAACATGAAATTAGAAAACAAATTTGATTTCCCCAAAAAGGGGGCAAATTGCTCACAACAAAAACAATAAACTATTGTAGAGAGCCCTAGAAGAGAAAAAAATCTGATTTTGGAAAGGAATTTGAGTTGGTGGGAAAGAACAATAGAAGGGGATGGAAAGCAAAGTGAGGGATCAACATTTTTGGACGATATTTCAGAGTTATAGCAATAGGAAGAAGAATTTCAACCCTTTTGCAAGGATTTGCGAGCCGTAAGAGATAGAGAATGCATTGCTGATCCTTTCCTTCTATTGTATTATTTGTTCATATGCAAGCAATTTGGAAATCTTGGATACATTTGTAAATGAAATTTTGGGGTCCTTATGGGATACCCATATGTCATCTATAATTACTTTTATTCCTATAAAATGATAGGAATTAGAACTTCAAACCTCTTGCATGGATTTGCTAGCAATAAGAGATAGAGAGTGCATTTCCTTCACTTTGCTTTTTATTGAATTATTTGTTTATATGAGCTTGCCATAGGGAAATCTTGGATATATTTGTAACTCAAATTTTGAGCCCTTATGAAATACCCCATATGTTGTCTCAGTACTTACTATTTGTTCCTATTTAAACTCATACTTTGGGGTGCTATAGTACTCGTGTTGATGCCTATGGTCATTAATTTTCAAAGCTATAGCAATAGGAATTTGAACTTCAAACCTCTCAAGGATTTGTTGGCAATAAGAGATAGATAATGCATTTCCTTCACTTTACTTTCTATTGAATTATTTGTTTATATGCACTTGCCATAGGGAAATCTTGGATATATTTCGCAACTGAAATTTTGGGCCCTTGTGGAATAATCTATATGTTATCTATGCTTACTTTTTGTTTCTATTTAAACTCATACTTTGGGGTGCTATAGTACTCACATTGATGCCTGCGATCATTACTAGCACGATCTACTCAATAAAAATTTGATGGCCCGCTCTTCTCATAAACTCCTTTATGTCAAATACAACTAAACTTTCTCGAAGTTTGTTCTTGGGTGTTCTGCACGTATGGGTTGTGGCCTTGAGTAGGGTAAAGGCTTTGGATCTCCTTGGATTGCTCTGTTGTCTTCTCTCTATTAAACTAGAAGTATCTCAAGCTTCTTCCTCCATGGAACAATACGACCCTACTTGCCTCGCCTTCCTATAAAGAATAATTGCCCATAGATATAGAATTTAGATATATTTTGCAAGGGTGACTCAAGGTCCTAATTAGGTCAATCTAAATGAATTAAGAAAAATATAGAAAATATCAAAAGAAAAGAAAGGTTGTGCACCACAAGTCGGTTATTTCATGACCTTAACACACTTGTGAATATAGAAAACCTAGATGTAAAGAGTTTTCCTCCGTCGGTGATGATTAGCTTTGGGAACCCAAGTAGATGAACCACTTCCCTGAAAAATATCTTTGCTAACTCATGAGTGTCTTCCTTCAAATTCGTTGGTAAGAAGTGGGCCACTTTCGTTAGCTTATAAACCACTACCAAAATCTGATCATGCTTGTTTCTTGATTTGGGCAGCCTTGTGATATAATCCATGGTTATGACCTAAGTTACGTGTTCGTGTTCGACAAGGATAAAATTCGAAACAAATTCATAAGTCAAAAAAATCGTCAATAAGTTCGATGCATTTTTATTATTATTTTTAAATAAATAATAAATATACAATAATGTGAAAATATTAAATTATACTTCTAATTTCTAAAGTCTAAATACTATGTAATTATAAATTTAGAAATTAATTTTTAATTATTAATAAATAATAAAAATATACATTAAAAAACTAAAACTATATAATAATCAAATCATTAATAATAAATAATAATACAAGTTTATCACGCAAAATCTAAAACAAATATATTAAAAGACTAGCACCACATAATAGCCAAACTATTAGTATTATCTATAAATTATAATGCAAGTTTGTAATTAACCAAATATAACCTAACAAATTAAAATCCTAAACAATTAATTTATTAACTACTAAATAGTAAACACTAAACTTCATTTATTAAAATGTAACCCGTAAAGATTGTAACCTAATTTCTTAATATATTAAGCCTTTACGAATAATATTTTTAGAATGGCAAGGATAGTCGAGGGTTGGAAAGGGGGAATGAAATGCTAGAAAATGGAGGATGCACTGAAAGTTTAAAACGCGGAATACACAATGCATGGCAGACAGACAGGAGTTCGAGTACTCAATGCATAGCTCAATCAATTAGGTTACAACAGTTCCAACGCTTCCACATGCAAATAAATCCTCCACAGCTGCATTCTTTAGTTTGAAACTCTGGGTGAAAGATTTAGCCGTTGTAAGGGTTCAAAATCGTGAATGATAGAATTTTTAATAGGGTTTTCAATAAAACTGCAGAATAATTTGAATAAGCGAATTTCCTGTCGAATTTTAACGAATTTTTGTTGTTTTATCTTAATGCGCCGAATTTCGAATTTTTTGGTTCAAATGCAATGAATCCGTGACTTAGGTTATGACTTACCACTTATGCAAGAATATATCATGCAGATATAGTTCGCCAACAAGGTGTTGGTGTTCTACTTTCACTCTCTCGCATTCCAAACACTCGGCCACAAAATTGATCACATTTGCTTTCATCTCTCGGCCAAAAGTATAGTGACCTTGACTCATCCATCATCTTTACTACACTAGGACGTGCAACGTAGGGAGCATAATAAGCATCTTCCAAGATTTTATTCCTCGGGGACATAGACTCTATCTCAAACCCTCATTGGACCATGGAGTCCAAATTGCACTCAACTCACCGAGCATTATGCGGGTTCTTCTAGAGATAAATTCTTACTTGCTTATACCATTGTTTATAGCATTTACCCCTAACTTGTTCTTCCAAGACTTATCTCGTGGTGATTCTAACATTGGATAGAGAAGCCAAGTGTCTCCTACTGACTCAAGGCAATGGCTACTCATATTTTTTTCCTTGGCATCGATTTTAAAGGCCGTAATCCCTTGAAAACTCCAACCGCTTTCATCATCTTGCATTACGTTTAGGTAATGTAAAGATGTGCATCAAGCTTTGGTGGTCGGTCTTGACCTTAAAGGGTTCCCAACAAGTAATGCCTCCACATTTAGAAAGAGTGCACAAAAACCACTACTTATGGATCATGAGTGGCATAGTTCCACTCATAATCTTTCAATTTTCTCAAAATAGAAAAATCACCCTTCCATCTTGGGTTAGCATTCCACCTAGTCCCTAAAAGCATCTACACACACCATAAACTCGCCATTAGGTTTAAATGTCTAAAGGATTGGAGCTGAAATCAAAAGCTCTTTAAGCTTTACTCGCAGTTTGTAATGTCCCCTTTTCCAAGCTAGTTCATTTTGGAGACTTTGAGCCCATTCCACTTTTCGTGGGCAAGAAGGAAGTGAACAAGGGAAGTGTTTGTCATATTTTTAGTCATTTTCATGAGCATTTGCATTCTTCTTTCATAGTTTTCCACATAAGTCAGGTCGGCTGGGTTGAAGAGGTGAAAAGCCAAAAGAAAAATAAAAGAAATTATCCATTATGAGGTTGGTCATGGTTAAAGACTCCTTATTTGGTTTGGCACCACCAAAAGGGTATAAAAGGGTCGCTTGGACTCATTTGTGGATCATCTCTTGTCATAAAATTATACTTTGCTTGGTTTTGGGCTGATTGCTCAAATTCCTTCCACTAAGGGGCAAAAATCCTTTGGTGTGGCTACACAAGGAGGACGAAACCCACCCTTGTTGATTGAAGAATGAAAACTCTTCAATTGATTGTTCCTAGTGCTTCAAGAAGGTGGATATTGCAGATTTTCAGCTAGGGTTTGATCCTATAGTGATTTTCAGCCCCTCCTAGGGGAGCGACCCACCTTGAGGAAGTGTTGGGTGGTTTCTAGGGCACAGCAACACTCAACTCAGCCATCATTGCATTCTTCATATTTTTGGCAGCCGGAATCTACATTGTACTTCATTTTTGGGCTTGGAATCATTCATTTCCAGCCACTTTGTAAGGGTGTACTCTGTTGTCATTTATTTAATTTCCAGCTGGGGTTTAGAGGCTGATTTCTTGGTTATTGTTGGCTCTAAAATATTTCTAAGTGTCCCTACATATTTTGGATGGTGTTAATGGTGCAATTTTGATGAATTATTGTTTTTTCCTTGTTGCTGTTCTAAAAATCAAACTGTTGTTCACTGCTGTTATAATTTTCAGTTGGCTGTTATAAAAATCAGATTACTTTCAGTTTGGGTTTGTGCTATTTCCTTTTTTTTCAGTTTCAGCCCTAAAAAGGGACATTACACACTTAGCATTCCAATCAAATTTTCACATGTTTCTCTTTAGAGAAGTTTTGGGGTTTCTTGTAGGGAAGTTATGTGGTTGCCTATCTTAGAAACATTCTCCACACGTCAACAGCAATAACCGGCCAGTCACATAAAACTCCTTACTTCATATACCTTCTTTTGGGTTGGCCACTCAACGATGGCCTCGATCTCCGAGATAATGTGCCGAAATAGTGAATTTCCTTCTTGAAGAAAACCCACTTTGACAATTTCTCATGCAGCTAATGCTCCCTCATCCTTTGGAGCACTAATCTCAAATGCTGCACATGTTCCCTTTCATCCTTGGAATATATCAAGATGTCATCCAAACAGATCAGCACAAACTTATCTGAAAAATCTTCAAAAACATTGTTCATGAGATTCATGAAAGAAGTTGGGCTATCATGCACATCAACAAATTCTAAGTCTTTCTCATTTCATGTGTGATATTTTACAATAGGGAGTCCAGGTATAAAAAACTTGGATAGTTTGTTTCACAACAACAAATTATTGTTGTGAACAAACTATTATTAGAGTGACTAGATATGCACTCCCAAATTTCTCGTGCACATAATGAGTTGTCACTCGGGACAACTAAACAACCTCCCTAAATGAAGCTTATCCCTATTCTAGTGTGAACCTAGACAAAACCAAGCTAGATAGCTAAAGACAGCTTCTAGGCTAGTGTGAACACACCAATACTTCCACTAGCATGCTAGGCTCAAAATTCGCACTTCTTCAGCTATATGGGCATTCAATTCAAGGATGAACGTATTCACCTTCACTTTATTGTCCTACATGTAATCAATGCAATCAAGCAGATTCAAGAACTGCTAGCATTCAGCCACAGACATGTCACCTTGCTTTAGCGGTTGTAACTCTTTTATATGATTCTCAAAGTAACATTCCCTCAGGAATCATTCCTTGAAACTTTTCTGAACACTTCCCAAGACAGCCTTTGCACATTTAAAGGCTTAGCCACCATCAGATTTTCCCGCCAAGTCATTGCGCCATCCTTGAGCTGGTGGAAGATTATGCTTACTTTCGTGTTCGAGCTATATTCATGCAGCTCAAAATACTTTTCCATCCCTATCAACCATGCTTCAGCATTTTCATCAATTTTGCCTTTGAACTTTGAGGGTTGTATTTTTCACAACTCCCTATTCAGGTCATCAAAATAGATCTTCCATTGTTGTCTCTAAGGTTGAAAAGTTGGACTTGTTTAATCTCTTCTTCTCCTATGGTTACTAGGAGGAAGTTTCAGAACCTTCTTCACCTTTTACCTGTTCACTTCTCCCTCGAGACAGGTAAAGAAATATATTTTGTTCACTTGTCTATGAACTGGATCTATCATCCCCATAAGTTGTGTTAGCATTTCCTTGGTTCAGGATGGATTATCTTTTGAAGAGAGGTTGCTCAAAGTTTTCTCCTTCACCCAGTCTTTCTTGCCACTCTTCTAAATGTAGAGGACTTTCTTTAAGGGAAAGTGGTTTTCTACTCTTCCCTTTCCACAACCACATCAATGTCTTATGACTTTTTAGTCGATCTACAAGGTTTGAGACCAATGCTTTGTAAACAAAATTTGCCTTATTAGAGATTAAGCATTTTTAAGGAGCTTCCAACCACACAAAGATACATAAATTGTAAAATATTTTAACATGGAATTTCCCATTTTATTTATCCTCATGGAATATGTACCACACATTATATTTACATACACACAGATATATATATATCCACCACTTCTCAAAGTGGTCCCTTTTGATTTAACTACACTTTTATCCTATATTGTTTTGTACAATAAGCACATCGGGTTTCTCTTCAGGTTCTTCCATGACTGACCCTTATGGGACCTCCTTTCTCCTTGCAATTTCTTCAAGGTAAGTCTTGAGAGGAATGTCGTTTCCCTTGGAGTCCCTCTTCACTTCTTGGTACACTTCCTTGAGTGAAGTTTTACCTTGAGGTTCCGCAGTGTTCCATGGATCCATATATATATATATATATATATATATATATATATAATCCACCACTTCTCAAAGTGATCCCTTTTGATTTAACTACACTTTTATCCTATATTGTTTTGTACAATAAGCACAAGGGGTTTCTCTTCAGGTTCTTCCACGACTGACCCTTATGGGACCTCCTTTCTCCTTACAATTTCTTCAAGGTGAGTCTTGAGAGGAATGCCGTTTCCCTTGGAGTCCCTCTTCACTTCTTGGTACACTTCCTTGAGTGAAGTTTTCCCTTGAGGTTCCGCAGTGTTCCATGGATCCCTAAGGATTCCTCTTCCTAAAGCACCTGACATAGGTAGAGGAGACGAAGGTTTGTCCTCCTCAACTTCTTTTTGGTCATTCTCTTCCACATCTTTGATAGGTCTTAGGTGCTGCCACTGTGGTCCTTTCCTCGATAACCACAATTTTCCTTTTAGGTCCTCAACATCTAAAACAAAACATTAGTATCCACTACAAATCTTGTGGTATGGTCACACCTACAAGTCTGAGAACCAGGCATCATTCGCCAATTTTGGACACCTAAAGTACCGTGCCCTTTCTTGATAGGAAATCAAAATGATCCAATACATATAACAATCTACAATTATCATCAAGATGTTAATGAATGGATCAACAAGAATCATAGAGTCAAGTAGTCTACATAAATCTCACGTCTACAAAAGGTCCTTGGAAGTAATGGAATTGGTAAGAAGTTTGAGCACAACTCCATTTACACAATGGAAAGACAAAACATCTTTTCATTTGACTCCACTACTTATTAACAGAATTATAAAGTGACTACAACACAATCCTTATTAACAGAATTATAAAGCGACTACAACACAATCCTTCTTGATATGCTACGTAATATTATCATATATGACCACACCACTTTGCAAACACAACATTACACTTACATGTCTCCTTAGACTTTACATTTTGTATACTTTCATCATCAATTTATGTTCTCTGATTCATGATCTCCACAGCCTTCCCCATTCACTCCCCCACAACCAAAAACTAGAACCATCTCTTCACCTTTATCTATATCTACAACACTTTATAAACACACATAAATTAGTCATTTACAATAAACATAGGGGTTTAGCCACCTTCATCATTGACGCTTACACGCGTTTAAGCGCCAATTATATGACCTTACAAATAAAATGGGAGCACATACAATGAGGCACGGTTATATTACCCCTGCAAAGAATGGGTTGTACAAACATGACCAAGGTCAAATAATATGGAGGTATCTATAGTAAGACACATGAATAATAACCTTAACAAAAAAAGAGTTGAAACATAATTAGATGCAAATAATATCAAACACCCCTTCATAGACCCAAATGACCACAACTATATTTGGGAGAATGTGGTAAGAAATGCCTTAGAAGGTGGATGACAAAGATAATAAAAAGAGCTTACATTTGAGTAAGTTTGAGCCTCCATCTCTTTTAAAGAAGTCTCTCACCTTAACCAGATACCCGCCATAAAATTTTGTAATAAGTTTGTAAGAACTACCACTTTGGCATAGGTCAATGTCCCCTCAAATGAAAATTTTGGTTATTTATAAAATCAATTGGATTTATTATTGCGCATATGCATAGAATAAAACAAGGGTTGAGGGCTTCTTTGATTATTTTATATTCGACCTGATACAAGTAAACGGCCTCAAAGTATAAAATATGAAATATTTACTCATAGCGGTTCTTCCCACTTGTTACCTCAATCTTCCTGCTCTCATCACGACCATGTATATTCATACATTCCTCCCAACCTATTAATGGTAGAGACAAAGAGACACTCGAACAGAGGTACTGACAATAATCGCCCAAGATAGCATCAATAATATTGTGTTGAAGTACACAGTGGAGACACAATATGTACCCGTACACGATAGTAAAATAATAGAATAATAAGATTAAAAACATTATTATCTATGGAAGGTAATAGACAAAATATAAATAGGAAACAATGAGAAAGATTGACTAGAAACAAAATGATTCTAATGATATTGGATAATTCAATGTCTGCACAAAACACTAAGTTACTGATGCAAGTATGGGTTTTAGCGGGTTTTTCACCCGAGTTCTTTATGAATTGGGTGCGTCCGTTCAAAAAATAAAAGAATAAGAAAAACAAGCAATATCAGCCATTTGCTGTTGGATTCGCCAATTTTGCATTTGTTTTCATGTTTTTATTTATTTTGCTTTGTTTTTTTTTTTTAGTGATTTTTTTTAAATGTCAGGTTACTCATTTGTGTGCAGTTACCGACCCATATTTACTGGTTTTATTATTTAAATAGTGTTTGTAGCTGGGTTCATCCGGGTACACATAGCCCTGCCCAGGTACACTGATGCAGGAGCATCATTATTGGTTAGGAGATAGTAACTAGGTTGTCATAAGGTCCAAGTAGGTTTAAAGTTGTTTACCTCCATTTAGAGGTTGTTTGAATTCAAATTTTAAGTGTGTGTCATGAAAAGAGTAAATAAGCTTGTAAATAGGGTGTGAAGGTGAATTTGACTTAGTATGAGTAAGGATAAACTAAATAAAGCCTTGTAACCATATGAAGCTGTTATGAACAAGGTCAATAGGTGTGATTGAGTGATATTCATCTGATTTCCATGTAAAGGAGGTTGTTGAGCTTTCTTAGGAAGAAGTTGAGTTAGTCTAGGAGTTAACTAGGAGTCTAAACTTAGCTAATATACACATATTCATAGGTGATTCGAATGTAATGGAGTAGAACAATGGTTCTTGAGGTTGAATAATGAAGAATGATGCATTTATGATGTTTGGAAGATGTAATATACCTCTGTTTGAAGGGATTTTGTATGTTTCTTACGGACTGTGTTGCAAAGAAGGACAGGGCGGTAGATCTAAAACCCTCCATGGTATTTATACGCTTGAACTCTCTTGACTGTTAACATGAGAAGTTTCTGCAGGTGATCTAGAGTGCAAACATAATTTTTATGAGTCTTGAAATTGCTTGATTTAATTGTTATAGCCAATTGTAGGCTCTCAGCCTCGAGCTAGGGCATTCATTATCTTTCAACTGAACCAATGAAATGAGCTAGAATTTTCAAGTTTTCTCTGTCTCCTTCTAATTAGACATCCCCAAAATCCCATGATGATTGGATGAGTACAGTGGGAGATCTCGATAACAGTATTTTCGAGCTAAATTAACAAATCACAGTGTACAGGTAAGAACAGATAAAGGGCAGAATTGTCATTAATGTTTGATTTTCATGATTCTAGACTGCTATGGAGTAAATGCAGACTGTGCAGGGTATATGACTGTACTAAGTCATTGTGAAAGGTTGCAAGAAAGGTGAATTGGCAAAATTAGTTCTAGAACAGCATATGAAGGATCATGGACACCTTGATTATGGTGAAAGAAGTCTAGAGAGCATGGAATCATGCCATGAAATCCCTACAATTGCATATAAAGTCTTGAACTGAGCATGCATGAGCCAAGAAAGGCTAGGGCAGAGTTTTGTGAATGTATATTTGAAGCCCATTGCTTGAGTATTCATAAGGGAGCCTGAAGCTTTAGTTTGATGTCTTGAACATGTTCAACCAGGTAGAAAAGGTCTTGTGACTCCATATGAAGAAGGGCTCCATTGTGAGGTAAGTTGTAGCATGGAAAGCCCAAGAGGTATGTATGCTAGGAAGCTCATAAGTGGATTTGTAGCTTGAAGCAGTCTTGCATGTGAGTTAGGCATTGGTTCAGTGATCACATCTGATTAGTTGATATCAAGTAAACTCTCTAGTTGTTTGTCTTTCATATATGAGTATGCATTAGGTCTCAATGGACCTCAGGGGAGTTAGGAGCGTAGGCTAAGGTGTTATAGAACCTCATGAAGATGATCCTCAGTGCAGGGGAAAAGGTAAGTCAGCCTGAGCACCATGGAGCTCTGGAGAATATCAGTTTGGAACAATATGTTCTTAAGCCTTCCATCAAGATAGGTCAAGATTCAAGCTAGACCCCTGCATTATACACCTTAGGTTTGTCACTGACATATATTACCTACATTATCAGGTTCTGCAGATTACCTCTCTGTACCCGTACCCAGTACAAACCAGGTTCTAATTCCAGTACCTAAGGAATGGCTTGGATACAAACCTCAGCAGGGTCCCATGCCCGGGGCAAACCAGGTACATTTCCAAACATATCCCAGCTCAAAACTAAAAACCGGTCCATATTGGGTACAGGTATGGATACGCCAGTGGGTGGAGGGGGAGGGGGAGGGGTGGAGAGGCGAGTGGGGAGGTGGGGAACTGCATAACCCGTAATGTAGGTAATATTTATAGATACACAAGGATGCAATTTGGATAACAAGAAACGGACTCTAAAAATATTCCCAGAAATGACCCCACGAGCACATGAGCCCCCTTACCTCGGAAATACAATCACATTATATGGTATAGCTCCTTATGTGCAACATGGCAGCCGCTTTATTTACATACCTCTGGTGTTCCAACTAGACGAATGACAATGGGCAAACTACCACCATTCTCTAGTTAAAAATCTCTCATATAAAAAATAAACACTTCTAAAGCCTCTCGAAGTGTGCTAATCTTCCAATCCTGAAGATATAAGAATTTATATTCTGCTTTTCAGCCTAATAAAATAAGGACTGAGACTGTCTAGCCACATCAAGACCTCCATTCCTTTAATTGCTAAGTACACACTAAATAACTTTAGTGCTTTATGCAACTGTCTCTTGATATAGGTAAACCCCTATGCAAAGAAGCCTGACTGGGAAGTTACAAGTCACATGTAATGTTTCTGAGCCATAAAATTCTTGTTCTAAAGGAAATGAATATAGAAATAGTTAGTTAATCCTGCACTTGCCTTAACTAGAAACATAGAAATTAGAAAGAAAATATAACTTGGAATATCTTACACACCTGCTTATTTGCATAGATTAAAATTGGCGCACCTTGAAGATCTTCATGCCTTAAAATCTTTTCTGCTTGTTCACATAAAAAGTTTGAAAATCACATGTATAAGCTGAAGTCTGGTCCTTAAGTGTGAAAATATACAATTGTCATGATGTATCACATAAAGGACTCAATAACATGCTGTAATCAGAGTATAAACAAGAAGTAGATTTCTGAAATTGCTAATGGCCTATATGAATCACCTAAAGCGGACTTTGTGTCTTCAAATCGTGACTGGCAAGCTGCGTCAACAACATATATTACAGCATGTGCCTCCTCATAGTATTTTTCCCAAATTGTACGTAGTCCTATCTGCCAAGCCAGAGATGTTGACAATACTTTACACAGTGCTACAACAATACATACAAATAACTTAAAACATGGTTATATACTAGAAGCAATTTTTTTTTAAGAATAGTTGATGTATAAACCTCTTCTAAGTCTAACCAATGGCAATAAAATGATAAGATAAGAGCAAAATAATAAACATAAAACATATGTGCCCAATATGTGTGCAATGATGAGAGGAAACTCCCCTTCCCTCAGGACCTGGTGACCAGAGCTACAGAAAAAAGAAACAAAGCTTATGACACATGCCAGCATCCCTTTTATACCCAGCAATAAAATTCCAAACAGAGATATATTCGCTGCCAATTAAAAATTGATCTTAAATCTTCTTCTTAGAGAATTCAACTTCAGATGTATATTCCAGCATTTAATATTCCACTAAAGGACACAGCTAAGAAAGTAACTTTTTCGCCAATTTCTCTACAGACATAGTTCATTATGTGTAATTTACATCCATATTATCTTATAGGTGTGTATTGTTATGCATGTCTAAATCATACATACCTGCCCTCCTAGGTCCCAAAATACAAGCTTTGATTTAAAAGCCTCTGCACGTCCAATGTTGAGCCCCACAGTTGGGACAATTCGATCTGGTGGGAGCCCTTCAGAATCTGAATACATAGTTTTCAGCTTTTCCAGTAATGTCTGTTATCAAATCATTAACATAATTGCTTTCATACTTCCATTAAACACACTCAGTATATTACTCTACGTTTTGTCACAAAAAAAGGCAAATTAATAAGCACTCAAATATTCCCGGCTTCCTATTATTCCATTCAAAACCAATCAAAAACATAATTTAAATGGATCTGAATTTAGTCAAAAAGAAAGAAATTATACAGTTTTTCCAGCTTTGTCAATGCCAAGAATAAGGACATGAAACTCTGTCTTGCTGAAGAGGTACTTCCACAGTCCATATAGCAAAGAAAACATCCCTTTTCAGTTTTTGTTATTAAAAACCTTCTGCCTTTTCTATCAAGGTGTTAGTTTATAGACTTTATGAGGAAGTCCTTCATAAGGTCCACCATGAGATTTCCTGTTTCATCACGGTACCTTAAATTTAACTCCTAAAACAAGGAGCACCATAAAGATGCATGACTCAGCTGAAAAATCGATCTCTTCAATCTGCAATACAGAAAAGGAACAAGAGAAACTGGGTGTTACGGCTCAATATTTGAAAACAAATAAAATGACTGACAGCTGAATCTTTGAATTGATATATCAGTCCCATGTAATTAATACCAAGTTTGATAAGCTTGTAATAAAATTTGAAGCACTCAACTTTTGTAAGACAAAAAAAGTTACTTTCTGATGTTTCAACAATAGCAGATAGAGTAAAATGGATTTTTTTCTTGCTTCACCACTAAGATTTGCCAAAAATTTATGGTAAACTTTAAATGAACCAAAACTTATGTTTAAAATTCAAAAACAAACACTGTTTACCAAGGTTCTGAAAATTCTTTTAACTAGTTATAAAACTTTGAAATTATTTAACAAACGTCTATTTTTATTTCTGTTTCCCTTTCACATCTTCATGAAGAGAAAATTGGCAGTGACGCTTACCTAAACATCATTTCTATATTTATATTGTCAAAGAAAACATATTAGTTTTGCGTCCAAAACAGCCTCAGACAAACTAAACAGTTCTCATGAACACTCTGCTACGTGGAGTGTAACCCATAGTAAGCAAAATGGGAACTAAATAGCAAATCACTTAATAAACTGGAAAGATTCTGCATATTGCGATTCATAAGTCTAACTGCATTGTTTTTCATTGTTTCAAGCATTTCCTCCAACATGCATAGTAAAAAGCTCAACCTTTTAAGCAGAGTCTGAGCATGTTTAACAATCTGTGCAGAGTTTCTTTGATAACCAATTACTGGATATGTAGAATTAACTACTCGAGCCTAGCCCGAGTTCAATTTGAATGTTAAATATATATTTTAGCTTTTTTATAATAAATGTTTCAAAAAAGCAAAAACTATATTTCTATTTCTACGCTGCTGAACTTGGTGACTATTATTTTTGTTTTCCCTACTATAATGCTTAAACCAAAATTTCCACGACTTTCCCGGTTGTCCCAAAACGGGAAATTTCATTAATGAAATTTGACAAATAAAAACTGCAATTTCTCTTTTTAAACATTGCCATCAAGAAAAATACGCTCGAAATTTGACACCAAAATTAAAATCTGGCGACTGGTCTTCTTACAAATAACTCAAAGTGAGCTTTAAATTTGACCAAGAAAGAAAATAGGGAAATTTATTACCCTGGGCGAAAATAAGCTTAGACCTGATGTATGAGTAGTAATTCTACATAGCATTGCTACTTATTTTTATTACACCGAGAGGCATTCCTACAATGGCAGCCAGGTAGTGTAATGGCGTGAATTGTTCATTTTTATTCTTGACATTTAATTTGATGCCATTTGACCGTCACGTGGCAATTCATCCTTAAATTTGACATTCATTTGACCGTCACTTAAATGTCTTTTCCTTTTTCTTACAGAAGTCAATCGAAAAATAGTTATAGCTTAACCATATGATAAATGTTTGGGTCCGTTTTTTCCTAAATAGATTTTCCAAGACTGACACAAAGGTGCAGTTAAATTGATGTAATTTGCCACAAATCAATGGGAAATTGGCAGAGAATGTAATGAAGTTACTAATCAATGTGGTGTGTGAAAAATATAACATATTTGATGTTCATTTATAATTTCCCCTTCTCGTGTTCGGTGCCATCAAGACCCTTAGCCCATCCAGTTGTTCCCACGGGCTAAAAGGGGTGGAAAACAAGGGAATAAGATGGTATTATGACTAAGTTGGCCAAAAGTAATGTATAACGGCAATTTAAGTCATTATTACTAAAGTACAAGGGTACTTTCTATTTTAAGCGAACTCAACGCTTAAAATAGAAATTGAAAAGTCACTTTAATTAATTAAAGTGCACCTACCACATGGAGCGGCCCACTTTGAAAGAATTAAGGGGAAAAAGTATAAAAGGAGGATAGGGGAACTCATTTGATCATCTTCTATCACACATATTTTTATGAGTTGAGCATTTTGCTTCTACTTTCAGCTAGTGAGGACGAAAATCCTCATTGGTATTAAGAATTTGGGGACGAAAACCCTCAAGTTCTCATTGGTGATCTCATCCAGAGGTCATACTTGAGCTAACAATCAATTTTACGGAGCTAGGGCACGGATCCAAGGTTGTTTTCAGTGGTGGTACAGTTAGGGAACACATAAAAAATTAGATTTTCAGTCTTTCTCAGCTAGGGCACCACATTCCAGGCCAGATTTCATGGTTTATCAGCTAGGGCACACTTCCGATCAGATTTCAGGATTTTTACAGCTAGGGTATCATTTATTCAAATGGGGCAGCGAGTTGGAGAGCTGTCATTGCATTTTGGAAACCCTCTGGAGCCTAAACGTCACCCTCCTAGGGATGGACGACAGCCTTGGAGACTGTTGCAGCTGTTGCTACGGTTGGGATTGGGTTCTAGGGCTTACCGATAGCCAAATTCTGCCCTAAATGCCAACCTCAACCAGTTGGACCACATTTTTGGCATTTGTTTTCCAATATACGGTCAGTTGTTTTACTGTTATATTTTCAGTTACAAAAATAAATTCAGAACTTGGTAGGATAAATTATTTGTTTGCATATTCATGTTCCTAGAATGTTTCTAGACGTTTTTCCCCTTGTGGGTATTCCCATTTGATGATATTTGAGGAATAATTGAAGATTTCAGTTTGTTGTTCTTTTGTAAGGTTTTTAATTAAAAAATCAGATTGTTGTTATATGTTTGTGTAAGGGTTTGTGGGAATTTTCAGATTTTCTTATTTTATGCCCTAAGGGGATATTACAGTGGTATCAAAGCACTATCCTTGCCAGCTATTGGGGATTGAGTTGTCTACAGGTTCTTCTAAATATTACCAGAGAGAGAAGAGAAAAGGTTCAAAGTAGCCCCTAAAAGGATTTGAACAACTAGGGCATAATAATATGGATGATCCAGATGCAAATCTGATAGATTTGCTCAAAATCAAGAGCGTATGGCAAATATGATGGCTGAGATGGTTCGCACCATGTAGGGGATGAATGCATCCCGACCTCCCAATGGTGAGGGAAGTACTTCAGGAGCCAACAACAACACTCCTCTTACACAGAGAACAGTTGTTGGATCTGCAGCTAGGCCTTTTCAGCCTAATTTCCTTCATAGAGAGGAAGTCATACCTGAGGTAGAGATGCAGCATTCAGTGATGGATGATATTGCTGCTAGTTATGCAGAGTACAGGACTCTTCCACCAGAAATCAAGGAAGAAATGTCCCTCACCAACTTCATGCAGCTAAAGAGGAACAAAGAGGGACCTAGGGCTGATCCTAGACCTCGGAATAATCAGAGGGATCTTCAACAAGCTTTGGGGAAGCTCACACTTTCTACATATGATGGGTCTACCAAGAGCACAACTCGAGCTTGGATCCAAAAGGTGGATACATACCTTTCTCTTCGGCCTATGATGGAAGATGAAGCCATCAAGTTTGCAACTTTACATCTTGAGGGCCTGGCACATGAGTGGTGGTATCACGGATTGATCACCCAAGGGCACAACCTCATCAACTCCTATGATGAGTTCAGCAGGAGGCTGATTGAGAGGTTTGATAGGGTTGATCCGGAGATCCATTTTAGGGAGTTAGCGCAGCTGAAACAAAATACTTCCGTGGATGATTATGTGGCTGAATTTCAGAGAGTTTCAGTGATGGTACCAAATGTTTCAGAGAGGAGACTTGTAGTTTTATTTGTGGAGGGATTGGCTGACCCACTCAAAGGTTTGGTCAAGGCTTTCAACCCTTGCTCTCTCCAAGAAGCCATCAAAAAGGCTTTTGATCTTGAAACAGCAGCCCCTAAGGGCAAATTTCTGCCTTTAGGACAGTAAAGGGTAACTTCTTTTGGGCAGCCTAGATCTTCACCCTCCGGGCAGCCAAGGACAGCCCCTTATGGCCAGCAAAGAAGGCCATTTCAGCAAGGTAATGTGCAGCAAAAGGAGCTGCCAAAGACAAACAAAGAAGTGGATACAAGGAATGAGCTGAGGAGGAGAAATTTGTGTTTCACTTGCAAAGATCCATGGACACCGGGACATCGTTGCCTTGGCAAAGGGCAAGTTCACTACATTGAGGTAGTGTCAGATGGAGAAGAAGAAGAAAAAGAGGAAGAACCGGAAGAGGAAGTGCAAGAAAAACAAGAAAAGTTGAGCAGGCGGAGGGAACACTTGCCACACTATCTGGGGCCCCTAGATATCACCCTTTTAGAGTGAGAGGGGAATTGCATGGTAAGAAAGTCACCATGTTGATTGATAGTGGGGCAACCCACAATTTCATTGATGCTGATTTGGTAGCTAGATTGGGGCTACAGGTGGTAGACTTCAAAGGTTTCAATGTGACCGTGGCTGATGGCTTCACCATCCCATGCACAAAGAAGGTACAGCAGCTGAAAATCACTCTAGGGAAGCATAAGATTGAGGATGATTTCTATGTGGTGGGCATTGGTGAGATGGACATGGTCCTAGGGGTGCAATGGTTGCATTCTCTAGGTGAGTTCACACAAAATTACCAAACCATGGAGCTGAAATTCAGATCAGCAGGCAAGGCAATAGTGTTGTGTGGTATGACCAATGGAGCACCCATGGTAGTGACAACAAAAAGGATGGAAAGAGCTTTCCATAGAGGGCAGGTTTCATGGGCAGCAGAATGTTTGGTGAGTTCAAGGATCGGGTTTTGGGGCAGCAGCAATATCACAAGGATATTCAGCCCATTATTGACAAGCACGCCAAGGTTTTCAATAGTCTTCCTCATGGTCTTCCACTGGATAGAGGATTTGAGCATATCATTGAGTTAGAGTCTCGAGACTAAAGCGGTAATAACCACTCCATACTGCCATCCTAGAGCATACAAGGAGGAGATCAAGAAAGCTATCAAAGAGCTCTTGGAGATGGGACACATAAGGCCTAGCTCTAGTCCTTTTGCTTCTTCAAGTGGTCCTAGTGAAGAAGAAGGATGGGACTGTGCAAATGTGCATTGACTCCAGACCTAAGAATGATGAGTTGATTGATGAGTTACATGGAGCTATATACTTTTCTAAGATTGACTTGAGATCCGGATATCATCAAATTCGGGTAAGAGACGAAGATGTTTATAAGACAGCCTTTAGATGTCATTTTGGGCACTTTGAGTTTTTGGTTATGCCCTTTGGATTGACTAATGCACCAGCCACATTCCAATCTTGCATGAATCATGTTTTTAGTCAACATTTGAGGAAATTTGTTCTTGTTTTCTTTGATGGCATCCTTGTGTATAGTAAACCATGGGAAGAACACCTACAACACTTGGACATGAATCCAAAAAAATAGAAATAGAATTAAATAATAATAGAAGGGATGAACTTCTATTATTGGGCACCAAAGTTATATTAATAATTAAATAAATAATGGGGCGCCAAGGTTGGAGAGGGCTACATGCAGTGTTACGTGAGGACGCGTCCCAGCCCTTTTCCTCACGTCTCGGGGACTTGGGGATGGGGGCGGGACATTTCCCCACCATCCCTAATTTCCAGAAAAAAGGGGGACGTCCCCCACAAACCAGGAACGCACCCGAGACGTCCCAGGTGCAAAGGGGTTTTGGGGAATTCGTTGGGGACGTCGCAAGACATCTCGGGAACGTCACGACATCCTCAACGAAATCTACGCATTTCCAACATTAAAACACGTCGAATTTCAGTTTTATAATACTTTTTTATAAACTTTTAATACATTCTAATAAAAAACAACATGCCCTAACCCTAAAAGCAACAAAAAAACTTATAAAAAGAGCATTTCACACTCATTCTAATCACACCAAGCAAGAGCAAAAAAAAGAGAAGGAAAGAGCAAGAGTAAAAAAGGGAAGGTTCAAGGAAAGAGCAAGGAGCAAGGAGCAAGAGCGAAGAAGAGGAAGAGCAAGAGCAAGAGCAAGAGGTATGTACATACATTACAACCATTCTTTGTTTTTTGTTTTTTAATTTCCAAATGCAAAGTTGAAAGTGAAGGCATTGCATTTGCTTGTATTTTTTTCCTATTTGGATTAGCAAGTGAGGGAATGAGATAAAGCATAAAGGGAGGGCATTTTTATTGCTTGTTTTTTTAATTTTTAAATGTATTCATCGCTGTTTTTTTAAAGTGTATTCATTGTTTTATTGTATTGTATAGTTTTGTTTTTTAACTATCATAGCCTTCAAAATGAGTTCAGATAGTGATTATCAAGTTGAATGTGAGGTTGAAATGGGTGATGAGATGGGTGTGCAAGGAGAAGGAACACAATCAAAACCCCGATACCTAGGTAGCGGTATGTGCCCTAGGGCTGCAGGCAGTGCGAGTCCGGTTCGTCATGCGGGTTGGGGCACGGGCCCGATTCGCAGGGAGTATGCGGCAGGTTCTTCTGCAGGGCCGGCACGCCCGTGCACGTCTAGCGCATACTCGGCATACCCGGGCCCTGCAGGAAGAACCCGCCCGCACCCATACCCGCCACGTTTTGGACTTTTTTTTTTTTTTTAATTATTTTTGGTCATAAAAAGTCAAACCGACTTTTAAACAATAAATTATTCTTTTAGACCTTAATTTGTGCCCCCAAACTCTATAACAAGTCATTTACCTCACATTTGCATTCTTGCCTCTTATTTGCATACTTGACACTCACCTTCAATTTCTCCATTATTTTCAATTGCTTAGGTTGATTTCAAGTGCCATATAGTTCAAGTAGCTTGCAATAAGTGCCAAGGAGTTCAAGGAGCTTTCATTATTGGTGTTGGGTGTATTGACATAAAGTATAGACGCGTCGGCGTACCGGGGCCCCGCAGAAGAACCCGCCGTGCACTCCACCCATACCCGCCACATTTTGGACTTTTTTTTTTTTTTAATTATTTTTGGTCAAAAAAAGTCAAACCGACTTTTTAAACAATAAATTATTCTTTTAAACCCTAATTTGTGCCCCCAAACTCTATAACAAGTCATTTACCTCACATTTGCATTCTTGCCTCTTATTTGCATACTTGACACTCACCTTCAATTTCTCCATTATTTTCAATTGCTTAGGTTGATTTCAAGTGCCATATAGTCAAGTAGCTTGCAATAAGTGCCAAGGAGTTCAAGGAGCTTTCATTATTGGTGTTGGGTGTATTGACATAAAGTATTTTGTGATTTTTTTAAGTGTTTTAGTTTGTATTTAATATTTTATTATTTTTTAGTTGTTTTTTTAATTTTTTTTTTTGTTATTGTTTTAAGCTTCATTTTTCTATATTTGATTTCATTTAAATTTTAATTTTAAAGTTTCAACATTTTCTCAAGACTAAATTTGTTTTTTTTTTTTTTAAAAATGCATTGTGCGATTAAAAACTTAAAATGGTCTGCGAGTTCTAGTTTTGTGGGTCAAGGTAGTAAAGGTGTCCTTAACAAAAGTGATCCATCCTCCCCCTTTCGAGCCATGTCAAACAACTAGAACAATTACAAGTGGAGGGGCTTTGTTTGGGTTTGCTCACCATGTAATATGCAATTTAAGAGCTCCTACAAATCGGGTGAAAGCCCATTTGTGTGAGGCTATGTACGGAATTAGAACATGTAGAGGGTTGGATGGAAAGGGGTTGCCACGTGCAAAGACCCTGCATACATCAAAGAGCAGAGGAGGAAGCAGATGCAAAAGCGGTTGCATTAAAATCCAATCATCCTAGGGCAAGAAAAGGAAGATCACATACAAGCACAAGAAGCCACATGTTTCTCCTTTTGTTGATGTGTGGCCCCATATCACCCATTTTTGTCTACACCTATCGTAATTTGGAGGGGAAGAGGATTCACCTCTTTCTCACAAAAGAACAAAAGATGTAGGCCCATTGGAAAGGGCATTTCGTAAGAATGAAAGGGGACATAGCTAACCAAAGTGTTGGGACGCTTTATTTATGCATGTGGCGTCCCATTTAATGTTGTTAGATCACCATATTGGCAAGATATGGCGAGATGTATTAATGAAACCCCTAAAGGGTACATTAGCCCAAGGTATGAAAAGGTGCGCACCACCTTATTGTCAAAAGAAAGAAAGAAAGTCAAGACTCGTTGTTACCCATCAAGAATCAATGGCTCAAAGCAGAGTGTCCATCGTTTTCGACGGATGGAAAGATACGACAAATAGGCCATTGATCAATGTGATTGCAGTGTGCCCTAAAGGGGCAATGTTTCTCGTGGCTATTGATCGTGAGGGGCAAGTGAAGGATGCCCAATTCATGCCAACATCCTCATGAATCTATGAGGCGGTGGGGCCTCAAAATGTTGTCCAAGTCAGAATGACAATGCAAAAATTGTAGAGCTGCAGGGTGTTGGTTGAGGCACGGATGGACACATATTCTGGACACCTTGTGCGGTTCATTCCCTCAACTTAATGTTACAAAAATTGGGCACAAAAATTGCTTGGATCAAACAAGTCTATGAGGAGGCAAGTGAGATTCAAATGTTCATAAACAACCACCACATGTCCCAAGCCATCTTTCTTAAATTCTTGACATTGCAGAATTTTTTGAAGGTAACCCGTAACATTCTAATTTCTTTTTAATTTTTAAAATAATTATTAGTTTTTAAAATTCATTTTTATAAATTCATTAAATTAATTTTGTAAGTTTGTAATTTGTAGAATTTCGAATGTTTTAAATTTACTTGTCTTAATTTTATTTCTTTTGATTTCTTATTAGGTTGTTGAGACTCGATTTGCCTCGCACACACTCGTCTTGAGACGACTTGTGAAGGTGTGAGAGGCATTGAGTGGCATGGTTATCAGTGACCTTTGGAGTATATGGAGGCAAGCAAATAGTGAGAGGGCTAAAAATGTGAAATTGTTGATCCTGGATGAAGCATGGTGGGATCGTGTGGGTAACTTGCTTAGTTTTATTGAGCCCATCGTATGTTGATATTTGTTGATATGGATCATCCATGCATGGGTGAGATTTATGATGGAATTGACTCAATGATTGAGTCAATTAAGACCATCATAAATGCCAAAGAGCAAGATCCTACAGAGACCTTCTTCAAAGAAGTGCAGTCACATCTCAATGAAAGGTGGAACAAAATGACTACTCCATTGCATCTTCTTGCTTTTGCCTTGACTCCAAAATATTATAGCGCAGAGATCCTTTCTTTGCCTAGGAGGGTCCCACCATATAGGAATGTTGAAGTTAGTGAGGGGTATAAGGCGGCATTTGCTAGAATCTTCCCAGATCCAGAAGTAGAAGACATGGTTAGAGGTGAGTTTGTGAATTTCATATCCTCCAGGGATCACTCCATTAGCGCTCTTCGTGACAAATACAGGATGGATGCTTATTCGTGGTGGTACCTCCATGGACAAACATACACCTACCTCATGCCACTTGCAATAAAAGTTTTATCACAAGTAAGATTATAATTTTTTTAATTTCTTAACTCTTTCTTTTTTACTTTTATAAATTTAAAATTTTAATTTTGCATTGATTTTGCGGCTTGCCTCAATAGGTTGCGAGTTCTTCTTCAGCTGAGAGGAATTGGGGTACATATTCATTTATCCACTCGGTTAACCGCAACAAGTTGGGAGCAAAAAAGGCGGAGGATTTGATCTTTGTGCATTCTAACCTGCACCTTCTATCACATAAGAAGGATGAGTACAGGAAAGAGCCAACAAAGTGTTGGGATATAGACCTAGAGACTCCAAACTTAGATGTTCCCATTGCCCAACTTTCATTGCTAGACCCGGACCTAGATAATACTTTGCATGAGCTGCAAAGTGGGGCTAGCGGGAGCGGCATTGCTGATAATTGGTTGTCAGACTCACTGGTGCTTGTGGTTCTAATGAACCACGTGATGGTAGTGATGCTCTCGTTGAAGACATTGGAGAAGATGCAAAGCCATTAGACTATTACTAATTAGAATGTTGATGTATCTTCATTTTTGTGTTTACAATGTTAGATAATGATAATACATTGTAACATTTTGATTTGAACAATGTACTGGTTATAAGTTCGAACAATGAATTATCAATATGTTTTAACTTTTGTCGCTATTTCACCTATGTATATTTCAGATTTGTTTAATCTATGCATGTGTAAGGCTGGAATTTTGCTTATCTTGTTACTTTTCAAAATATTTTTAATATTTTATATGTATATTGTACTGCCGTACCCAAGTGTCGTACCCGGGCCCCCAAAAAAAATTGTCATACCAACGTATCGGATCCCCATACCGTGCATTCTGCACCGTACCCACGCACTCGGCTTACCTAGCAATCGATTCGCTAGTTCACAAGGGAGTGTGAACAAGTTCGATTGTCCCTCTACCATGTTGAAAAAGTATGCTAGGGGCCTTTTGATAAGAAAAAACCTTTGAAACAATTTAGTCAAATTATGCAGGGTCCTAGATCAAGCATTTCAAGGGGCATTAAAATATGGAAATGCAACATATGTTCATTATCTTGGTCAGGCAACATTACTAGGTTGAATGCTCATTTATTGCACATCCCAGGGAAAGGTGTAGGCATGTGTGGACAGCTATCACTTGAAGAGAGGTCAAAAATGGTGAGGTTGTATAATGGAGATATGGTGGAAAAAGTTCTAGAAGTTCGTGGCCGTCATGTTAGTGGCACTGGCACCCCTTCTAGTTCTGTGAGAATTAATACTGGTAGTGCTACAAGTGCATCTTATGAGGTGTCTGAATTGGATGCTTTTGGTAGTAGTAGGGGGAAGAGGAAGGTTGTGGCCTCCAATCCAGTTGTTGACATGTATGATACAAAGGCTAGAGAAGAGGCTGATGATGCCATTGGAAAATTCTTTTTTGCTACTGGCATTCCATTTCATGTTGCTCGCTCTCCTTATTTCAAGGAGGCTATGGCTAAGGTAGCCAAAGCAGGTGTGAGTTATGTGCCCCCAGGAGACACGAAGTTGAGAACCACAATCTTGGATAGGAACTATTCCAAGGTTAATTTATTGATGGAGGAAATGAGGTGCACATGGGTCTCTCATGGTTGCAGCATCATCATGGATGGGTGGATGATATCAGACATCACCCACTCATAAATATCATTGTTTCATGCAGAGATGGTCCTTACTTTTTTAGGACAGTTGATTGTTCAGGAAAGAAGAAGGATGCAAAGTTCCAATTCACCATTTTGCGAGATGTCATTGAGGAGGTTGGCCCCGCCAATGTTGTGCAGGTTGTCACAGATGCAACTTATGTGTGTAGGGCAACAGGTAAACTTGTTGAGGCTCATTACCAACATATATTTTGGACCCCATGTTGTGTGCATGCCATGAACAATGCACTAAAAGATATTGGAAAAATTGATTGGGTCAAAAATGTTGTGGTTGATGCTAGAGATGTGCTAGATGTTCATCTATAACCACCATACGTCATTGGCACTCTTCGTAGCTTTTCGAGGAAGGAATTCCTTAAGCCAATGGACACACGTTTTGCATCATACTTTATTTTTTTGGATAGGATGGTTGAGTTGTAAGAATCATTACAATGTATGGTCATGACATCAGAGTGGTCTAGGTGGGATGGGTCCAAGACAGGAAGCAGGGGAAGAAGGTGCAAGCAATTATGGTGAAATGAACATTTTGAATAGATATGAGATATATCACATCCATAGTATCTTTGGTTTTCGGTGTGATAAAATATGGGGATTAGAGAGGCTATATCACTCACCAATTTTATAAATCTAAAGAAAAGCAAGGGCGGACCAAGAGTTGAGCCTAGGCCGCCAACTAATCAAAGAGACTTCGGCAGGCATTGGGAAGTTGTTACCCCTACTTTTGATGGCTTTGGTAAGAGTACAACTCGGGCATGGATACAAAAATGGATACCTTCTTATCACTCATGCCAATGATGGAAGAGCTAGGTTCTTAGGAAACGGGCACAGCACAGAAAGGATTCAAAACGCGGAAACGCCAATTTTCAAAAAAAAAAAAACTTGGGTACAAAACAACATGAAAATGTCCGTACAATATATATTTATATATATGCATAATACTCATTTTTGTCCATAAAGATGAAACACTTTATATTCATGATATTTCAAAACATTCAACATGCTTAAATCTTTATATGCACATAGTTATAATCTAGATTATAGAATATATCATCCAGATTCTCCGAAGTATGCTTTGAGACAAGTAACTAGTTTTTATATTTTTATTTTGGAGTTTAAAAACAGCAAGATTTTATCGAACAAAGATGAAAACACCCCTGTGACAAATGACCTAAAATGGTACGAAATGTCTCGGCACGACAGAGTCGCATCGAGACTCTTCTAGAGTTTCGGAAACATTTTGAGGCAAGTACCTGTGACTAGTACCCATCCGGTACATCAATACGCGGTACACTACCCCCGGTTGGAGTTTCCGAGTAACATCGTGGAAGAGGAAGCCATCAAATTTGCAACCCTTCATTTGGAAGGTATAGCACATGACTTGTGCTACCATGGGCTAATCACAAAAGGACACAATCTCGTCCACTCATATGGCAAGTTCGGTGACGAGGTTGATAGAGAGATTTGACAGAGTTGATCCAGAAATTTATTTCGGGAATTAGCTCAACTCGAGACAATTACATTCGGTGAAGTGAGTATGCATAGCTGAATTTTGAGCTTTATGTGATGGTACCTGATGTGACAAAGAGGAGATTGGTTATTTTGTTCATAGAAGGTTTAACTGAATCTCTTAGGGGTTTAGTGAAAGCTTTCATCCCTACCTCTCTACAAGGAGCTATCAAAAAAACTTTGGATTTAGAGACTTCAGCCCCAAAGGGAAGATATCAGCCTTTAGGACAGCCTACAACACAGCCAAAACCAGCACCTTATGGGCAACAGAAAAAGTCATTTCAGCATCGTAGTTTTCAACAAAAGGAGCTGCCTAAAACCAACAAGGAGATAGAAACAAGAAATGAACTTAGAAGGAAGAAATTGTGTTTCACTTGCTGAGATCCATGGGGGTCAGGTCATAGATGTCTTCCCAAGGGACAGGTGCACTACATAGAGGTGATATTAGATGATGAAGGAGAAAAAGAGGAACCGAAAGTGGACAAAGAAGAGAAAGAACCAATGGTTGAAAATAAAGGGAAGAAAAAGACTCTAGATGGTACTCTTGCTACACTTTTAGGTGCTCACGGGTATCATCCTTTCGAGTTTTGTGGAGTACTACATGGGGATAAGGTAATTATTTCGATTGATAGTGGGGCAACTCAACTTTATTGATAAGAGTTTGGTAGCCCAAACAAGTTTGAAAACAAAGGATATACAGGGTTTTAATGTTATTGTAGCAAGATGTCTTTACTATTCCATGCACCAAGAGGGTGAAAGGATTGGAAATTACTCTTAGAAAACACAAGGTTTGTGATGATTTTTATGTGGTGGGCATAAGAGAAACCAATATGGTTTTGGGAGTGCAATGGTTGTATTCACTTGGAGAATTCACACAAATTACCGAACTATGGAGCTAAAATTTAAAACCGAGGAGGAGAGGTTGTACTTCATGGTATGCCCATGGAGCACCTAGGGCTATCACAACAAAGCGGATGGAGAGAGGTTTCGTAAGGGGTAAGTAGTATGGGCAGCCCATTGTTTGGTAAGTATTTCCACTTCTAGTATCGATGATAGATCTTATCATGTGGACATACGATCTATTCTAGATAGGCATGGTATAGTATTAAGTGATTTACCAGGATTGCCACCAGATAGAGGATTCCAATACATCATAGAGTTGGAAACAGGTTCTAAACCTGTCATGATTACTCCTTACCGCCATCCTATATTTTATAAAGAGGAGATTGAGAAGACAATCAAAGAGCTTTTGAAGATAGGGCATATTCAGCCTAGTTCTAGCCATTTTGCTTTTATGTTGTTTTGGTGAAGAAGAAGGATGGGACAATGAGGATGTGCATTGATTACCGTGCTTTGAATAAAAAGACTATAAAAACATGATACCCAATACCCAAAATCGATGAATTGATTGATGAGTATGCAGCGGTATATATTTCCAAAATTGATTTGAAATCCGGTTATCAACAAATCAAGGTAAGAGATGAAGATGTGCACAAACCAACTTTTCGTTGTCGTTTTGGGCAGTGTGAATTCTTGGTAATGCCTTTTGGTTTAACCAATGCTCCAACTACTTTCCAATCATGCATGAACCATGTTTTTAGTGAAAACTTGAGGAAATTTGTTCTAATATTCTTTGATGACATTTTGGTGTACAATAAAACTTGGAAGAGCACCTAAAACACTTGGATACAAAGTGCTGGAAATTTTGGAACAGCAAGCTTTTAGCAAAAGAATCAAGTGTGAGTTTGGAATGACTGAAATTTTATACTTGGGACATGTCATCAATGCCCAAGGAGTACAAGTTGATCAAGAGAAGATCAGGGAATATTGGATGGCCTTCACCCACCACTTTGACACGATTGAGGGAATTATTTGGTCTTTGCATTACTATGGCGGTTTGTAAGAGGGTTTTCACAACTTGTCATCCCATTGACTGATTTGACAAAGAAGGAGCTTTAACTAGTCCAAAACAATCCAAACAGCTTTGATAAACTCAAAGAGGTAATGAGTTCTTGCCCTAGTATTGGTTGTTCTTGATTTTTACTATTCCTTTTGTGTTAGAATGTGATGCATCAGGGGAAGGAGTAGGGGTTGTTTTGATGCAAAAGGGGCATCCCATAGCCTTTGAGAGTCGGAAACTTAGTGAAGTAGAGCGCAAGTTCTCTATTTATGACAAAGAGATGTTGGCCATCATGCATGCATTGGAAAAATTTCGGCAAAATTTGGTTTGTGGTCAAAATTGATCACAATAGTTTGAAGTTTTTTTTGGCCAGAAAGACTTGAATGACAAGCAACAAAAGTGGGTAAGTTCCAAGCTTATAATTTTGACATAGAGTATGTAAAAGGGAAGAATAACTTTGTAGCAGATCTTTTATCTATAAAACCTTCTCTATGCTCTATATCTGAAATCTTTGTTGATTGAAAGTTTTAATAATAGCGGAGTATGTAAAGAATGGTTACACTAATGAGATCCTTGAGGGCAAAATACAAGATAACAAGTACAGGGTGGTTGATGATCTTATCCTCTACAAGAATAAAATCTATTTGGTACTTGAATCCAAGGTAAAAAGCAAAATCTTAAGGGTTGTCCATGATACACCTTTGGCTGGTCACCCAGGTATTTCAAGACCTACAAGTAGATCAGGGACAGATTCTTTTGGAAAGGACTCAAGGAAGAGGTCCTCCAATACATTAGAGAGTGTATTGTGTGCCAACAAAACAAGGCAGAGCATGTTTTTCCAACGGGTTTGTTGCAGCCCTTACCTATTCCAAACCAAAAATGGGAAAGTATATCAATGGATTTCATCACAGGTCTTCCCAATGTTCAAGGTAAGAATTGTATTTTTGCAAAGTGGTTGATAAACTAACTAAATATGCTCACTTTTTTGATGTTCCTTTCGAGTTTAAGGCTCCACTGATTGCTGATTTATTTTTCAGCTGAGTTGCCACATTCGGCGAACTTGAAGGAAAAAATTCGAAATTCGCCGAATTTTAATAGTGGGTTGAAAATCGCAATTTAATTCACGCGTTTTTTTCCTTTTTTGGCAAGTTTTTCCGTTTTTGGATTTTCCGTGAAAAAAACACAAGGACAAAAAAACTTTGCCATTTTTGGAAAGGGTGGGGAAGATGTAGCAAAGAAAAACTTGCATGTGCCATAACTTTCATCTACGTGGCTTCGCTTAGGTGTCATTTTCTCTAAAAGTGCATATTTTCTCGAGCTTTACGATTGATGGCGTATTTTTCTTATTTTCATAAAATCCATTTTTGCATCTTTTTGGACCAAGCAACTTCTTGCAATCTTCCAAAGAATCATGAGCTTTGATCGCTGCAGAGACAGATTAGTAATTAAAAATACTAGATAGCTTTCCAAAACTCAACGAGTATTCTCCCTTGCTTGGACTAATGGTCCCACCTGCCAGCTTGGTCGCAACCTGCAAGCACATGTTTTTTGAAGTTTTTGCTTTCAATCACATTATTGTAATAGCTACTTATGAAATCAATGAAATGTGATATTATCTCTCTTTTGAAATGTGAATTTATCTTTTGTTTTTATATATTTAATAAAAATGTATATTTCTCATAGTCGAATTTAATCACGAATTTAATCGCTGATTTTTTTACCAACGAATTTTTCACGAATTTAAGGCGAATTCGAGAATTCGAATGCTGCAACTTAGTTTTTCAGAGAGGTGTTTAGGCTACATGGATTGCCTAAAAATATTGTGAGGAGTGATAGGGATAGCACTTTCCTTAGTTTTTTTTTGTGGCAGGAGCTCTTCGCTTGATAGAACAGAGTTAACTCAAGTACCAACTATCATCCATGAGATAGATGAGCAAACAAAGATTGTGAATAAGTGGATTGAGGGTTATTTGCATATAATTATGTGGGGGGCAGCAATCAGCTTGGGTCAAATGGCTTTACATGGGAGAGCATTGTTATAATACCACTCATCATATGTTCATAGGTATGACACCTTTCAGAGCTTTGTATGGTTATGATGCTCTTTCCTTTGTGGATTTGGTATTTGCATGACAGAATGCGAGAGGGCGCAAAGTCCTTCTTGGGCAAAAGGGACTTGGAATACTCAGAGCAAGATATATTGGGAAAACCAACAGAAATTTTATGCGGACCGGCATTGCAATGAGAGGTCTTTTGAGGTTGGTAACATGGTTTTCTTGAGGTTGCAACCCTATAGACAATCTTCTCTACAGAAGAGTGGAGATGAAAAGTTCAAACCTCGTTTCTATGGACCATACAGGATTAAATAGAGGATAGGTGAGGTTGCCTATGAGTTGAATCTACCAGAGCAAAGTAGGATACATAATGTTTTCCATGTCTCATGTCTTGAAAAAGGCTTTGGGACAACATATTGTTCCTTCCATTGAATTGCCTCCTTTGGATGATGAAGGCAAACTTGTTTTGGTTCCTGAAGTAATTTTGGATTTCAAAAAAAGAAGTTAAGGAACAAGATTATCACAGAGTATTTGGTACATTGGAAGGATTTACTACGCAGAATGCTACTTGGGAGGGTGTTGAAATTCTTAAGCATCCTAACTTGCAATTGTTTGAGGGCAAGCAATTCTAGGAAGGGCGGACTGTAATGTCCCCTTTTCAAAATTAATTAGCTTTGGATACCCGAAGTCTATTCTTATTATTTTCCATAGGCTAAGGAGAAATTAAAGAGGGAAACAAATTAATTTAAGTGGTCCAAGGGTAATTTTATATTTTGTTTGGAAAAAGGACACTTAAATTATATTTTAATCCAAAAAATAAAAATAGAATAAAATAATAATAGAAGGGATGAACTTCTATTATTGGGCGCCAAAGTTAGATTAATAATTAAATAAAGAATGGGGCACCAAGGTTAGAGAGGGCTGCATGAGTACCAAGGTCCTATTTTTAGGATGGAGGGAGGATAAAGCCTTTTAATATTGTTTATTCCTATTCTTAGGATGGGGCGCCAACATGGGGAAGGAATAAAGTTATTTTTATTTGTTTGTGGAGCATGCATGTATTTCCAAAGGCACCCACTTTGGAGAGGGATTGGAAATTATAAAGGCAGATTTGGGGTTTATTATGGAGACATCCTGGAAATTTATCAATTACTTTTTTGAATGTGAGTAGTTTCTACTTATGCATCAGCAATAGAAAACAAAATCCCTCATTTGCATATAGATCTAAGGACGGAATCCCTCATATCTAAGCTTGGCAATTCCATTCAGGGGTTGCAATGACCATTCAAGGTACAAGTGATCATCTAGTTCAGCTAGAGCACACTTTTCAGGCTTGATTCTACATCCAAAACAACAAGTACAGCTAGGGCTTCAATATCAAGGGGCAAATTTCAATCAAATCAGTTTGCATGCTCTTATCTTTCATTTATCTTTCCATTTAGATCATCAATTGTGACAAAATAATTGTATTCAGACACTGGTATTTTTTTATTGTAGTTGATTTGAAAACAATAAAAAAGTTTGTTTTTTAGCACGTTGGGGTTTGTTGTTTTCTTATTAAAAAACATATTGTCGCTACTGTCATAAAAGTCAATGTTTTGTACTACTGCCCTGGGGTTTTGACAAAAATATCTACATTTATCTAATTACAATCCGCAAAAGACCCAAGCCATCTTGGAGTGGCCTCCACCTTCCACTATGACGCATTTGAAGGCATTCTTGGGTTTGTGCAGCTATTATAGGAGATTTGTCAAGGGTTTTCTCAGCTTGCTGCCCCCTTGACTAATTTGACAAAGAAAGGAGCTTTCAGCTGGTCCAGAACAGCCCAATCAGTGTTTGCAAAATTGAAAGAGGTAATGAGTTCATGTCCCGTACTTGTTCCAGATTTTTCCATTCCTTTTGTGCTAGAATGTGATGCTTCGGGAGAAGGGATAGGGGCTGTTCTGATCCAAAAAGGGCACCCAATTGCATTTGAGAGCCGGAAACTCAAAGAGGTTGAGCATGGATTCTCCATTTATGACAAAGAGATGTTGGCCATCATGCATGCTTTGGCAAAATTTAGACAATAATTGGTGTGTGGCAAATTTGTGGTCAAAACCGATCACAACAGCTTGAAGTTTTTTTCTCAGCCAAAGGGATTTGAACGATAAGCAGCAGAAATGGGTAAGCAAACTCCAAGCCTATGATTTTGATATTGAATATGTCAAGGGAAAAAACAATGTAGTGGCTGATGCACTATCTAGGAAGCCTCTTCTTTGTTCTATAAAAGGATTGTAGCTGATTGGAAGGCTTTCATAACAGCTGAATATGCAAAAGATGAGTTTACTACAGTTGTACTTGAAGGGAAAAATGAAGATGAAAGGTACAAAGTAGTAGATGGACTGATTCTTTATAAGAATAGGATCTTTTTGACACATGATTCCAAGATGAAATATAAGATTCTAAGAGTTGTTCATGACACACCCTTGGCTGGTCACCCGGGTTACTTCAAGACATACAAGCAAGTAAGAGAAAGGTTCTTTTGGAAGGGTCTCAAGGGAGAGGTTCTTCAATACATCCAAGAATGTCTCGCATGCCAACAAAACAAGGTTGAACAAATGTTTCCAGCTGGTCTATTGCAGCCATTGCCTATTCCCACTCAAAAATGGGAAAGTATTTCTATGGACTTCATCACAGGTGCCCATGGTTCAAGGTAAGAATTGCATGTTTGTGGTAGTTGATAGGCTCACAAAATATGTTCACTTTTTGCACTTCCAGCCAAGTATGATGCTCCTTTGGTGGCTGATGTTTTCTTCAAGGAAGTCTTTAGACTTCATGGGCTACCTAGAAACATTGTGAGTGACAGGGACCACAGATTTATGAGCCAATTTTGGCAAGAGCTTTTCCATTTGACCAACACGGAGTTGACTCCTAGCACAAGCTACCATCCACAATCCAATGGGCAAACTGAAATAGTGAATAAATGGATTGAAGGGTACTTGAGGAACTATGTTGCGGGGCAACAAACAACGTGGATCAAATGGTTGTACATGTGTGAGCATTGCTACAATACTTCCCACCATATGTCCATTGGTATGACTCCTTTTAGAGCCTTGTATGGGTACGACGCACTTTCTTTCGTGGATTTGGTCTTAACAAATAGTAGGGTGCCTGGGGCCAAAGATTTGGTACAGCAGAGTCAAGAAACATTGGAAGTGCTCAAAGAGAACCTCAAGCATGCCCAAAATCAGCAAAAGTTATATGCAGACCAGCACCGTTCGGAGAGGACATTTGAGGTAGGAGACATGGTGTTTTTGAGATTGCAACCCTACCAGCAATCTTCACTCAAACAAAGTGGGGCGGAAAAGCTCAAGCCTCACTTCTATGGTCCATACAGAATTCAAAGGAGAGTTGGGGAGGTTGCATATGAGTTGGAGCTGCTAGAGCAAACTCGGATACATAATGTGTTTCATGTTTCGTGCCTCAAAAAGGCACTTGGACAGCGTATTACTCCTCTTGCAGATCTACCACCCTTGGATGATGAGGGTAAGCTGATTTTGATTCCAAAATCAATCATCGAGGTCAGAGAAAGGAAGTTGAGGAACAGGAGCATCATGGAGTACTTGGTTCGTTGGAAGGACCTACCCATTGAGGATGCTACATGGGAAGGTGCAGCTATCCTACAACATCCTAGCTTGCAATTGCTTGGGAACAAGCAATTTCGAGAATCTCAATTTTAGTGCATCAAGACCCTTAGCCCATCCAGTTGTTCCCACAAAGCAAAAGGGGTGGGAAAAGGGGGAACAAGATGGTATTATGACTAAGTTGGCCAAAAGTAATGTATAACGGCAATTTAAGTCATTATTACTAAAGTACAAGGGTGCTTTCTATTTTAAGTGAACTCAACGCTTAAATAGAAATTAAAAAGTCACTTTAATTAATTAAAGTGCACCTACCACATGGAGCGGCCCACTTTGGGAAAATTAGGAGGAAAAAGTATAAGAGGAGAGGGGAGCTCATTTGATCATCTTCTATCACAAATATTTTTATGAGTTGAGCATTTTGCTTCTACTTTCAGCTAGTGAGGCAAAAACCCTCATTAATATTAGGAATTTGGGGATGAAAACCCTCAAGTTTTCATTGGTGATCTCATCCAAAGGTCATACTTGAGCTATCAATCAGTTTTACAGAGTTAGGGCACGGATCCAAGGCTGTTTTCAACAGTGGTACAATTAGGGCATGCATAAAAAATCAGATTTTCAGTCTTTCTCAGCTAGGGCATCACATTCCAGGCCAGATTTCATGATTCATCAGCTAAGGCACGTTTTCGATCAGATTTCGGAAGTTTTACAACTAGGGCATCATTTATTCAACTGGGACAGCGAGTTGGAGGGCTGTCATTGCATTTTGGAAACCCTCTAGAGCCTGGACATCACCCTCCTAGGGTTGGACAACCCCCTTGGAGATTATTGCAGCTGTTGGTACGGTTGGGATTGGGTTCTAGGGCTTGCCAATAGCCAAATTCTGCCCTAAACACCAACTTCAGCCAGCTGGACCACATTTTGGCATTTGTTTTCCAATATACGATCAGCTATTTTACTGTTGTATTTCCAGTTGCAAAAATAAATTCAGACCTTAGTGGGAAAAAAATTGTTTGCATATTCAAGTTTCTAGAGTATTTCTAGATGTTTTTCCCCTTGTGGGTATTCCCGTTTGATGATATTTGAGGAATAATTGAAGATTTCAGATTGATGTTCTTTTGTAAGGGTTTTTAAATTAAAAATCAGATTGTTGCTATATATTTGTGTAAGGGTTTGTAGGAATTTCCAGAATTTCTTATCTTATGCCCTAAGGGGATATTACATCATTTGACCATCACATAAAAGTTTTTCTCGTTTTGTTTGGAGAAGTCAATCAAAACATGGTAATGGAGTTATTAATCAATGTGGTTTGTGAAAAACTTAACATAAGAGCTTTCAAATTGATATCTCTCGGTGTATTTCAGATGGAGGTACAGATGCATTTAAGATATTTGTACTAGACTACTAGTATAAAACCAATGAAAATAATTTAATTTGTGATGATGACTACACTCCAATGCTGACTTAACCAGCTCTGTTTTTATCATTATATTTACTGTATCCTGCAATTCTTTTCAAGGCAAGCACTCCAAATTTTAATGCCCTTTCATACTTGCCATACTCGACACTGAAGTGCATCACTAGACATTGCCCACTCTCAGCCTGTTGCACTACGCATAAAAGTTACGAGAATGAACTACAAGGTTCCTTACGCCGACTTCCCTATACTTTATCTACTGCTCAATATTTCAAGACAATTAAAGCAATACAGATTAATGCATATCTCTATTAGTACATTTCAAACATGTAGTTGGCATACAACTCAAGTCACACAGACTAAGGAAATCTATAACAGAAACCACTGACGAAAATACGATGACCAAAAGTAAACACTACTTAACATGCTTTCAAAATCTACAGCTCTTCTCCCCACCTCATTATTGCCTAAATTTCTTTAGTTTCCGCTTTTTGCTATGGTTGTTTTTAAGTTTTCTTTGTATTGATTTTGCAAATATGTTGATTCCATGAATTTTTAACAATCTTGTTTTTACAACACTACTCTACAATTTTTTGAAAAACCTAAAGCTCAGGTAACACATCAAATTTGAATTTCAATACAAAGACTGACAATAGTTGGGAGATAAATCAAGTATATGGTTACTTAATTGACAATCATAAATCATATATAATAAATCATAAATCCTAGCCGGCATGCCTAATAACTGAGATAGAGTTCTCACAAAACCTGAACTTTCATCTGACAAGCTGACTTTCCATAAATTCAACAAGTTTGGTACATCCACATGTTTATATAAGTGAGTTACGTAAAGTGTTGAGGCACTACATTCACACCACAATAATATTTGAGCCCTGATAAGTAGCATGCCTACCATATAAGGTCAATAAAAATGTCAATATATGAATCTCACTAGAGAATAACGGCAACTGATAACCAAGCAAAGAAAGCCAACTCTGGGAAGATAAACACCAGAAGTAAGCATGTTGATTGTTAAGCTTATAGATCTCAATAGCAAGGATCTTTAACTAGGGCATATTACATGTGGATACATCTTATGCAGGAGCATCGCAAACTAATTCAACATCTCAACAATCGTGTGTAGCTGCATGATATCGTTATCTTGATGTAACAACTCACTATCCCATGCAAACAGCTTTCGTTTGGCCTGACACATACATAAGTGCATAAGCATCCTCTTATGAGAAAGTTATGTTGAACTTGTAACATTGAGATAAAACATAGCATATTCCCAATAAAGCACTATAAGGCAGCATAATCTAGTGTGTCCATGGTCTGGTGGAAAAGAAAAACAATTGCCTTGATGACAACCCAGGTTCAAACCCCATTGGACATGCAATTTGTGCTTGAATAGTCATGATTATGGGGGCCAAAAACAGACCAAGCCAAGCGCAAGACCCAGATGAATTTTGATGGAGTGGACGCTCCTTGAATGCACTTTTGAGCCAAACAGTTATTCTAAGTCTGCACTCACAGAGTCACGAGCCGAGCTGGGAGTGGCGAGTTTCGCCACCTCAACTCGGCTGACTTGCAAGTATAGCACAGACTCACAGAGTCTCTGCGAATTCTTCAACTCCTCAGAGACTCGCCTGGGCCCACCTAAAAATTTAAAACCTTAAAAAATTTAGAAAAACATATAAGGATACTGCAAAAAGTTAAAACCCTAAAGTTAAACAGTTTATTTCATTCTGTGTTTATGTTGGTCTGTGGCTGTTTCTTGGACAATTTCCAGCTTGCTCTCACAGACTGGTGTGTCTGTTCAACTCCAACTAGCTCTTTGTTCTACAGCATATTTTGTTCTCTTTGCACTTCACTTACTCCAGGTTAGCAAACATTATGATTGTAGCAGCAGTATATAGGCAGTTCCAAAGGTTAGCATTTCAGTATATATTTCAATGGACCAATTCTGTATTGGGTCCTTGAATTTTTCATCAATCCCATGCGTTTGTTGACTTTTGGGGGAATGTGAACACGTTTTCTTCACATTCCACTTGCTCCAGGTTAGTAAACATTATGATTGTAGCAGCAGTATATAGGCAGTTTGAAAGGTTAGCATTTCAGTATATATTTCAGCATACAAATCCTGTATTGGGTCCTTAAATTTTCATCAATCCAATGCATTTGTTGACTTTTGGGGGATGTGAATGCGTTCTCTTCACACTTCACTCCCTCCAAGTTAGTAAACGTTATGATGTAGCAGCAGTATATAGGCAGTTCCAAAGGTTAGCATTTCACTGATTTCAGTATACATTTCAATATACCATTCCTGTATTGGGTCCTCAAAATTTTCATCAATCCGATACATTTGTTGACTTTTGGTGGTGGGGGAGGGAGAGGGGGGATTGTGAACACCCTCATCTTGCTACCTGACAAAATCATGGCAGAATTGATTGGCTGTTAGTGTAGGATTGCATTGAAATTTCTGAAATGATAGTCCCTAACCAACAAAGAACAAGTGCTGCTCATCATTGATGAACAATTTCGATGGTAAAATAAAGGAAAGCCCAAGTGGGTATTAAAAGAGACCTTGAGCATGTGTTGAAAATAGTAATTAGCTATGAACAATTTCGAGGGTAAAATAAAGGAAAGCCCAAGTGGGTATTAAAAGAGGCCTTGAGCGTGTGTTGAAAATAGAAATTAGCTGGTCCAAAGGATTTAGAGCAAGTGGTGGGGAATGATGAGTTTCACAGTACAGACCAAAGTTCCGTTGCCACATGCGGGCACCTTGTAGTGGACATGGGAACACCTTAAGGTGGGGTCAAACTTATGGTAGTGTATGGGCCTAAGCCCAACCCTACCTGCCATCATGGGGGCACCTAGAGGTGTGGTCGAGTGTAACCATATTAAGGACCCAAGCCCATCCCCATGTTCTCTAGAAGCTCTGCCCTATTGTTCGCCCTAACATTTTGCCAATGAGATTTAAGTTGATTGGTTAAATGGATGGTTTGTTTCCAACTCCAACCAGCTTCAATTCTCATAAGTATCGTGATAAATAGATATATGTAGATATGCAACTGATTGTGGCTAATGGTAACACTGTTTGATAGCTCCTGTGAAAAGCAATTACCCTTAGAAAAGAGAAGGCTAATTATCTGGAAAAAAATCATTTGAAAAGTTAAAACTGGTTTTTAATATGATATACATTATCAAATTAGCAGTTTTTAATTTGCAGAGTCTTATCCGGGATGTTGCCAAGTCCGAGACTGAAATACGCCTGGTGGATCCAAGCCAAGTCCAAATCTCAAAGCTATGATTTTAAATCCGACGAGACATGGTCTAGTGCCAATGCTGAGCTATTGCCATGATAATAACAAAGATTAAAACCCCAGTGGCCACTTTTTCTGTGTTAAAAGAGCCAAGATAATGCAAGCCCACCTGGACAAGGTTAAGTGCAAATCCCATGTGAACTTTGACAAAACTGAATCCCTCGGGCATGACTTCTGAGCTAGATGGGTGAATATGTTTACGGATTACCAAGAAAAACTTTCAATATTTTAGTATTTAATGGGAACAAATTCAAGCACTATTTAATCACTTAGTCTCATAGATCCCAAAACCAAGAACCAAACAAACCCAACAGAAAGCAGAAAACTTCAATCCAGCAGGTTTGCAGCAATATATAATCACACTACAAGTCAGAGAACAAAATTCATCCGGAGTCCTCTGTTTTAAACCACACCCTAAAGACTAAAACCATGTGAGGTGCATATCTAGAGCTTAGTGGTCAGGTCAGTAACCAAACAACTCCTGTTCTGCAATCAAATTCCATCGGATCACAATTCCTCAGTCATACCCAAAAGACACCTCTTATTGAAGTACACAGAGATCAAAACCCCCAAACCCCAAAAAACAAATAAACATAAAACGCACAAACTGTTATATTTAAGATTCAAATTTATTGCCCATTTTCATTAAAATTTACTTCAACATTAAAACAGAAAAGATGAGCATATATTTCATCTTGTAGACCGATTGTAAACTGCAATAACCAGGCTTTTTTTTTTCAAATCGGTATAAATATGCTCGAGTATATATTGACAAACCTGGTTTAGCAGATCATGTGAAGATCGAGGGAAAATGCATGCTGTGAGTGCCTACTGTTCGCATAAATAATGTATCTAAAAAACAATTCAGAAGGGCAGCAGGTTAAACGGCGAGCAGAGAGAGCTTTTAATGCTTCGGGCTTTGAAAAAGCCCTGAGATTGCTGGAATGTTTTCACATAGATTCCTGCTATGTACAATTTGTTTGTGTCACGGTCGTAATCGGGTATTTTGCCGCTGTTCCACGTTAACCAATAATACTAGCAATCGCACCAGAACGGTACGTTGAAGGGTATGCGTGGCAAAACTTAAACTTGAAGGATTGAATGTATTAGGGCATGGTCCCATGGAGTGGGTGCTGCGTATAAATCTCAGGGGGTGTTACTGAGCGAATTTAGGAGCATATTAGCTGTTTTTGGGTCCCATGGTTATAATTTTTTTATTAACATTTTCCGCTGAGAAATAATAGGAGCCCATTGCAGTTTTATGGTCCCATGGACTTTCCTATGTGAAGTTGAATAATGAGCAGCAGGGGTATATAAGTTGAAAATCTCCCTCCAAATCGATCGAAAAAGCGGGGGAATGCATTTGGGTTGTCGGATGGACAAAAAAATGCCTAAATCAGCGAGGTGAAATTGTCAACCCCTCTCTTCAAAGAACCCCTTAAGTTGAACAGGCAGAAATTGTGGAGCTCCTACTTTCTGGGCAAGATTCGAATTTATCCTGTCATTTGGTTAAAAATTTCAACATGGGACCACCAACTGCATAATTATAGACCACTGTAGCGGCTCCATGGGACCATGCCTCGAGGAGCGCAAAAATGTTAGGGGAAATGAATGTGAAAGTCTTAGATATCGGAATCGAATCGCATGTGTACAATGCAATGTGAACACCGAGGCTGTATATGTTATTTGTTTTAGAAGGATAGTTATTACTTTTGTAGTAGATGTTGGTGAGGGTGTGATTGATTTTGTAAGTGTAGAAATATAAATGAACTATTTCATTTAAAGGTTCTATCTCTACATTTCAGATTTGTTACAAATTCATACATATACATTTGCAAATCTTATATCATGAGTGGTAGCGTTTTGTGGAGTAGTTTATTTGAATTAAACATGAATACATGAAGACCTCCATATAGCTGTAGGGTTTGTGTCAATTTTCGTTGGCAGATGGCATTCATTTGACATATCAGGCCACTCTTGCTTGACTATTGCATATTAGCTAAACATTGCAATCATTAATATGCAAATACTTTATGTAGTCTGTAACTAAAATTGTAAATAATATTATGAAAAAATGGTTATGTGACTATTAATAAACATACACTCTTGTTTGAATTCAAAAGAGTAAACATAATATTATGAAAAACTTGTTATGTGACTATTAATAACCATACCATAGGCATACACTCTTGTCTGAATTCAAAAGAGTAAACATAATATTATGAAAAACTTGTTATGTGACTAAATTAATAAACCATACCATAGGCATACAGTCTTGTCTGAATTCAAAAGAATAACATAATTTCTATGGTTACCACAGAAGTATTGCTTGAGAGATTACAACTTCAAATCAAATGTGAATTTCACATATTAAGTTTGTGGGAAAGCTTTAGATATTATGTATATACTGGCAGACAAAAAAGATAGCCATTAAATTACTAATCAAAATTCGAAAGAAAAGATAGAAGTCTAGCACATGTTATCATTCATAATATTAAAAACACAGAGATTAGATGGTCCTTGATCAAAATGATGTTCAAACGTGTGTTTTGAATTTTTTTGAAGGGCACATAATTTTTTAAATACATTATTGCAAAATCAACAGAAATTTCCATAAAGGCTTCAATAAATTGGTAGCCTCCAAACAAAGAGCTATGATGTTCATCATATTTAAGGCACCATGAACATTCACCACAAGACACTCTTCTAGAAGACAAGGTTTCTTTTATACTGACAACAACAAATAACGTAGATCATGTGCATCCAAACCTTGATTTTCACTTTCCTTTGCCATATACTTAATGATATGGCAAAAAAAACTAACCATGTTGAGCAACTTCAGTCAATCTTCACTGATGAATATATTTTACGCACAAACCAAAAGCATGCATAGAAGTCGGTTGTACCATTCAATACAAAGAAAGCATATGATATGATCGTCATGTAGCCAAAGTAGATAATTCCTGAAACAAGCTTAGTAATCTCTAGTTTAGCGAAGAAGTAGAATATCACATATAAAAACAAATAGAGTGTTGATGAGCCTAAAATCAGATATGTACTCTCCACCACCAATGGTAATCTTCACTGGACATCTGAAAGTAGCTGAGAACAATAGTGATCTAGCACAAGTGACTAGAAGGATAACAAATACAGTGAACGGGAACCCAAAGATAGAGTAAAATTGGTTCAGCCATATGGAAGTCAGAATGAAAATCAACTCAATGAAAACAACTCTAAAAGGCAAGATGCCACCAATTAGTATGGAAAAAATGGGCTGCATATACCAAGGTTGTTTTGGTATTTGTCTGGGAATTTTGTTTGTTTTCACTGGATCTTCAATTGCAGGTTTCTTGTACCCAAAGTACCTACCAACAAAAACCAATGGTACATAAATTCCAAATCATAAAAAGACTAAAGCAAACATTGTTCCAAAGGGTACAACACCAAATGATTTTCACCCCATATCAAAGCATTCAGTATGAAAAAAATGCATAAAATAGTGCCAGGAAAAACAAAAGCTAGTCTTTAGTGTGTTTTTTTTTCATTTTGTGCCCTTGGATATCTTATATATGAGCTGAAGAGTAGCCAACAAACAAACCGTGAACACCCACAATAGAACCATATAGCGGATTTACACTGAGATAAACAACATGCCTTGTAATTTATGCCACCGCAGTAGTTTTTTCAATGTCTGTCACATCAACATTTATTGGACTTACCTCTTAAGAACATAATATATTTGTTGAATCCACAAAGTAAATTAAATTGCAAGCATCCAATCAGACCATCTGATGTCTTTGTTGCCAGACAATCTAGGGGCATTCTCAGAGGGCATTTTCTAGAACATAGAATGTTCACAAATATTGTGTTTTAGCTACTTAGATTTGTTGATTGCACAAAACTGGGGAAAAATCCAATGTTCAAAGTAGCTAAGAATGATTTACAGATTATGTCAGAATATAATTATGTAGTGGATAAAAATGAAAGCTAAGTGTCAGTGAGTGCATTCAATTGAGGTGAACCTGGTCATAACTTGGACATTTGGTAAAAAAACAATTAGAGAAAGCTCATAAAGAAGAGGTTGGGAAGAATCTGGTTTGTCCTCCAATCCATGAGGACTTACAGAGAATCAAAATAAAAAAAAGAACACAATCCCAAGATGACTTGCAAATTGGGTTGAGAACGTCTTAAAAGCCACCTTCATAGATGAAGACGCTAAAGGAAAGGATGATAAGGCCACATTAACCTCCAATAAGAAGGCCCCAAGGAAGTAAACTATGAAATGCGGATCAAATAAATAAAGAAGACTTAAAGTAAACCGTGTCTGTGGATCCCAATGATGAATCCGAGAACCCTGTGGTAAGGAACAACAAACAATATAGGGTTCAGCAACAGATGGAGGCATAAGAATAAGATATTGATCTAGAAGAAAAGCTTGTTAAACCCATGCATCACAAGAAAATAGAAAACACTCATGTCAGGACTATAAGCTATAAGTACTGACCAGGGACTGTGAGGATATCAAGAGGATCTTGTAGATGTAAATCACTCAGACTGATCGTACATGACCATGCCTCGAATGTGTGTCCGACTCCCAACAATCCCAAATCAATTTGTTCATTAAATGTTGGCAACAAAGCTACCTATGCAAAGTACTTACCCTTTACTTAAATCTAGTGTATCATGACTAGGCTTCCCAATTTCCCTGTGGTAAGGAACAACAAACAATATAGGGTTCAACAATAGATGGAGGCATAAGAATAAGAAACTATTCCTAGAAGAAAAGTTTGTTAAACCCACACATCACAAGAAAACAAAAACACTCTTGTCAGGACTATAAGCTATAAGTATTGACCGGGGACTATTAGGCTATCAAGAGGATCCTGTAGATGTAAATCACTCAGATTGATCGTACATGACCATGCCTTGAATGTGTGTCCTGAATCCCAACAATCCCAAATCAATTTGTTCATTAAATGTTGGCAACAGAGCTACCTATGTAGTACTTACCCTTTACTTAAATCTCTTGTATCATGACCAGGCTTCACAAATTTTGGTGTTCATTATGCATCACGAGTATGTTGTGGTCGTCTTTCAATGCACTTTTTAAGATGGCAATTCCAGCAGTATAATCTCGATTATTTTCTAGGTCTGACTGCAGTTGCCAAACATTATTGTCTGATAATTCAAGGGCAAGGTCATGACTTTCTTCCATATACAAAAGGGAATTTTCCTCTTTTGCTAGTGTGCAGTCATGAGTCTAGGGAAGTGCTCTAGTACCACAGTCATCTTCCGGGACATAGAAAAGTGCAACTTATAGTATTGCTAACTAATGTAAAGCACAAAAGACTGTAAAAACGTACCATTGTGAGGGATTTTTTCTCAAGGATGTCCTAGCAGTATGCTTAGTCATAAACCGAATACTGTGTATATATGCTCATTGAGCTTTTGCACTTATTAAAAAACCCCCTTGGCTAAGTGAATCTAACTTCCCCAGGTTAGATTAACATCTGGAAAAATAAACATATAGGTTGGGCAACAGACCTACATGGTACCAGCTGTATTTTGTATTTTCCTAATTGATGGCTATGCATTGATGCAACGGTAGAAAATTAAAAATCCATGTTAGCTAAAGGAGAGAGAAGAAACATTGACCTTCACAACTTGACATAAATTGTAATTAACCTACCTTCCTTTAGTTTACATGTGCAATTGCCATTGTGATATAAATTTGAGTTCAAAAAATGAAAAAGAGGAAACGATTAGTGCAAGTTCTTGAGGATCATTATTTCAAATTTACCAGTGGTATCTTCAATCTTGTTGTCTAACAAGAGACAAATGTTCTCCTCTATCTAGGACCTATTTTCATATTCACCAACCAGAGTCACTGGGAGATAGAAACGACCCCTTCAAATTCGTTGAAATAAGCTCGATTAGTTTGAAAGGTGAAGATGGACTGGTAGGTACAGAAAAGAGCTGATGATTCTTTAAATGGCTATGAAAATAAATGAACCATAGCAAAGAGAAAGTTAATAAGCAGAAGCTAGTATGTGATGTCATCACCATCACCATCATCATTTTTACTACTCAAATATGTGGGTTCTATCTTGAGCATCTTTTACCTCATCTTTTGAAGATGCAGTGCCTCTTATTGAATTTTAGAATTGCAGAGATAAAAACATAACTATAATTATAGTTAAGTTTGTTGAAGATTTTTTTTAGATGTTTTTAAAGCCTCTTCAACAAACTTAACTATGATTTTTTAAAGATTTTATGGTTTGTTCGATCTTTTTATCATGCTTTTGTGCAAGTACCATCTTCTCTCATATCTAACTTGTTGCTTGGTTGTTTGGTCTTGTATATTAATCTTGTGAGTGCTTTATTATTGAAATATTGATATTTTGGTGTAAAGTTAAATACATTTTTCAAACAGCCAAAACTACCAATGAACATGTCAGGCACATCATCCGGCACAGTGAATATCACCTTCTGCAACACCAAATCCCAAAATTCTTGGTTCTAACAGAGCGCTAACATGAACTGCAATGTAGAATACCTTAGGCTTGAAACAGAATAAAACCCTCTCAACCAGTTCCTTAAGTTCTATATCTTCAGGACCATATCCCATCGACTCAAAGCTTGCATAACTAAATCCATCTTCAGGAGTAACATGAATAGTGGAAACAACATCTCCTTCAATTGCATTCATGGAGTATCCACAGGGATCAAACTCAAAGTCACAGATTTTTGAGCCAGGTAGAATATCACGAATCCCTGAATTAAGAGTCATTTCACCAGCTGATTTCACGTTGCCTTTGTAAAAGATAGAAGCTTGCTCACGGTCCAACTGTGTCATGCACATCTCCAGTGTATACACAGGGTCATCAGTTGGAACATCAATTGCAGAAGCTGTATAAACATGCCAGTTATAATTCTTCTCCGAATCTCCCATTAGATAGGCTCTTCCACCAGAAGCAAGCTTTCCAAAATACTTCTCCAAATACAATATTTCCTCTGAAAAGCTGCGATGAGGAAAAGACTGGCATCCAGTAAAGATAAATGTCCCTCTGGTATACTTAACATTCTTAACAGAGAGAGACAAACCAGTGGCCAGGTTCAAGATCTCAGGGACAAAAAGAAGCAGCTTTGTGGTTCCACATGTCTTCAATACAATCTTGAATGGGTAGATAAACATACTTGATTCTGACAGAACATAGGAATCAAGATACTCATTTGACAACTCAGACACAATGGTGCATTCAACCAGTTTCAGAATTTCATCCAATTGTGGACGTGTGAGGGCTCTAAGCCCTCTCCCTTCAAGATCAGGACAAAATGAAGTTGGGAAAAATTCAATCTCGAGTCTCTTTTCAAATCCCTCAAATCCAATTGCAGACATAGTAGGGTTAACACAATCACCACAGGACATACCCATCTTGAACTACTGAAACAATTACTGATATTTATGCCTTAACAGGGAAGAGTAAGCTGAGAAATGACAGAAGGGTGCAGGTTGTTGAAACGGGAAACTTTCAGAGAGTTGGGGGAGCAATTGCCAGTCCAGTGAACTGAGGAGCTAACCTGCCACCATGCAGCAGAGCTGCAAACCAGCTCCTAGCGTACATAATTATTGAAAAAATATATCTAAACTACTCCTACACTACAGATGCTGCAGTAAGTATATCAGGATGGCTTGCGCACACACTGCAGGAAGAAACCCGACAATAAAACATGTGTTACACTGTGCTCAAACATTTCATTAACTACACTATAATGACAAAATAACAATGAAAAATGTCTAAGCGGTAAATCAAATTTAGCACAGTCGTAGAAACATCCGGAAGTTGTGAAGGTCAATGTTTCTTCTCTCTCCTTTAGCTAACATGGATTTTTAATTTTCTACCATTGCATCAATGCATAGCCATCAATTAGGGAAAATACAAAATACAGCTGGTACCATGGAGGTTTGTTGCCTAGCTTATATGTTTATTTTGCCAAATGTTAATCTAACCTGGGGAAGTTAGATTCACTTAGCCAAGTTTTTTTAATAAGTGCAAAAGCTCAATGAGCATATATACACAGTATTCAGTTTATGACTAAGCATACTGTTAAGACATCCTTGAGAAAAAATCCCTCACAATAGTACGTTTTTACGGTCTTTTGTGCTTTACATTAGTTAGCAATACTATAAGTTGCACTTTTAATACGGAAGATGACTGTGGTACCAGAGCACTTCCCTAGACTCATGACTGCACACTAGCAAAAGAGGAAAATTCCCTTTTGTATATGGAAGAAAGTCATGACCTTGCCCTTGAATTATCAGACAATAATGTTTGGCAACTACAGTCAGACCTAGAAAATGATCGAGATTATACTGCTGGAATTTTCATCTTAAAAAGTGCATTGAAAGACGACCACAACATACTCGTGATGCGCAATGAACACCAAAATTTGTGAAGCCTGGTCATGATACAAGAGATTTAAGTAAATGGTAAGTCTTTGCATTAGCTCTATTACCAACATTTAATGAACAAATTGATTTGGGATTGTTGGGATTCGGGGACATGGACATTCAAGGCATGGTCATGTACAATCAGTTTGAGTGATTTACATCTACAGGATCCTCCTGATAGCCTAATAGTCCCCGGTCAATACTTATAGCTTATAGTCCTGACAAGAGTGTTTTTTGTTTTCTTGTGATGTGTGGGTTTAACAAACTTTTCTTCTGGAACAGTTTCTTATTCTTATGCCTCCATCTGTTGTTGAACCCTATATTGTTTGTTGTTCCTTACCACAGGGAAATTGGGAAGCCTGGTCATGATACACTAGATTTAAGTAAAGGGTAAGTACTGCATATGTAGCTTTATTGCCAACATTTAATGAACAAATTGATTTGGGATTGTTGGGAGTCGGGACACACATTCGAGGCATGGTCATGTATGATCAGTCTGAGTGATTTACATCTACAGGATCCTCCTGATATCCTCACAGTCCCCAGTTAGTACTTATAGCTTATAGTCTGGGACAGAGTGTTTTCTGTTTTCTTATGATGCATGGGTTTAACAAGCTTTTCTTCTAGATCAATATCTTATTCTTATGCCTCCATTTGTTGTTGAACCCTATATTGTTTGTTGTTCCTTACCACAGGGTTCTCGGATTCATCATTGGGATCCACAGACACGGTTTACTTTAAGTCTTCTTTATTTATTTGATCCGCATTTCATAGTTTACTTCCTTGGGGCCTTCTTATTGGAGGTTAATGTGGCCTTATCATCCTTTCCTTTAGCGTCTTCATCTATGAAGGTGGCTTTTAAGACGTTCTCAACCCAATTTGCAAGTCATCTTGGGATTGTGTTCTTTTTCTTTTGATTCTTTGTAAGTCCTCATGGATTGGAAGACAAACCAGATTCTTCCCAACCTCTTCTTTCTGAGCTTTCTCTAGTTGTTTTTTTACTAAATGTCCAAGTTATGACCAAGTTCAACTCAACTGAATGCACTCACTGACACTTAGCTTTCATTTTTATCCACTACATAATTATATTCTGACATAATCTGTAAATCATTCTTAGCTACTTTGAACATTGGATTTTTCCCCAGTTTTGTGCAATCAACAAATCTAAGTAGCTAAAACACAATATTTGTGAACATTCTATGTTCTAGAAAATGCCCTCTGAGAATGCCCCTAGATTGTCTGGCAACAAAGACATCAGATGGTCTGATTGGATGCTTGCAATTTAATTTACTTTGCGGATTCAACAAATATATTATGTTCTTAAGAGGTAAGTCCAGTAAATGTTGATGTGACAGACATTGAAAAAACTGTGGTGGCAATACAATTACAGTGCATGTTGTTTAGCTCAGTGCGGATCCGCTATGGTTCTATTGTGGGTGTTCATGGGTTTGTTTATTGGCTACTCTTCGGCTCTTATATAAGATATCCAAGGGCACAAAATGAAAAAAAAACACACTGAAGACTGCTTTTGTTTTTCCTGGCACTATTTTATGCATTTTTTTCATATTGAATGCTTTGATATGGGGTGAAAATCATTTGGTGTTGTACCCTTTGGAACAATGTTTTCTTTAATCTTTTTATGATTTGAAATTTATGTACCATTGGTTTTTGTTGGCGAGTGCTTTGGGTACAAGAAACCTGCAATTGAAGATCCAGTGAAAACAAACAAAATTCCCAAACAAATACCAAAACAACCTTGGTATATGCAGCCCATTTTTTCCATACTAATTGGTGGCATCTTGCCTTTTAGAGCTGTTTTCATTGAGTTGATTTTCATTCTGACTTCCATATGGCTGAACCAATTTTACTCTATCTTTGGGTTCCCGTTCACTGTATTTGTTATCCTTCTGGTCACTTGTGCTAGATCACTATTGTTCTTAGCTACTTTCAGATGTCCAGTGAAGATTACCATTGGTGGTGGAGAGTACATATATGATTTTAGGCTCATCAACACTCTATTTGTTTTTATATGTGATATTCTACTTCTTCGCTAAACTAGAGATTACTAAGCTTGTTTAAGGAATTATCTACTTTGGCTACATGATGATCATATCATATGCTTTCTTTGTATTGAATGGTACAACCGGCTTCTATGCATGCTTTTGGTTTGTGCGTAAATTATATTCATTAGTGAAGATTGACTGAAGCTGCTCAACATGGTTAGTTTTTTTCGCCATATCATTAAGTATATGGCAAAGGAAAGTGAAAATCAAGGTTTGGATGCACATGATCTACATTATTTGTTGTTGTCGAGTATAAAAAGAAACCTTGTCTTCTAGAAGAGTGTCTGTGGTGAATGTTCATGGTGCCTTAAATATGATGAACATCATAGCTCTTTGTTTGGAGGCTACCAATTTATTGAAGCCTTTAGGAAATTTCTGTTGATTTTGCAATAATGTATTTAAAAAATTATGTGCCCTTCAAAAAAATTCAAAACACACGTTTGAACATCATTTTGATCAAGGACCATCTAATCTCTGTGTTTTTAATATTATGAATGATAACATGTGTTAGACTTCTATCTTTTCTTTCAGAATTTTGATTAGTAATTTAATGGCTATCTTTTTTGCCTACCAGTATATACATAATATCTGAAGCTTTCCCACAAACTTAATATGTGAAATTCACATTTGATTTGAAGTTGTAATCTCTCAAGCAATACTTGTGTGGTAACCATAGAAATTATGTTATTCTTTTGAATTCAGACAAGAGTGTATGCCTATGGTATGGTTTATTAATTTAGTCACATAACAAGTTTTTCATAATATTATGTTTACTCTTTTGAATTCAGACAAGAGTGTATGCCTATGGTATGGTTATTAATAGTCACATAACAAGTTTTTCATAATATTATGTTTACTCTTTTGAATTCAAACAAGAGTTTATGTTTATCAATAGTCACATAACCATTTTTTCATAATATTATTTACAATTATAGTTGCAGACTACATAAAGCATTTGCATATTAATGATTGCAATGTTTAGCTAATATGCAATAGTCAAGCAAGAGTGGCCTGATATGTCAAATGAATGCCATCTACCAACGAAAATTGACACAAACCCTACAACTATACGGAGGTCTTCATGTATTCATGTTTAATTCAAATAAACTACTCCACAAAATGCTACCACTCATGATATAAGATTTGCAAATGTATATGTACGAATTTGTAACAAATTTGAAATGTAGAGATAGAACCTTTAAATGAAATAGTTCATTTATATTTCTACACTTACAAAATCAATCACACCCCTCACCAACATCTACTACAAAAGTAATAACTATCCCTCTAAAACAAATAACATATACAGTTCGGCATTCACATTGCATTGTACACATGCGATTGCTAGTTTATGTCGCTCATAAGAAGGAGAAAGGGGATATGGTGCATAAATTGTCGAGGCAACGTACTTTGGAGATATTCTATAAAGAAATGTTAATAGTTGTTTTTTACAATTTCAACTCTTGTGTTTTGTGAATATTCAAAGCACACGACAATTTAATGGGAATTCGGTTGTGCATGCCACATGAGCTTATTCAAGTTAGTAGACCTCCAACAACACTACAAATTATAAGAGCAACGACAATGTCACGCGTCATGTCATTTATCCAGAGGGTCAATCAACGTTCAACAAAGTTGAGCTCCTACTACTACGTAGAGAGGTCGAGTGCCTTCCTTAGGCAAACACGAAGGGGGCAAGCGTCAATTCGAAAATGTGGCACATCACACTAGGTTTGATGTTTCCTTTAGCTCAAGCTCTAGCTCCCTGTCATTACATCATGCCATGGTCTTTGCTTCTCTCATGATGACTTGCATATCACATTGGATTCATCCTAACCTCGTAGGCATGTTCTCACAAGAATACTCTGAAAATTTTCCTCAAAATTGTAAGAGGTGTGTAAAAGCTTTGTGACACTTAAAATCCTCAATATAACACGGAAAGGCTTCATGTGTAGATGATGGGAGTATGCATGGCTATATAGGAATATTATTTATAGCCTAGGTGGTTAGTAATTAGTTGGAAGCTTGAAGAACAAAATGTGGAGGTGGAAATGAAGTGTAAATCCTTACGTGTGGCATCGACAAAGCCGAGGAGTACCGAGACAAGAAAGATAACAGAGGACACAATCCAAGGTGGAAGGAGGAATGGGATTCATGAACTTGTGACTAGGCATATGAATACAAAAGTGCAATATTTTAAACATGTGGGATGTGAAGCTTACAGTAAAAGGTGCAGGAGGTGTCGAGCTTCATATTGTTGGCCATTGTGTCTTAGTGTTGTTGTTGATGTCAAAGCCATTAATGACAAAGGGTGTTGAAGTTTCATGTGAGTCTCCATGAGGTGTTAGTCAAAGCCAAACATGAAGGTTGATTGGTAGTGTCATGTTTTGGTCAAGTTGCAATAGTGTCTAAGCATGGTTTTGAGCATGATACAAGCATGTATGGTCATGGCATGAATTCCAAAGGTTTTCATATGGTCAAGCAAGGTTGACATGATGTGTCGCGGGTGTCTTAGTGTCTGCATTGAGTCATCAAGGTCAGTTCATGGGTTGGCATGGTTGATTCAGGTCATTCTAAGCTTATTCCTAGTCCTAAAGCATGTGGTTTAACATGGAGGTATGAGGTTTGGAGCAAAGTAGTCATGGTGAAGCATGGTAGGAGCATGATGATATTGTATATGACATGTATGATGAGTCTTGGGTCATTACTCAGTTGAATGATGGTGTTTCATGGTCATTGGGAAGCAAGAAGGTGAAGACAAAAAACATATCATAGGTAAATCATTGTGGATGGAGAGTTTCAGAAGAATTTGAGTAAAGTGGTGAGTTTGGTTAGGTAGAGGATGTTTTCATGATTATTTATGACAAGTTTCAAGTAAAAATGTTGAAGGAAACTCAAGTTATGATGTTTTTGGTCAAATTGGTCTTTGTAGAAGCAAAATTCAGCTCGAATTGGTAACTTGTTTTGCTCACTTGCTCTCACACACTTTGCATGGGACCCAAAGGTTTTGGGGGATGTTTTTACATTGATCTAAGATTTTTTTGAAAAAATAATGGATTGATTTGATCGTCGAGTTTTTATGAACAATCGTTAAGAAGGCAAAGTGGCTTGAAACCCTAGCAAAACCCTCCTAGAGCGACTTGGGAGATTTGATTTTTTTGTTATCCATAATTTCTTAGAAAGAAAAAGTGATGCATCAAGGTTAAAGAGGATTCCTCCAGGATCATTTTGGTGGTGGTTTGGTGTTCTAGTTGTTTTGGGAAGAGAGAGAAAACCCTAGTTTTGTGGGTTTTACAGTTTCAGGGATGAGATGGAGGTTCCAAGATGAAAACCAAAGTGTTCTAGAGTCCTTAGGAGATGTGCTACACAACCATAAAAAGTTTCATATAGTTACTATTATCACCGGATCACTATGCCCTACGCTTTGCACAAGTGTGTATACTTGAACTCACAGTGTGATTGGATAACATGGGTGTTATCTCCAAGTTGTGGGACTTGCTACTTGAGATAGACCTCCAGAGAAAGTTGGTTCTTGCTCCTAAACTACCTACCACAATCTAATCTAATGCAAGAAAAACTATCTGTCATCCCTAATTTAACTTTCAAGGGACTAGGAGAGAGAGTGCAAGAAAACAAAGCATACACTAAAGAGGTGATAGACCATAAAAGAGGGTGTGAGAATAGTATCCAATGTGTGAAAAAATAGAAGCAAAGTGCATACTAGAAGGGGTGATAACAGTTCTCCATCAGTCTAGAAAATGCATTCACAACAATATTCCATACATGCACAATGATAATGAATCCTGCAAGAGTATAAATAGACACAATATATTTGTAATGAGTTTGAAAGGGAAAAAGAATGCAAACAAACACAATAGGGGAAGATACATCCACAAACTTGCATCTATTGCTTCATAAGTATGCACAATTCAATCTATTACAAGATAAGGGCCTGGATCACCATGCAAGGAGTCCACTATAAGGGCCTACAACACATTGTCTTCACAAAACAAATTTGGCGAGTTTTGCTACTCAAAACTATCTCTCTTTACAATGAGCCCAACACTCCAATTTATAGAAATATGAGGAGAGAGAGAGAGAGGGAGAGAGGGAAAATGAAAATCCCAAAATTTGTCCTTCAACAACTTGTAAGAGGTAGTAAATGGAGTGAAATTATGTTATGTTTCTTGCAAAAGGTCCCCCATACTGCCCCATAACTTGTAACAGTGAAATATGTCAAAGACATGCTTCATTAATGCATCTCATTGCCAAATAAAATCATTATTCTAAATTGGGCACGTTTTCTACAAAATAACCATCTATTACTTGCCAAATTATGTATTTCTTGATTTTTGTGCATCAAGCTCGGAACCATGATTCCAACGGTACCAATTTTGTGTGTTTTCATTGAGAAATGCAAAAGTTATGGCCTTAAGTGCGGGTAGCTATTTTGGGTCTGTCAAGGATTTCTATCATTTAACGAGACCTGACGTTAAATTTATCAGAGATGGAGATGTTCCTTTATTCTCATATACCTACCCTCATAAAAAAATTGGCATAGAGGACGTCGTGCCCGTTCCAGAAAGTCAAATTTCATGAAAATCAGAGCTCCGAGTCAAAAGTTATGACCGTTTGAAGTTCGGGAGGGTCAGGCATTGAATTTTCCTTTGTATGCGGGCATATTGGCTATTTTAGGTCTTGGTGTCCTGGATGTCCCTTGTGTGACTTGGTCCAAAACCTCCACTTCACCCGCATCACACTTGACCCGCTTTGCAAATTGGGCAAATTGGCTTTTGGTGTCCCGCTTGTCCCAACGTTGACCGGTCGTGAGGGCCGTTGACCTTCGCATTTGCCGCATCTCCTTTTGATAGGAAATAAGAGATAAAATATGTGGAATAATCCCTTACTGAGAATCGCAACAGTAGAAACTCATATGCAAAAAATATTATAGATCTCAAATAAAAGTATAGAATAAATAACACAACATGAAAGACAAAGATTTAACGTGGTTCACCCAATTTGGGCTACATCCACCAAGAATCACTTGCTCGATTTTATTACAAGCCTCCTCTCTCTCAATACAATACCGGATCCGTTTGGAACTATGCTCAACAAACTCTATAGAATTCACACCTGAATTCAAAGCACATCTGCAATGCATTTGCTTGTATATGTATCATATGCATAAGACCATATAAATAGATAATTGCTTAAGTAGTTTGATACAAAACCGTGGGTATCAAAACCATCGGCAAAAACCATGTGTATCAAAAACAATGGTGTAGAAAAAACCATGGGCCTAAAAATAACCCATAACGGTTACCCATTACCCATGGGTTAATAAACCACCCATGAAAATTTGCTTCAGGGCTTCGCCCCGAACCCCGACTGACTCGTTCACCGGCAAGCGAGACTACCAGTAAAAATACGCGAGTGTAACACATAGAAGGTGTACCACACTCTAACATGAAAATAGGCTCCACAAACATAACACCTTTGTAGTCGCCTATTTCGGCCTTTCGTGAGCCTCGCACGTCCTAGTGTCCCAACTATCTCGGAGACCGCGTGAGACATTTCGACTTGACTTCACCGATTTTCTCTTTGTGCGGCGATTTCGGCCTTTCAGAAACTCGTGTCCCGATGTCCCATGGACCGTTTGGGTCGTGAATACCCAGCTTTGTCGATTCCCTCTACTGCGCAGCGATTTGCTATGTGGATCCCGACTATCCCAACGTCCACAGATTGTCTAGGACAAAAATACCTGATTTTTCCGCAATACACTAAAAGAAGCCATATTTTTGATTTTTTCCATTTTGTCTAACTCCTTGAATTTTTTCCTTGGATGGGGGGTTAGAAAAGAGCCAAAGGGACCTTCAAAACCTTGATTTTTACCTTTTACCATTTTTGCCTGCTCGAGCCTGAGGAAATTATGCAAGTTATCCAAATTACCTTGAGGGGTGAATTTGGGATAACAGATTCTGATAGAGAAAATAGAAGATACAGGTGCTCAAAGTGAGTCTACCGATTTTGGCCTTAAGGGCTAAAATGCTAGTCTCTTGGTTTGGTGTGAGTTTGATCATTTTGCTTAATGGAGCTGATGTTTTTGGTCATGGATAGTTGTTAGACACATGATATGATGTGTTGAAGTGCTTGGTTTGATATGATGATGTGGTTTCATGTTAAAACCCTAATGGCCTAGTAAGCCCTAGTTGGCTTGCTTAAGAAAGTTATAGAAACAAGTGTGTTTGGTAAAATTTCTCCATGTGGCATATGGTTCTTAGTGCTTGTATATGTTGGTATAAGTGTCCTTGATATGTTTCAGGTCATGGTTGATCTCAGAAGTTGATTTGGACGTATTGTGTTTGTTTCTCTCAATATTGGTTCTTGAGTCCTTAGAGCCTGAAAGAGCAATTACAGAGATTGGCTTTGTTGAAGGTCTTCCACTATGCGTTGGAAGGAAATATAAGATTTTATAGAAATTATATTGAGAGAGATTTCCAATGGTATATGGTTTATGTCTTGATAAGTTGATTTGTTAGGTGAACCAACTTAGTTGTGAAGACCTAATTCTGGGATCTTGAAGCCATTTTGGAGCAGTTACAGAGTTTGAGCTATTTAGAAGTCTCCCACTAAGAGTTAGATGAAAAAGTGAGTTGTTCTAGAAATTCTATTCAAATATATTTCCAATGGTATATTACTTGAGCCTTGATGGTGATTTTTTCTATATGAACTCATTCATTCTTCTAGTGAAATTCTAGGCATTGAAGATCTAGTGGGGTTTGTATATACTTTTTAGTGAGTTTCATGATGAAGATGGATATTTTGATGATTCTGAGATTTTTATAATGTTGAGGACTTGTATTGAGCTTATGGACCCTTGAAAATTTTGTTTGAAGACGTTGGAGTTGTTGGAGGATTTGTTAAAGATTGGAGAGTGCATTTTGAGCTTATGTGTGTCTTGGAGCTTGTTAGAGATGTCTTGACCCCTATCAACTTACTTGGGTCATTTGAGATTATTTATATTATGTTTTTGTGTTAGAATGAGTGACCTACTTGATCATGGCCGACCTAGGTGTGTTTTAGAGTTATGACTTGTATATAAGAAAGTGTTTTAGTCATTTTATGACTAGTTGTTGGTGTCTTTGAAAAGTGCGACCCAAGGGGTAATTTTGGAGCTTCAAAGAGGTTTGAATGACCATTATGAGAGAGAAATGAGTATGAAAGTTTGATCTTAAGAGGAAGAAGAAAATGGCGAGCTAGGGAAAAGAAGAAATCAAATTAAGGAGAGATAGTTTTGAGCAAGGTGTGTTTGAGATAGGGGAGCTAAATTTGTAATCACCATCGAGTTGTTAAAACAACATATTTTCAATAATCAACCATTTTTAGGTGGCCAAGTTGGTTTTGGTCATCTTATGGGGTTGTAGCCTCCTTGTGGGGTTGGTGCCTCACTAAATTAGGGGTTGGTGCTCCTTGTAGGGTTACTACTCTACTAAACCAAGGGTTGGTGCCTCACTAAATCAGGGGTTGGTGCCCCTTGCAAAGTTGGTGCTTCACTAAATATATTTTCTTTGAGTAATATAAGAAAATTTTCAGTGGGTTTTCTTCCCCTTGAGGGTTTCCCACTTAAATTTGGTGTTTTTGTATACTCTCTTGCTCTTGCTCTTATGTATGGTTGATTCAATGTTTAAATAAACACACATATGGTTAACATTTGATTGAATTGTTATATGAATGGTAATGAATAATAAATGGAAATGGAATAAATTTTTAATGGATTGATTCACCCTTCTCAGTCCTATGTGCTTCCAACACATATGACACTAGTTTGGTCACCCAAAGGTGATAATTCCTACAACAAGAGATCTTGGTTCAAACACTCGATGTAAGCACAATTTGCTTACTCTTTCAACATGTGATAATTCAACAAACATAAATAGTCTTTTATATGTTTTATTAATTGTATAAATAGTATTGTTTTACATTTTTGAAGGGTAATATTGGAAACTTACTATTGCATAAAAAGTGTTTGATACACATATGTGGCCATCAAATTTAAACCATGCTCGAAGACAAGACAACGCAAGTGTGTGTGGCGCAGTAAAGCCAAAAAATTATGGCATTGTTGATTATGTATATCTAAATATGGTATATTTATCATGGTACACATGTTGTGGAACAAGAAAGTTTTATGTATTTTCAAGGTCCAACAAATCAACGATTGACTAGTACCACTCGTGACAACTACGACTAGCATTTACTACTCATCCTTAACGTCCTTCTCCAAAATGTTTATTAGTGTTAGGAAATAAGGGATAAAATATGCGAAATAATCCCACACAAAATCACAATAGTAGAAACTAACATGTAGAAAAATATCACAAATCTAAAATAAAAGTGTAGAAAATAAAAGAACATAACACAAACATTATTTAACATGGTTCACCCAATTTGGACTACGTCCACTAAGAATCACTTGCTCGAATTTTATTACATGTCACCTCTTTCTCTTAATACAATACCCAAATTTATTTGGTGTTGTTCTAAAAAAACTCTCTTGAATTCACACTTGAAGTCTCATATCTACAATGTTACATCTCCCCTACCATATGCACAAAATCACATCAATAGGAAATTGCTTAAGTAGTTTTACAATATCGTGGGTACTAAAACCATGGGCCAAAATCGCCCCATAAACCTATGGGTCAAAATACCACCCATATGAGAAGAGCATGTTTAGAGTACTATCTTTAACACTTGCACACATGCAAACAAGCTCCACAACATAACAATCTCCCACTTGGAGACTAGTTTTCCTTTGAGAAAGCTTCTTAACCCATCACTATCATCTGTGAAGACCAACCAAATCTGAACATAGCTTCATTTTCTCCCTTGTGACCACCTTGGTCATCATGTTTCTCGAGGATTCGATAGGTATGAATCTTCTCCAGCTTCAACTTCTCTTCCTCCAAAGTTGTCCCAATGAAATGGTAGCTTAATTGTATATGTTTTTTCCTAGAGTGGAAAGCAGAGTTCTTAGCTAGGTGTATAACACTTTGACTATCACTATGCAACTTCTCTTCCTCCTGCTTATGCCCCAACTCCTCAAGAAATTGTTGTAGCTAAATCATTTTTTTATTTACCTCTATGACATCAACATACTCAACCTTCATGGTTGACAAATCCACAAGCTTTTATAGTTGTGAAATCTAGCTCATTGTTGTCCCACCTATAGTGAAAATATAACCTATCGTGCTCCTCATCTTTGTCTACATCTCCAGCCATGTATGAATCTACATAACCACACAAAGTGGTGTCCGATCCATTGTAGCACAAAATTGTCCCCATGGTCCCTCTCAAGTACCAGAAGGATCCACTTTACTTCTTGTAAGTGATCTTTACTGGATCACTCATAAATCTACTCACTTCTCCCATTGCATGGGCAATATTAGGCCTAGTGCACACCATGACATACATCAAACTTCCAACCGCTAATGAGTAAGGTACCTTGGACATCTGATTTCTCTCCCGCTTTGTCTTGGGACACAACTCCTTTGATATCTTGAAATATCCTACCAAAGGATTCCCAACCGATTTATCATCATGCATATTAAACCTCTCCAAGACCTTCTTAATGTACTCTTTTTGAGATAAAGTCAACTTCCATTCCTTCCTATCCGAGATATCCTCATACAAAGGATTTATTTGGTTGTCCCTAAATCCTTTATAAGAAAGGAGTCACTTAGTTGCTTCTTGAGTACTTTTATTTCTGCATGTTTTTCTCCTGCAACCAACATGTCGTCACATACAAGCACAAGATATTATAACTACCATCTTAAAATTTCTTTATATACATGTAATGGTTAGAATGACATCTAATATGACCTTTCTCCATCATGAAGGTATCAAACTTCTTATACCATTGACGTGGAGCTTGTTTCAATCCATAGAAGTTCTTCGGTTTGCACACCATCTCCTCTTTACGTTTGACCTCATAGCCCTTTGGTTGTTGCATATATAGATCCTCCTCCGGATCACCATGGAGAAATGCGGTCTTTACATCTAGCATCGCTAATTACAAGTATTTTGTTGCCACTATTCCAATACAATTCTAATAGAAGTCGGTTTTACTACAAGAGAAAAAATATCATCAAAATCTATACCTTTTTTCATGCAAACCCCTTGACCACCAAGTGAGCCTTGTATCTTTTTTTGCCTCCTTCTTCCTCTTTAAATCTGTACACCCACTTGTTCTACAATGCTCTTTTTCCTTGGTAGCTTCACCAAATCCCAAGTTTGTTTCTCCATGAGAGACTGATGCTGCTTCTCATCCATGGCTTATTCCCACTTCTTCCTAACATCTACATGCATTACTTCATTAAAGCTCTCTAGCTCTCCATTGTTAGTGAGTAATAAATAATTAAGAGAAGGATAAAACTTTAATGTGCTCTTCTTAGCCTAGAAGACCTCCTCAATATAGGATTTTGGGGTTCTGTTGAGTAGGTTCTTGGATTTGATTCAAGTGCCACTTTCCCATTCGGAAGATCCTCTACCAATGCATATTCTTTCATGGATTCTTTCTTGTTTTCCCACAATGTTGTTGCTTATACATAACTTTCTCATTAAAGACCACATCCCTAGATCAAATGATTTTCTTGTCTTTAATACTCCAACATTTATATCCAAATTCATCACCAATATAACCAATGCAAGTGCATTTATCGATTTAGCCTCTAACTTGGTCCTATCATCCTTATTAATACGAACAAACACCTCACATCTAAAGACTCTAAGAAATGAATAATCAACCTTCTTACCAGACCAAGCCTCCTCAAGTATGCCTCCATCTAAGGCACTTAAGGGTCCTTTGTTTATCAAGTACACAATTGTGCTCACCGCTTCTACCCAGAAAGAAAGAGGCAGTTCCACATGTAATCTCATGCTCCTAACTCGTTCAATTATTGTCCTGTTCATCCTTTCTGACACCCCATTTCTGCTGCAGAGATTCTCAAAACCATATTTTTCCTACATATTCCATTCTTAGAACAATAATCATCAAACTCATTATTGTAATATTTCCCTCCATTATCTTACCTAAGACATTTTACCTTAAGACCTATTTCATTTTCTACCAAGGCTTTCCATTTAAAAAAGTGTCAAATACATCATATTTTTTTCTAATACAAGTATACCTAAACTTTTCTTGTTACATCATCAATAAAAGTGACATAATAATTGAACCCCTAAGAGATAATACTGAGCCGATCCCCACACATCAAAATGTACCAGCTCTAACTTTCTCTCTTTCTTCGTAGGTCTAACCTCAAAAAACTTTACTCGCTTATGTTTCCCATATACACAATTTTCACAGAATTCCAAACCTAGTTCTATGTATCCAAGAAAATTCTTCTTTATGATCCACATGCCCTTATGGCTCATATGACCGAGCCTATAGTGCCACAATGTTGTATTTGCATCGAAGCCACGAGATTACAAACATCGAGTTACCGGTGGTTAAATACAAGGTTCCAACCTTCTTACCTCTTGCCACCACAAGAGCACCCTTGGTAACCTTCCAAAAGTTTGTTGTAAATATCGAGTACATCCTTCATTTCCCAAGTTCCCGATACCAAGTTCCATCTCAATGTAGGCACATGTCTGACATCCTTCAATAGCCATGTATTCCCATTTTGCATCTTAACCTAAACACAACCTTTTCCAACTATGTTGTAAGGCTCATCATCACCAAGATAAACATGCCCAAAATCCCCTTGAACATAATCAACAAAATAATTCCTATGTGGAGTAACATGGAAAGAAGCCCCGAATCTAAAACCCAAGATTCAACAATATTATCCAAAGAGAAAATCAAAGCATCCTGACAGACATTACATGTTTCCACATTCACCTCCTTGTTTTCTTCTTGTCCGAAGATCCCAAGATCCTTCTTTGCATGCCCATACTTTCCACAGTGTCAACATACCATCTTGTTTTTAGATTTTGACCTTGTCCGATATTTCGATTTTCCACAACTTCCTTTATTCTTTTGTCTTCATCTAGTTTCCACCGTCAAAGCATTCCCTGAAGTGTAAGATTCCCTAGAGATTTTTCTTCACATTTCCTCTCTTAGAATCACCCCTACAACATCCTCAAACTTCAACTTTGAGTTAGCTTGAACCAAGTTGCTTACCATCATTACCAGCTATTCCAACTCTCAGGTAAGGAGCACAAAATTAATAAAGCCCTAACTTCTTCTTCAAAATCTATTGTAATTGAAGCTAGCATATTCACAATCGTATTAAATTCATTCAAATGTTCTGCTACTCTGAACCATTTCTCGACATCTTCATATTAAACAACTTTTTCATTAAAAATATCTTGTTAGAGGCAGAGGGTTTTTCATATAACTTCCCTAATGCATCCATAAGTTCTTTTGTAGTCTTTTCCTTTGAAACATTAAATAATACCAAAGATGCAAGACATAGTCAGATTGTCCTAAGTGGCTTCATATCTAAAAATCTCAATCTGCATCCAACATGCTAGAGGGTTTGGTCCCTTTTCTAGACAACAAAATAATAAGATCCTTCGATAAAGGTAATCTTACATCTGCATCTTCCAAAGACTAAAATTCTACCCATTAAATTTATCAACCTTTGATCTTCCATCATTTTCCATAGCTTCCACTCAAACTAAAACTTGTCCTACGATTCAACACTTCAAGAAAGCAATCCAGGCTCGATACCAATTTTTAGGAAATAAGGGATAAAACATGCAGAATAATCCCACACATAATCATAATAGTAGAAACTAATATGCATTAAAATATCATGATTTTAAATAAAAGAGCATAAAATAAAAGAATACAACAGAGACATTATTTAACGCGGTTCACCCAATTTGGAATAAAATCCACCAAGAATCACTTGCTTATATTTTATTACAGGCCACATCTTTCTCTCAATACAATACCCATATTTGTTTGGAGTTGTGCTCAACAAACTCTCCTAAATTCACACTTGAACTCTCACATCTACAATGTTACATCTCCCCTACCATACGCACACAAAAAAACATCAATAGGTAACTGCTTAAGTGGTTTCACAATACCTTGTGTACCAAAACCATGGGCCAAAACCACCCCATAAACCTATGGGTCAAAATACCACCCATATTAGAAGATCACATTCGGTGTACAATCTTTAACACTTCCACACATGCAAACAGGCTCCACAACATAACAATTAGTGCCCCTAATGGATGTTAACTAGTGTCAAAAGTGATCAAGTTATTGTTATGTCAAAATTACAACACCCGTGATTGCTTGTGATTTTGTGTACGAGGCAACCAGTGTAACCTACATAAGATGGGATTATTCTGCGGTGTGGGACCTTGCAAGTAGGATAATCCTCCGGAGAAATTCACTTCTTCCTCTAACCTAGTGCCAACTTCTCCAAAGAGAAGAGAATGTCAAGGTAAACTAATCTTATTCTAATGCTTTCCAAGGAGACATGGATAGAAACTTGCATGAAATAAAACTACTCTAAGTGAAGTTGATGCACCAAGAAAGGTTGAGACAATCCAAGTGAGTGAAATATAGGGAGAAAACTGAGCAGGAGAGGGTTGGTAGAAATGCCACAATCCAAGACAACATTTAATTCCCTATATCGTAAAGCACAACAAACTATAGACCCTATAAAGAGATAGATATATGCAAAATATACTTATACATAGAATGGAAAGCAAAAGATACAATTCATACAAGATACAAAACATGAATTTTGTTGCTCAGAAACATGCACAATCCATCATATCATAAGCATAAGACAAAATCCTTTACAATAAGCCCAAATTTGAGGCCTTTAGCTCACAATAGCTCTGGAACAAATTTGATAGAGTTCCTTTGCTTTTTGGAAAAAATCTCCCTCAAAATGAGGTGAATTTTACAATATATAGGCAATTTGGGTCACCAACCGGTAGGATGCATTAAAGAGGTATGGGAAACCATTCATTTTGGTACTTTTCTTGCATGGGCGGTCATGGGTGCCATGCCTCATTAATTCTGGTTGTTGGGATGTCATTCATTCACCTACCCTCATGAGGCTTGTAACTTGTCCATCTTCATAGCCGATGAACCGACAAGCCAACCAACCTAGTGACTCACCCAACCATGTCGTACAACCTGTAATTCAACCATTTGTGTTGGTCGTCAAACCCTAAGGGGTCGGTCGACATCTATGTATGTCGACCAATCTCTCCGTAGGCCTTCCATCCGACCAACCATAACCTCACCGTCATGAGCCGCCATAAAAGTTAGCCAACATACCCGTCTAACTAACCCATCATTTGTCTAGCCATGCTTAGTACGAGGGTTAGACATCGTATAATCCGTTACCCGACCAACCATGAGCTGACCAACCTTGAGCCGAATAACCTTGAGCCGACCAACCTTGAGCCAACCAACCTCGAGCCGACTAACCCCGAGTTGACCAACTTCGAGCCGACCAACCCCGAGCCAACCAACCTTGAGCTGACCAACCCGAGTTGACCAACCATGAGCTGACCAACCTCGAGTTACCCTGCATACCACAAAAGAATTTCCCTTTTTCCATCAACTGTCGATGTTCCAACCTGCTAAGTTGTCCATTTCACGGGGGTGCGAAAAATGGATAACAATTGGCGACTTGCGAGATGATCTTCTGTTTGATATGGAAGACCAGTGACCTTAGGGGATCCATTGGGCATGGAGTCATATAATTGCTAGAACTATCATGTCACTTAAAAATCTATCTTCCAACCTCTGGAGCACTACTGGATATTTTCATTTCAAAAGAAACCCTTGGTTGAGGATTGGTTGTTTCTTCACCAAACTTTTCCTGAAACTAGAAAGTGCAAGAGCAACAAGGGCACAACTATATACAAACAGAAAAGGTCATACACATTCCAAATAGAATATGCAAAGAGTGCACAAGCACTTATTACAAAAGTAACCTAAACTAAAACAATGCAATGTGCTACAAGCACTTGGAGGAATTACAACTCCTAAACTAATATGTACAAGAAGGATATTTCACTCAATAACAATGCTTGAGATAGATTCCATTGACTGGAATCTGCAATCCTTCTCCATCCAACCTTGATAGTTGGAAAGCATTATTTTCTTTGTAGCTGAAATCATATAAGGGCCACTCCATATAGCATCAAACTTGGAGTGCCTTCCTAAATTTTCCCTGTCTACATCCCATTTAAGGACCAAATCTCCCTCCTGGAAGTTTCTAGCCTTTGCCTTCTTGTCAAAACTCATCTTGATTTGAGCCTGGTCCTTCTCCATTGTTTTCATGGCTTGGTTTCTTAGCTCTTCTAGCTCCATGAGCTCTGCATACCTGACCTCCATAGTTGGAAACTCAAACAACTCTAGCTTCTTGATAAGCTCTAAGGCTAGTAATTCAAGGGATATTGACAACTTTGCTTCCCTTCCATAAACCAACTTGAAAGAGGAATAACTAGTTGACTTCTTGGGAGTGATTCTATCAACCCACAAGGCTGATTTTAATTTAGTATACCAAGTCCTTTGATTCTCATCTAGGGTTCTTTTTATGATTCTCAACAAGTTCTTATTCATGGAATCTGCTTGCCCATTACCCTGGGGGTAGTAGTTAGAAGAAGTGCTCAAGGATGTCATTTCTAATAGCCCAATCGGATATCTTTTCTCCAAGAAAAGCTAAGGCATTATCCGATATTATAGTGGAAGGAACACCAGACCTTGTTGCAATACCTTCGTAGAAATCCAGAATGCTAGCTTCATTTGCTTCCTTAAATGTAATTGCTTTTGTCCACTCAGTGAAGTAGTCGTAGCTATAAAAATCCATTTGCTACCTAGGCTAGAACTTGGATTGATCATCCCAATAAAATCTAGCCCCCATTACATGAAAGGTTGTTTAACTGAGATAGGATGAAGTGGGAGGACTGTTAGCTTCTCTTTACCTGTGAAGAAGGCACACTTCTTGCATTTCTTGATCCACGAGTAACAATCATTGAAAATATTAGGCCTATAATAACCAACCCTCATGATTATAATAGTTGTCACTTTTGGGGCAAAATGACCACCTACCTCTCCATCATGAAACTCATGTAGCACCTTCTCTATTTGATTTAACTTGAGGCACCTTAGGAGGACACCATTTACATCTTTCTTGAACAAGATACCATCAACCAATACAAAGGGGATACAATGGAGCCTGAAATATCTTCTTTTGGCCTTGCTTAGCCCTTGAGGGATTTGACCTATTTGAAGGAAATGGACTATATCTTGAGTCCAATAAGGATCGGGTGAGGCATTGGTGATTGCTCTTGATCGTCGTGTAACACCAAAACAACCTCTCCTTTATCACTTGACTCGGCATGTTGTCCCAAAGCTAGCTATTCACATAATCCCTTCCCCCTAACCAGCTTGGTCACCTTAATATCAATGTCATATTCCATGACCTTGGTTACCCACCAACCCTTTTTCATTGAGGTCCTTGTTTAAAAGAAAATATTTTATACCAAAGCATGTGTGGTGATATGAAAACGTGAGTGTTGTATTTTTTATCACTTTTAAAAGTTTCCAAAGATCGTGATTTTCTTAACCAATTTTAAGTATTCTAAACTCCACAAATTGATTAAATTATGATTATTATGCATCCATAGAAGTGCGGAAAACTTGTGTAGCAAATAAATAATCAGAATGAAAAAACATTAGATAACAAACAAGATTGTTTACGGGGTTCGGAAATTCCTACGTCCCCGGGTTCAGATTGAACCGATCCATTAATAATATTGAAATGTAAGTACAATAACTCTTACAAACAACCAATAATGAATCACAACCTGCAAATGAGCTGATCAATGTCCCAAGAACTCTGAAAAATAGCAGAAACTGTCCCAAGAACGATCCGTGGCTCCTACAGTGTTTTCACAATGTGATCTCCCTGCAACTGTGTTAGAAAAACACCTACAAATGGATATTTAAAAACATTATATGAAAAAAAATCATATTTCTGAGATCAGATCTGAATTCTGAACACTTTTCATGTTTACACCAAGTCACAATTCGGACCAGAAGTGCATTGAAATTTGTGTTTTCCAACTAGCTGTCTTGTAGATCCCTATTAAAATCTGCATTCAAAGCTTCCAAAAACAGGTTAAAACTCAACAAAAAAGATCAAATCTTACATCGTTGGAATCGTCTCAGAATTTCCTTCATTTCATATTTTTACTCCGAGTTCCCATTCTGAGTGCAAGGCCTTCAAAAATGGCATTTTCAGAGAAAAGCTGGTCCTAAGTTTGCGCTTGCCTGCACAAACCTGTCTCCTCTAGTATAAGATGAAGCGCCCCATTTTATAGTGCGCCCAAGCCCCTAGGCGAGTTGGTTGGAGGATTGGGCTTGGACCCATGAGGTCAGGGGATCAAATCCCAGCGGCCTCTATTTTTGGCGGATTTACCTTTTCAATGGGATAAAATCCCAATGGAGACGGATTGCATGTTTAATGGGATTAATTCCCATTTGAGCAGCATAGCATTTGGTAAGATGGGATTAAAACCCAAATTTGGTGCGGCTGTATTTTTAAATGGGTTAAAATCCCCATTGAGCGGCATTTGGAGGGGTGGGCGGTTTTGTATTGTTTTAGGCTTTAAAGCCTTCCTCCACGCAAATGAAGTTTGGAGCATAACCGCCCCCTACCACCTTGTTCGCCACGTGGAAGTTTCCACGCATGGGTCTAATGCCCCCTAACAACCGCTTCACCACCTTCAACGTGGTCAAAGCATATGCATTTTGGTGGTTCATACTAATGTTTTAAACATTAATATATATATGTGGCATTTGGAAAGTGGCCTTACCAAGTAATTATAATTTCGACCCATACAATGTGGCCTAGAAATAAATTAACTCGGTAATTAACATATATTCCACTTGTCGTCTCCCGATAGGAAAATCAATCGAAAACCAACAAACAACTCCCTTTTGCCTTTTCACCACGTGTCGCAGTGCGATTGGTCCATTATTGACTAGTTGACTAGAGTTGACTTTCTTGTTGACCGAACTTTGACCGAACATATCTAGAGCTCCCGATGTCCGTTTGTCGCGTTCTCATAGTCGTTGGAAAGATCTCGAGATGATCTTCTGCACTGACACCATTTAGGGATGTTTTGGGAACTTTCAAAAATGATCCCCTGATCAATGACTAGTAGATGAATCCTATTATTTGACACTAAATGTCTGAACTTTTTCAAACTTCTAATCACAAGTAAGGACATGTTTCTCAATGAATGAATATCTTACCTCATAGTCCATAAGGCCTTGGATGAAGAATGCAATAGGCTGCTCCAGTCCATCCTTATTCTACTGTACCAAGAGATTGCGGAGATGGTGTCAGAAACACTAAAGGTATAAAAAGAAGTCTTTAGATAATTCTGGATTAATGAGAGTTGGAGCTTGAGATATGTCTCATTTGATGGCTTTGAAACTTTACTTTCCCTTCGTTATCCATTTGAAAGCCAATTTTTTTAGCATCATCATTAATGGCTTCACAAGAGTGGAAAAAAATTCTGTGACAAACCTTCGAACAAAGTTTATCCTCCCCAAGAAGCTTTGGAGAGCCTTTTTATGACTTGGCCATGGTAGAGCACGGATGGCCTCTACCCTCTTCGGATTGATTGTCAATGCTTCCTCGACACAATATGACCTAGAAGTTTACCCTCGTGTGTCATGAATATGCACTTTTTGGGTTCAAAGACATTCCAAACCTCCTGCACCTTTGGAAGACATATCTGAGATGAAAGAGGTGAATTTTTGCATTTTTAGAAAATATAGTGATGTCATCAAGATATACAAGCACTATTTTATTTAATAGCCCCTTAAATGCCATATCCATTACTCGTTGAAATGTTGATAACCCAAATGGCATCTTACTATATGCATATGTGCCCCATTTTGTGGTGAAGGTTGTCTTGAACTGATCCTCCTCTTTCACCATAATCTAATTATAGCCCGAATATCCATCTAAGAGGGAGAATCTTTTGAACTAACCACTACCTGTAAAATCTGCTCCATGGAGGGTAGCGGATAGTGATCCTTGAGGGAGGCCTTGTTTAAATCTGGAAAATCCATGCACAACCTAATTTCCCCATTCATTCTCCTAACAGGCAGAAGATTTTCCACCCAACTTGAGTGTTTGATCGAAAAAATGATACTCGCCTTAATGATCTTATTCAGCTCCTTCTTCATGAGAGGCTCTATATGAGGGTTGTCGACCTTTGTTTTTTCCTGACAAGCTTAGCCTTCAGATGCAACTCAATGGTGTGTTGCACCAATTTTGGGTTAAAACCCTTCAAATCCTCATAGCTCCATGTGAAAACATCTGGGAATTCTTGGCAAAGCTACACAAGGTCATACTTTTCTTGTTCGTTGCTCATCTTGCCTATTTGGAGCATCTTACCTTCTCCAACCGAAATGGGCTCAAAATCCTCCCTTTTGACTTGAATGTTGGCCTTCTCTTTCTAGAATTGATCATTTGGGTTGAATATTGACTCTAAAGTCACTAAACCCTTTGGCAATTTTTTTTTCTGTCTACAACTGCACTACTTGATCCCCATTGCTGCTTTGCTCCAATTTCTCTTGATTTTTAGCTAAGAACTCAACCTCCTCATGTAAAAATTAATGATCTGCTGATCGTTATCAAAAATTGCCTGACTTGTGCTATTATCTCGGTATAGCTAGCCTTACTGATGACATGAATATGTGGTTGTGCTTTATCTCTCTTGATACTATCCACCACATCAAATGTTGCTCTAATTGTTGTGAGCCTATCCGCGGCCTCATTCTTCTTCTACGGTATGGCCTGAATATTGAATGCTTTAAGGTCTTTAATCTGATCCCATACCCGATGTTTGTAGGCTTTGAGTAGATCATTTTTAGCAACATGTTTCCTTTAATCTTGGTTGACAATTAACTCACTATCCCCAAACACTTGCAAGTTTTTAATACCTCTCTTTCTTTCCCAATGTAACCCATGGATTAAAGCCTCATACTCAGCTGTATTGTTTGAACAAGAAAACTAAAAGTAAAAATATGAGTAGTACCTCATACCTTATGGTGGCTCCTCCATCACCTTGTTTACTCCTTGAACCATCAAAAATAGTTGCCACACTTCATTCTCATCCCTTTTCCCTGACTTGGTGAGGCTGGGGGTGGGCAGGTTCTCCTCATGTAGACAATAAACTCCCAACTTAGCTTCTTCCATTTCCTTGTATGGATCGAAAGCATGTCCCCTCTGAGCCCAATCATCAAGTGTTAGGTCCAGGAATGCTCCCAACCTTTGTGTTTTCCTCTTGAGCCTCCAAAAATTCCTCTTGATCGAATATGGTATAATTTGCATTGATTGGGCTAGGAACATAAGGCTCAATGTGAAAATTGGCAATTAGCTCAACCCTGATCGTAGCCTTAGCTCCATACCTTGTTCGAATAACATGTGGGACCAATTAGTAGACAACTAGCCTCTAATTTTAGCGGTGAAGTCTCTTGACAAACACAATGCAAAGAGTGGTGGCAAGTCTATGACTAATACATCTTACAAGATGGTCACATTGGGACATGCATGTAATGTAAGGCTCAATCCTTTGATTAATCCAACTGTTGTTACCATTGTCCCATCTAATTGCACCACACCTCTAGAAATGAATTCATATTAAAGACCCAACTGATCGACTATTTATTTTGGCATTACAGAGCTACTTGCTCCCGAATCTATCATGTAATTATGCACCAACTTATCTCGATGATCAATGAGATATATAATGGTGGATGCTTCAAATTTTTACCTTATTGGCGTCCTTGATTTCCTCCTTGTTGAGCTACATTGGTGAGTACCTTCTCTTGTTCTTTGGATGATTGATTCGATGTTGACCAATTCACCATAAAGAACTTACAATAGGTCTCTTTATCTTGGGATAGCTAATGAATCCCACATTGAGCTGTTTACATTCATTTTCTTCATCTGCTCAATAATACTAAATGGAGATGAGCTATCTCTCTATTTCCCTTGCTTTTCACAACTTTCTCTTATGCATGGGCTGTTACAACCGACACTTGAGCTGGTATAGAAGGTGGCTTGGGCTGACCTTGCACATTGGGAACTACATCTTGATTACTAATACCTTGTTGGGTGATAGAGGGTTGTGGATCATTTGAATTGGATGATTTTCCTTCTCCAATATTTCTCTTCTTGGACCATGTATTGGCTACTACACTTTGAGAAGGGGCTTGATTTATACCACAAAATCTTGCCTGTCGATTGACAAGTGTGGTCTCATTCGGAGGTGCCTCTTATTGAGTTGTTTCCTGCTGCTGATTTCCTTCTTGACTGTCTCTTGTTCCATACCTATTGCTATCACCATAAGAGATTGATTCAAAGCACCATTGAAACACATTGATTGGTTATGAGGTTGATTGCATGGGAAGCACCAATCATATTCTTGAGCCATGTTATTTTGCACTGGAACCAAGGCTCTAGATGTGGACGCGATACTAGGATTGTAAGGCTAAAATGGTCTACTCAGGAGCTTTTGTTTTGTTCTAATTTATAGCTTGAGTAGGTGGTCTATTAGCTTGATACAAAGGTCTATTGGGCTGGTCCAAAGGCTGATATGACCTAAAGTTTTGAGCTTATTGCCTCTTAATTGTCACCAACTCATTTCCTAAAGTTTTGCAACTACTTTATAACTTCTTGGAGCTCATTTGAAGGGCTAGAAGAAGAAGTCGAATCTTCATTTAAAATCTATTTTTTTAGAGTAGGGATGGGGGTTATTTCAGGTGCTTGACTAGTAGAGGGGTTCCCCAATTCTAGATATAGAGGCATAGGTGGCCTAGGCGCTAGCTTTCCGCTTGAATTAAGTAGTTCTCTGCTCTGATAGCTATATCATATGCCCCTGATAGTGTTGTTCCCCCATCAATTGTATCATCATAGCTATGTCAGAATTTAGAGCCCTCAAAAAGTAGAGGAATGCACCTTCTACTACTGGCCTCACGATAATCGAATCCAATCCTACATCCTTTAGAACCTAAAGTTGAAGTTAGTCATCTGCTCATTCGGGGCCCTCTTGATTGTGGTTAATTATTCCAACAAAGATAAATTATCTACCTTCTCTTTAAATTGGTTGCATAGGGCTAAACACAATGCATCCTAATTTGTAATTGACCCTATTGTTAGGCTCCTAAACCATTTCAAAGTGCCTTACCTTTGAGAGAAGAAGCAAGGATCCTAACTGCAACATCCATCTCGTTGATCTTGTGAATGGCGCTAGACATTCACAATGTCTTGAATATGATCAATGAGGGTCGTATGATTCTCCCCAGTGAAGTAAGGAATGCTCTTCAATGCTGCCATTGGAATAGGATTATGTGCATTGAGGGTGAGTGGAATGCCACCTGTGAAATTGACAAATGGGTTTGCCACTACGGTGGTGGTTGTTGTAGATGTGCCATTATGATTGGCCTGAGAACCCTGGTCGATTGAAGGAAGGGTCTACCAGGTGGAGGTGTTGATAAGGTTTTGTTTGGTGGAGATGGAGACCTTTGTACTCTTCTTCCTCTCCTTCCTCTACCTGGAGATAACTACAAGTATTCAAAGACACCTTCTTCTCTTCCTCTGGACCAAGTTTGAATCCTTCTCATGAGCTAAACCACCAATATCACTTGAAACTAGTTGATTTTATATTTGGAGTCACTAGATGTGTTGTTGTAAAGCCTTCAAAGGCTATAAATTCACCAAGACACACACCCAATCTAGATGAAAAGAAAGAATGACATCTGTCCAACAGGGGTGTGTCAAAATTAAAACACCCCTAATTGCTTGTGATTTTGTGTACGAGGCAACCAATGCAACCTACATAACATGAGATTATCCTGCAGTGTGGGACCTTACAAGTAGGATAATCCTATGGATAAAGCCGACTTATTCCTCTAACATAGTGCCAACTTCCCCAAAGAGGAGAATGTCAAGCTTAACTAATCTTATTCTAATGCTTTCGAAAGAGCCAAGGATAGAAAGTTGCATGAAATAAAACTACTCTAAGTGAAGGTGATGCACCAAGAAAGGGTGAGACAATCCAAGTGAGTGAAAGATAGGGAGAAAATGAGAAGGAGAGGGCTGGTAGAAATGCCACAGTCTAAGACAACATTTAATTCCCTATATTCATAAATCACAACAAACTATAGACCCTACAAAGAGATAAATATATGCACAATATACTTATACATAGAATGGAAGGAAAAAGATGCAATTCATACAAGTTAGGGTGAAAATGGCCACAAAACATGAATTTTATTGCTTAGAAACATGCACAATCCATCATATCATAAGCACAAGACAAAATCCTTTATAATAAGCCCAAATTTGAGGCCTTTAGCTCACAATAGCTCTGGAACAAATTTGATAGAGTTCCTTTGCTTTTCGAAAAAATATCCCTCAAAATGAGGTGAATTTTACAATATATAGGCAATTTGGGTCACTAACTATCGGTAGGATGCATTAAAGAGGTATGGGCAACCATTCATTTTAGTACTTTTCCTACACGAGTGGTCATGGGTGCCATGCCTCATTAATTTTGGTTGTTGGGATGTAATTCATTCACCTACCCTCGTGAGGCTTGTAACTCGTCCATCTTTGTAGTCGACGAACCGCGAGCCGACCAACCTGGTGACTCACCCAACCATGTCGCACAACCGTAATCCAACCATTTTTGTTGGTCATCAACCCCAAGGGGTCGGGTTGATGTCTATGTATGTCGACCAACTTCTCCGTAGGCCTTCCATCCGACCAACCATAACCTCATCATCACTAGCCGCCATAAAAGTTAGTCGACACACCTATTTGACTAACCCATCATCCGTCTAACCATGCTTCATTGTACTAGGGTTAGATGCCATCTAATCCGTCACTCGACCAACCATGAGCCAACCAACCATGAGCCGACCAACCTTGAGCTGACCAACCTTGAGCCGACCAACCTTGAGCTGACCAACCTCAAGCTGACCAACCTCAAGCTGACCAACCATGAGCCAACCAACCTTGAGCCGACCAACCCCGAAGTGACTAACCCCGAGTAGACCAATCCCAGTGACCAACCTTGAGTCACCAACCTTGAGCCGACTAACCTTGAGCCGACTAACCTTAAGCTAACCAACCCCGAGCCGACCAACCATGAGCTAACCAACCTTGAGTCGACCAACCTCGAGTTACCTTGCATACCACAAAATTATTTCCCCTTTTCCATCAACCGTCGATGTTTCGACTTGCTAAGTTATCCATTTCGTAGGGGGGTGTGAAAAATGGATAACAATTACTCCCCCACTATTTTTTGAGAAGTAAGTATTCCTCTATAATTATGGCCCTCCTCAATCACATGACATCAACCTTAATACAATTAGCCTTGTTTTCATCATTCGTCCACATCGACTCTTCTTCCTTCAACTCCCTCAAGATTCCATCCTCTGCATTGGAGGGAATGTAAAAAAAAAGAAGCTCCAAACGGCTCAACCCCAATTTTGACTTGTGATTACATAAATATCCTCATCCATTTTACACTAATTAACAAAATTCAAATCCAAAAAAAAAAAAATCATGTTCCACTATTTACATGTATAAATATTGAGGCAAAATGAAACTTGTAGTGCAATCCAATAATTCTCTCTTGGGTGTCATCTTCTTCACTTCTCTCCCTCATGCATTAATGGACTTTACTCCTATTCTTAAAATTTATTCTTTACAAAACATTAGAGAAAGACAAACATTAATGTGAACGTGGATTAATTTCCCCTTTGAATGTAAAGTTCAAGAATACTCCATGGACATATGTAATGTGGTTCGGGTAGAGAGGAAAACGTGCAAGAGGCTGTGGGGAGCCTCTAATCTCAAAAATATATCAGGGTTGTTAATAAATATTAAATATTTTAAGCCTTCACTTTTATTTACCTTCACATTTTCTTAAACCTCCTTTGGCCATACTTTAAAAGCAATTTCCTGCGGCTTTTTTATTTTTCATTTTTTTTTGGCTTTTCATAAGATAGTTTGAGATGTTACTAAAACTCAAAGACACACTTTCATCATATGTAGGTGTTGCCAAAATGAGCACCATGCTTCATTTAGGCAACTAATTTTAACTTTACGGACTTAAAGGATTTTAATGGAGTTAAACAATTTTTGTTAGTGTGAGTGATATTTTTCATCTTTTATTCATTAATTAGGTGAATTTCCACCTCACAAGGTGAGTCATCTCACTTAGTTGAGATCATAGGTCATTAGGTGTACTAGGATTTATGACAAATTCTATCATATAATTTTTCATATGTATCAACGTGTGTCATACAGAGTTACATTCCATTTCTAGAACGTAACTCTATTGTAAATTAGGACACTGGGAGGGGGATGAATTAGTGTCTATTAAAACTTTATCAATCAATTCACTTTACTTAATTTGTGACAGTTAAGCCAATCTAACATTCAAAAGCAATCAACATGAGAGTAAACATAGAGAGACATGATTTAATGTGGGAAACCCTTCAAGGGGAGAAAACTACTGAAATCAAAGAACTAACTTGGACAAGAATGTCATGTAAAGATTACAATGATCTCACAATTGAGCATCAACTCAACATGGAGTTGTAACTCCAAAATTTAACCAAACAACTACTTGATCTTTAGCAAGATTCTACTTGCATGGAAGCTTTAACTCCCAAATTCAGTCAAGCACCCATTGACCTTTTGTAAGCTTCAACTTACAAGGAATCTTTTACTCCCCATTTTCTAAGCTACTACTTAGACTTCTACAAGGTATTTATCAATCTAATTTTGTTGTCCCATACAACAGATTATGACCACTAAATTAGCTCATTCTTCTTCTCAGTTCTCCTCCTAATTCACTTCTCTTTTGATCACCTAATCAACATCAACTCTCGTCATACAAGGTTGCCTTCACACTCTCATTCTCTTCATGATACTCTCTTGAGCCACCCTCTCAAACACTCACACTTTCACATGTACATGCTGCTATACCTAACTCAATCAAGAAGACATAACATATGATTTTACATGTCCCTAAGCTCCTTCACAGTCATGGTGATCAAATTTTCATTCTCATGCTTTGTTCCTCTTCACACATACTAGCACTCACTCATGATCACAAGCTCTGTCTTCATCAATTCACCACCCTCTGTTTCTTCATTCACCTATCTACTCACACATCTGACATCAAGTCTTTAAAGATGGATTTGCACTCTGAATCATGCTCTCTACTTCATGAAGATGATCCTCTCAAACTCCTATTGCTCTCCAAGTTGATTTCATATCACATATTTTACCTAAGATGGCCTATTTTACACTTTTTGTCTTCAACTTACATCAACAAATCTCTCCAAAGATTCAAGAGTAGCTCCATCCATAAAAATAGCTTTTTATAAACAAGAACAACTTATGAGGGATGACCTTTTACCTTTACCTTCAAGGTATTTTCAACTAAATCACTCTTCCATATGCATAAGTAAATGAAAAGGTCTTTACAAAAACTACCTCTAGATGTCATGATTACATCTAATCATCTTGATTACTTGCACAAACTTGTTAGTCTCACAAGATTAATTTTGTTCAATAATTGACTAATGGGAAGTTTAAAAACAACTCGACACTCTGCCTTCTCTCCGTAACATACATTTTTCAGAATTGTCATCTCTAACTTGTCTCAAAATTTGGCAAGTAAGTTGACCTCTGGAAGGTTTTAACTGAATCTTAGGTGGCACCATCACTTGAGTACATTACCAAAGCACATAATATTCCTTTATAGTCTCTTTAAAACTCTTAACATTCACCATTTTAGCCTTCAATTGCATTTGAGCACACAGGAGTGCATTTAGAGAATGCTAAATGTCCCATCATGAAACAAGGAGTAATAGGCACCAAGATGTACATTCAAGAGTACCATGTTTACAAAAGGTTTACATCAACAAAGAGAGCTTGAAGGTCTTCAAAAGAAACTAGATCAAGAGGCATTTTACAGTCTTCTTTTCTTGTCATTACATCATACAATCATAGTGAAATTGAAACACAGTCTTCTTTGAACTTGACATGCTAAAGAGAGAAGGTATTCAATGAGTTTCACATCCTAGGAGATCGATTTGAGAGTATTTAGTCATTTATGCCAACCAAGAAGACATGACACTACATATCTTCCTCATGGAGCAAGCACTGAAACAAAATATCCATTGTCTTTCTAAAATAGAGATGCATCTTAAAAGATTCAACAAAATCACACCTTTCTCAACCGGGTATAACTCTAGGAAACATTTCAAGAGAGATAAGACAAAAGCACAACTCTTTAGGTCCATCCTTTGTTTGATATCATGCCCATTAAACTAAATTAGTTTGATCTTCAAACATTGCTTAGTTAGGGTTTCTAGACACAAACCCTAGTCATATGTTTTGAAGCTTTCCACACCTTGTTCTTCATTTCTATGTCAAGATGGTCGTCGATTAATTCATCAAAGAGTCTTACTACAAGAGTCAATATTTCCTTTATATTTATTTGTATGAGAACATCATGATTTTAGGCCACATGTACTTACCATATTAAGCGTCACATAATGATAGACCTAGTCTTCAAGAATTAGACGTTCTACTAGTGCAAACCTCTACCCAAAACATCTAAGGTAAGTTTTTGAGAAGATTATTTCCTTAAGTAGCTTATCACTCTAAATGTACTCATCAAATCAATGAATATGGTCATGAAAAACAAGATTTTGTAGGACTATGAATACTAGTTTTTGAGACATCAAGGAATAGTATTAGTTTGAAGTATCCTTAATAGCATACCTTCACACATAAGATCAACCAATGCCACAATTACATTAGATGGAAGCTCTACATAATCATCAACTACTTGTGATCATGGAATATGAAGAGAAAACATAAAAATACCCGAGTTTCTTTGACTTGTTTGACTTGAAATACTATTCAGATTGAATACCAATAGAATTCAGACTTAAAACTCCTTACAAGAGCAATCCATGGGCTCCATCAAGTCTTATTGAACATGTAGCAGGTGATTATCACAATTTCTTACTTGATCAACAAATTTATACACCAACTCCTTTAAAAACCATGACAAACTTAGTTTGAGTGTGATTTTGATAGTAGAAGAGGAAGATGGATTGAGTTTACACAAAGTATTCAAGGAACTTGTATAAAACACTTCATGAACACTAAGACTACATCATGTTCAAGTTTTCATACCTTAAGATTTATCTTGGAACATTCAAAATAACATTATATAGCAAAAAACTTGCAAAACAGAGGTGAAACCTGTATGGATCAGACATTGACTTAAAGGACACATATGCCACCATTTTGACCTAGGAGGGATCTTCTATAACCCTGAGTGGTTGAGATAAATTTCACAAGAGAATTGATGACTAAAAACTTCATTTCTTGCATATTGCTTCAAGAAGGAGGTTTGGAGAGAGAAAAACACTAATGGAACTTTTTTGTTCCTCAACCATTTGTCCTAAAACTTTTTATAAAAGTTCATTCTTGGAGTGATCTTCAAAAAGTTCTCTTATTATTTATCTGAAGGAGGCTTGATAATTTTGTTTGAGTGCTAAGAAGACAGGTCATTGTTTTATCCCTTCTCACTTTACCCAGTTTTGGTAAAACTTGAATATCTTCAACAATCCTCTTCAAAATTTGATGAAACTTGACCCAGAGCACTAAAACACCTCCCTCTACATGCTCCATAGTTTGGTTTCTCATAAATGAGCTCTTGTACAATCAAGACCAATCTCATTTTTCCAAGCTTCCATTGCTAGTTCTCAAGGGCTAGTTTTAGTGAAAACTTTAAATTTTCCTCCAGAAGGTAAAGCAAGCCTGCATATGCTCATGCATGCTTTAGGAAGTAATCCGGGATCCTACCATGCTTACACAAGCTTAACATGTCATGATTTGTGCTCATACACCTCATTAGGCTCTATAACTAGGCCTAAATGAGCTAGTTTCAACTGTGACTTGCAACACTTGACCTGATGCTCACCTTAGAAGCTCTTGCACATCCTTAAAACACTATTTCAAACATGTGGGACACCTGAGAAAAGTACACTAAGCTTATCCATACCTCCAGTGGGCCCCAACCTCACTGATCAAGCTTGTAACACCCTGAAACCATCCTAAAACCACTATGTGAACACCAACCACCATTGAGAAGGTACGATCAATTAACCTTCATGTACCTGACTGATCCCCACTTCACCAATCACACCTTTTCCATTAATGATGGAACCAATGCACCAGGGTTCAAAAATCTCCCCTTTGTCATTGATGGCAACAAACTCATAAACCTTGATGGTAAACAAACACACCAACATCTTTAAAGCATCCATACCTTGTTTATGAAAATAATCTCTCCCCTTTGACATCTATGACAAAGGTTCATACATTTAAAAACAAAATCAACATACGAGTAATCATTGATAGAGCATAACCTTACCTCAAGTATCTCCCATTGGATTAGACTTATGATCTTGTCAGAAATGGATTGAAAACACTCATATATTTCTTCACCAATTAACCTCAATGCCCCCGAACCTCTTTTCTTCAACCTCAAGCTATTCACTTCTTTGCCCATACTTTTCTTTGGTCTTCACAACTTGTGCCTTGAACTAGTGAACTAGCCCCCGTGAAAATGCTTTCATGTTACATACACATGCCTATCTCCTAATTCTTTGAGTGATGACTTCCTTCTGGCTAATTAGAGTGTCTATTTCAACTCAAGGTTCTCAAAACTAGCCTTCATTTCTACATTTTCAGATTGGTTGTTTGATTTAGGACCTAAACCCCTAAGTTAGACATTGAGTGCACTTTGGTCCAACTTTGGCCATCCAAAGAAACTCAAACATTTCATGAAATTCTCTCTTGCTACACCCCTTGAGTTTGTAAAATTTGCATTTGCCTAGTTGTGCATGGGTTAGGCTTAATACCTTGTTCTTGAAAAATGTAGGTGAGTCTACATTCTTTCCTCTACCCTGAGTTATCTTATTATTATTTGTATCCTCCTTTATATGGGATAATGACTCTCTTGTTTATTTACCTTGTTCTCCTTGTTAAGATATATGCACACCTCATTTATCCTTCCCATTTTTTTAATCACTTAGAATAATTCATCAAGGACCAATCAACCCTTTCTCCTATATGAGATCTCATCAACTCTGTATGTCTTTGTTTTAGACTTATAAACACTCTATAATACCTTGTGATGAAACATTTTTCAAACTCACAAGCTCTACAATCCTTTTAGTATCCACCTCTTAGGCTAATAGGCATTGCAATTTCTTGTTAATCTCATATATCAATGTAAGGTGACATTGTGATCTCTCAAACTCAGTCAATATAATTACTTTTGAGCTCCTTCAAGTTCAACTCTGCATACATGAGTCTTGTAGCCTCATAATTATTAGTTTTCTTCATAAATTTTTCCAAAGTGAGTCTCTTGATGAACTATGATACTTTTTGGATACCCATTATCCCTTTTCTCCTTCATATTAAGCGTGCAACAAGTTCTTATGCCAATGATGAGAAATTTTGAATTTTCTTTCTCAATTAGGTCTTCCAACTGTGCAAATTAGGACTAGTACGGATATCTAGGACTGTGCACCTCCAAAATTCTTGAAACGAAGTTTTTCTCTCTTAAGATCATCCACAGGTGATATGTTACCATTTTCATGAGTTTTCACCCACATGAACTCATTTTATCTCATTTTACAATAAAACCCTAACCTAGGGTTTGAGGACAGGCAGAGAGAGTTAAAAATTAATTTCTTTCCCTCTATATGGTTTCAACTCCTAAATTATTTTCCTAAGACACTTTCATAGTTCTCCTCAACCTTCATAATCAACATTTTCTCTTGAACATTTCTTAACTTGGTCAACTCATTGATTTTGATGAAATCTTGTAATAGCTTTGTAACAACCTTCTTAAGTAGATGATCATTCATTGAGTATTGGGAAGAATTTGATGGATTTATATAGACTAGTAGATGCTCCTTATTTCTTCTCAATGTTGAGGCTATATTTCTTTTGAAAACTTATGCTCTTCTTCTTCCAAAATTTCATTTGTAGTAGGAGGTATTTACACACAGTCATCCTTCAACAACCTATACACTTAATCAAAACTTCGAGAGATACTTTTTTATCTCTTCTCTCATTGATGAAGTGTCTTTTCAGCATGCATGACATGAGCATGATTTAGTCTCTTTCTTCTCTTTGGCACTTGGCTTGAGCTTACCTATTAGATTGTCACTTATTTGAAACAAGAACCAAAGCTGGCACATCACTTACTGAATTGAGTGCTCACTCGAAACATGCAAGATCACGAGGTTCTATTTTATGTGTAACTTGTTCAAATAACATGATTAAACAGATATTCTAAATCCACAAAGATCCATTATATTAATTTTGCAAAATAAACAAGAACCAAGATAAAATTTCATACATACATGTCTTCAATCCATATCACCACAAAGTCATATTAATTGTTGTAAAACACATAATCTTCATACATACAAACATAATCACCATACATACCCATAAACTCGCAACATAACTCTACAAAACATAGAACTTAGAACTCTCAAACCATGTAAATCAATACATATTTATAGGGGTGGGGACTTTCCCTTCACCACCCATGCACCTTTCAAAAATAGACTACATGCTAATAATAGCCATGCACCTTTACATAATAAATACAAGAGCATGAAAGCTCGCTAATAATAGATTATCTAATAATATAAAAAATATAATCCTATTATTAGCTCTAAAACTCTGCATGGCACTTGATCTTCTACTCATCCAAAATAGCCTTTTGTGCTCCTTAAGTCTTCTACAAAACATGCATCTGCACTCCATGTCTATAATTAGCCTCAAACTACAAAATGGCTAAGTCCCGATTTAAACCTTTCGGGCATGACCTATTTTCCATCTCTATAGCTCCACGTGTATCTACGTGCCCATGCTCTCATGTGCCCAATCCTTCCCATGCTTTCATACTTAAGTTATATTTCATCAGCTCAACATTACCCCACACTAATTTCATTTTTCCCCGACAAAATGGGTAATCACAACTTATCTCTCCATGAATCAAAGAATAAAGAATAATGAATGAAATAATAAAGGAAATACTACACATAAAGAATGAAAGACAACTACTGATGCTCTGCTCTTCTACAGGAAGGATCAACTTTGGATATTCATTCTTAATTTCTACCTCTAATGCATTCCAATCACTTAGTGTGTTATTTGTTTTATCTGGAATGTCTACAAGTATTGCCTCCATTTCATCAAGTGTCATATTTTCACCTTCATTTTTGTAGTATCCTGAGAACATTGGCCATGACTTGAGACCATTCCATCCATCACATCCATTTTCTACACTAACGATTTTCCAATGTCTTTTATTTTCTCCTTATGTGGATCTGGGATTTTACAAGCACATCACGCTTCTCTGCAATCAAAGTAAGCCTCTCCATGTGCCCAAGTGTCTTATTCTTCATTTCCTTGAGGACCTCATTCTATTCTTCAATGGTCCTTGTCTTTATAATTACATCATAGAGGCGCGCACATGTTTAATGCAAATTTCTTTCTTAAGTTCATCCTTCAAAGTCTGCAAGTAAGGCCTCATAACTTGTAATCTTCCATGCACAATAGTTTCCTTGGCCCTCACTGCCTCCTCTACAACATCCTTTGGTTTTGGCATTCACATGGGTCCCTCCTCTAGAAGTAGTTGAACTATTGTGCATAAATAGTGTAGAGTGGATGGAAAACTCTTTTGCAACCTTATCCTGCAAATATGGCCTCTTTTCAATAATCTCATCACCAATTTTTCTACCATTTTAAGAACTTTCTGCACCTCTGCCTTAGCCTTATCTCATTCCTCTATGAGGTGCTTGATTTTAGTGTCCTTATCCTTCTTATCATCCAACAACACTCTAATGGTTTCCACTTTATCAATGTTCGCACGTGTGCAACTTCAACAGATACTCTAGTCAGGGCATTGCTTTACCGCTCATCGACATGAGAGTGGGATTAATAGTATACATGGCATGATGGGGCACCTTCTTCAATCTATGTGACACACAAGATTCCTCACATATTCAAAGTCAAGCTCATCCATATGAGTCTGCATCGTCCATGATAATTGTTTCCTTGTGCGTGTGGTTGCCATCTCTACATCCATGAGCTCCCATCCATACAAGTCCTTGGGCTCTAAAGTGATTTGGAACTACATGTGTGTATGATTTTACTTGGGTCATCAATATACCCAAAAATGTATGGTCTCATATGTCTCTTCCTCCTTTTCCTTTCTAGATCGCTTACCCTTAGGGGTTGGGCATACTCCGAATCCAATTTGGTCCTTTATCTATTTATGTAGTAGGGGCACACCAAGGCTCACCCTTATCTCTTCACTCTATTTCTTCAACCAATATCCTTCATTGTCTATGTTTTTCTCCTTGACTCTCTTCATCTTTTCCAAATTTCTCTCTTTCTGAGGCTCTCTTCTATATCCTCGGGGAATGGAGAGTAAGTATTCATCATTCTCAATTATCATCTTCATCATCTTTTTGGGGGACGCACTTGTGCCTTTTTTTTTTTGGTTCTACCTTCACAAGTGAAGTCCTAGGTGACCTCCTAAGGGGTTGTGAAGTCCCCGCACTTTGATTCCTTGTTCTTCTTATACTCTTTTAAACTAAGGTTCTCAAAGTAAGTATTGCTCTGCATTTATCCACCTCCATGTGCCTGTCTCCAACACTTCATCATCTAGATCCTGTGCAATGGAGGGGTTACCTCACACTCTCTTTTCTCTCCAACAATAGGTTATTTTTTTCCCTTGTGCTCTAGGCCACCACTATCTTCTTACAGTTCTTCTTCTCTCTTCTTCTTCTCAAGGGGAAAGGTTCTTCCTCATCTTCTAGTGTACCAACTGTATGCTTCCCCTTGGGTGGTCTAGGGAGCTTGAACTCATTTTCCACATATCTTCCATTTTCTAATTTGGGCTTGAGTTGGATATATACAAGGGCTGCTCCACTTTTCCCAATGGCCAAACTCATTGCCTTCATGTTAATATTATCTAAAATTAATCTTTCAATATATGCAAACTTACTTGGATAAACGTAAGTCTTCCTTAATGTGTGGTAGTTGTAATCTACCTTATTATGCATTAAAGATAACTTATGTGCGTCTATGAAAACCTATGTACAGATGCCTGGAAATAATGTGTGGTGAAGGCATAAGGGAGCTTACACCAAGGGCTCCACTTCCCATCCTTCATCCCAAAGTGTGCAATACAAAAGTGTTGGTATACTAAAAATTGTACCTATTTATCTAATACCAAAGGAAGCTCCTTGGGTATTCTCCATTCTTCCTCAAACACGGCGAGGCACTCATACCACAATTCTTCCCTTTGTTTAAAGGGTCCACTCATGGTCCCATCACATGTATACTTAGAAAATCTCTCTGCAAGAGATTTCTTCTCCTTATGATATTCCCATATTTTGTCCTTAGGCCCATCGAGCACTCCAATTTCTACAAAAACAAGGGATAACAAGATCACACCAAAATTATCTTCTCACCTTCATGTGCTTCCTCAATGATGGTTTTAATAATGAAACCTACCAAGTTGTAGACTACACTTATCATTTTTTTCATATGTAACCAAAATGTATTCACCTACATGACCATCGCTCTTGGTTATTAACTTTGTGAGGAGGTGTGTTACTTCTGAACCACTGGATACTTTTGTAGTTTGTCGATATCCATTCGTGCCCTCCCTTGAGGTAACCTAACTCTTTCCTTTTCACCATTATACCCTCTCTTTATCGATCGAGGTCACTACTCACTTCAGTACTTAAACTCCTAAGTCTGTCAAACTCCCAATCAAGGGTGTGGTGAGCCTCATCCATCACTCAAAAAAATAGAAGAAGTCCTCATGGACTCTGCTCATCAACCACTGGTATAATTTTTCTAGTTTTCCAAAATAGGGGAGTTCATATAACTATAAAACTCCCACCTTTTTCAACAACTTTTCACCCGCATCATCATACATGGCCATATCATCCGTTGTTCTCTTTTTGTCTTCACAACCAACAACTTATCCAGTTCATCCTTATTATCCTTTGTTTCTATGATTATAATCACTTACCTTTCACTAACGAAAAACATGTGAGTCCCAATCGTGACCCATAAACCCCTTATGGGTATTACATCTCTCAAAAAATGGACTTTTGGGGGTGTCCTCCACTTCAACCTCAACTTCCTTCTGCTTCTTCCCCCTTGTGGCCACTCCAGGTGCTCTCTTTGGTGCCATATTAATAATAAAGGTGTGTTCTTTTTGACTGATTTGAGCTTTAAACTCAACCCAATGCATGCCCTAGCTCAAATTTTGCATGCCCTAGCTCAAATCCAAACCCTAACTATCAATTTTCTTCCTCGCACATGCCTCTACTTTACTCAAACACTTCTCCAAATGGAGCGATAATCACCCTGTGTGCATAAATTTGATAAATTCAACTAATTCATAGCTCTCCACACTTCACTTCAAACTCATTCGCTAGCTCACTAACTTCAACAAACTCACTCAAATGCTCTTGATCAAAAGGTGAAAATGATTTCACAACACCACCTTATATAGATTTTAAAAAGTTTCCACATTTATTTCTCTCCACCTACCACCATACTTCACATTAACTTGATGTTTTTTTTTCCGTGCTTATTTTTCCATGCCACAGTCATAACCTTCTGGGCATGCCTACTACTCCCGGCCACAGACCTCCTTTTGCGTGCCTTCATGTGCCAAAGTACTTCACCACTGTGCCTTTCACTAAGTAGTTTTCCACTGCGTACCTACCTCACGTTACACTATGTGTGTCCATTTATCCATATGTGGTCTTCATCATGAGAAAATTTTCTCTATCCGCACCTTTACTTCAAACACCTACACAAAATCTCTTTATGCATACCCATCTTTAAATAACATTCAAACTTGGTCCATGTACCTTTATATACTCCACCCCACACTAAGGGTATGTGGTCCTCTACGCATGAAAACACTTAGATAGTAATCAACTTCTAAGCAGTGCGTAAAAGCGTGCTTATTACACAAAACACTGAACTAAATTGACAAAGCATAACAATGATGAAAGGAAACACATATAAAGGAAATGCATTAAGGAAATCTAATCTAAGTGGAAATATTGCCTTATTACAAACACCAAGAAGACTTATTTATAGTAGGGCTTCAACCTACTCCCATTGAAGTAACTAGGAAACCGTGTTCCATCCAACGCCTCTAACTGGAAAGCACCTAAATCAAGTATATAAGTTATAACATATGGTCCCAACCAATGCACTTTAAGCTTTCAGGGTGGCACAAAAATTTGAGTCATAAAGAAGAACCATCTGTCCAACTTCAAGCTTCTTATCCTTAATATGTCTATCATGTCATGCCTTTCCTATGGCCTTTTCTTGCTTCTGAATCCATTGTGCTATAGCACGCCTTTCATCCAACTACATCATTTTATCAATACACTCTTCAAGTGCTTGCTCATCAGCCAAACCTCCACGTGTGTAATACACAGAGAAGGTAACATGAATTCCATTGGTAGAACAACCCTCATGCCAAACACCAACTTGAAATGGTGTGGCCTTATTCAACCTCTTATAGGTTGTCATGTATGCCCAAAGTACAACAGAGACTTTATCATCCCAATCTTTCCTTCCAACATCAAAATTTTAGTCAAGGTATGGCTCAATATCTTGTTGAAGGCCTCAGCAGTTCCATTTTCTGAGGGTGATAGGGTGTTGTTTTATGGTGTGCAACCATAAATTTCCAATAGTATCCTTGATGGTCTCATTAAGAAAATGAGTACCCCTATCACTTGTCAAACTCAAAGGGCATCCATATACTGCTGATAATATTTTCCCATAGAAACCTTGTTGTTGTAGTTATCATGTAATCCTTTGTAGGTGCACTTTACCCACCTTGTAAGATAATTTATACAAGTTATAATGTAGCGTGATCCAGTCCTATGTGTGGGTGGGGAAATAGGACCCACAAATTCAATTGCCCACTTTTCAAAAGGTTTTGCACTAGCAATAGGCCTCAAAGGCATTTCATCTCTATGCCTAGGCTTTCCAAGGCACTGAAAATGGTCACATGCCTTACAATATTCTTTATAATCCTTATATAATGTTTCCCACCATAAACCAACTAATAAAATATTGCACGTGGTGGCATCTCCGCATAATGTCCACCTGCAATATCATGCCATGAGCCTCCTCCATAATAGCTTCATGCTCATGCTCAAGTACACACTGGCAAAACTTCATCCCGACCTAGTTTGTATAAGTCTCCACTGATCAACATAAGGCGCGACATGAATGACAAGTTGTTTCTTTTCCAAAGCCTTCATCCCTTTAGGTGCCACACATGTTTCACAAAAAGACAACAATATCTTCTAAGTTAGAGGGTGCATGGTTTAATCTAAATAGTTGTGCATCGAATTGTGTCCTCAATGCTTTGTGCATCCTCACCTGAATTAATCCTTGATAAATGATTTGGTCCAGAATTACTCTTTCCTGGCTTAACCACCACAGTGAAATCAAATTCCTGAAATAACATAATCCAATGGCATATGTGCCCCTACAAAATGGGCTTGTTCACCAAGTACTTCAATGCCATGTGATATGTATAGAAAATAAAAGGTGTTTCCAACAGTACTATCAAAATTTATGCAAGTGCGTAGATCATGGACAAGGCCTCACTCTGTAGTAGTGTAATTTGTTATGCTGGAGTTAACTTCCTGCTTATAAAGAAAATAGGATGATCAACAATCCCTTCTCTAGGTGGGCTAATACCATGCCAATGGCCATGCCAAAGGTGTCCACATGCACATGAAAGGTTTGGTCCATGAAGGAAAACAAAAAATAGTGCATTGTAGTAAGCCTTTCCTTTCAATGTCTCAAAAACGTGTTGTTGTGCCTCACCCCAATGGAACTTTCCTTTACCTTCAATAATTCTCTCTAAGGCATAGATGATCTTAGCATATCCTTTGATGAAATTCTTGTAATATCCTGTGTGCCCCAAGAATCCACACACCTCGCTCTGGTTAGTAGGTTCCTCTAAGCCCAAAATAACAACAACCTTAGCAAGATCCACTAACAAGCCTTCCTTACAGATGATGTGTCCCTAGCAAAGTCCCAAAGGGTAGAAAACACACTTCTTAATGTTTAAAGAGATGCTCAACTATTCGGACATCTCTCAAACATAAGCCTTAAATTATCACAGTGATCCTTTCATGAGCCCATAGATTGTCCAATCATCCAGATAAACCTACAAGAACTTATGAATAAAGTCTAGAATGCCTACACAACAATGTGTGAAAATACTGCAGTGCATTCTTTAATCCAAAGGGCATAACCATGTATGCAAAACTTCCCCACTCAATGGTGAAATTTGTCTTCTCTTGATCCTCTTTAGCTATCCTTACATGATGATATCCAAAAAATCCATCAATGAAGGAGTAGATTTCGTGCCCTGCAATGCCTTCCAAGATTTCTTCAGTAAATGGTGTGGGAAAAGGATCAATTACACATGCAACATTTAACTCCCTGTAATCCACACAAATTCTAATTCTTCCATCTTTCTTTATACTGATCACCATAGGGCTAACCCATTCGACTCCTCAATGGGCTCAATGATTCCATAAAATTCAACATCTTGTCAATTTCTTCTTTCACTTGATGCGCGTAGGTTAGGATTCATCTGTAAGGCCTCTTCCTAACTAGGCACGCACCTTCCTTTAGCTTGATTCTCATCTCACCCAAAGATTCATGTACCCTTTAATTCATGATAGCCTCTAGGAAATAAGTCCTAGAAGTCACACAACAACTCAATTATCTTAGAAACCTTAGAGAGTAGACCAATAATCTCCAATGATGGCCTCCTTAGGTTCAACATTTATCCCAATGTTGACCTTTTTAGTTTTCATAGGCTCATGGTAGGTAAACACATGCCTTCTCATCTGCATACTATCTAAGACCTCACATGTACCCTCTATATGCTCAACATCTAGATTCTCCACTTCTTCATCATCAATGACATAGACCATCTTACCCTTTTCTTTTTCTAGGAAGGTGCACCCAAGTTGTTCTGCATCTATCTCTTCTTTCAAAGTGCCTCTAGGTCTGACTCACCTAGTAATTCCTGAATAAGTTCCTCAACCTTTGCACTATCTCCCATAGTCAAGCGCTTCATAACCTGTAATGCCTCATTCACAGAGGTTTAGTGGAAAAATAGTCAAAGGTCTGAATCATACCTATAGTCATTTCTTTCCAATTTCCAATCTCTCTATTCAACTCGCATAGACATACCATGCGCGTGCAACCTCACAAGGTGTAGTAAAGTTTTGTGCACCCACAACAAAGGTGGTAAAGCTTCTTGCCCCTCTATCTAGAGTCTCTCACACTACTAAACATGGTGTTGAACATGATCCTTACCATGAAATTCACATATCTGAGTAGGTGCATTTCTCGAGAAATCTATCATAGAGAAGGTGATTCTCACTTCTCACCATTCCAAAATATTATCCCTATGAACCATCCACCAGTGCGTTGTTGTTATCCCACATAGAGTATAACTAGCATATTCCTTCTTTCCACTTGATCTATCCATTGAACTTCCATATAGCACAGAATACTTCAGGATTTCCTTCACCAGTGTACCTTGGTACCTAGTTACTGCCCAAATGCACCTAACACAACATGGCCTCGCTTACTTACACATGTACATAATTGCACTCACTCCTCACTTTGTGCCCAACCATTTCATAAGTTCATGTGCCCAATTGTCACATGCAACACTTGTAGTATCACTCATGGACTGTGCATCATCCCACTAGAGAACTCCTTCCTTTGATGGCTCAAGCACTTCCTGGATCTCTAATGGTGTGCACATAAATTATATTTAAATCTTCTTCACTTAAGGGCTCTACATAAGGTGTAACTTTTCCATCTACCAAAGGAATGATGACACACTCTTCCTTGTTCTCAAAACTTATATACCCTTATTGAAGTGCAGATCATGTTGTTTGCATAACACCAAGGGCACCCAAGTAAGTGCTAGAAAATTTTCTGCCTCTTCTCAAGTGCCAAGACCTCAAAGTCCCCAGTAAACTTGGCCCCTTGTATAGTAATAGAGCATCTTTTAAAAACCCCAATAGGTGTGGCTTTAGTCTTGTTTTCCATAAACAACACATTTGAAGATGGTTGCAATGGTGGTCTCCCCATATGAATCCATGCATCCAAAGTGAGTACATTCACTTCTACACTGTGTCAATCAAAATGTTACTCAAAAGCCATCCATCAACAACAACATTCAGAGTGATCTCTTGTCATAATCAGACTATGAGGAGGAAGGTTAGCATGCAAAATTCTTTCGTGCTCAATTCTAACGTGTGGGGTGTTTCCTTTAACCATTCCCCCAACAAAGGAATGATGTTCTCTCATGTCGCAACATCTTACAAACTTCCTTTAAATCATCAACATCCATCTGATGGAGCTCAGCTACTTTCTTCTTCTCTAACTTCCATGACTATTCTTTCAAACATTATATCTCACCCTATAAATTCCTAATCACCTCCATGGTTTCTTGATAAACCTCCTTCTGATGCATAGGTCTGGATACTTTGCATGTAGTACCTCCTCCTTTGTAATAATAGATTCTTCTTTGGAACTTCCTCTGTGCATGTGTAACCTCAATGCGTGTAGTGATCTTCATAGGTACCAACTTAGGATTAGGTGCTAACTTCGACATCCACTGATCTTCCAAAAAACGTGTTGTACTCTAACCATCCCATGCCCTTGTCTTGCTTATGCTTCTTACTCAAGTGTTCATATAAGTCTGAGCATTCTTCATAGTTGTGGATTCTTCCCAAAAAAGAACAAATAATATTCTTGAGGGCATTCATGCCTATAATGATAAGGGGATCACATGTATAACATGTTCCATGAGGAAATTCACTTCTTCCACCACCATGACCTGGCCTCTGAATCCTCCATGGTATCCTCGACCTCTACCATGGCCTCCATCAGAGCACCCTTCATTGTGATCATGATCATGATGCTCACCTTTTCCTTTGAATTATTTACAACATTGGTCTGACGTACACCAAGTATCAATGACATCATGAATCTGATCAATCAACCTGTAATTTTTAGTATCATGAGTGGTAGACCTACAAATCTTGTAGTAACAAGACATTCTTTCTTATCACGTTGTTGCAACAATGGGCACCTACTTGAATCATGATCCAAGTGACAAATCTCATAGTCCAACAACATGGCGTGCACCGATTTATGAGGACAACTATCCTTAGTATGCCCTTCTACTTCACAATTTGTGCACCAAATTCCACTGTTGTGTCTCATGTGTTGAGTTAGCTGATAATTTCTCTAACTGTTTCAGCCATCGCTGCAATCTGGAGCTTCCAAAAATGGGCTCACTCCTATGTCTACACTCCCAACTACCTCAATGCATGTAGAGTGCTACTTCAAGTGCCTCATGTGGATATATATAAGTCTTGTGTGAGAGCCCTTCTAAAAGTGTGATCAAGTCCTCCAACAAACCATTGAGCATGTTGACTCGGATGTATATCATAAGATAACTTTGACAAAAGGGTTTTGAAATGTGCATCATACTCCCGAACACTCTCTCAGTTGTACCCTGTTTGATGTCCTTTAACGCATGTTGATGCTCTTTTGCTCAAATTTAGGTATATAAAAATCTTTCAAGAAAGCATCCCACAACGTGGTATAATCCACACAAGTCTGGTCAGATCAAATTTCCTATACCAACTATGTGTGCCCTTCATAATGTAGTTATAAAATGTACGCTCTCAATGTTACAAACTAGCTTACCTTACGCTCTAGAGCTGTAATCCCCTTCATGCACCATAGTATCTCACACATATGTACATGCTCAGCTACATCTTCTATCCCTATGTATTCTGGAAGATGAAGAGACATTTCCATATAAATATTTTGGGGCTGGTGTGGACCATGCCCACCAGATCAAAACTATGTATTTCCTCCTATGTGTTTCCTCCACCCCCGAAACACCAGATCCACTAGATCTGAGCCACCTGATCCTCCTGATCCTCCTCCTAAAGTAGGTAATGGACCAGAGGATGCATTGCCTTGTGCTCCAATAGTTGTGCTAAACTGAACTCCCACAGTCTGTGAAGTTGTGCTACTTCAGATGTTATGCCAAATTTTATGTGCACCCAAGTTCTATGTGCTGATGATGCACCAAAAAGATACCTCAAATGGACCTCCAAATAATATAGATGATGATTACGCCACCATAGATGAATAAGCTACTTGATTAACTCCTGAACTTGACTATAAATCAACTCTATCTATCACTACTCTACTACCCACACTAGCTTGCTTACTGATAATCTATCGTAGAAACTGGAAAACCAAGCGCAAGGGCTAGGTCACTAGAGGGATCAAATGCATCCCATGGCCCATGTAGCTTCTTCCTTCACATGCTCTCATCATCTGAGGTCAAAGAGGGTTCTCTACCATGCTTTCCCAAATGGGGAGTTCTAGATGCTCTAGCTCATGTCCTCTGTGTGAGCTCAAATCCTTCATGAGCCATCTCTCTCCACAACACCATTCATTTCCGCAACTTCACATTACTTCTCCAAATCCCTCTCTCACGTGCCTCATTAAACTTAAGCCACCTTTCTTCTCTCTATCTTTCTGCCGTTAGGTCTGCCATCTTTCACCACACCTACTCCCCCACGCGTGGTGGGGTTTAGTTAGCCATAGGTTTCTCTTCCAAAAATAGGTCACAATCAAGATCTTAATCACAAAGGAATACCATGCAAATAAGATCCTCTGGGTTCGCACATGAATTGGAACTCAACAACCTCTAGAAAAGAGTAAGTAGAAACTACGTACTCCAAAATATAGCTATTCATAACACCACATAACTAATGATCCACAACATGCGTCCACGTTAGATATGCATCATACAAGGCCTGGAATTCTTCTTGTGTCCAAACAAGTGTATGAAACCTCCAATTTCTCTTTGATGCATAAGCAACCAACCACTCGTACAAACTCTATAGGAAAGATGGATGAAGAATGTCTCATACAACTCATGATACATATTTTTTTCAACCCATGCGCATGCATTAAAATTCAAGTCCAATGCTAAATATGTGAGCATACTCTTCCTCCAAATCATCTAACCACTCTTCAATATTGGCCAAGGTCAACCGGTACATCTTCATCATGCAACATCCTAGAAAACAACTGAAAAAGAGGTCCCGACAAATGGAACCAAAATGTAGCCTAGATTTTACCACAAAAGCCCAAGGCGCACTGACACATCACTCACCTAAACGAGTGCTCACTCGAAGTGCATGCAAGGGTACTAGGTCCTCTTTTATGTCAGCTTGTTCAAGGAGTTAACATGATTAAATAGATATTCCAGATCCATAACAATTAACCAAATATATAATGAAGTGCATAAACCAAATCTAGATCTTAACCATATGTAAGAACAATTAAACAAGAACCAAGATAAAATTTACCATGCAAGATCCATTCACATATGTGTCTACAATCAATATCCAGCCACAAAGATCCATTATATTAATTGTTGTAAAACATAGAAGCTTCATACATACATAACATAATCACCATAGTCATGCACGCCCATAAAATCACAACATAACTCTACAAAACATAGAACTCTCTAAACCATGCAAATCAATACATATTTATAAGGGTGGGGACTTTCCCTTCACCACCCATGCACCTTTCAAAAATAGGCTACATGCTAATAATAGCCATGCACCTTTACATAATAAATACAAGAGCATGTAAGCTCGCTAATAATAGATTATATAATAATATAACAATAGTATAATCCTATTATTATCTCAAAACTCTGCATGGCGCTTGATCTTCTACTCATCCAAAATAGCCTTTTTATGCTCCTTAAGTCTTCTACAAAACATGCACATCACTCCATGTCTATACTTAACACCCATAATTAGTGATAGATTAGACACACTATTTTAGGCTTCCTCTATGACAGTATTTAAGACCAAAATGACTCTTGTATCATGTCACTATGACTTTCTTGAATTAGGGCTAAATACACCTTGTTTTGAGGACAATCATGACAAGGTGTTCATGGACCTACAACCTTAACTAGACAAGAGAATGTAGACCTTGACAAGTTATAAAAAAGTATGGAGACACTGTCCTTTGTTTGAATGAGAAACTATGACTCACAAGATCCTTACACAAATCAACTTGCATCAATACTTTAAGAGAGAGATTGACCAAACATACCTTTAGACTTATGGTACATTTGTAACATGGAAGGTTTCTCATTGGAATCTACTGCTTTGATGAATCCACCTCAAGAGCACTTCAAACACACTACATTGTGAGATCACCTTAGAATAGTAGATAGTCATCAAAGAAACATGATGACTCAATTCTTTCCCTATATTGTCCTTAATATCTTGTCATTGCAATATTCTTGGAAGAAATATTTGGTGTGAAAACATCAAATCCTAAGCCCTCACTTTATGATTGAATTCCTAATAGACATACATGATGCATCTCATAAACCTTGATGAGGCTAGAATATTCCCAATTAATGTATAATATATGATCTCATCTTACTCTCCTTTTTATTAAGTTTGATTACATTTTGTGACTTTTATTTGATCTGATATGAGTTAGGATGTAATTGTCTGTCTTTTGATTGATTGTGATTCTAATGTTTAAAAGATCTGAAATTCTTGACGAAGTGTGTGTTTGAAATTCATTTTTGTAATAAAGCAGGTCTAATCAGTCAAGGAAATGAAGTAGATAGCGTTTAGTATGTTTTCGGTAACATCTATTCCCCACCTGACTTAGTTCGGAAGTTCCAAGATAGTTTGAGCTACATCACACAATCATCATCTAGTTAGGAACTTTGGACTTAGTTCCAAAATTTAGTATTTAGTTCCAAAATTTTCGGACTTAGCTCCGGAACTCCTGGGTATAGCTCTAGAAATATCATGGTTTTGATCCTTAAAGATTTATTATGGTTCTTGAACTTCTATGAAGTTTCAAAACAGATGGAAGTTATCTATTCTAACCACATCCGAAGATTTTGCATCAACGACCCTTTCAATCAGGAAAGGATGAGAAGATTTCTAAATGCAGATCCAGGGATAGTTATCTTACAACTATCTGATCAGCCACAATCTGACTCAACATCTATTCTAGGCATGATTTGATTTCATCAGAATCGTAGAGACAACTATGATTGTAAATGTATATAAAAGCAGACCTGCAGTAGATAGAGATAACAATAGAATATGATATTAAATAGAGATAGAATAGAGAAGATAAATATAGACTAAGTACTCAGATCTAATACACTTTGTAATACTAAATGTTTTATCAATAAAATAGCCATTCTTGTTTGAGAGAATTTTGAGTTGTCAAATCTTGATTCGAGGAGGAGTAAGGGCCCACTCCCCCAAGGACTAGGATATTTTTTATTTGGTATTTATATTTCTTCAACAAATAGCTTAGATCTATTAATTCTGTATTGTTTTAATTCTTCCAGTTAAACTCTGTTGTATACTTGTTCTTACAGGTGTTTAGATAGATTCTTATATTTCTTGCAATCATTTTCAAGCATTCTAAATTGAGTGTGTTTATTTCCAAAAGCAAGTGTGTTTACTTTCAGAAGCAAGTGTGTTTATTTCCATTCTGCAAAGTGTGTTTTCTTTTAGCAAAGCTTTCAGTGTGTTTACTTTCAACAAGTTTTCATAGTATGATTTAAATAAGGTTTTACCAAGAAGTCCTTAAGACATTGAAAAGATCCCCTAGAAAATACAAAAATAACTATAGTCAACTACTAGATCGATAAGATTACTCTTGTTGCATATAGCTTTAGACACACCCCTGGTTTGATATGACATCAACAAGAAGTTGATTAAATGAAGGGAATAATGACACCCATCATTTTGGTGCCGTTGCCGGGGACAGACTAGTTGGAACTTTCTAATTAAGTGTTAGCAAGAGTAACAATCATACATCTAGTAGTTGAAGGATCTTCCCTACTATATCATAAAATATATGAGTAGACCAAAAGAATCAAAGGGTAGATTCCTCTCAAGAACATCTTCACAAGAATTCATAACATCCTCTAGTCAAAGTAAGGAAATTGATCAAGAATGGAGGCACCATTATCCCCTGTTAAACAAGAAACATAATTGCCACCTTTGTAATTCTTGGATCAAGTAACTGAAGGAAGTGGACCATTTAGGAAAAGGCTTATTACTCAAGATCCATTTAGGGTGAGTTTTGATTCTCAATAAAGTAGTTGACCTCCTACTCTTGAATTTTCACCTTCTCAAGGCATACCACATACCAAATTGATTGGGAGGAAAATTCAAAAATATTTTAAAAATGGCACGAGAAGTGAAAGAGTACACGATAGGACCTTTACCTATCCAATATGATTGGGAGATGATGATACATCAATGAAAAATATCTCACCTGCACATTTAACCACATTTAGAGGGATGTCATTTGAAGACCTTGACCAATTTCTATTTGAGTTTAAGGTATTATGTCAGACCTATGACTATAAAACAAATAATCAAAAACTCAAGTTGTTTCCATCCACTTTGAAGGATGCAACAATGAGGTGGTTCATGGGATTACCATCCAACTCTATTAGCACTTGGGCACAAATGGAGACTTCCTTCCTAGACAAATACCAAGATTATTGTAGAGGGAGAAATAGGAAGGAAGAATTCTTCAAAATCAAGCAGGAGGAAGATGAAAACATAGAAGACTATTTAGACAGATTCCTCTTTATGAGCAAAAGATGTGGATTTGTGCTTCAAGAGGAGTTAAGTAAAACCATTTTTCTTAAAGGTTTGGATGACGAATCTAGGGAAGCCCTTAACTTGATAGGAGGTGGAGACATTGATCAGTTAAGAATGAATGAAATTAAGGAGATTTGTAGAAGCTATTCCAGAACAAGGGGTGGACCTAGAAAAGGAAAATTAGTGAAAATTTTGAATCCAGATATGAACAAACTAATGGATGAGTTAGCAAACTTTAAAACAAACATTTTAGTTCAATTAACCTCTACTATGGATGGATTACAAGCTAAAGAAAATGCCAAAACTAAACCATTGGCTATGTATTGTCCTAGATGCAGGAAGAAGCATGCAATAAGAGATTGTCCTTTGGATAAAACAGAAATGTGTCTTATCTGTGAATCTAAAGAACATGATACTGATGCTTGTTATTTACTTCCAGTCATTAAGAATCAACTTAAACAAACCAGTGCCTCATCTACAATAGAAGAATTGAATTTTGTTCATAGACAACCTAACCAAGGGAAATTTATGCCAAGATCAGTTCCTAATCCCTGGACGATGCCATGGGCTGCTCAGTCAGTACCACAAAATTGGGGACAACCACCTTGGGTACCTCAACCAACTTGGAACCCTCAAGATTGGGCAAATCAAGCTTGGTATGCTCAAGGACATCAACAACCATGGGCTGGTCAAGGAAATCCTTATGCTTGGTCACAACCTAGATGGAACCCTAGTAATTATGCTCAAGGAAGAACATATCCAAATCAGAATCAATAGGCCATCATGGGATCCCCTGCACAGAATTCACAAATTGAAAATGTAGTCCAAATGTAAATACTAGCACAACCAGTAGCAAACCCAAGAAACAAACAAACAACTCTGTTTATGGAACAGAACAAGAAAAATCAGTTGATTTACATGCTATGGATTGTAAGGATATTCAAACTAGATATGGGAAAATCATTAGCGAGCCCACCCCTTATAATCACTAAAACGATAAAAGAAACTGAAATCCCTACTCGTTGTTCTAAAAGAGGATATAGAAAGGAAAGAAAAGGAACTAGATAACAACACTACTGAGACTCCTTTTCTAGAGAGATTTAAAGAAGCTATAGAAATCCAGGAGTCTGAATTAGTACATGAATTAAGGAAATTGAATATTGAAATACCATTATTACAAGCAATTAAAGACATTCTAGAATTGAACAAATTAATCAAAATGTTATGTCTGAAAAATCCTGGAAGGAAGAAATAGTACCCCAAGACTATCAAAGTAGATGGGAAACTTGCTGATTTATTAGCAGGAAAACTTTTACTTCCCAAATATGGAGATCCTGGAAGTCCTGTTATTTCTATCTCTATAGGGAATAAGGATATACATAATGTTTTGGTAGATTTGGGAGCGAATATCAATGTAATGATAGTAGATACTTTGAAAACATTACCATTAATGGGTATACAACCTACTAATACCATATTGCAGATGGCAGACCAATCTGTAGCAAAACCGAAGGAATTATTGAAGACGTGGTGGTTATGGTGGAGTCATGGGAATATCTAGTTGACTTCCTTATACTACAGCCAAAAGGTAAAACATTGGGTTATCCCATTATTTTGGGTAGACCATGGTTAGCTACAATTATTGCTTTAATTGATTGTAGGTCAGGTGATATGACAATCTTGAATGGTAAGAACTCTAAAAAAATTTCCTTATATCCTACTGCACGACCTTTTACTGACAATCATGAATAATTGTGGGTTGATTCTCTTGAAACTAATAAGAAAAATTTGTCTTCTTTGGCTATGATCACATTGCAGGATCATGTAAGAGAAGTAGAAGAGATGATTAATCCACCATTGGATGAGCACCAACTATCCTCAAAGTAATTAAAAATAGTTCTGGAACCTGTGAACTTAGTTCTGGAACTTGCGGCTATAGTTCCGGAACCACCACATTTAGTTCCGGAACCACGACAACAACAATTCTCTTTGATTGGAAATAATTTCTCTCCGGAGGAATGATATTTCTTATGGGGAGAGGATGAATCAGTAGCTTCAGTTTCAAATACATCAGGGAGTGGTGAAGAATTTTTGGAAAGTAACTTGATGTGAAGAGTTTGGCCTACAAAGAGATAAGTATCAAAATTATCATTCTTGTCCTTTTTCCAAGATTATGTCTTAAGGAACTTTTGGAGATGTTGTTACCACATGCATGTCCATTAAATAATCTAATAGAACCCTTTCAAAAAATCAATTCATCACACATTGGAACCAAGCATGTTGAAATTCAACCTGGTAAAACTTTGAACATTAACATCCGGTTGAAGGATGATGAAGAAGCTAAACTGTTTGATTTTTAAAAATCATCTTGAAGCTTTTTCTTGAGATTACAAATACATGAAGGGGATTCATCCAAGTATCTACACTCATCACATCTATACTGAAAATGATAAACCGGTTAGGTAGCCGGAGAGAAGGATTAACCTTGACCTTAAGGGATATAGTCAAACAAGAAATTGAAAAACTATTACAAGTAGGTTTTATCTACCCTATCTCAGATAGTCAGTGGGTATCTCCTCTTGTAATTGTTCCTAAAAAGAATGGGAAATGGAGAATATGTTTTGACTATAGGGAACTGAACAAAGCCACACCGAGAGATTATTTTCCCTTACCATTCATAGATCAAGTCCTAGACAACCTTTCAAGTAAACAATACTTTTCCTTCTTGGATGGCTTTAGTGGATACAATCAAATCAGAGTTGCTGCTAAAGATCAGGACAAAACAACATTTACATGTCCATGGGGTACCTTTTCCTATAAGGTGTTACCATTTGGTTTATGTAATGCTCCTGTAACTTTTCGAGAGTTGTACTTGTAATCTTTCTTTGATCTAACACATGATTGTGTTGAGGTATATATGGATGACTTCACTATACACGGAAACACATTTGAAGATGCTTTGAGAAATTTGGACAGAGTGTTAACAAGATGTGAACAACACAACCTATCTCTTAGTGATGAAAAGTGTTTAATGATGGTGGATGAGGGGATTGTATTAGGAAACCGTATTTCAAAAAGAGGAATTTAGGTGGATCAAAACAAAATTAGGATTATTTCAGATTTACCTATTCCTTATACCCCCACAGTATCAAATCATTTCTAGGGCATGCTCGGTACTATAGGTGCTTAATAAAAGATTTCAGTAAATTGCTGCCCCCATGTTTAATTTGCTAACCAAGGACTGTGAATTTATTTGGGATGAAAAGTGTTAGCATGATTTTGAAGAAATTAAAGAAAAGTTAATCACTGCTCCAATATTGAGAGGACCTAATTGGGAAAATCCATTTCATATCCAAACAGATGCTTCAAATAATTCCATTGGTGCTAGTTTTGGGATAGAAAGATGAAGAAGGAAAAATGTATGCTATTTATTATCTTAGTAAGAATCTTACTCCCACTGAAAAGAATTACACCACCACTGAAAAAGAATTTCTTGCTGTAATTTATGCAATCAATAAATTCAGACATTACATTATAGGTTACAAGATATTTGTACACACAGATCATTCAACAATTAAATATTTGATGAACAAACCAGTGGTTGGAGGAAGAATAATTAGATGGTTATTAATTTTGCAAGAATTTGATATTACCATTGTGGAAAATCCAGGTAAATCTAATGTGGTAGCTGATTTTTTGTCAAGACTAACCACTATAGGGGAGCAAGATCCAGTCAAGGATAACTTTCTAGATGAACAATTGTTTTTAATCTCAACAAGTACACCATGGTTTGCTGATATGGAAAATTATCTTACAACAGGGAAGTTCCCTCCTTTCACTAAGAAACAAATAAAGAAGTTAATCAAAACCAGTGCACAATTCAAATGGTTAAATGGAATGCTATTTAAATGTGGTCCTGATTTTGTCTTACGCAGGTGTGTAAGAGAGGATGAAATCTTTGACATCCTCAAAGCATGTCATGATGAACCAAGTGGAGGACACTATTCAGTGAAAAGAATAGCTCATAAGATACTTGGCACTGGTTATTATTGGCCATACCCATACAAGGATGTGAAGAGATATATCAAGCGGTGTGATCCTTGTCAAAGGATGGGACAACCAACTTTTACCAATGAAATGCGTCTTCAACCTCAAGTTGTGGTTGAACCATTTGAGAGATGGGGATTGGATTTTGTTGGTCCCTTTAATCCTCCTTCACAAGGAAGGAATATATTCTTGTATGTACTGACTATGTGACAAAATGGGCAGAAGTGCAGGCATTAACAAATGCCACTGAAGAAGCAATTGTTGATTTCCTTTGGAATAAAATTATGGTAAAGTTTGGAGCACCGAGGAGCATAGTTTCAGATCAGGGACCACAATTCATGTCTAATATGATCCAAGATTTCACAATGTATTACCAAATCAATCATAGGAAGTCATCTCCTTATCACCCATAATCAAATGGACAAGCTGAAGTAACAAATAGAGAATTGGAGAACATCCTTACCAAAATAGTTGAAGCTGGGAGAAAAGATTAGGTAAAGAGACTACCTGAAGTTGTCTGGGATTATAATACAACTTGGAAAACTACAACAAGGTTTTCACCATATGATTTAGTCTATGTGAAAAAGCCCTTGTTGCCTATAGAGTTTGAACTTGAGACATTGAGGTTAACATTTAAGGTGGGAATTGAGTTGGATGCAACCCAAAAAGAAATAATCCTTCAACTTAATGAGTTGGATGAATTAAGGATGGAAGCACTTCATCGAGAAAGAGATAATTCAAGAGCAAAGGAAGCAATGGCATGACACATATCAAGAGAAGACAATTCAAAGTAGGAGACTGGGCATTGCTGTTTGATTCTAAGTACCAATTAATCAAGGGAAAATTGAGAACCAGATGGTTGGGACCCTATCAAATTGAGTAGATATTTGACAATGGTTCTATTTAGTTACTTCCAATTAATGGCAAAGTAACAAAACACTCTTGGTCAATGGACATAGGCTGAAACTCTATAGGAAGCCTCCCACTAAGGATGAATTCTTGAGGAAGATTGAAGCAGACAAAGAATTTGATCATATGGAAGAACCTAGTTCTTCCAAAATGATCAAATAACCAGATGATAGATCCAGAATAAAGGGAAGAAGATGAAAACTAGTAAATGGTGTTTTCTTCCCCAAAAAAAAATAAAAATAAAATATATATATAAATTAAAAAAAAATTCTCTCAAAGGTCAATTGAAAACCAAGCAATGGCGGTTGACCTCTTCTTTTGGCTAATTCAAATAAAAGGGAATTCTTTTGAATTCCAGCTATCTTATCTAACCATGTTTTGTTCCACTTGTAGGAATGACGAGTCATCATAACAAAAGGATTACATCATCAAGGACGGTAATTATATCTTTTAACTTATTTAGGGTTAAATTAAATGTTTGCATGTGTGATTTGACTTAATTTAAAAGTTGGTATGATGATTCATCTATTTATACATTATGATTACAAGTGTGTAATCATGAAGATTATTTGGATGGGGTAAGTGGTGGCATGGTTATTATTGGTAATCATTAAGGAAAAATCAAGTGAAATAAGTTGTAGAGCGATTTTTGAGAAAGCAACAAATTAAGATTGTATTCCGTAGCAAAGAACAAAGGATTCGAAGCCAAGCAAGAGGTTCCACAGCCCAAAGTCGTCAGTTTTGCAACTAAGCAAGAAGGCATACAACCAATTTGCACAAAATCAAAAGAAATAGAACTTGAGCCAATATGGGGATTAAAAAAATCGAACCACATGATGACTCCCACCGATCGCAGATGAAGAAGTAGCATCTATCTTTGAGCACGGGATGGCTAGAGTTCTGAAGAAGTTTTCAAGGTATAATGATGAATTAGTAAGAGAATTCGTCATAAACCTAGAGAAATCTAGGACAAATGTGAGAAATATCTTTATTCCTTTTTTTGTAAATACAATAAGTAATGTGTCTGGAGTGCCAATTGTGCATGTTCCACATCCTGCCAAAGGGACTTTGAAAGAACTAGTTGAAATCTTACTACAAGAAGGAGAAACTGAACCCCAATACATCTACAATACAAATAAAATCATAAAAGGGGTTAGAAGGGCCAATTTTCCCAAACCCTTTGACAGGGTAGCATTTTGGATAGTGAAATATTTAACTTGTGATGGTCAATTTGGGTCCATGGGAAAAGAAGTCTTAAAAATGCTCATATATATGAAATATGGAGCCACAAAACCTGAGTACATAATAAACCTTCCAAGGTTTCTTTTGATTCTATCCAGACCATGGCTCAGAGGTATTCTTGGGGTGTTGGGATAATCAGGCATCATGGTCTAATTCATTTAATATGCTAGCACCATTTTTTGTCGAAGAAAAATGGAGAAGAAATTTGGGACAAGTTTCTTGGCAAGTTTAAGAAAAACCCTAATATTATCAGAAGAAAAATTCTAGCTCCATTCTCTCCTTTAACCAATTTGGAAATTGATGCCCCTGTAGAAGAACAAAAGGAAGTGGAAAGAGAGAGTATACTAAAAAGAAGAAGGTCTGTAAGAAGAATCAAAACAATAAAGCCTTTTGTGTCTTTGAAGGAAAATCCTTCCTCTACAACAGCTTCAAGGGAGCCAATATCTTTCTCTGACAGTGATAGCTCACATGTACAAGAGGAAGAAACAAGAGTAAGAAGAAGCTCTAGGAAGAAATCCACCATGGGCATGTTGAAATTCCCAGAGAAGGAAAATTCATAAAAGGACAAGGGAAACCCCAGAGGGAAGGAGTGAACAGGAAAAGATGGAAAAAGAAGCTGCTGATATTTTGGGTAGCATGGCCATGACTCCTCCTGAACCAAGTGAGATGGACAGAGGAGATGAGAGACTTGAAGAGCAGGAGTTTCAAGAATTGGTTGAACCATCAACATTGCCACATGAAGAAGAAGAGTTGGCATCCTAGAGAAGAAAAGGAAAATTTCCTTTGATAGAGGAAGAATGCCCAACTCCTCAAGTAATTTCAGAGGAAGAAGAAAGACATCAAGTTAAACAGGCTCTGTTCTTGTCTAGAGCAGAGCTCATTATCAGAGAAAAGGATGAGGAATTGGATTTCCTCAAACTCAAATTAGAACAAAGGGAAATGCTCATTAGAGAGCTAACAACTCAGCTTGCAGCCGGATTGAGGAATTATCAGTAATCAAGAAACAACTGATAGAAAAAGAGGAAGAATGTCATACTTCTAGAAAATAGAATGTTGTGTCCACAGTCTCTGCACAGACTAAGTTAACCTATTTTCCACTCAAACAACTATGGAATGACACTTGTAGGGAACTCAGAGAAGCCAAAACATCAAATGAAGAATTGAAGACCAAGATGGAATAAGAAAATAAGGAAATAAAAGAATGGGAAGAAAATTTTTATAAGGGGGAAGTAAATAAATATAAATGTCTTGCAAAAATTCACATGGTCTATATTATGAGTGAGAAAATGCTTGCTGTAGGAGGCCCTCTCCGCATATAGTGTGTTTTTAGAAAAGTAGTTCATTCGCTAGCAGCTATTCAGGATTACATGTGGACTTCCGGATGAACTAAAAGATGAATTTGAACTCATGGCAGCTTACTCTCTATCCAGGTCCGAGTAGAAAAATCTACCGTGTGAATTTTATCTTTGTAATTTTATGCTAGAAAAAAACACAGGATTTATGATCAATTTGTATGTGGGGGAGAGCCAACTCAATGCATTTGTCTATGTTCTGAAAAACCAAATTACATGGAAGGAAAGAGAATCTAAGTTTTTAATGAAAGCTAGCTCAACTGGTCTTTGTATGAGAGCTCACTATGGTAAACCTTCCGCCCTCATACATTTTAGAACTCATGCCTTTGATGAGAGATTTAAGACACATTATCTTGCCATTCTACAAAAGAGTATTGATGCCTTCACCTCCTACAAGGAGGAAAATTTTGAAGATATTTATGAAGGATGCTCAAAGAGGTGGGAACTCCTTATTGTTTCCTTGAGAAGAAGGGAAGTAATATCCCCTACAAATCTGATCTAGAGTTTAGAAAGGGAAAAACGTTATGCACAATAATTCCCCAAATCAATGAAACCTATGGGAAAATATGGATGGGAATGTGAACAAGGCCCCCTCTACTTCTCACCCCCATGTCTCCTTGGAAAAATAGAGAACCTCAAGATCCTACTGAATTTGAAGAGTGGGAGAGGAAAATAGAAGCAGGAGCTAGGTATAGTACATCTAAGTTTAAGCATTGGAAAATCCAGTTTCAGCCATTTGATCTGAGCAATCAAATGGAATGTAGAACATATAACCCCACTTTTAAAGAATGAAGTTTGTAAAGGGACTTACAAACAAGTAAGTTTGGGGGAAATGATGAGGCCATAATATGCCCGATTAATGTATAATATATGATCTCATCTTACTGTCCTTTTTATTAAGTTTGATTGCATTTTATGAATTTTATTTGATCTGATATGAGTTAGGATGTAATTTTCTGTCTTTTGATTGATTGTGATTCTAATGTTTAAAAGCTCTGAAATTCTTGACGAAGTGTGTGTTTGAAATTCAGTTTTGTAATAAAGCAGGTCTAATCAGTCAAGGAAATGAAGTAGGTAGCATTCAAGTATGTTTTCGGTAGCATTTGTTCCCACACAGCTTAGTTCGGAACTTCCAAGCTAGTTCGAAGCTCCATCACACAGTCATCATCTAGTTTGGAACTTTCAGACTTAGTTCTAGAACTCCAATATTTAGTTCCAAAATTTTCGGACTTAGTTCCGGAACTCCTGGGTATAGCTTCGGAACTCTCACGGTTTTGATCCTTAACAATTTCCTATGGTTCTGGAACTTCTCTGAAGTTCCAGAACCGATGGAAGTTATCTATTCTAACCACATCTAGAGATTTTGCATCAATGAACCTTTCAATTAGGAAAGGATGAGAAGATTTTTAACGTAGATCTAGGGATAGTTGTCTTACAGCTGTCTGATCAACCACAATTCGACTCAGCATCTATTCTGGGTGCGATTTGATTTCATCAGAATCATAGAGACAACTATGATTGTAAATGTATATAAAAGCAGACCTGTAGTAGATAGAAATAACAATAGAATATGATATGAAATAGAGATAGAACAAAGAAGAGAAATATAGACTAAGTACTCAAATCCAGTACGTTTTGTAATACCGAATGTTTTATCAATAAAATAGCCATTCTGTTTGAGAGAATTTTGAGTTGTTAAATCTTGATTCGAGGAGCAAGGGCCCACTCCCCCAAGGACCAGGATATTCATTTATTTGGTATTTATATTTCTTCAGCAAATAGCTTAGATCTATTAATTTTGTATTATTTAATTCTTCCAATTAAACTCTGTTGTATACTTGTTCCTGTAGGTGTTTAGATAGATTCTTATATTTCTTGCAATCGTTTTCAAGAATTCTAAATTGAGTGTGTTTATTTCCAAAAGCAAGTGTGTTTACTTTCAGAAGAAAGTGTGTTTATTTCCATTCTCGTAAAGTGTGTTTTCTTTCAGCAAAGATTTCAGTGTGTTTACTTTCAGCAAGTTTTCATAGTATGATTTAAATAAGGTTTTACCAAGAAGTCCTTAAGACATTGAAAAGATCCCCCAGAAAATACAAAAATAACTATAGTCAACTACTAGATCGATAGGATTACTCTTGTTGCATATAGCTTTAGACACACACCTGGTTTGATATGACATCAACAATAAGTTTATTAAATGAAGGGAATAATGACACCCATTAAACCTTCTCTAGTATATCTTAAGGTAGAAGTTATTCATCACTTGCACTAGAATTGTCTTCCTTCTTCTTGACTTTATCATCACTTCTTGATGTCTTGTTTGTACTAGAATCTCTCATGATTGTCATTGATTGTTGTGTCTCTTCATCATCTGCCCATGTTATTTTCGTGTCATTCTTTGCTTCTTAAAATCTTGAGTTTGTTTCCTTGACCTTGTATATCCACTTTACCTCCTTCTTTCCAGAGGTTATTTTAGGCATAGCTAAATTTGACTCATTTCTATGATTGATCCTCACGTTGGAAACTTTATTAACTTGTCCTTTGAAAGAATGATTCCTACTATTGTGCTTATATTGTTCATTGTGCCAGCCATGCTTTGCACAATGCCCAAAATCATGATAATTATAGCATATGACACTACTCTTACCTCTAACTTGGTGTGAACTATCATTCCAACTATGATTGACAACTTTGAGATCATGACATCTCCTAGCATAGTGTCTAAACTTGTTGCGATTGTAGCATACTACCATATTCATGCCTTTTGAGCCCACTTCTTTCTAAAACTGGCTTGATGGTTCTTCTAAGCAATACTTGGCAATATGAAATTTTTCTTGATAGTTGAAGAAAACTATATTATTTTCTTTCTCACTTCCATTATATCTTCATGGGTGGTAATCTATGACCTGCTTCCTACATCCCTTAGTGATATGTCCATAGTTATGACAAGAAAAACAATAGCCATTGAAAGTCCTTTCATACCTAGATGCATTTGGTTGCCTAATTGACTTAGGCCTTCTTGTGCTTGTCTTCTTGATCATCTTCATGTATGTTTGCATGCTTGGACCAACCTTGTCATCCTCTCTCCTTTCCATAGGTTCTCCTCTAAATCCTAGACCTATTTTATCACTTGGTGCTCTTTTATTTTCCAAAATTCCATCAAGAGATTCAAAACTCTTTTCAAGTTTTTTATACATCTTCAACATGTCATTTGCTTCTTCTAGTTCAACCTTCAAGATTCTCAATTCTTATTCATGTTTAAGGTAGGAATCTTCCTTGTCTTTCAAATATTTTAACACATTATCAACAAAAATATCCTTCTCCTTGAGTGCTTGGCCATGACTAACTTCCATGAGCTTGATTTCCTTCTTAGTCCCGATTAAGCTAAAATGTAAATATAAGCCTAATTTGATGCTATAGTAGCAATAAATGAATAACAATTAAGTACAATAATGAATATTCAATAAATTAAGTAATTAATAATGAAACCCTAATTACAAAGAGAGGGTAGAAAAAGGTACTTATCTGATTTACAATGAATTATGAACTGTACCAAAGTGATTGAGAAAGTGAATAGAAGCAACAGAACGTTGCATAAAGACCCGGAAAATATAGATCTAGAGAGATAGGCTAGGCGGGGCATTTGGAGAGGGACAGGGGCACCCATGGGTGCCCTGGACCTATTTTTGGGTGCTTGGGTCTGTGGAAAAGATCAATAAACCTCCTATGAGAGGTCATAAGGTATTTGTTGCTAGTCACTTTCTGTCAGTATGAGGTTGCACCAAGATCACCGATGTCACTGGAAACCTACAATGAAATATTCAATTGCAAAACCCTCAAATAGACATCAAATCCTAAAAATAAAGATTCAAAATGAGGGGTCATACTGTCCTCGGTTGTTACAATGTAAAACTTATTATTGAGCGTTGCACTACATCTCAAACCTAATGTAGTTCTATTTGTGTGTGTGGAATTGTGCCCTAGGTTGCTCTTGTGTCAGTCACACTTAGATAGCGAGCAAGTAGTTGGATGTAGAATGTAATAAATGTGTGCATGCAATAAAATGAACTTCCCTCCTATGAAGTGTGATGTGGAATACCAACCCTTGTGCCCCTTGTGATAGATCTAGATGGATGCAATAGAGCTATTAGATACCTTGATAAATGCAACCTTAGGTGGTGATAGATAGTGCTTAGTGCTTGCTCCTTTATTATGATCACATAAATTTATATTTATATGATTAATTTGCTTGAATTTTGTAATTAACCCCGAAAAGGCCTACTACCAAAAAGATAAGATGCTCCATGCGAGCATTTCGTTTTTAGTCATTATCTTGGCTTCGCTCGGCGATATGGTCTCCTGTCCTCTGACTATGCCATTTTTGGCTTCCCCTTTGTTTATCTACACTGCGAGTTTTTAGAAGAGGCCTTGACAGCTAAAATTGATCACCACTGTCTCTTTGAAGTATTCCATTACTTGTCCCTCCTCGAAGCTGAATTTATTTGTTCACTTGAGGCCCAAATCGACTAAGTATAAAAAGGCCAGTGGAAGCCTCCACGTGTCTCTTTGGTGCAATTTTGGTATGATGCTTAAAATAAAGATTCCAAAATGAGCACATGCTCTCCACATGGTCAAAGCCCGAGAAATTTGCATCGGTTGTTGAAAATTCTAAGCATGGGAAGAGCCAGTGGAAGCCTCCACGTGCCTCATTAGCGCAACTTCAAAGGTAAAATCTAAAGGTAGGTCCCCAAATGAGCGCAGGCCCTCCACATGTCTAAGGTCTAAAAAAGTTGCTCCTAAATAGGTGGAAAAGGTAGAACACAATATAAACAAGTGGATAATCATCCCTCCTTGAAGCTGAAGTGCTTATTTGTTCACGTGAGGCCTAAATTGGCTAAGTATAAAAAGGCTAGTAGAAGCCTCCACATGTCTCTTCGGTGAAATTTTGGTATGATGCTTAAAAGAAAGATTCCCAAACAAGTGCAGGCTCTCCACATGGTTAGATCCCGATAAAGTTACACCGGTCATTGAAAATTCTAAGCATGGGAAGAGCTAGCGGAAGCCTCCACGTGCCTCATCAACGCAACTTCAAAGGTAAAATCCAAAGGCAGAGTCCCCAAACGAGCGCAAGCCCTCCACATGTCTAGGGTCCAACAAAGTTGCTCCTAAATAGGTGGAAAAGGAAGAACACAATAGAAACAAGTGGAAAGAAAGATTCCCAAATGAGCATAGGCTCTCCACGTGGTCAGAGCCCGAGAAAGTTGCACCGGCCGTTGAAAAGTCTAAGCATGGGAAGATCCAACGGAAGCCTCCACGTGCCTCATCAAAGACAACTTCAAAGGTAAAATCCAAAGGAAGGTCCCAAATGAGTGCATGCCCTCCATGTGTCTAGGGTCTAACATAGTTTCTCCTAAATAGGTGGAAAAGGAAGAACACAATAGAAACAAGTGGAACGAGCTCAAAGATTGTGTTGGTGACGTATTCGCGATCTTCTTCTTCGGGAAGAAAATATCTGCATGCGGGTACTCAGTACCATTGATATTTTGGTTTTGCCTCTGGTGGTGTTGGTTTTTGGAATTCTTTGGTCTCTTCCCTTCTCTCCTATTCTTCCCCGATGTCAGTTCTTGCTGACATTGTTTCTTCTTTCTCCTTCCTCCTCCCTTCTTCGGTTGGCTATTTTCAACCCACCCTTCTCCCTTCTTCTTCTTCTCTTTTCTTCTCTTTGTATGGTTAGGGCCTCACCCTCCAGTTCATAGTTTCAATCAAAATCATTTAATAAAAAAGATAAGATGCTCAAACGACTAAAAGGACCCAAAAAGTGTGAGTAAAGTACAAAGGGGACAAGAGCACCCAAAGGGGATGAGGGCGTTTCACCATTTTCTTTATGTTTTGAATGACAAAATAGATAAGGGTAAGGGCCAAGGAGGAATACCTATATATGCCATTCGGTTGATGGTTGTTGTGCGCGTTCTGAATTCTTGATCCAGTGCCAATTGTGAGAGCTTCCTTTTGGCTAGGAGGAACTACCTATAATAGAAAACAAGACCACAAAAGAGAAGTTAAATGATATATGATAGTGGACTGCATAGCATGTGCTAGATCTAGGAAGTGTGATACTCCCTAGATGGATGTCAATCCAATATTTAAAACAACTTAATGCGAGAAATAAATAAAGTCCTACTGTAGTTGATATGATTTAGGTATCTCATTCAAGCACAATAAGCAAATCTAATATAACAGGATATGTTATAGTCAGATTTGAAGGGTAGGTAGTTGTTAGGGTGTTGGAACTGGTCAAGGTCAGGTTAAGGTTGTTTGGGTCACTTGGTAGAAGGTAGGTTGGCTATGTTATTGGAAAAGGTGTAAAACACTAGAGATTGACATCGGTGGGGTATAACCGATGATGGTTTATAAGGGACCAATGCGTTAATGGATAAGCTGGTGACAGAAGGTTGAGGTGAAAGGAATTTGATAAGATTTGATTGTGGGGATTGAAATGGAGCTAAACAGAGATGGAAGGGTGGATGGGGAGGTCTGTAAAGGTCTTAGGTATACTCAGAGGGGTATGGGGGTGAAAATGGGTGATTTGGTGGTGTGGGTAGAGGAATGGATGAGTCTACAAGTAGGTAGAAGATTGGAAAAGAACATGCAAAGTATAAACTAATAACAGAAGTAACAAGGCTATTATACTAAAATAGACTATGCTGGTAAAAGGTATACTTATTATGGTATAGACTTGATGACTGAATGGTGATGACATTTGATCAGAAGAATGGTTTTTGGTGCCACAATAGTGCTCCCTATAATGCATCTGTGGATGCAATACCTATGGATCTATCCCGATGCCGGTTTGTGGATGTCCAGGTACGTGAAAAGACTGGTTCCGCTAAAGCATGCAACTCTCTTCTCGTTCTCTTGCTCTCAGAATGTGCCAACCTAAAAACAAGGTTGTTTAGGTGAATAAATGGTAACCGACGATGATTATGGGTTGACCGACGTCGGTTTAGGTGTGACCAACATCGGTTAAGGTAGGATTCCCTAGGTTTACTAAAATGGGTAGATCTTTCTAATTTCTTGGGCCCAATTAGTTTGTTCTCATGGATTAGAATAGAAACTTCCCTTTTAATGAGCGAGAATGTGGTTAGAGAGATTTTAGGGATTGATTTTAGGGTTAGACCAAATATTAGCTCATTAAGGCAAGTAAGACTTAGTTATTGTTGGTTATGGAAACATGCCAAGAATACGTCTAGGGTGAGGTGGATGGATGAGGTGTCTAGGTGAGGTGGTGGGGTAGAAATTAAGGTAATTAGATAATAAATATTGTGAGGATATATATTAATTAAATTAAATTAATAATGATGTGGGGTGGAAGGGCCATGGTTAGGTGAGTATGTTTGAGATGGTTATTTGATGAGGGACCAAGGGGAGTGTGACCCAATTTTGGTGTCTACATTTTGCCCCTTTTTTTATGTGGCTTGTATTGGTAAGTGATGCTAACAAAAATAAGATGTGGGTGCCCCATGTGTGGGTGAAGGTGATCCCCCTCAAACTAGGAACAAATGAGGTAGAAGACCAAATTAGTGAGTGGTTTGATAAAGGTGGATGTGATGAAGAGGAAGGTGGACAATGGGGGTAATTGGGTAAAGGTCCAATTGGGTAATCAAGGTAATGGGCCAGGGTCAAAGGTAGCGACAGTCAAAAATACACACACATGTATAAACTATGGCACAGTACCAGGTTGAAGAGCATGCAAACTCTACATCATCTAAGGTTGAGGTGATTCCAGTATCAAAGTATAGGATATAATGCGGAAGAACCGCAGTCGGTGTAGGAACATGTAGGTATGTTCTAGTACACCAAAGGTTGGGTCAGGATAAATGACATGAAAATAGGCAAGGTAAGGTCATTAGGTCAAACAACACAGGTAATAGTGTCGCAAGGTATAATGAGCACATGAGGTCATAGGTCAGTAACAATGTTCTAGGTCCAGTAGCAAGGTCACGGCATGGGTAACATTGTCGTAAGGTATAACGAGCACATGAGGTCATAGGTCATTAATAATGTTCTAGGTCTAGGTAGCTAGGTCACGACACGGGTAGGGCCGAGGTATGGGTAAAATAACAAGTCCCAAAACATAATTAAGGACATGTATAGGTAAGGTAGGCATGGAGGTTGGTTGTAATAAGGGTGGGCAAGGCCAAACAGGTGTCGGGTTGGTTAAGTTGGGTCAGGAATGGGGAAAGGGTAGTTGACAAGAGTATGATGGGTAACCGATGCTAGTAAGATGGAACCATTGACGGTCTAGGTAAACTGACCATGGTTTTCTCACGCACATGATTGATGTCGATGCGAGTATAACAACCACGGTGTGCTAGGGCACATGACCGATGTCGGTTTAGGTATAACCGACATCGGTCAAAGTCAATGTGGGTTTATAAAAATAAAAAGCCATATAATGAGGCTTCATTTGTACATTTTGGCTTTTGTGAAAATGACATCACTGAACGAGTTGTGATTTTTCGGGAGGAAAGGATGAGGGATGATATCCTGTTGAGGTGGAGAGATTCGGTTGGTGAGAGGGTCTAGGTAGATGGGTCCATGAGCACAGGGGGATTGATTGTGATTGGGTGGAGGTTAAGAGGATTGGATTCAGTGATTAGACATGGTAGAGGCCGGAGAAGGTTCGGGTGGACCATCGATGCGGTGGCAGGAGACGTGCCATCGTGTCGATGGCAATGAGATGAGGTAGGATTCTATCCAATCCTATATTTGTGATTGAAATAGGCTATTGAAATGGGGTTGGGTGAAAATTTGGGCGTAAGGTTATTATTGGGAATGTATGGGTAAAAAGGAAGGAAATGAGGGGTGGGAAGGTCCAATGTAGATTAAATAGGATTGGGAATGAAGCTAGGATAGGTTAGAGTGGAGGATTAGGGTAGATTTTGAGAATTTGGCAAAAATGGGGGGTGGGTTTGGGACGTATTCGCTTTGCGGCGGTGACCGATGTCGGCCAAGTGTTGGTTGGCGTCAGTGGTATTTGGCTAGCATTAGTCAAGTAATGGGTGACCGATGCCGGTTACACATGACCGATAACGGTAGTTGTTGACCATTGTTGGCCAACTTTATGGGAAAATAGAGCAATAGAGAGCAAGGTGAGAGGTAAGGATATGCAGGAGATGTAAGGGTAGGTTTCATGAGACGCTAATAGGGGTGTAGGTATAAATGGTATGAATATATTAGTCTAGCAAAAGGTAAGTGGTTGGGTGGGTACGATAAGAAGTGAGGGTTGGATATGAGGTTTATGAGGTAAGCGGTATGTTCGGTATGGTAAGGTTTTGACAATAGTGTGTTTTTTTGGGTGCGAGCAAGGGACAAATTATGGATGTAGGATAGGTACCTCCCTTGCTTGTGGACGTACGAGGGGGGTACGACATCCGAGGACCGGTGTCATGTTGTAGAGGTTGGCCTGATTAGGGTCAGACGCTACCGGCATGTGGTCTGGGAGCTAAGTTTGATGGTCACTCTCATCGACAGATGGGACTTAGTGACTAATACCTTCCATTTTCTCGATGGGTGAGATCACAGTCACCCTGGAGGATGCATACAGGATCATGCATCCACCGATAGTGGGGATACAGGTGTATTCTATCTCCTTAGAGGCCTCTGAGGAGTTGATGTTGACCATGTTTGGTGAGGGGCTGGTGGAGATGAGGTTCCATAACACTAGTATGAGCTATGGAGATATGTACCAGCCCATCTAGAGGAGATGAGGCTAGTAGTGTTGTTGATGGAGGTAGTTTGTTGCTTTGCATTGCTTGGATGCGGAGGGTGGGAGATTCCCACAATCATTGATGGGGGTTTTGCACAACATGGTGGAGGACAGGACTCATTTTACATGGGCACCCGCATTCTTGGTTCATTATATAGAGAGTTATGGGCTTATGGGTGGTTACGAGAGATTTATCCTGTGTTGTACTTTCCTACTCCATTACTCGGGCGTATGAGCACATTATATGTGTGTGTCCAGTCGGTATGCCCTGAGCTGATGCATTCAATCTAGGTTTTGTTTGAGTGGGCTTTAGGTGATGGGTGCATGCGATTGGGGAGTGCCGAGCAACTAGAGCTACACATGATGTAGCCTATTACAGCGATTACTAGAGGGGTTGTCTGGTGTGGACATCATTTGGAGGCCCTATGTGGGTTTTCCATCATATGGGTGGATGCAAAGGAGCTACAAGAGCTACAAACTACTCCGATGGATAAAGGGGTGATGTGCAGGAGAGCATGAGATGATACCATGGATAGGGTTAGATGGAAGTTCAGTGCTTCAAGATATACCGCCACCCTTCCCATAGTATAGGAGGGATGACGTGGAGAGGCCTCTGCCTCTACCATAATTGATAGTGCCAATAGGGAAGGAGGAGTAGGTGAGAGACCGATGGATTGATGATGCGGGGTTATAGATAGATACAAGAAGTGGTGGGATGTACATTTATGAGCAATACCATTGAGGTCGGCAACTGTGATTCAGCCACCATCACAGTGTAGGGATGCCCTAAGGGGTTGGTGGCGACCACGATTACACAGTTGGGTATAGTGCGAGGGGCAGCTAACAGGATTAGAGGCACAAGTTGCTATTTTTGGCACAGTGGCCACTCTACAAGCCTAGGTAGCGTAGGGATAGGTACCCACACAGGGTGGAGATGGAGATGGGGTATAGGTGGCTGCCCTACAAGTGCAGATTACAGGTTTGTAGGGCCAGTTGGCCACTACACAAAGGGCGTAGGTTACGACCCTTTAGGTCCAGTCTGACTAGAACGGGATTGGGTCCTCGGGATAGTCACAGCACAAGGACATGGTCCCTCTTTATAGGTACCAGTGGGACAGGGTCCCGAGAGACAGGTACAGGGGCCAAGGCCGATGGCACCACCACAGACAATACCAATAGGTAGGTTGAGAGATTCCTTAGGCGAGGTCCGGTATTATCAGGATATTTTGATGGCCGTAGGGATAGATTTTATGTCCTATGGGGAGTATAGAGCATAATAGGCCTTGAGTGAGAGGACCAGGTCATGTACCTACAATGTAGAGAGTACAGGGGGCCATCGAGCCCCGAGACATGGTCAAGGTGAGGCCACCAGTTCACAGAGGCCAGCCCCAGGTGAGGTACCAGTAGAGATCCAACCAGGACCAATGATGGGTGGAGAGATGCTAGTTGGACATCGTACGGGGGTAGAGGAGGAGGAGGAGGAGATAGGTGAGACATATATGGAGGATATCAAATAGGGTGATGTCAGATAGCTGTATGTACCTTCTATTTTGTATATTTGTTTATTTTTGGTATATACCAGCTTGCGTGCTGAAGAGAGTGAGGATGTAGATGAGATTTTTTGTTATTTTTGATCATATACCGGCCTACGTGCCGAAGATGCTGAGGATGTTATATGAGAGTGTTTGAGAGATTGTGATTATTATTTGTATCTATGTTCACATGTATTTTTACACAGACTTTCCAATTTATAGATGGTGTACTTTTTTAATTTTCATTTATATATATATATATATAGGTGGAAATCAAGTGGATTAGGCCTGATAGAGTCAAGGTCATGTAGGCATGGTGGAGTTAGGTCTATTTAGGCATGGTGGAGTCAGGTCTATTTAGGCATGGTGGAGTCAATTCTATTTAGACATGGTGGAATCAGTCGGTTTAGGCATGGTGGAATCAGTCGGTTTAGGCATGGTGGATTCAAGTCGGTTTAGGCATGATGGAGTCAGGTTGATTTAGGCATGATTGAGTCAAGGTTGATTTAGGCATGGTTGAGTTAGGTTGATTTAGGCATGGTTGAGTTAGGTTGATTTAATGTCCAAGTTTTTGGTAACATGAGAGACAAATGTTGATGTATATACTAGGTATGGTTTTTAATTTCCAAATTTGTGCCATAATGGAAATGTGAAAATGATAAATGGATAATTTGATGATGTAATAAAATGTGTATGAGTTGATGCTTATTAGGTTTAATTTCCAGCTATTGATATAAAATAGAAACTAACCAGGGTAGAATGTGAATAGGAAAGGGAAAGGGGGAATTGGTTAGGGTAAAGAGTGGCCGAGCTAACCTCCAAGGGCCCCATGCCCTCGGAGTGCTGCCTACATAGTCCCGATGAAAAGGGACCTCAGGCCGATGTAGTTCTCCCATAAGCTAGGGAAGATTGTGATGAAGTAAAGGAATGGATTGATAGATGTTAGGCATGGGTGAATGTAGGTCATAGGCATGATTGAGTGGTTGTTAAATATAGGTGTTGATGAGCTGGTCCTATATAGGATAATCAATAAGTAATGAGGAAGGTGAATGGTAAGAGGTGGTAAAATAGCCACTTAATTGATAAGAACCCTAATGAGTCAACCATACTTAAGAGGGGCTTATGAATGGAAGACCCTAAAGGCATTGCATAATGGACCATTCTAAGGGTGAAGAAAGTTGCATAATCATGAAATGTCATGTTTGTGGCAAGTCCCTTGAGTAATGAGGTAATTAGACAAAAAAAAAAAGGAAAGGAGGTGAGAGTAGGTGGTGTAACGTAACTTAGTGTACGACAATGTGTTTTCGAACAAGAAACCCAAGATAAAAAATAGGCAAGTCCATGACGAAAATTTCATCTTTTTCTTCATTTGTTTATTTTTAATAGACTGATTGATGCAGGAAGTCTATATGGGATGAGTATATTATCTCCTTGAGGTCTTCGTGAAGTTGATCGATGTAGGAAGCTTTTGGATATTTTTATTGGATTTGTGAAATAACTTGATATAGCTATCCTTCAAGGGAGCAATCTATTTATAGCGGTGGAATTTAGAGTGAAGAGATGTCCCTTTTGAGGGAGTCATCTTTTTCTGGAAGTTTGACTCAAGGAGTTGCATCCCTTTTTGTTTTTGGACATTTAAGTCATGGACAAGACTATAGAGGAAGATTAGGTTCTTATTTAGAAGACAAGACCGTAGCACACAAAAATTAATTATGAAAGAGGTGGCTTGAGTGATGAATGACCATGAGATTCCATCTTGAAGAAGATGAAAAGTATCCATGAGAATCATGCTACGAGTAGAGTTGTGGTACTCATATTGAAGACAAGGCTAAAAGGGTGATGGGTAATCAAATGATTCTTATTTAGTCATGTATCCTTAAAATGGGTAATATGGAAGGTGAAAAATGCTCAAGGGATGAGTGATCAACTGATAAGAAGTGATATAAGACTTGATATCAACAATAAAATGGTCGAAGATGCAAGGCATTAAGGGGCTGAGTTCGGGTTTACCTTTGAGTGAAGACAAATGATAAGCACCTGATCCATAGGCATGGGTAACGATATAGGGTCCAAGCCAATCAGGGAAAATTTTCCCGTTTTCTTTTCTCTTATTTGGTTACATGTTAATTTTCCTTTAAGAAGAGGTCGCCAACCTGAAAGGTTCGTTCATGAACATGTTTGTCATAGGCACGTTTGATATGTTTTTGGTAGATTTGGAGATGGTCAAGAACATTGAGACGATGTTCATCTAATAATTCAAGTTGCACCAAATGATCCTGGTGGAAGTCATCATTGTTGAGAATGTCTTGTAGTGATATGCAGAGAGATGGAATCTGGGCTTCGAGAGGTAAGACGACCTCAGTACCGTAGACTAGAGAAAAGGGGGTGGCAACAGTTGAAGTGCGAATACTAGTGTGATAAGCCCACAAGGTGAAAGGAATGTGTGTATGCCAATCTTTCCCAGTATTGTTGACTACCTTCATAAGAATTTTGTTCAAGGTTTTATTGGTTGATTGGCTTGACCATTGGTTTGTGGGTAATAAGGTGATGAGAAACTGAGTTGGATGCCAAAAGCATCACATAATTTGCGTAGGGTTTTGTTTTTGAATTGTTTTCTGTTATCAGTGATAATGTTGTGAGGGACACCAAAATGAAAAATGATGTGATGGTTGATGAATTACCATATTATCTCGACTTTGGTGGAAATGAGGGGAATGGTTTATACCCTTTTAGCGTAATATTCAAAGTAGATGTTATGATCTATTGGTGGCATTGTGAAGAATGGGGTTGATCTCACTGACAAGATCCAAACCCCATTGAGAGAAAGGCCAAAGGTCTCATGCAACTTGTAAGGTATGACTAGGTGTGTGATGAAGATTAACATGTTGTTGGCATTTCACACAACATTTGACATAATCACAAAAATCATGGTTAAGGGTTGGCCAATAATAGCGGAGTAAAGAACGCATTTTTGATGACCCAAACCACTAAAGTGGCCTCCACAAATTCCATCATGGACTTCCCTAATGATGTAAGGAATTTTAAAACTTATAAGGCAAAGCATAAGATAATGTCGTCGAAACCACACTTGTAAAGAACACCAATCATGATGGCATAATAGGAGATCTTTTAAGAAAGGCACATTATCCATTACGAGTGAGATCAACGGGTAGAATGGAAAGGGAAAGATAGTCTGCATATTGCTTATACCAAAGGTCACGTGGGTCAAGGGCAATGATTCCGACGGAGTAAACTTCATGAGGTAAATAAGAGGGTGATTATATCCTTTATATAGTGATAAAGATTTTAGAGTCAGCGGGCGAAGCGGGTATCTGAGAAGCCAAGCAGGCCATGGTATCTGCAAATTTATTGGTAGAATGTGGGGTGGTTTGAAGTGCGTAATGGTCGAAGGTGGTCAAAAGTATGTGTACATGATGCTTATACTTTTGAAGTATCTCATTACGACATTGTTATACACCATTGACTTGGTTTATGACCAACTGAGAATCACGAAAGATGTTGATTGACTTAACATCTAAGGCATAAGTAGCCTGGAGACCCAATACGAGTGCTTTGTATTCAACAATATTGTGTATATAATCAAAATTGAGTTTGAAAGACAAACAAATAGGTTCACCAGCAAGCAGAATGAGGATAACACCAGCCCTACCCCCACGTTGACACTTAGAGCCATCGAAGAAGAGTGTCATTTGGTAAGTGGGTTTGTCTAGGGAAAGGGTAGCTATAGACTCGTCTGGGAATTTGAAGTTAGAGGGTTGATTCCCAGAAATAGGTGCGTCGGCCAATTGGTCAGTGATATCCTGGCCCTTGATGGACTTCTGATGGATGAATTTGAGGTCGAGGTCAGCTAGAATCATAAGCTAATGTGCGACACGTTAATTTTGATAAGGTTTGGCATACATATAGTGTAATGGGTTAGTATTAGTAATGACAAAGGTTTTGTGGTTGAGTAGGTAATGGTGAAGTTTGGTGGTGACGAAAACTAAAGCTAGGAAAAGTTTTCGGTGTGGGCATATCTATTTTTGTAGTCAAGAAGGGTACGACTTATGTAATAAACTGCTTTCTCTTGGTGTTGGTCGTCGTAATGAGCAAGCATGGCACCTAGAGAATGGTCAGTGGCAGAAATATATAGGTAGAAGGGCTGGTCATCCTTAGGAGGAATGAGCACTGGTGGTTGAAGGAGGTATTATTTCAAGGATTCGAAGGCTTTATGACATTCATCATCCCATTTGAATGAAACATATTTCTTGAGAAGATGATGGAATGGTTGACAATGGTCGGAAAGCTGTGAGATAAAACGAAGAATTGATTGCAACTTTCCTTATAGGCTGCAAAGTTGATAGAGATTAGTGGGTGGCGGAATTTCAAGAATAGCCTTGAATTTAGTAGGATCAACTTCTATGCCACGCAAAGAAACGATGAAACCTAGGAGTTTTCTAGAAAGTACCGCAAAGACACACTTCTTTGGTTGAAGATGAACACAATACTTGATGAGGCGGTCAAAGATGAATTTAAGAATGGGCAGGTGTTCGGTTCGATGCTTGGATTTGGAAAGTAGATCATTGACATAATCTTCCAATATGCGATGCATGATGTCATGGAAGATGTAAGTCATGGCTCGTTGATATGTAGCACCGGTATTTTTGAGGCCAAAGGGCATGACTCGATAGCAGAAATTCCCCCAAGGGGTGATGAAGGAAGTCTTGTGTTGATCCTGGGAGCTAGTAATATTTTATTGTAGCCCAAGAAACCATCCATGAGTGATAACATTTCATGGCCAATGGTGAGATCAACTAGTTGGTCAATGCCTAGTAGTGGGAAATCATCTTTGGGATAGGCGAGGTTGAGGTTGCGGAAATCCATGCAAATGCGAAGTCCTCATATTGGCTTTGTGACATGAATGATGCTAGAAATCCATTGGGGATAATCAATGGGTAAAATGAAGGAAACTGAGAGAAGGCGCTGGAGCTCTTCTTTGACTAGAAGAGCAATATGACGATACATTTTCGTAGCTTTTGTTTGATGGATTTGTCCTCGGGAATGGTTACGATATTGTGAACCATGATTTTTGGGTCAATACCAAGCATATCGGCATAGGACCAGGCAAATGTGTTGCTATGGTCATGAAGGAAAGAGGTGAAGGCTTCTTGTTCAACATCATCTAAGGATTGGCTGATATTTAGAATGTGTGGGTCATCCTTAGTATTAATGTTGATTTTGATGGTCAATTGGTTCAACATGGTTTACGTCTCAGAGGGTAACGACTAATGAATATAAGAGTCTCTCGCACGGGGTAGGTGAGGATGGACTCATCATCCCGACATATGAACGATGTTAATGAAGGCGTATCGTCATCGATCATGTCGAGATACGAGAATGTGAGAGAAGAGGAGCCTCACCATCACGGTGATAGGTCGGCGGTCCCAGGGAAATGGTGTTTACGAAAAAAAGTTGGGAGGAATAGATTTAGGATCTATGGACTCTGTGGGTGAAGATGGTAATGTGGGTGAATGAGAGGGGGAAGATTTCTCGTCCTAGATAAGGTCGACGTGAACCTTCTTAGAGGGTGGAGTGTCAAAACCAATGCCACTATGGTCATTGTGTTTACGAGAGGTACATGAAATGACAATATGACAACCTTGTTCATAAAAACCAAAGCCAAATCCTTTCCATGCACACCGGTGGAGGAAAGTGTGAGTGAAGCGATGGTTAGTGAGGGAGTGTAGGTCGGATGAAAATTGTTGGGTTTGGGATGGAGGTTCGGGTTTATAGGTTTCCATATCAAGTCCCCCATACGTTATATTAGTGTGAAGGTGGGGAGGTCCATAAGGAAAAACTTTTCCAATGCGGATGTCATAATTGGGGTGTTGGCGGAGGTTCCCATACTCTTGTGGGGTGAAGAAGGTGTCGATATTGTATAGGTGATATTCCCCTAGAGTGAGGTGTTGAAAAATACCTTTTGAGGGATCAATAGTTGGTATGCGGGTAGTGAGTATAGACGACTCACTAGATGTTGGGGCAATAAGTGCATCAGTGGTAGAGGCTACAACTACAGTGGAGATAACAAGGTTAGATGCCACAGAAGTAGTGGCAGTTTTGGTGGATGGACTCATGGGTGTAGGTGAAGTGGTGACGGTGGCAGATGCCTTGACTAGTACAAGCACATCATTGGGCTAATATAGCATGTTACAGGTCTTGAAAGGTGATGGGTCGGTAGGGATGGTGTAATTATGTCCCTCATGTTCAAATTTGAGGCATTGATGTAAAGTCAAAGGGACACAACCCATGACATGGATCCAAGGTTGGCCGAGTAGCAAGTTATATTGGAACTCTCCTTCTAGAACATAGAAAAGTTTTGGGACAGTGTGGGGGCCACATGGACATGGAGAACAACGGTACCTAGGGTAGAGGTCATGGTGTCATTGAAGGAACGCAACATAATAGGGTTACCATGCATGTAATTAGCAGGTATCCACATTTGGTCGTATGCATGGGAGGAGATGATGTTAATGCTAGCACCACCATCGATCATAACACGTCGTATGCATATATTATCGATAAAGAAAGAGATGAAAAGAGTGGGGTCGGGGTCGTCAGACTAGAAGGGAGTGATCTCTTCATCTGAAAAGCCGAGGGGCGAGTGGGTGGAGAGCAGAGGAAGGCAAATACTTAATGAGAGGGCTACATGGTGAGGGATAATGATGGAGGCTACGGGTGTGGGGTCTCGTTAGTGAAAATTCACAAAGACACGCCCAAAATGACCTATGGCTATGCTTTTATGAGGAAATGTCATTTAGTATGAATGCACAACATTGAGCTTTCCCAAAGTGTGGGACCTTTGCAAATGGGGAAAGCTCTCCGAGAGAAGGCTGGTTCCTCTTCCTAAACTACCTGCCACAAGATATTCCAGTGCAAGAAAGCTAATCTAATCCTAATCTAACTATGCCAAGGAGACAAAGAGAGAGAAAAGAGGGAAAAACAAAGCCTACACTAAAACAGTGATACACCAGAGAAGGAAAATGTTGAACATCTATCAAAACTGCCATGGAAACAAAGAGAGGTGAGCAATGGAAAGGATGGAAAAATGCATCACAGACCAAAGATGGATTTCACACAGAAAATGTTCCAAAACTCCATGAACACAGCTCCAAAACCTGTAATGAACATCCAAACATGCACAAATACCTGCAATGAAGAGAGGCAAGAAGAAAACAAGAAAAAATAAGCAAGGATGGACAAATGCATCACAAATCACATTTTTTTATTGCTCCAAAAGTTTGCACAAAACATCATTTCACTGGTAAGAGAAAAAAAATTCCATTACAGAGCATGGGAGGAGGTTCAAACTCCATTTTCGACCCTAGGGAAGAAAAGAAGGGAGGGCAGAGCAGAAAGAATGAACAACCTTTTACAAATGAGCCAAAACTGGCTTTTAACCATCGAGTAGAATGGAAGAAAGGAGAAAATGTGGGAAAATCTGATTTGGAACTTCAACCACCAACAAGATTCATCTAATTGGCCTGCAAAATGATGGGTTTCCATGAAAAAGCCCATACTTTGAAGTACATTGCTTTACAGAGCAAAAACAGAGGCCCATACTTCATTAATTTTGGTGGTTGGAGTCATTTTCTATGTTTTTGCATGCAGAGATGTTTTTTCATTTTCTCCTACAAATATCCATCAAAAATTAAAATTGAAGATTCCATTGTGTAGAGGATTTCAACAGCTTTCCAATGATATAAAGAACATGAAAATATGAGCTTGGGATCGAAAGTTATGCCCCTTTGAAGATTTAGGAAAAAAATGGGGCAAAAGTCAGGTCAGGGGGTCAAAACTTGAAAATTTTCCTCTTTTTTGAATTTGGGAAAATTTCCCAAAACTTCCCCACACCCCGCCGCTCCACTACCATGTGGCGTCCTCTAGTTTCTCCGCGGGCCGAAGACAACATTTTCCCCGTTTGCACAAAATTGGAAAATTTCTCCAAACTTCTCCGCGGGCCCGACCTTCGCCACTAACTAGACATGTGGTGTCATTTGTTTGCTCAATGGGGTTGTGCTTCAAATTCTTCCCTTTGTGCATTTTTAAAATTTTGGAAAATTACTCCAAATCCTCCCGTCAGTCCCGACTTCCCATTGCCGACATGGATATGTGGCGCTGGCATGCGATTGCTCGACGGGGCCTTAAATTTTTTTCTCCATTCCTTCTCGGGACGATTTTTTCCTTTGTGTCCTTTGACTAAAGTGCTAAAAACTCCAACATCACCCCGACGTCCACTACTCTACCGCCACGTGACACCTTCTCATTGGCCGCGGGCCTGTCTAGGGAAAATTTCCCCAAAAAACTCCGCCGAGCCATAACTCAAAAATTACAAGGAGTTAGGAGGAAAATTTTACCTTTCTGGAAAGGGGAAGAAAAATCCTATCTGATGAAGCTATTTCTAGAAACCTTTGAGTGCCTAAAATGTGTAAAATTTGATATTGAAGCACAAGGAAGGAAAGAATGAAGGCAAGTTAGCCAAAATAAGCGGGGGCTCATTTTGGATAACAATTTGGTGACTCTCAGGGGTCATTTGCCTACTAGATGAATGATCAGTGGCCTTTGAAGCATCCATTGGGCATGGAGTCAAGCCTAATAACCAATTTTGATCTAAACTATGAAAATCGAACTCTGAGCCACTTGGAAACCCACTGAACTTGGAGTTGATCTTCACCAAAATGCCACTGAAATGAACTGTGCAAGAGCAACCAAAACAACACCAAACAACTATGTACAAAATTGAAAATCATACATGCTCCAAATGGAACATGCAGAGTGTGCACAAGCACTTCTTCTACTAAAAGAAAACCTACCTACTCTACTCTAACTGGAAGCAAAGGCAATCCAAACAAGCCCTACAACTGGTTGTGCAAAATAGCTTCCTTTCTTCAAAATGGGTAGCCATGCAATTGATTTAGAGCTGATCATGTCTGTTAGGATGAGTGGAAAATAAACAATAGGCTGGTCTTCTACCCAAATAAGCAAGGTGTCAGCTGAAAGCAAATCCAATAGCTCTTTTAGTTGCTCGCATTCAGATTGAAGAGGCATTACAGTTGAACCTTGACACTTTATAGCTCATCCTCATGCTCGAAGCAAACATGATTGGTTGTGACTTCTCCTTTGGCTCCAAACAATCCAAATACCTGATTGGGCAAGGTCTGATCCGTTTAATATGCCCATTGCTCTGATTTTAAACTCCAAAAATGGATTCTTCTTGTAGACCTTCTTGGATGGAGGGTGTGGAAGAAATGATGGAACTCTTCTTTGCTGTTTTCCTTTGTCTTCTAGTGAAGAACATGGAAGATTAAAATCTTCCAATCTTGGCTCCAAAAGGCTGCTATAATTGAAAATTCTCCTTCATGACAGCAGGTTATTGTGTTTGGAAGGTGGATGAAGGAGGAGTAAATGGTGTGATTTCAACCGGTTCCTCTTCATCAAAACAATCTTCCAAATCTGATAGATAAACTACCTCATTCTTTGTCCTGCTGCAAATGCTCAACCTCCCCCATGGTGTTCTTTTGATTTGCAACTTGATCACCATGGTTTCTTTCATCCTCCAACATTGAGTTTGAGAGATCAAACTCTTCTTCAGCACTAGAAGTCAAGAGAGATGAAGTAGAAAGAAGAACTGAAGGTTCTTCTATAGCCTGCTTTGTGCTCAAAGCTTTTGGATCTACACTTTTCTCCCCATAGATGGAATGTGCTCCTCTTCTTTTGGATTTGGAGCAACTTCTCCTTCCTCTGCTGCTTGAAGACAATCTTGCTCTTGATTGAACTCTTCCTCTAGCATGAAGTTTGTCAAGTCAAACTCTTCAATCTACTGCTCTAGAGGACAAGTTGGGGCTACAAGATCTCTTTTAGAGCTTTCCTCTTCCATGGCTGATTGTGTAACTTGAATTGGATCAACATCTTCTTCAAGTAGAGTGCCAACATGGACACTACATTCTGAGAAAATTGATTGTTGATCTACCTCTTCTTTTTGCTCTTCTTCTGCTGCAACAAAATCAGTCCTAACCACCACTTGTTCTTCAACCTTTACCTCCTTTGTAGGATTCACCAGCAAAGGAATTTTCTCAATCCCATATCTAAGAGCCAAGCTTACTAAGCTCTTAATCATTCCTTCTTTGCTTGGTTCTTCCTCTTGTTGTCCTTCATGATTGATTTTTGCAATTTCTTCTTCCCCACATGGAATTGGGAATGCAAGAGGGGTGGGTTGGAGTTTAATTGATTTTGCAATTTTTTGTGGTGGTGGAGGAGGTAGAAACTCTTGTTCCCTTGGAGTGGAAGGTATTTCTTTTAGCTCTTGTGGAGGGGATGACTGTTTGGAAGGGAAAAGGATAGAATAATTGAGATGGGGTGGAAGACTAGGGGATGGAGAAATGGAATCAACACTTGGGGCAACATGGGCTGGATTTGGAATTTGGCATTCAAAATGAGATGGTGCTACTTGAGGAATGGAAGGAGAAAAACCAGATGATGGTGTAGAACTTACCCATTGACAAGGTTGCTTAACACCAAGTTTATAGGCCTCTATCTCCAGTGTCCATTGTGCAAGTTGGGGCAACATCTCAATCATGAAGTCCAACTTCTCCTGAGGGATGTAATGTCTTGGAAAAGGGCCTCCCCATGGATAGGGTGCTCTAAAACCAATATGAAATGCCTTCATTTGTGCTTGAGCCCTTGATTGCACCATGCCAACCTCCATTTTTTAGATTTTCTCCAATAAATTTGCACTTTCTTCTTGACTGCCCTCATCATATGTGTATCCTTGTGCTTGATGTGCTTCATAGCCAAACGATTTTGAATTTGATCAAAATGCTGATCTAGAGGATTTGAAAAACATGTTGGAGGTGGAATATATTGTTGTTGTTGTGAATGTAAATTCCATGATGGAAATGAAGTCATGATTGCACAACTTCATGGAATGAAAGAAGATGGAAGAGATGGAAAGAAGAATGAATGGAAAATAGGTCTGTAACTCAGAGAATGAGTTATTTACTAGATGGAGTTGCAGATGTGCTTTTGAATATGCCTCCAAAGGCTGAATCTTTAATAGGAACACACCAACCTGTCAAAAATAAAGTGGAAGACCTCTAAGGTCCCACCAGCGTGCAAAAACTATTAGTGTAAATTCACAACACCCCCAAAATGACCTATGGATCTACTTTTCTAAGGAAATTTCATTCGGTGTGAATGCACAACATTGAGCTTTCCCAAAGTGTGGGAACTTTACAAATGGGAAAGCTCTCGAGAGAAGGTCGGTTCCTCTTCCTAAACTACCGCCATAAGCTATTCCAGCAGTGTAGGCAAGCTAATCTAATCCTAATATAAATATGCCAAGGAGACAGAGAGAGAGAAAAGAGGGAAAAATAGAGCCTACACTAAAATTATGATATGCCGAGAGAAGGAAAATTTTGACCATCTATCAAAGCGCCATGGAACAAGAAGAGGTGAGCAATGGAAAGGACAGACAAGTGCATCACAAAACCAATGATGGTTTTCACATAGAAAATTTTCCAAAACTCCATGAACATAGCTCCAAAACCTGCAATGAACATTCAAACATGCACAAATACCTATAATGAAGAGAGGCAAGAAGAAAACAAGCAAAAACGAGCAAGGATGGACAAATGCATCACAAATCACATTTTTATTGCTCCAGAAGTTTGCACAAAACATCATTTCACTAGTAAGAGACAAAAATTCCATTACAGAGCATGGGAGAAGGTTCGAACTCCATTTTTGACCCTGGGGAAGAAAAGAAGGGAGGGTAGAGTAGAAAGAATGAAAAACCTTTTACAAATGAGCCAAAACTAGCTTTTAACCATCAAGCAAAAGGAAGAAAGGAGAAAACGCAGGAAAAACTGATTTGGAACTTCAACCATCGACAAGATTCATCTAACTGGCCTACAAAATGATGGGTTTCCATGAAAAATCCCATACTTCAAAGTACATTGCTTTACAGAGCAAAAGACAGAGGCCCATCATTAATTTTGGTGGTTGGAGTCATTTTTATGTTTTTTACATGCTAGAGACATTTTTCATTTTCTCCCACAAATATCCATCAAAAATTAAAATTGAATATTCCATCGTGTAGAGGATTTCAACATCTTTCCAATGATATAAAGAACGTGAAAATCGAGCTCGGGATCGAAAGTTATGCCCCTCTGAAGATTTAGGGAAAAAATGGGGCAAAAGTTGAGTCAGCAAAGTGAAACTTGAAAATTTTCCTCTTTTTTGAATTTGGGAATTTTCCTAAGAGTTCCCCACACCCCACCACTCCGCTACCACGTGGCATCCTCTGGTTTCTACGTGGGCCGAAGACAACATTTTCCCCATTTGTGCAAAATTGGAAAATTTCTCTAAACTTCTCAAGGGTCCGAACTCGCCACTGACTAGACATGTGGCATCATTTGTTTGCTCGGCGGGGTTGTACTTCCAATTCTTCCCTTTGTGCATTTTTCAAATTTTGGAAAATTTCTCCAAATCCCCCTTTCATCTCGACTTTTGCGCCCGATGTGGACACGTGGCGTTATGCGATTGCTCGACGGGGCCTTAAATTTTTTTCTCCATTCCTTCCACGGGCCGATTTTTTCCTTTGTGCCCTTTGACCAAAGTGCCAAAACTTCAACATCCCCTCCACGTCCACCACTCCACCTTGCTACGTGGCACCTTCTCATTGGCCATGGGCCTGTCTAGGGAAAATTTCCCCAAAAAACTCCGTCAAGCCATAAATCGAAAATTACAAGGAGTTAGAAGGAAAAGTTTACCTTTTTGGAAAGGGGAAGAAAATTTATATCTGATGAAGCTATTTCCAAAAACCTTTGAGTGCCTGAAATTTGTAAAATTTGATATTGAAGTACAAGGAAGGAAATAATGAAGGCAAGTTAGCCAAAATAAGCAGGGGGCTCATTTTGGATAACAAGGTCATTTGGTAAGACTTGGATAGATCAAGGACCTCCATGAGGGCTTGACGATGTGACTCCAAGGTTTGGATGAGGTCATATAAATACATTTTGAGGGGGATTAGTGTAGTTGTTTTAGCATTGTGTGATGTGTGATCCCGTCAAAAATAAGATATGTAGGACCGCAGATGATGACTTTGGGTATGGGTGCGGATGGTATGTTAGGTACAGGGTTGGTTGATGGGCCAGTTGCTTTTTCCTTGCCCTTGTCTTTCTGAGCATGGGTGACAATGTTGATGATGTTAATTTGAGGGGAGGTGGATGAAGAGGGTGTATCATGGAAGGTATAATGACATGAGGGAAAAACCCTAGTGGGGGATACGATCCTTGTGAAATTAGTAGGGCGCATTGGCATTTTGGTGGTGGTTTAGCCAACTCTCTTATATGAACCATGTTAATCTCGAATCTTGGGGGTGGATCAAAGAGTTGTGGGGGTGGAGATTTTGGTCACTGAGTAGGTAATGGGAGAAGATTTGTGGAAATTGGTGAAGGTGAAATGGGGTCCTCGTCAAGAATATTGTCATCGTCAAAATTTTCTTTGGGAGGACATAATTGGACTAGGGCAATTTTTAAGGCCTTACAGTTCTCTACATCATGTCTTGGCACACGATGATAGGCACAAATTTTGGTTTTGTCAAACCCTTTTGGTTTGGGTTTGAGTGGGTCGTAAGGTCTAAGAGGTGGTAATGTGATGATTTTTGTTTTAGGAGATTGGTTAGGATTTTGGTGCAGGACCCTACTAGTAGGTCACAAATGAGAGGTGAATGTGGGTTTGGGTACAGGTGTGGCTGATCATGGAGGAAGAGTCTTTACAAGAGGGGAAGTAGGTTGGTCTACTAGTTTGGTGTGTAGTGTGGTCTTAGGTGTTGGTCATATCTGCTTGGGTAGGGGAATGGTAGAAGATCTGGTGATGGAAGGCTTGGTTGGTTTAACTACCTTATTGGAGGATAGCAGATTTTTAGCTTTAGGTTGCATATTTTTGGGTAAAGGTGATACAGGCATATGAGATGTGGAGGGAAAATCCGATGGTGGAAGAGGGTAGGTTACCCATGGGGGTAATCGAGGTGTTGTGGAGGTAGGTGGTGTGGGTTGGGCAGGAGGCGTGAGTGAAAGGGAATAAAATGTCATGGGTAGTGAAGAAGTTATTGACGGTAGTGGAGGTATGGGTGGTAATAAGGTTACGGGTGAGGGAGGAAGTTGTGTGGATCGCTTGGGTATATTAGAGGTCTGTGACTAGTAAATGGTTTGTCACGTTCTTGGTTTACCAAGTGGAGGGGCGTTTCTTGGTCGGTGGTCGAGGGGTGAGGTCCTAGGATGGACGGAAGGGATGAAGGTGATAAGGGCATGGTAGGCGAGGTTGGGGTATGAGGTCTAGGAGATTGGATCTTCTTTTCAAGGGCCGGTGTAAGTTTAGCATTAGTTTTGAAGATGTAGCTAAATGTAATTTGATGGGTGGGTGAGTAAGGCTAGTTTTCGGTATGACCCCTAAGGTAGTGATAGGTTTAGGTAAGGGAGATGATATAGGCATGGGTAGGTGTTTGGGTGTAGATGTATGTTGGGCTATGGGCCGAGGTGTGAGTTGGGCCATGGGAGGTATTGCAATAGTTGTGGTTGTGTTTGGTTTGGTTGCTCGAAACAATTTTGGATAGATAGTGGAGGTGTCAGCGAGTGACAATTGCATTTGTGTTGAAACAGGAAGTAGGAGTCTCCAAAGTAAGGCTCTATTGACATAATCCAGGTGATCAGAAAAGCATGAAAATGGTGTTGTTGTAAGTGGGGCTGACGTGGATCGAGTGGAAATCCCCGTAAAATGTGTTTGAGATATAGGGAAATGGCTAGCCTCGGACTCTGTGGGTAGGAGAGACGAAAGTAGGTCAATAGGATCTTGAAGGTCAAATGGTGAGTGGTCATATAAAGGCATTGGTACTTCTATAGGATTATCCATGGGTAGAGGAGAGGACAAGCCAACAGAAGTGGTCTCTCATTGTGTTGGTGTACGCAGGTGGACCTACATCTTCTATGAGTAGGAGAGGTGCCACTGACAACTGCTCAGAATTTTGAGGGGTCAAAGGTAGCATGTTGATTATAGGCTCTTCCACGGGTGAAGGAGAAAATGAAGGGGGTTCCTTTGTGGGTAGAGGAGTAGATGGAATAGGCTCTGGTGCAGGTAGGGGAGCTCGGGTTAAGATTTCATCTATGAAAGGAACATGAGGCAATTGGGAAACAACTGGTATGTCATCGAAAATAACGTGAACCTTGCGGACACTTGCTATCATTGTTTGAGGTATCCCTAGCTTGGTTGGAAGATGGGGCATGATTAGGGAATGGATTTTTTAAGATGTGTAGGTTTGGTTAGTGGGTGCATTTGGGCTATCCAAGACTAGATCTCCTTGTCTAACATTTCTTGGACACTATTCTTAAAGGTGATGTAGTTATTGTCACTATGACCTTTGACATGATGATAGTTGTAGAAGTCATGTTCCTTATACCATGCAGGCATGGGTCGCTCAGGATCAAAACCAATATGTGGTTTTATAGGTGGAAGGGTAATGGCACTAGCCTTAACAAGCTTTTCCAACATAGAAGAATATGATTCTCCTATGGAAGTGTACTTTCATTATTCTCATCTGAACTAGAAAGCTTGGACAGGAGAGAGATTAGAAGGGGGTTTGGCTGAGTTTGATTGATGAGGGGTGCCAGCCTTGAGAATTATGACATTAGCAGATCCTTTGGGTTTTGAATAGTTGTTTTGGGGTTTCGAAGATGAAGATGCATCATTTGATTTGAACGTGATGTTCTTGTTACAAAGTTGAATCTTCTTCTCTTCAATAGCATGAATTTCTAATTTCTGTGCCACGGTGAATGCCTTGTTAAAAGTGCAAAAGGTATGTACCTGCAGGGTTGGTGAGATGTGTCTAGCACAAGCTCGAGTAAATAGCTCTATGAGTTCAGTTTGAGGTAATTAAAATGTAATCAAGTTAATTAGGTTACGCCGGTGAGCAATGAAGTCAGCAATAGACTCATCGTCATACTATCGTGTGGAATAAATATTAGTCATGGTAATCTTCTTAACAATGTTGATGGAGAAGTGATCTAGGAAGGCTTGAATTACTTGATTAAATGAGTAGATGGAGTGTCTTGGTAGCCCACTATACTAGTCCAATGCAGGTTCTGTCAGGGACATTGGGAAAGTCCTTCGAAATAAAGCGTCATCATGGGCGATCAGGTAACACCCATGTTTAAAGGACCACAAATGTTGTTTTGGGTCTTCTTTTCTATTGAAGCAGTTGAATTTTGGAATTTCCCAATGTATGGGGTATGGTCGAATAGGAATGGATGGGTGAATAAGCTCATTACAAATTTCATCATAGGTGAGGGAATTGCGTGAGTCGGAAACGAACGATTCTAGTGTCTACATCTTTTCCATCATTAACTTGATGAGGTCGTTGGTAGGTTGTGGTGGAAGGGTTCCTCCTGTGGCATAAGGGGATTGGTATTGAACCTGTGACGTGGGCAACATTCCATTGTATGGTGATGCCGAATAGGGAGGTTGAGAATAGGGGACCAACGCAGAGGGTATGTATCTAGAATTGGTGATAGACAAGATAAGGGGATGTTGATAGTATGTGTATGTAGGTGGGATGTTCCTCATGATTCTAGTAGCGATTGGGGACAATGTTTGTGGGATGGAGAGCACAAGATTATAGAATGGGGTAGGGGTCATCGACACTATGGGGCGGTTGTGTTGTAATGGGTATTTGTGAGACAATGGGTGCGGACTGGGCTATGGCCTGGGTGGTCGATGAGGGGACAATAGATACGATAGGTGCGAGTGATACTGTAGACGCAATGGTCATGGTGGGTATGGGTCCTAGGCTGTGAAACTACCAGGGGTGAAGTAGGTGAGGGTAATGCCACATTATTAGGGGATGATGCAGAAGTATGAATAAGGGTAGGAGAGATGGATACAAGCATGCCATATATCAACTGACTGAGGAGTCTTGGGTGGAAGAGTGGGAAAGGTAGAACTATAAGGCCATGGGATTCTGATCAAGGAGTTGTGCAAACTCTTCGTTGTCTGCAACAATGGTGGTAGGTAAGGTTGGATCCATGGGTTACATGATGTAAGGTGGTAAGGGACTAGGTGGGAGTGGTTAACGACTAACATGGAATATGAGGGCGTTAGTTTGGATGCGAGTCGACTACCATGTGAACAAGTGCTACACTGGTAAGACCTGTGTTCGTAGATGACAAAGAAAAAACAAGTAGGAACAGGGAATAATGGGGTTTGGAAGGTGAATCAAGTTAATGTCTAGATCTGAAAATCAAATACAGGAAACCGACGATGGTCAAAGGTTGGACGATAACAGCGATTGAGGGAAACCCAATGACAGATTACAAAACCGATACTAGTCATGTGGAAGAAAACCAGTCTCAAATGAAACATGAATGTTGGATGTGGACTGGGGAAACTGTGTGTGATAGTAGGTATCAACATGGGAGAAATATGATGATGCTCTGAGGGCTAGAAACAAAACAAAAAGAGTGATGAAGGCTATTCCAGGTAAAGTAAATAGAAATCTAGAAGCCGACACACCGTTAGGGTTTAATCGAAAATGGTTAGATGTGAACCGGTGACAGTCGTTGGACCGATGTTGGTGATCGTGTGAAATTAGAAAGAAATGAAGAAATTGGGTTTTGTGAATTAAATTAAGTGAAAAATCAAACTCAAATACCCGAGAATGAGGAGATGGGGCCCTAACAAACTCAGAAAAAGTTATAATACTCCAAATACGAAGGTGGATTGTGCAAGGAAGAAGAAAAATGGAGAGTTGTAGTCTCAAACCTCAAAACACAAGTCAAGAAGAATGCTAAGAAAAAGCATGATCCTAACATGGTTTTCTTATGTTTGTTTATATTATGCTATTTAGAACTGACTGTGTGTATTTAGAACATAATTTTTGGTTAGGAAGGCATCCTACGAAGAAGGATATCTAAAAGGAGAGGTTTCAGGTATGTTATGGTGGGGGTGGGCCGTCCTCTGAGATGATGACTCGACAAAGGAAACGAGCTAGGGAGTACCTACCAATTTGATTGTGTGATCGCAGACAAGTGTTCCCAGGTAAGATGTTGTTTAAGAAAGATGTGTATATTTTAATTTTGTGCAAGTTTGGTAAGACACAGAGAGAAAATGTGCTTTCTATGATTCTTTGTGTTAACCATCAGCTGGGCATGACTTTCCAAGATATAGGTTGCCCTCATTTTAATGTGAGCTAAATGCAACAAATCAGAATGTAATGCAACCAATTTTAAGCCCAAATCGAAAGATTATGTTTGATGACACAAATGGTGAATAGGAGAGGGTATGCTCTTTCACTAAATGTAAAAATAAAGAAGAATGGTTCTTTTTAAATGCACCAAAAGAAAATGTATCCTTTAGAGAAATTAGAAAGAAGAGAATATTACCAAGGAAGAAGATTAATGTGTAAGCTTTTTGAAGGGAAACAAACACACAACTTTTTCCTAGGAATGAAGAAAATGCAATAGAACCCCGATGGGTCCCACCGGGCATGCCAAAATGTTTCACCATTTTCTTTACATTTTGAATGACGAAACAAATAAGGGTAAGGGCCAAGGAGGAATACCATTTATTATGCTGGTTACAATGGTTATTGCACGTGTTCTAAATTATTGATCCAAAGTGTTGATTGTGAGAGCTTCCTTTTGGCTAGGAGGAACTACCTATAATAGAAAACAAGACCAAAAAAGAGAAGTTAAATGATATATGATAGTGGACTACCTAGCGTGTGCTAGATCCGAGAAGTGTGATACTCCCTAGATGGTTGTCAATCCACTATTTAAAACAAATTAATGTGAGAAATAAGTAAAGTCCTATTGTAGTTGATATGATTTAGGTATCTCATTCAAGCACAATAAGAAAATATAATATAACATGCTAGGTTATAGTCAGATCTGAAGGGTAGGTAGTTGTCAGGGTGTTGAAACTGGTCAGGGTCAGGTTCTGGGTTGTTTGGGTCACTTGGTAGAAGGTAGGTTGGCTCTGTTATTGGAAAATGTGTAAAACATAGAGACCAATGTTGGTCGGGTATAACTAACAACAATTTATAAGGGACCGATGATGGTCATGGATAACCGGTGATGGTAAGGTCGAGGTGAAAGGAATTTGATAAGATCTGATTATGGGGATTGAAATGGAGCTAAACAGAGATGGAAGGGTGGATGGGGAGGTTTGTAAGGGTCTCAGGTATACTCAAAGGGGTATGGGGGTGAAAATGGGTGATCTACAAATAGGTAGAAGATTGGAAAAGAACATGCAAAGTATAAATTGATCATAGAAGTAATAAGGCTATTATACTGAAATAAAATATGCTAGTAAAAGGTATACTTAGTGTGGTACATACTTGATGACTGAATGGTGATGACAATTGATCAGAAGAATGGTTTTTGGTGTGACAATAGTGCTCCCTGAAATGCTTCTATGGATGCAATACCTGCTGGATCTATCCGATGATGTTGGTGTGGATATCTTGGTGCATGAAAAGAATTTGGTTTTGCTTACATGAAGCTCTCTTCTTGTTCTCTTGCTCTCAGAATGTGCCAACCCAAAACAAGGTTGTTTAGGTGAATAAATGGTAACCGATGATGGTTATGGGTTGACTGATGTTGGTTTAGGTGTGACCGACATCGGTTAAGGTGGGATTCCCTAGGTTTACTAAAATGGACAGATATTTCTAATTTCTTGGGCCCAGTTAGTTTTTTCTCATGGATTAGAATGAAAACTTCCCTTCTAATGAGTGGGAATGTGGTTAGAGAGATTTTAGGGATTGATTTTAGGGTTAGACCAAATCTTAGCTCATTAAGGCAAGTAAGACTTAGTTATTGTTGGTTATGGAAACATGCCAAGAATAGGTCTAGGGTGAGGTGGCTGGATGAGGTGTCTAGGTGAGGTGGTGGGGTATAAATTAAGGTAATTAGATAATAAATATTGTGAGGATATATATTAATTTAATTTAATTAATTAAATTAATAATGATGTGGGGTAGAAGGGGCCATGGTTAGGTGAGTATGTTTGAGCTGGTTATTTGACGAGGGACTAAAGGGGAGTGTGACCCAATTTTGGTGTCTACAGAGGGCACCAAGTGCTAGCATCCTGGTTGGGTGTTGGTGTCCAAAATGAAAAATTCCGATGAGTAACAAGGAAGATTGAGCAAGTAAACGTGCAAGACTGAAAGTAGAAATAGAAAGCAAAGAAAGGTGGCTAAAGACATGGGTTAGTTAGTACTTTTATTACTTAGGAATCACATGAATAGTAGTATGTAATCAAGACTAAATAATTACCCAAAGTGTGTGATTGTGTGTCTACATTTTCCCCACTTTATGTTGGTGAGCGGAAATCTTGGTAACATAAAGTATATAGATATGTGTACCTGATAACCATGTAGATTGATGTAGAAAGTGTGCCGAGGGACTAGACAAAGTGTGGAGTGATAAAAATGTGAAACATAGATGATAAGGAGGGAAAAGTGTAAAATATTGATGGTGAAAATGAACCTATGGAAGCAACGCGTGTGTATATGTCATGTTGTACTTGTTGTTGATGTCGATGTGTGTGATGTTGTTATTGTTGATGTTGACTACCACTTCCCATACGGATGGACCTGCAAAAGAGAAGCCAACAAGTAGTTAAATATGAATGTATATGATAAAAGTGTGTAAGGAAACTATGTAAATAAGTATGTAAATTTTTTAAAAGTTTGAAAAAGGAACATATTTACCGATCCTTGATGAAGAAAGGATCTTGTAGATGATGTCAACGCATGAGTTTTTCAGGCGATCTAATGTCGGTGAAATGGAAGAAGTGTAGGAAGAACTATCCGATGTCATCCTCCAACCTTTAACTACTTCTTGTTGTGTAGAACACCACTGCAGATGGTGTGTATAAATGCATGTGCTAAGGACTATCGACCTATAAAATCCATTGTGTATGGAGTTTTGTAGACTGTGCTAAACTACTAATCACTATGTAAACGCCCTTGGTTTTAGGTATCCAAGAAAGGTCGTTGTATTGCCCTTAGTTCTGCATCCAGAAAGGTTGTTGTACTAAGGACCCAAGTCTGATTCTAAGCCTGTATGCGAAACTAAAAAATGTGTTGTATTGGTATCGTGTTATGTATGACACCTTTGTATGGGGTGACTAATTCACCCAAATGATGTCCCCTCATTTGGGGTGCATGCGCGTCGGCCCGATGGAGTATGTGGCCCAAAGGAGGACCGAAACATTGTGCTTTGAAATCCGTGCTATAGGGGAAGGGAATGTGATTGGTAGAAACTAAGGCACACACAAACAAGTGGCTAGGAAAATAAGTGTTAGTACAAGCAAAGACAAACACTCATGTATAAGATGAAATGTAAGCTACGCAGACAATGTATAAGCTAAGATGTAAGTAGAAGAAAAAGTAGACTGCAAAAAGTGGGTTGCAAACATGGGACATCACTCATGATGTCACAAGACAATCAAGGTTGTCATGACCACAAGTAATCGAGAGAATAATAAAGACACAGGCAAAGCTCGTAAACAATGACAAGGAAAAGGAAACAATGTAGCAGACAACCATGGAAAAAAATAATCGTGCAAAAAAATGATGCAAATGAAGCACCCGTTATCATGTTAGAAAGATAAAAATTATGTCAAATCATGTATAATATGATAAAGGAGTGTGCTATGAAACAAAATGAAACAATAACACCTGTAGTGTATGAAAGTGGATGCCCATAGGAGCCGCATTTGTGGGACTAATACTAGGAACCGCACCAAACATCCATGCTACATGTAAGAGATCTCGTAGAATATGTGATCACAACTAGAAAGCAAGTGAACGTGCATGTGTTGTAATGAAATTACTTGATTAATTATGATTATCACCAACAATAGAACACCAAATAACACAATATTGCAGATAAATTATCTCAATATGAAAGTATAATAGCTTGGCCACTTCGAGGGGGCAACCTCCAGAACATATAATAAGACTCAAATACTCAACATAATGATCATCCACTACCTATAACCCCTATTTATACTATTCCTATGCTATGGCCATTAGCAAGGCCGACCAACCAATGATAATAGATCATATATAAAAGAGATACATCATGATATTAAGTTATGATAGCAACAAGTCGGCTATATCCATCCCATGTAAGATATATAATTAAGGGCATAACATGCCCCTCCCCTTCAAAGCAAAATTGTCCCCAATGTTGGGAAGCCCTAGATGGCGTTGCATGAATGCTTCATCTTCCCATGATGCATCCTCAATATTCATATTCTTCCACTTGATCATGTACTCGGTAATGACTCTGGTCCTCAGTAATTTGGTGCATGTCTAAAAGGTTCCAATATGATCCTTCCTTCCTCGTCTAGTTCTGGAAGCACTGATTGGGTGGAAATGTGCTGCCCAATAACTTTCTTTAAGAAAGAAACATGGAAGACTGGATGTATTCTACTTCCTGGAGGGAGCTCTAGCTTATATGCCACACTACCAATTTTTTGCAAAACTCGGTAAGGACCATAGTATTTAGGAGCAAGCTTATTATCCTTTTCTTTGTTGTTTCAAGGATAATTGCTTATATGGTTGTAACCTTACAAAAACAAAGTCTCCCTCTTCAAAGTGTCACTCACTCCTATGTTGATCAGCTTGTTGCTTCATACGGTTTTGTGCCCGTGCCAAATTTTCTCTAAGACTAGAGAGTACCTCATGTTGATGCTGAATGTGATCTTGAAAACTCTCACCTTTGGTTTGACCTTCAAGCTAGATATGAGTGATGGAGGATGGTACCCATAAAGTGCCAGAAATGGAGACATTTTGGAGGAGGTATGAAATGAAGTATTGTACCACCATTCTGCCAGTGGAAACCATTGCACCCAACGTTCTTGTTTATCTGAAGTAAAACATTGAAGATATCCCTCTAAAAATTATTTACCACCTCAGTTTTCCCATCTGATTGGGGGTGATAAGAGGAACTCTGGGCTAGTTGGGTACCTAGACAAGAGAACAGATGAGTCCAAAAGTTACTTGTAAATATTGGATCACGATCACTTACTATAATTTTTGGCGTGCCATGGAGCTTTTGAAATGTATCCATAAAAGAGATGGTAATAAAGACTTATTTGTGAAAGGATGAGCCATGGCACAAAAATGAGCATATTTGGTAAGTCTGTCTACCACGACCATGATGACATTTTCCCCTTCCGATTTAGGTAATCCTGTGATGAAATCCATTGATACCTCTTCCCATCTCTCACTAGGAATAGACAAAGGTTGGAGAAGACTAGGTGTCTTAATGGTCTTGCCCTTATTTTTTGGAAAACCAAACATTCTGCCACAAATTTTTGAAGATCTCCTTTGAACCCCTCCTAAAAGAAATCCTTCTAACTCTATGATATGTTTTCAGGACCCCAACATGGCCACCTATAGGAGAAGAATGTAGCTCTGAAAGAACATGGTGTTTAAGTGCAGAGTTCTTACATAGATATAACCGATCTTTGTACCACAATGTATCCCCCTTCCATATAAAATGATTTGATATGGATGGATATGCCTGGAGATTTTGAATGAGAGTATGTGTGGTTGCATCTTTCTTCCATTCTTCTCATGCTTGATCTACCCAATCTGCATGTAGTATAGAGATGGCACATAACAATGCTTTGGCAGACTCATCCCTCCTAGACAGAGCATCAGTGACCAAATTTTCCTTTCCTTTCTTATAAAAATCTCAAAGTCATATCCCAACATCTTAGTGACCCATTTTTGTTGTTCTTCTAAAGATAGATGTTGTTCTAAGAAATATTTCAAACTATCATGATCAATTTTTACCTTAAAATGTCTACCCATCAAGTATGGTCTCCATTGTTTGACTGCATGTAGTATTGCCATCATTTCCTTTTCATATGTGGGTTTTAACAAATTCTTTCCTTTTAGTTGTCATCTCTCAAAAGAAATGGGGTGTCCTTCTTGCATTAGTACTACTCCGATTCCATTTCCTGAAGCATCGCACTCAACTATGAAAGTTTTGGAGAAATCTGGGGTTGCCAATACTAGAGTGGTGCACATAGCTACCTTCAATTTTTCAAATGCCCTAGATGCTTCCTCATTCCACTAAAAGGAGTCCTTCAATAATTTTGTGAGTGGTGCTGCTATACTACCATAGTTTTTGACAAATCTACGATAATACCCTGTGAGACCTAAGAAACCTCGTAATTGTTTGAGGGTTCTTGGGGTTCCCATTCCACCATGGCCTGGATCTTGTGAGGGTCCACCTTAACACCTTCATGAGAAACAATATGGCCCAAGTATTCCACTTCCTGTACCCCAAAAGAACACTTTGAAGGCTTGGCATAAAGTTGATGTTTCTCTAAGACTTCTAAGACAATATTGACGTGATGTAAGTGTTTCTCCCATGATTTTTTGTAGATGAGTATATCATCGAAAAATACTAAGACAAAATTTCTTAGGAATGGTCTAAATACTGAATTCATGAAGCTTTGGAATGTGGAGGGAGTATTGGTAAGGCCAAATGGCATCACTAGGAATTCATAATGGCCTTAATGAGTTTTGAAAGCTATCTTATGAATATCTTCTTGCTTGACTCTAATTTGGTGATACCCAGAACGCAGATCTAGTTTTGTAAAATAAATGGCACCATGCAACTCATCTAATAAATCATCAATGACAGGAATAGGAAACTTATCTTTGATAGTGAACTTGTTAAGCTCTCTGTAATCTGGACACATGTGCCATCTTCCATCCTTGTGACACACCATCACCACGGGAGTAGAATAGGCACTCTGACTATGACAAATAATACCCATTTCCAACATTTCCTCCACCATCTTCTCGATCTCACTCTTTTACACATATGGATATCTATAAGGCCTGATGTTGGGGGGTTGGATTCCTAGAATCAATCTGAATAGCATGATCATGCTCTCTTTTAGGTGGCATTCCTCTTGGTTCCTTGAAGACACTACATGTTGATTAATAACATTTTGAAGATTAGGATGCAATACCTTCATTTGCGGTTAGAATTCTATAGAGAATAATCATGCTACAAAATCTTCATACCCCTTTTTAAGAATCTTCTGCATTTGGTGAGAAATCACCACTAGAGGATCTTTAGCTTGTAGACCTCGAAGTTCAAATTTTTTACCCTCATAATGAAAGCGCATGAACAATTCCTGGAAATTTATCTCTATGGTGCCCAAGGTAGTGAGCCATTGAACACCTAAGACAATATCAGCTCCACCCATGGGAATATCAAACATCATAGATTCCAATGTGTAATCACCCATCATGATTTTGAATTTATGGCATTTACCTGAACATTGGATTGTGCCACCATCTGCAATCATTACTTGAAATTTAGGTGCTGGGTAGATGAAACAATTTAGTCTTGTTGCCAACTTATGATTGATGAAATTATGTGTGCTCCTGAATCAATCAAGACTGTTACCTTCTACTTCTTAAGATAACCCACAACTTGAAGGGTTTGTGGAGTACTAATACCTGATAGAGCATGGCATGAAATAGTGGGCTGAGGATCTCCAGATTCTTCCTCTAATTTTTCCACTTCCTCTGTTGATGTTGCCTCATATTCTTCCTCATCACCAGATCCTTCAATGTAGAACAATTTTTCTCAAAACATTTATGATTTGGTCCATATTTGCTATCATAGTTAAAGCATAACCCTTTGGCTCTTTTTTCTTCAATTTGTTGAGGTGTCAACTGAATTGGCTAAGGGTAAGAAGGAGACAAGGTGTTATGATCTTTTATGCTAGAAAAGGTCTGCCTTCTACTGGAAAGAAATTTTTCCTCTACTTGACGTGCCATGATAATAAAATCAAAAACCTTGAGTGGGTTAAACATGCATACCTCATGCTCAATGTGGTCCTTAAGACCCCTAAGAAATAGGTCATTCAAATACTCTTTTGTAATATCCTCCACATGTAAGGACATACTCCTTAACTGAACCAGTTTGGTGTAACTTTGCTAATTGGCTAAAGTAATTCTTAGAAACACTAGAACTATAGTGTAATTGAAGCTCTTCAGTGAACACTATCCAGGTGACATTTAGGCCATTCTTCTGCCTTTGAGCACATAACCAATGATACCAAACAAATTGATTAGGTTCTAGGTATAAGGATGCCACGATTACCTTTGTCCTCCGAGATCGATGGAGATCAAAGAAATTTTCCATTTGGGTAATCCAATTGAGTGGATCCTTTCCATCAAATTTATGCATTTCAACTTTTGGAATCATGCCCCTCCATTGGTGAGAAGATCCACTTGAATGATTAAAGGATCCTCCCTGATTTGAGTGATTTGGATCTATGTGACCATTTCTAGTAGAACCCATATAACTAGCATTGGAAGTTGTATTAGAAATAACATTCAATGACTCTGCTGCATTACATGAAAATCCTTCTAAATCTCACTCCTAAGGCTACCTTTCAGTTGATGAAGCTCAACATTAAGGTCATCCTTACTCACCATTTTGTTTACCCTTTCCTGCAGTTGGATGACCACCTCAAATACTCCCAAACCTAGTAGAATCTGAAGCCATATCTTCCTTATTTGAGGTCATTCCTAGAGTTTCTTGTCCTTTTCCTTGGCCTCGGGTAGATCTACTAGCCATGACGAAGGATGTGGGCCTAGGGGTAGACTTAATAGGGAAAAATTTTAGGGTTTAGGGTTTCGTAATTTTTTTGGCTGAATATAGGAATTTATAAAATAGAAACCCTAGCTATTTTTGGAGGGGTTTCCAAAAATATAAGAAATTTGAAAAATTTCCAAAAATTATGCCCTAGGGAGCCAAATTATGAATAAATATAGAACCGTAATAAATTTTACAAAACAAGTCAAAACTTATTGAAATTTGGAGAGAAGCTTACTTGACTTATTTCACCTCACCACAAAAACAATTGCAAATTTTTTTCTACCAATCTTGAGATATAGCGAAACTTTAGAATTAGGGTTTGACGCCATCCTGGCCGAGATCAAGCTCTAATACCACTTGTAATGAAATTACTTGATTAATTATGATTATCACTAGCAATAGAACACCAAATAACACAATATTGTAGATAAATTCTCTCAATATGAAAGTATAATAGCTTGGCCACTTCGAGGGGGCAACCTCCAGAACATATAATAAGACTCAAATACTCAACATAATGATCATCCACTACCTATAACCCCTATTTATACTATTCCTATGCTATGGCCATCAGCAAGGCCGACCAACCAATGATAATAGATCATATATAAAAGAGATACATCATGATATTAAGTTATGATAGCAACAAGTCGGCTATATCCATCCCATGTAAGATATATAATTAAGGGCATAACATGTGTGTATGATAAAGATAATGACATATAAGATATCTATCTAGCATGTGTAATAAGATGAACATGTAACAAGTAAATGTAAGCAAGAGTAAATGCAACCAATATATGTAGTATGTTGTGGATGAGGTGGAATGAAATGTAGTGTGAATGATAGGGAAGCGTGCCCCGAGTGGATATGCATGTATACAATGAGGTTCATTTATTTATGCACCCTCAACATTCAAGAATGAACTCTAAATGAGAGTGCATCATCGGGAAATGGTTTGAATGATGTTTTGTATGTAGAAAGTGTAGATCAAGAATTTTGCGCTTGTTACTGCCCAAGTTAATGCACCAAACTAAACACAAAAACCCTGAAAAACTCCAATAAAATCGATACCTGATGGATTAGATCCGAAGATGTAGATGGATGAGGAAGCCGATGTAGACAAGATGGGCGCACACGAGCAATTCGCACAATAGATCCGAATAACGCAAAACATCGATGCTTTGCGAAAAAGACCATGTTAAAAGATATTTAAGTGGACTGCCCGAGAAGCGGGTCCGAGAAGCGATAAGCTTCCTCGGCGGATGTCAGTCCACGTTTTCAATTAAGAAAAGAAGCATACATGATAAAAGATGTAAATAAAGACTAGATTTTCTGATTGCAGTAATAAGAATCTAAGCATGACAGACGTAAAGTACGCTAAAAACAGGAACTATGAAATAAATGCTGGATTTGTGTTACCTGTATCCTTTTACCTATCTGCAGATAAATCGGCGTCGACTGGGTAGAATCGGCGTCGATTGAGACTGGTCGGCGTCGATTGAGGAGGATCGGCGTCGACTGGATAAGATCGGCGTCGACTGGAGACAGATCAATCAATCAGGGACTGTGCGACAAGATTCGGGAATTGGAAGGTGAATGTGGTCTGCTGGATGTGCCGAAGTTGGCGAGATACTGGAACAGAGTCACCAGATGATAGATGGTCGTGACAGGGACAGAGTAACGGTGCTCCTCTCAGGGATTGATTTGGACAGGATCTGTCCTAATCTGAGACAATTGATGCTAAAAAGATCTCTCTTTCTCACACCCTGTATCTCTCTCGCTCTCTGTTCGTGCGTAAGTGCTCTCTTTTTTCGCCTGTTCACTTTTTCGCTCGTTCGTGATCTCTTTTCGGTCTCTTCGGTCCTTAGAACTGAGTTCTGGACTTGCTTTTATAATCGGCGCCGCTCCTAGAAAATCGGCGCCGACCATATGGGTCGGCGCCGATCGCGGAAAAGACTCCCGAGGTGGCCAAAAATGATCGAAAAAGATAAGACTTATCCCGACTACGGGAAAATATCCCGCTTAGGGAAGATTAAAAATAGATGTGATACATGGATAGAATAAATTTGGGGTGGATAAGTGATTAAGATGCATGGGAAGAAGCGTAATTAAATATTTAATATTTAATCACTCATGGGTAAGATGTGATGGGATGAATTAAATTTGGAATAAGTGATTAAATCACAAATTGGATAATATCCCAAGGGGATAGTTGGTGACGTAAACGTGCCCCAGGTTACCTAAGCAAGTAAACGGATGAGAGGGACACTAAATTGGGTAACCAATTTTAAGTGTCTACATTTTGCCCCTTTTTGTCAAGTAACTTGCGATAAGCAAGGTTATGAGACAAAAACAAGGAGATGGAAGAAGAGAAGAATTTGTGGTGATGTGATCCCCCTCAAACTAGGGATGGGATGGATGATAGAACAGACGATCCCGAGTTTGAAAAAGGTAGATGAAAACGCAGGATGCCCCAGTCGGATGTCTGGAGTAGATCTGATCATTGATGACGCATAAAAATAAACAAAAAGGCAGCAACCTAAGGAACTCACATTGGTAGGGAAAACTAGCCGGTCTCCTCATGAGACGACGTTAGTGCCTACAGACCCATGAGTGTAAGGAGAACTGCAAAATAGTCAGCATCTAAAGAGAGACACATTGGTAGGGACAACTAGACGGTCCATAAATCAGACGACGTTAGTGCCTACAGACCCGTTTAACTCTAAGCTGCCAAAAAGTACGAGTGTCCCATGCAAAGGGAACAAAACTCGAAATAGACAATGATATCGAAAAGATGTGCCGAAAGGCAATATTCAGCACACAACAATGATCAGATAGATAAATAAGCCAAGCATCAACACTATGGCAAAGAGATTAGCAGATGGAAGTAAACGACGTGGAGAAGCAATACCGCAATCCACGGGCAAAAAATGAGTATAAATCGATAGATGATAGATGATGATATAGACATAGACTGATAGATGATGAATAGATGTGATGGGATAGACATAGAGGATAGATAGACATGATGTAACTTGATGTGATTGATATGTGGATTTAATTTGGATGAGAAAAATAGATATAGATAGATGGAATGTTACTTGGATGGACAAGTTTTTAGATGTTTTGATGGATAGATAGATAGATGTGATTGATGTACTTGGCCTGTTTGAGATGTTAATTTAATTTTGATGAAAATAGATAGCCAGATCCACATGTGTTGACAATACATGCTTTGATGGACGAGATGAAATTGGATAGAAGATAAATTTTGATTGAAATGACATGCAAAATGCCAATTTGACTGGATGAAAAACAAAGAATAATGGGGAATACTCTTCATGCGAGAGCCAAGGAGGTAATGAAAACGACCTTGACTAGGAATAAAGGAAATATGCTCGGATAAGAAAGAAAATGAGAAGTTGGACTCCCAACCGACCATAGATAGAATCTGGATAGGAGATCACAATATCATGCATGTAAGGCCCTACATGAGGTTAAAATAAACTGACACTAACTAGTCGCAAACCGGATCTAGGATAGAAATGGGAAGAAAAGTAAGTATCTTGTCGGAATTTACAAGGGACAGGATACATGTCCATGATAGGAAAATAGGATTCTCCATATGATCGACAAAAGGTCCTAAATCTCACTTCATGATTTTGTGAAGGAAAAGCAAACCGATCAATGCGGAAGTTTGCTTGATATGGAAAGACCGATCGATGCGGGAAGTCTTTCAAAGCTGATGCTAAAAAGTGTATAAAGGCCTTTGATGATCATTTTGAATGGGATGAGCATTGCCAAAAGGCCTTTGATGATCTCAAAGCTTATCTTCTCTCTCCACCCGTGCTTACACCTCCACGCGAGGGGGAGCCTTTCTATCTTTATATCTCTGTGACTGACCATGCTCTGGGAGCCATGATCTCGCATCGGGACACTTGTGGTAAAGAACAAGCTGTCTATTACATCAGTCGCACCCTCCATGAGTATGAAACACGTTACTCCGAAGCTGAAAAACTATGTTGTGCTCTCTTCTTTGCAACTTCTAAGCTTCGTCATTATCTCCTTAATCACAAAACTTACATTGTCACAAGTGTCAATCCCCTCAAGACAATCCATGCAAAACCTTATCACAATGATCGCATCACTCGTTGGCTTATGCTTATGACTGAGTTTGACCTCGAGTTTATCCCGCAAAAGGCTATCAAGGGTCAGGTTATTGCAGATCAATTAGCAGATGCTCCTCTTCCGGACACTCAAGACCCCCTTGCTCAATTCCCCGATGAGTATATCCAACAAATTGATTTTGGTCTATCTCCATTTAAAGTAAAGCTCTTCTTTGATGGATCCAAATGCCAGCAAGGGGGAGGTGCGGGTTTCGTGATGATTCCTCCTTGGGGTACGCCTATCCCAGTTGCACACAAATTGAACTTTGAGTGCACCAATAATGTGGCTGAGTATGAAGCTCTTGTCTTAGGTCTTCAAAATGCCATTAATCTCGGCGCTCGTCATATTGACATCTTTGGTGATTCTGAACTCATCGTTAATCAAGTCACGGGTGTCTATCAATGCAAGAATGATATCCTTCAAAAATATCGTGACATCGTTCTTGCTCAACTCCAATCTTTCGATAAATTCACCATCCAAGCCATTCCTCGCACTGCAAATCGATTCGCGGATACCATGGCCTCATTAGCCTCACTTATCCCGCCTTTTACCGAAGACTCGCGTCTTTATGTGGCTGTGCAACGATTAGATCAACCATCTTATCTTCAACAACTAACTTCGATCAATGCTGTCACAACCCATACTCAGGATGAGTGGTATCAACAGATAGTTGATTATCTATCTCATTCGGTGCTTCCTCCAGATCTGACTTCCAATGGTAGAAGATCTTTTGTCCAACGCGCCAACCGCTATACTATCCTAGGCGGGATTCTTTACAAACGCGGCTTTGATGGTATTTTGCTTCGATGCCTCAAAACCCATGAATCATCTAAAGCTATTCAGGAGGTCCATGACGGTATCTGTGGTGGACATTTTAGTGGCTTAGCTGTAGCCAAGCGCATCTTACGTTTGGGATTTTATTGGCCTTCTCTTAATCGAGATTGTTGTGAATACACTAAGAAGTGCGTCAAGTGTCAGCAACATTCCAATCTCACACACATCCCTAGTCAAGCTTTGCGACCTGCGGCGGATTTGTGGCCTTTTTCGTAGTGGGGTCTTTCTCTTATTGGTCTCATCAATCCCCGTTCTTCACAGCGTCATCACTCTATCACACGCCACGGTGACTTTTACTAAGTGGGTAGAAGCTATCCCTCTTTCTTCAACAAAGGCTAAACCCATAGTTGATTTCGTCTATCAACACATCATTTGTCGCTTTGGCGTTCCACACAAGCTAATCACAGATAATGGTAAGTCTTTCAAGAACGCCGATTTGCAAAATCTCTGCAACGCTTTCAATATCAAGCTCAGTTTTTCTTCTCCATACTATCCTCAAGCTAATGGTCAAGCCGAAGCGTCCAATAAAACTTTGCGTAATATCCTCGCAAAGGTAACTAGTCGAGCTGGTAGGGATTGGCATTTACATATCCCTTTCGCTCTCTGGGCTTATCGGACTAGCATTCGTACTCCTACTGGTGCTACTCCCTCTCTCTCGCCTATGGGTTCGAGGTGTCCTTCCTTGGAAGTCCAAATCCCATCTCTCCGTGTTTCTCTCAGAGAATTTGTCTCCGATGAGGATTATCGTCAAAATCGTCTAGCACAACTTGAATTATTAGATGAGCGGCGTCTTAACGCTCTTGAGCATCATCAAGTCTATCTTGAGCGTGTCAAACGTGCTTACAACAAGCACTTGCAACACCGTGACTTCAAAATTGGTGACCTTGTTCTTAAGGAAAATCAAAATGTCACTACACTCGAAAGGAGTCAACGTGGTAAGTTTGCTCCCAACTGGATGGGCCCCTACATTATCACTCATAAATATGGGTCTGGGGCTTTGTTGGTCCGAAAATCTGTCGCGTGGACAGATCTATGGATAGACGGGCCAACGGTGTGCAGGGCTTAGCCCCTCTTTGAGACAGCAAAGCGAAACTGGTTTATTGCTACTTCTACTAGCAGGAACCTATGCAAGTCTCACAGATTCTGCCTTCGGGGGTTGGGATCTGATCCCAGTAGAGTGTTCTAGGCTGCGAAGAGAAAGGAATAAAAGAAGGAGAAGAGAAAGAACAGATCCGAAGGAAGAAAAGAAATGAGTTCCAAAGCGGAAGGGTCAGAAAATCTATGCTTTGGGCTTGGTAGTAAACAGAGCCAAACCTACTTGCATAAATAAACAAAGCAATACTGATAAACAAGTGACGGAAAAGTAGATATGAATTCAACAGAAAAGACACATGCAGATCTAACATAAGAAAGATCTAATGTATAACACAGCTATTGAGCACAAAGTCTGAATAATTGTATTAATTGTTTTTATCTGTTACAAGAAAGCTCAAAGTCTTTCTCTCCTCACTTCTATTTCTATCTGAAAAATGTTCACCCCCTTTGAATACAACAAGTATTCTAGTATTTATAGAAAGTGAGGGAGAGAGAAGGCAAAATGGAGCCAACCACTTATTCACAAGATATTTACAAAATATCCAAAAGTCATGTTGACTTTGACAACTTGGATGGATGACATCATCCCATGATGCAACATGGATGATGTCATCGTTTGTGCCAACACACTTCAGATATTTCGAAGAGAAAGTCGGAGAATAGAGAGGAGAAGAAGAAGAAGAAGAAGAAGAAGAAGCTATTCATCATCATCATCCTGTGGCCTAAAAGGGGTCGCCTGTTTTTGATGCTGATCAGGAGATGAGATGTGGAACTGAGCGCGGTATTCCAAGAACTTGCTGATCATTGGCGCAAATTGATCCTGTGATGGATCCTTGTGCCTTTCACTGATTGCTTCGCAAGTTTCCCGCTCATCAATGAGCTTTTCGGGGACCTTGGAATAGTCTTTACCCGCCTCGATTAGGGACCCGATGAAGTCTCTACAGGCCAGTAGGTTGTTGATGGATTCGATGTCGAAAGTGACTTCTGGCCCTGTCCCTTGAGAAGCTAACTCCTTGAAAATTCGGATAGTATCGTCAGCTGATCTCAAGGTGAGGGAAGGAGTGAGCAACCCTGGAGTCATAGATAGAACAATCTTCTCCATTTGATGCATCGCATCCAGGGCCTCTTCCTTCACCTTGTCTATCTTCTCTAACACAAATTCGAGCTGATCTATCCGATAGTCCAGAGTGGACATGGTCTTGTTGAGGGTCCTTGGATGACCGAATACTCCAAACTTGACCAAATCTTCGATCAAAGCATCGAACATTTGTTGGAAGGCCTCGTGTTGGAGTCGGCCGCTTTGAGCTCTTTCGATCTTGGACTTGCTAATGTTTGGAGTTCCTTATTCGCCTTCTCGATGTTCAGGTATAAACTGATATACTCGGCGATCACCTTTTCACTATCCTTAAGGATTTGGCTCCTCCAGCAGAAAAGCTTGACCATACCCTCGCCGCCGATCTTTGAATATTCATTGATCTTCTCCTGACTGAGCAGCTCAGGAGTCTCGGCGGCAGTTGTGGGAGGTGCACTTCCCATCTTCTGTAGGGCTTGAAGCAGGTATTTATTCTGCTCCTTCAGTAGCCTCTTTTCTTCCTTTGTTTCTTGAAGCTTTTCGCAGAGTGCATCAACTGCGGAAAGAGCTTCCCCCTGGAGACTTTCAGAGGATGTCCCCATTGTGACTTGGGTCACTGTGAAATCTGCCGGAGACAGATCTTCTTTCTCTTTGGTGGGATCGGGGTAGGCTATTTCCATAACCCTCTCACCTGCAGCGCTCTTGGAGAAGCGTGTAACCGGCTTGTGCTTCTTTGCTCCTTTAGCCGGAATGACTGAAAAGTCCATCGGAGCGATGGGGACTTTCCTCTTTGGTTGGCTCAGCTGCTGAGAGATCCAAGCTGGTCCTATTGAAGAAGGACCAGAGACAGAGGGGGAGGCAGCAACGGTAGAAGAGGGGAAGAACGTGGAGACACGCGGCGGCGGCATTGAAAGAATAGCCGAAGACATGCCCACGGGAGGAAGGGAAACCGCAGCTGCAGAAGACATGGGAAGGGAAGGGAGCCCGGAAATGAGGGAAGAAATGGAGGAAGACAAATCAGCGAGAGAGGAGAAGATGGACGAAGAGGCAGGGGAGAGAGTAGAAGAAGGGGGAGAGGACACAACCAAAGGAGTGGTTGCCGACATCTGAGGAAGGGGAGGAAGAGAAGAAGAAGGGATAGAAGGGACCTCTGTAGTTGTAGCGATGCCGACATCCTGGGTGGATGGGCGTATAGGACTATCCTCTGTCAATTCCTTCTCTGGCGAATCCAGAGTTATTACTTGTTCAGGCTCTGAAGGAAGAGGACTTTCAGGGGCTTCCTCCTGAATGGTGCTAGGCTCACCTTCCGCAGCTTTGCCTTTTAGCTGCTTCTTTGACCTTGGAGGTGCATTACCCAAAGGAGAAGTTGTAAAATCTACACCGAGGTAGATTAACCCATTCATGCGGCACCAATGCTCTGTTCTCCGCATAGTCTCCTTGACCCTCTCCTCAATTGTCTGAGGAGCCTTGCTTCTGTCAATGTCCGGGAAGGGCCAATCATCCCCTTCTGTGTCATTATACACTTTGTCTACTTCGTCTTCCGTGGTTTGGAAGCCTTTTGGGACAATGGCCACTCCGTAATGGATGATTTCCGTTAATGCCAAGCGAGAGTGATCCTTTCTTCTGAGTTCTACCTCATGGAGAACGTCAATGTAGATATCCTCAATCTGAGGGACATGAATCGGATCAAGCTTAGCCCTTGGTAGACAGCCCCTAGGGTCGAATGTAGGCCTTGCTGGGAAATCATGCTTTAGGTTGAGCAATTCTAGCTCAGCAAACATCTCCTTCACCTTGTGATAGCTGGAGCATGTGTAACGGCCTACTGTGAGGGGGAAAGGAGTTCCGCCCTTCTTTCTCTTGAGGCACTTTTCATGGTATGTGACGAGCTGTCTTGACAGTTCCAATAAAATCAGCTTTGGTCCAGCATACCTTGGCAACCTGGTTGGTTCGCCCAAAAAGTTGACCGCCCTCAGATAGGTGAATGTGGGAAACTGGGTGAACAAGGCCCCCCACTTCTCTGTGACTGCCACTATGTTTTTGGTTGTCCGGCTATGAGTCAAATTTGGCCGCAACATGCACATGATGTGATAGAAGAAAACATCATTGATCTTAGCGAAGTGTTGGATGCTGTTCTCAGCTTCGGCTCTTGATAGTATTCATATATTTTGGCCTGAGGCCAAGTTCCACTTCGGTGCAGCCCTGGATAATCCCTTTCAGACGCGCATACACTACGTAGGAGTTCATGTGGAACACTCCTGTTGTAGCGAACTGTTGCAGTTGCTCGGATATTGTGCTGCTTATTATCTCCCCAGCAGAAATGCTGATCGGGCAGATTCTTATTCATTGTTTCAGTGTACCGCAAAGCATCCACTTATGGAAGTAGTGAGCATTGAAAGATCGAAGACTCGCTCAGAAGGTGATTGTATCACCGAGTTCCTCTCGAGAAATCACTCGGTGGATAGTTTGAGGCCACCGGGTCACTACCTTCTTATTCTTAAGGTAGACCTCATTCATTAACCGCATGCACTTTGGTCCTCGTTGTCCTCCTAAGCCTTGATGCATTCTGTCAAGCAATGACCACATAGTTCCGGTGATGAGGGATGCCAAGCATCAACTCAAAGCGACGGGCAGTAAGGTTTATAACTACCTCGCCCTTGCTATTCTCGACACATCTTGTGTCTTTGTTGAAGGATTGTGCAACAACCATCATAAACTCGTTATTAACAGCACTGACAGGAATCCCACCGGCGAAGTGCAGGGCGCTGCCTATCAATTTATCCATCCATGGACTCCTTGTCACTTTCTGAGTCCTTACCCAGAATTCCTCTATGTCAATGTGGCCCAATTCAGAATCCCTGACATCCATATTACACTCTGCCTGTGATTCGGGCATCCTGACCCTCTGATATTTGTATTTCATTTCTTCTTCTGTTAGCTTTGCCTTCCCTCTTGGTTTGGTGGGTCTCTTGCTTGACGTAGACATGTGTTCTTCAAGGCTTATCTGATGATCTGCACGTAGAAGGAGCGAAACCCAATCCAAGAAGCTTGAATTAGTCATTTGATCTTCCATTGGAATACTAGCAGAAGAAAGAGTTAGAACTTTTAAGGTTCGGGGCGCAGGGCGCATGAAAAATGTATATAACAGGCTGAATAGTCAAGGCGCACAGGAAAAGGGTGCAACAGAGGTTAAGTTGGCGCCAAAGGCGCATGGCGCATGGATGAAGCAGACTGCATTTTATAGAAGGGCGCACAGGAAATGCATGTTACATTGAGATTTGGTGCGCCCTTTGGCGCATGGGCAGATTGTGCAACATGGAAAAAAGGCGCGCCAAAGGTATATGGCGCGGCGCATGGAGGGTCTACACAACATCATGTACTTGCAACGGAAGGTGCGCCCGCGCCTTGGAGGCTTTACACTTGCGCAAATAACTCTTGCGTTGCATGGAAGCTGGGCGCGCCCTTTAGCGCATAGAAGAGGGATGCAACAGGGGTAAAAGATGCGCCAAAGGGATATAAGGAGGCGCGGGTTTTGAGCGTGTTACGGGCCGAAAGGGTGCGCTTAGGGGCGCATGATTCTTGACTGCAGCATGGGGGATAGACGCGCCGAGGGGCGCGACTGTCTAAGGTGTAACATGGCGCGACAGCGCTCCACGGGAAATACCAAAACACTTAAACATTTAAACATTCTTCATTCTAACACTCACAAAGGAGGCTTGGTGGAACTAGGCCCTAAAAAAAGGGGTTTCAACCACACCAAGCCTAATCAAACCAACTCCCCCTACAAACTGGAAATGAGGGAGGGAGAGGATGAAGAAGTTAAAATATGCGGGATAGGGGAAGAACCAGCCCAATGCAAAACGATATTTAAAACAGGCCATCAAACGAAAACCAGACCGAGCACACCAAAGCACAAAAATGAAAAAGAGGATGGACCTCTTACCTTCGAATGTATAACGACGGTTTGGAAAGCGGGTCCACAGAGCGAATGACAATTGACAGAGCAGAGCTGACACACCCAGAGCAACCACGTGCCTTGACAAAATGCAATGAAAATGACATGGCGCGCACAGGTATATATAACAAAATTTGTCATTAATGCGCCAACCACCATTTGAAAAGGCGCGCGAAAACTGTTGTCGACAGGAAAAAGCGTGCGCCCTTTGGCGCGCGAAAAGGAATGACAACAGGAGCATAGGTGCGCCTTTGGCGCGCCCAAAGGGATGTCGACATGGGGAAATGTGCGCCCTTTGGCGCACCAAAACACGATGTTGCAAGACAAATACATGCGCCCAGCCAAAAAGGCTCAAAAAAGACTAAGTTCGAAAGCTAAATTTCCCGAGAAGGAATTTTAAATCGTTTCGAACGCGAGGGATCCCTATCGAGGGATCAAGACAAAATTTTCGGTATGGTTATCGGTAAAATTGCCCTTGTCAATTTTACGGGATATGAGCTTATCGTCATCTTCTATGGATGGTGTACCTGAAGCGGAACCTCTTAATGCTTTGCATTTACGGCCCTTCTATTGTTAAAATCTATCATACACAAATCTAGTCGCAACTCAGATCTTTCATCCGTCCTAATAACCAGTCATCTACTTTTGTGGTGATTTGAAATTGTGTGGTTCTCCGCCTATTGCCTCGTTTACCTTAAATATGAGTATCACGGCTCTACTCATTGCACGTTTCTTTTGGACATGTTCCTCCTCATGGTAGGAATACCTTAATCACCACTTCATCCTGTCATAAGTACTTATCTTAATTGGATCTACTCGGGGCATGAGTACATGTTCTTTCATGCTCTCTTCCCTCCATCTGATCTATCTAGGTCTAAACTCAGCTTCTTCCAAAGAGTTTCAAAAAAAAAAAAAAAAAAGAAAAAAAAAGAAGATGCTATCCAAAAGATAGACTGATCCCTTGAAGGACAGCTATCCATATATATTATTAAGTGAATCTAAAAGAACATAGACCATACCCTCGAAGGATGGCTATCATTAAAATTCAAAATACAGACCGCTCCCTTGAAGGATGGCTGTTTCTCAAAGAAATACTCAAGGCTTCTTGTCATCAATCAGCCTTCCAGTTAGTTTATACACTTTTTAGCATCACTGAAAGACTTCCCGCATCGATCAGTCTTTCCATATCAAGCAAACTTCCCGCATTGATCAGTTTGCTTTTCTGTCAAAATCATGAAGCTGAGATTTAGGACCTTTTGTCAATCATACGGAGAATCTGTTTCCCTACTATGGACATGTATTCTGTCCCTTGTAAGTTCCGACAAGATACTTACTTTTCTTTCCATTTCTATCCTAGATCTGGTTTGCGACTAGTTAGTGTCAGATTTATTTTAATCTTATATAGGGCCTTATATGCTTGGTCTTTTGGTTTCCTTTCTAGATTTTATCTATGGTCGGTTGGAAGTCCAACTTATCATTTTTCTTCTTCTCCGAGTATCTTCTCTTCTAAGTCACGGTTGTTTCCGCTTTCATCTTTGGCTCTTGCAGGGAGTATTCTCCATTTCTTTGTCTTGCATCCTGTTAAATTGGCATTTCACATGTTAATTCAATCAAAATTTATCTTCTATCTAAGTTCATCTTATCTATCAAAACATCTATCTGTATTCATTTCTCATTACAATTACATCCATACATCAAACACATCTGTCTATCTATCCATCAAAATATTTAAACACATGTACATCCAAGTTACATCATATCCATCTATCAAAGTTCTATCCACATCACATCTATCATCTATCAGTCTATATCTATCCAATCACATCTATTTTATCCACATTTCAATCTATCTAATCACATCTATTTTTATCATCTATCAGTCTATATCTATCCAATCACATCTATTTTATCCTCTATCTATATCCATCTACCCATGTATATCAAAACTAAAAAGCATAAGTACAAGTATATGACAAATAACATGATAAATCTATATACATGTGTGTCTGTACAAAAATGGGTGGCTTTCAATCAAGCCATCTATACAATGCCTTCCAATCGAGGCTACATCACTATACAAATACAAAATCTATCAAATCTCTATATGGTAAAATCTGAAGCGTGGAGGACACTATCTCCTCCACCCTCCTCTGCACCTGGCTGTCTCTCCTGGCCGCCGCCTATCGAGCTCGATGCACCTGCTGCTGGAGGTCTCGGCCCACCTCGATCTCTCCCAGTACTCCCTCCACCTGAGGCTCCACTCGCCGTAGCCGTCGCTGCTCTCCTCCTCGCCCCGTATCGAGGCACATCTGGGGCATGCTGCGCTAAGGCATCCTCGTAGTATCTCACCTCAGCGAGGAGAGACTGGTACGTGCTCAGGCTCACAGTACCTGGTGCTCGTAACGATCTTTGCTTTGGTGCTTTGCTTGGGAGCTGCTTGTGCTCTTGGTGGTGCCCCTCCTAGGGTCGTGCCCGTGTGCAGGACTACGATGTGGCACCGTCTCTCCGCACTTGCCCCCGAGGGCCTCCTCGTGCTGAAAGTAGCGGTCCCTCTGCTGGATCGCTGTATCTCGCTCCTGGCGAGCGGTGTCTCTCTCCACAATCAGGGCATCCCTCTCCTCCGTCAAAGCCCTGATCTCCTCCAGAGCTACCTGATGTGTCTGTGTGAGGGTGGCATGCTCTCCCTCTAATCTGTCCAGCGTAGCAGCTATGTCCTCCTCATCAGCATCTATAGAGGGCGGGAGATGTCGTGGAAGCTCTGTGTCGTACCATGCTGCGTAGCCCTCATCCACCCCCGCGTCATCATCACTGTCTGTGAGGGTGGGGCCTCTCTCAATGGGTCTGCCGGGATCAAAATCGGCAAATCCGTCTCTCTGCTATCCCGCCTATACGGCGTGTAGGTGGCCGGTACTGTCTGTACTAGGCCAAACTGTCTCAGTATCCGCATAAACGGGACTCGCTCCCACATATCTGGCCTACGGCCCCTGACCACCCGACTCCGTCTCAATGCTGCCAAGTGGGCGTCCTGACCAGCCCATGTCGGGAATGCCCGATATGGCCTCCAGATGACCTGATCTGGTGTAAGCGTCCTGAAACGCTCAGAGTACCACTCGGCTGATCTACCTGTATCTCCTGCGGCCATGTCAGCCCGCCATCTCTGAAATCCATAATCAACACCCCCCACTGCTGCTGGCATCCAAGGAAGCCCGGATGGCCTGATCACCGCTATGTGCTCATATGCCCAGCAATGGAGCACAAAGCTGACGTCAATCCCTGTCCTCCGGCCAGTGGTGTACATCCATAGCTCATGGTAAATCTGAGCTATCAGGGCATCGGCGAAGGCAAACACCTGTCTGTACTGCAAGATGTCGCACACACAGTCTAATAGTAACAATGGGAATCTCCCACCTCCTGAGTCTGGCAGGGCAAAGTAGGAGATAGCCATCTGAATCAAGGCTATCCGCCTATGCTCCGAGGGCTATCCTGCCTGTACTGTGAGGCTATCCTCACTGCCCCAGATACTATCTCCGAGTCATCTGCTCTATCTCTGTATAATCGCACCAGGGCCCTCTGCTGCTGCTCCCGGGGTGTGATCTCAATCGGGTCCCCAGTAATCGGTAATCTGAGGATCCTGAATACATCCTCATGGGTGATCGTCATCTCACCCGTCCTGAACCAAAATGTGCACGTGTGGCTGTCCCACCGTCGCACTAGTGCCCGCATGAGCTCTACATCTCGTGGCACTCGTCTATAATATCGGAAACCCCCGAGCCCGGCTAGCTCTAAATGCTACCAGTCTGCATCTGTCACATCTGGGAGAATCGTCTCCAATAGCTCAGGGATGGCATCCCTCATATGTAGTACCTCTCGTGCCTGCATCCACAACATCAAAAGCATAATTAGTCTCTTATTTCCCCAAATCACATCTTCCAAAACCATAAAAAAAAAAAAAAACAATGAATATCTTTCAATCGGCGTCGATTTGGTAAAATCGGCGTCGTTCATTTTAGTCGGCGCCGATTAATACCAATCGACGCCGATCAAAAACAATCGACGCCGATTAAACCAATCGGCGCCGACTGCCTGGCCGGACGTAAAACAGACCCTGGCCTCCCATGCACAAAAAAAAAAAAAAAAAAAAAAATTAAGAAAAGTGGGTTCAAGAATGACCACTTACCCCAGGTCGTGTCCTCCTGCACTTCTGACCGCTCCCAGAGGCTTCCATGGTGCTCAAATCAAAAATCTGGCTCTTTCTGAATCAATCGTCACGTTGCAAATAAATCGTTTACGTTTTCCGTTCGCATATTTATATGTGTCTGGATTGGTCGGCGCCGATTTTTTGGGTCGACGCCGCTTGTTTTGGTCGGGCGCCGATTTTTCATGTCTGTTTGCCATAGTGTTGATGCTTGGCTTACTTATCTATCTGATCATTGTGGTGTGCTGAATTTTGCCTTTTGACGCATCTTTTCGATATCATTGTCTATTTCGGGTTTGTTCCCTTTGCGTGGGACACTTGTACTTTTTGGCAGCTTAGAGTTAAACGGGTCTGTAGGCACTAACGTCGTCTGATTTATGGACCGTCTAGTTGTCCCTACCAATGTGTCTCTCTTTAGATGCTCACTGTTTTGCAGTTCCCCTTACACTCATGGGTCTGTAGGCACTACCGTCGTCTCATGAGGAGACCGGCTAGTTTGCCCTACCAATGTGAGTTCCTTAGGTTGCTGCCTTTTCATTTGTTTTTATGCGTCATCAATGATCAGATCTACTCCAGACATCCGACTGGGGCATCCTGCGTTTTCATCTACCTTTTTCAAACTCGGGATCGTCTGTTCTATCATCCATCCCATCCCTAGTTTGAGGGGGATCACATCACCACAAATTCTTCTCTTCTTCCATCTCCTTGTTTTTGTCTCATAACCTTGCTTATCGCAAGTTACTTGACAAAAAGGGGCAAAATGTAGACACTTAAAATTGGTTACCCAATTTAGTGTCCCTCTCATCTGTTTACTTGCTTAGGTAACCTGGGGCACGTTTACGTCACCAACTATCCCCTTGGGATATTATCCAATTTGTGATTTAATCACTTATTCCAAATTTAATTCATCCCATCACATCTTACCCATGAGTGATTAAATATTAAATATTTAATTACGCTTCTTCCCATGCATCTTAATCACTTATCCACCCCAAATTTATTCTATCCATGTATCACATCTATTTTTAATCTTCCCTAAGCGGGATATTTTCCCGTAGTCGGGATAAGTCTTATCTTTCTCGAAATCGATCATTTTTGGCCACCTCGGGAGTCTTTTCCGCGATCGGCGCCGACCCATATGGTCGGCACCGATTTTCTAGGAGCGGCGCCGATTATAAAAGCAAGTCCAGAACTCAGTTCTAAGGACCGAAGAGACCGAAAAGAGATCACGAACGAGCGAAAAAAAAAAGAGAGCGAAAAAAAAGAGAGCACTTACGCACGAACAGAGAGCGAGAGAGATACAGGGTGTGAGAAAGAGAGATCTTTTTAGCATCAATTGTCTCAGATTAGGACAGATCCTGTCCAAATCAATCCCTGAGAGGAGCACCGTTACTCTGTCCCTGTCACGACCATCTATCATCTGGTGACTCTGTTCCAGTATCTCGCCAACTTCGGCACATCCAGCAGACCACATTCACCTTCCAATTCCCGAATCTTGTCGCACAGTCCCTGATTGATTGATCTGTCTCCAGTCGACGCCGATCTTATCCAGTCGACGCCGACCCTCCTCAATCGACGCCGACCAGTCTCAATCGACGCCGATTCTACCCAGTCGACGCCGATTTCTCTGCAGATAGGTAAAAGGATACAGGTAACACAAATCCAGCATTTATTTCATAGTTCCCTGTTTTCTGTACTTTCTGTCTGCTGTTTAGATTCTTATTACTGCAATCAGAAAATCTAGTCTTTATTTACATCTTTTATCATGTATGCTTCTTTTCTTAATTGAAAACGTGGACTGACATCCGCCGAGGAAGCTTATCGCTTCTCGGACCCGCTTCTCGGGCAGTCCACTTAAATATCTTTTAACGTGGTCTTTTTCTGTCAAGCATCGGTGTTTTGCAGGTTATTCGGATCTATTGTGCGAATTGCTCGTGTGCGCCCGTCTTGTCTACATCGGCTTCCTCATCCGTCTACATCTTCGGATCTAATCCATCAGGTATCGATTTTATTGGAGTTTTTCAGGGTTTTTGTGTTTAGTTTGGTGCATTAACTTGGACAGGTAACAAGCGCAAAATTCTTGATCTACAGATAGCGACCAAGATGCTTGCCACTCTCTCTATCAATACAATTATCATAGGCAGCTTCAACAACTTGTGCAGCAACCTTCACATCGAAAAGGAGTTTGGTATACTGAGCAACAATCCATACGACCTTTAACTTGTCTTCTCTCTCTTGGCATGCCAACGCTTCTTCCGCGGACTCTAAGGCGAGTGGTCGACTCTCCATAGTTAGGATGCGAGTCAAATCCTCCAAGCACTGCAAGGTTGATTCATATTTTTGCTCGGGTGGTGCTAGGTCGGGATGCTTTAAGACAATAGCATCTCGTAATCATCTCGATTTTCTTGTGTAATTTGTGCACCCTTGCCTTCTCCTCTTTCAGTTCACACCTTAATTACACATTGATCAGTTCTTCTTATTTCAGGTCCTTGCTTTTCTCAATAAGCTCCTCCTCCTTCTCCAATTCCACCTCTAGGAATCTCACCCTATCATTTCTTCCAAAAATTCTAGCCTCAACCTCAACTAAAACCTTGTTGAGTGCATTATAGACTTGCTCATTTAACAACCATTGAGCATTAACCAAGGGGTTTATCCCTTTTGTCTCTGGCATCTTCATTAGTGCCCTTGGCTTACCTCGAACTTAGGTTCATCGACATGGGATTCAAATACCCAAGATAACATCTTCTGGTTCGTGGGTATGCACCTTCTATGTCAAATGAGGGCATGGCCAGGAGTTGTTCTACTGACACGGTGTTATGGAAGTGCTCACGTAACACATTTTTTGGATCATTGATGTAACCCATTCCTTACCCTTGTGTTGTCACCACGCTCTTCCCACTTGTGCACACAACCTTTGGAAAGCTCACAACCAGATTGGGATCTCCACCCATGCTACCATACTCCTTTCCAATGCTTTCTTCCTCAATCTCCTTCATCACTTCATCTGCACTGCACTCTACTTATTGTTCCACTAAATTTTCACTGATGCCTGCCACTTCTCTCTGTACGGTTTCTTCTATTTTTTCCTTGGTGAGGCTTGGGGTCCTCTGATCTCTCATGTTTACTTCTTCACTCACCCCTTTGCCTTGAGCATCTAATTCTTCTTCACCATTCTTCCCTTCACTTCCTTCTTCTAAATCATGTATATCATACGGGATGATTATGAACTTATTCATCCTCATCGTCATCCCTCTCACCCCTATAGGCCTCCAAGCCCTCCATTTCCTTTGAGTCTACCTTCTCCGTCACCTTCTGTTTCTTCCTAACTGGTGATTCCAAAGTATAGGAGACTCTTCCCTCTCTTTCTCTTTAGCGAGCAAATCCTTCCTTGGTGACTCTTCTCTTGTGAGGGGATCCTCTTACTTTGGTGCCTCTTCTTAGGGTCTTCTCCTTAACTGGGGAATTCTTCCGCGCATGTAAGTGCTTGGTTTAGTGCTTGTTTCGGCATGCCCACGATTGTGCTATCTCGCACACTTGGTGCCTTCTTCTCCTGCACCTCTTCTCTCTCCCTCTTCTTTGGTATGGCCTTCTTTCTTCCTGTGGGGTATTCTAGAATGGATATATCATTCTCCAGGTAGGCACCCTTCTCAAAATTTTGCCTTATGCATAGATATGCCCTTTCTGCGATCCTTTTGGAGATCGACATTGTTATTGGTTTTAGCATCGACACTTCATGGGAGACATCTTTCTCCACATATGCGTGCTTATTTGCATATACGAGCTTCCTGCGTAGCTCACGGTTGTCCTGGTCTACTTCACTAAGGTCAAACCTTAGCCTTTTGGCCTCCTTAAAATGGTTGACCCTGCTTAGAAGTATTGCATGGTGAAAGAAAACGGTAGCTTGCACCATGGAATCTTAGTCCCATCTGTTAAGGTGAACTGGCCAATACAAAAATGCTGATATACAACAAACTCCACTTCCCCATCTATGAGCACGGGCAACTACTTAGGTATCCTCCACTCTACCCCGAATGCATTGCACATCCGCTTGTACAATTTTTATTGGCGTGCCTTATGAGTAGCCATCATGGTCTCACAAGTATATTTCTCAAACCTTTTCGTAGGTGAGGGATTTTCTTTTGGATACTCCCATACAAACTTCTCTAGCCCATTGGGCACTCCAATCTCTGAGAAGACAATGGTGAGGAGAATGTTGCCAAATAGTATCTTCTCTCCTTCATGCAAGCTATTAATGATCTCATCTGTAATGTAGGTGAATAACTTATAAATGGTGCCTTCAGAAATCTTCTAGCATACATTCAACTAGGATTTGTTCACTTGTGTCCACATTCTTAATCATTTAGCTTATTAACCAAGTGTGCGTCCATTCTCATAACAGGTCGGGGATATCTGTGATATCAAAATAATGTGAACCCTTTTTGTAGTCATAAACCTCCATAGTTTTCTTGATGGCCTCCTTATCATCCAAGTCATTGTCTATAGAGTCTCCTTCACAAATCAAGCCAGTGAACTTTGATATAAGTTGAGGAGTTATGTGCATTTTATGGCCGCAAAATAGAAGTGGTCTTCATGTATGCACGACATCAACCACTAGTATAACCACTCGGGCTTGCCAAAATAGGGAAACTCATATAGTTGCAACAACCCGACCTTCTCCAACTTCACCTTCACTTCGTCATTGTAGATTGACATTCCTTCTGGTGTCCTCTTGTTAGTTGGATAAACCAGTTCCAATGCCATCTCTTTTTCTGTAGTGCTCATGCAATGATTGTAGTCACTTATGACCATCTTCCTCAAGTGCAATTCCCACTCTTTTCCTAGTAACACTCCATCTAGGTACTACATCTCTGCATACCACTCTTCATTAGAACTAGCGATAATAGTGGTTTATTTTCCTTTTCCTTGCCCTTCTGTTTCTTTGGTGAGATGGTTTCCTTCTTTGGTGTCATTCTACTTGTTGGGTTAAAACTTAAATTCCTCCTTGCTCTGCTCTACTACTCTTCTCAACTCTAAGGCTCAACTCTGCGAAGAATCCTCCTACCTCCATGCCCTAGCTGCCAAACCCTAACTAGGAAAACCCTTCCACAAGACGGTGTACTCCAAAAGAACTCTCCCCACGCCCATGTACTCCTTCCACTCCGGTTCACAGATCAACCTAGTTGCGCACTTAGATCTCTATGATTCTTCTTCCTTTGCACAAATATCTCTGGATGCCCTAGTTTGCAAGAGCTCTTCCACTTCGTAATAGCAAGGTAAAATAATGATTCACCCGACCTCATACTTATATATTTTTCCTCCTTTCCAAAGCAATAAATGCTATGCCACCTACTAACGTACTTAGCATTAAATGTGACTTTTTCCACTAAATCGACCTTAAGCGCCCTTACCCATATGCCCAATCCTGCGTGAAAAACTCTTTACAACCTTCGGCCCGTAAAAATCTTTCCTGATTGAAGAATATTCCATGTGTTTCGTGGCACCGAAGGAACCTCTTCTGTCCTTTACCCAATTTTTTCCCTTGCCTACCTCATGTTGTTTCTGCACTTTTCCTTCTCTATACGTGGTCTTTATAAAGCCTTATCTTGACACCAACCATTCTCATCCACCATTTTCCATGCACTTTATATCCTTCAACTGTGCCATTTAACTTTTACTGCCGGCTTATACTTCACTTTGCACTACTCCACCCCATACTAAAACAGATGCGGTCCTCTGTGCATACACAACCTTTTGAAAATAATGTGGTTACCAACGCACAAGGTGTAAAAAATAACGGAAAGGAACAAGAAATGAGAAAGGGAAACACAAAGAAAAGAAAAATGCATAAAGGGAAATTCTAATCTAACTGGCAATACTGCCTTATTTACAAACACCAGGAAGGCTTATTTATAGTAGGGCTTCAACCTACTCCCATTGAAATGGCCAGGTAGCTTTGTCCCATCCAAAGACTTGTAATTGACATGCACTGAATCAAGGATGTATGAGATGATGTAAGGGCCCAACCAATGGACTTTAAATTTCCTAGGATGGCACAGAACTTGGAATCATACAAAAAAACCATTTTCCCAACCTCAAAATTTTTGTTCTTGATATGACGATCATGTCATGCCTTTTTCTAGCCTTTTCAGTCTTCTGACTCCATCTAACAAGTGATCGTCTCTCATCTAACTACATCAACTTATCGATCCTTTCTTCAAGCGCTTGTTCATCAGCCAATCCTCCTACACGCACTATACACAATGATGGTAACATGAATTTAACGGGAAAAATAGCCTCTGCGCCAAACACCAACTAAAACAGTGTGGCCTTGTTCAATATTTTATAGGTTATCCTGTATGCCCATAGAATGGTGATAATTTGTCATCCCAATCTGTCTTCCGACATCACAAATCTTGGTCAACGTGTGACTTAGTATCTTATTAAATGCCTCAACAATTCCATTTTCCTGTGGATGATAGGGGTAGTCTTGTGATGGGCCACCATAAAATCTACTAGTAGAATCCTGACCATTTCATTGAGAAAATGTGTACCCCTATCACTAGTCAAGCTCAAAGGACATCCATACCTGCTGATTATGTTTTCCCATAAGAATCTAACAGTTATCGCTGTAGTGCAATCCTTTATAGGTGCTGCCTCTACCCATCTTGTTAAGTAATCAATGCAAGTAATGATATACCACGAACTAGTCCTTCGCGTGGCTGACAAAATTGGTCCTACAAAGTCAATTGCCCACTTTTCAAATGGATCAATGCTGGCTATTGGTCACAAGGGAATTTCACCCCTCTTTCTAGGTTTTCCAAGGCACTGGAAATGGTCATAGGCCTTACAAAACTCAATACAATCTTGGTAGATGCTTTCCCACAAAGCCATGCCATTATAATCTTCCATATGGTAGCATTTCCTACATAATGTCCTTATGCAATCCCACCACGTGCTTCCTCTTTAAATGCCACGTGATCATGTTCCAATACGCATCGACACAGAACCTCATCACGTCCTAACTTATATAGATCTCCACTAATCAACATGTAAGGTGTGGCACGTATAGCCAATTGCTTCCTCTCTAGAGCCTTCATCCCTTTCGGTGCCACACCAGTTTTCAAGAATACTGTGATATCTTCGAAGTTCAAGGACATGTGCCGCAACCTAAAAAGTTGCATGTCTGACATGGTATCCTTAATGCTTTGCACTCCTCCCTTGATTCAATCCTTGATAAGTGTTCAGGCCCTGAATTGATATTTCCTGGTTTTACCACTGACTAAAAACTCAAATTCCTAAAATAACAGGACCCAATGACATATGCACCCTTGTAGAACATGCTTGTTCACCAAGTATTTCAACACCATGCGGTCTATATAGAATATAAAAGGTATTGCCAACATGTATTGTTTGAACTTATGCAGCCCATAGATCATTGACAGTTCCTTGTGCTCAGTATTTGTATAATTCTATTATGCTAGTGTCAACTTCCTACTTGCAAAACACAAGGGATGATCAAAAATCCCCTCACTAGGCTATACTAGTACTGATCCCATGGCTGTTCTTGAATCATCAATATGCACATGAAAAGGCTTATCCCAAGAAGAAAAACATAGTATAGGCGCAGTGACAAGTCTATCCTTCCAAGTGTCAAATGCCTTCTGCTGCACCTATCCCCAATGAAAAGCACTCTTGTGCTTTAGCAATTATTCCAAGGGCATGACGATCTTGGCATATCATTTGATGAACTTCTGTAGTACCCTATATGCCCAAGAAATCCACACATTGCGCTTTGACTAGTAGGCTCCCCCAATCCCACAATAACTACAACTTTGCGGTATCCACTAGTTAACCTTCATTACATATAATATGCCCCAAGAAGGTTCCAAATGGAGTGGTGAAGATACATTTTTAATGTTGAGGGATATCCTCAACTGCCGACATCTCTCAAACATCAGCCTCAAATTGTCACAATGGTCTTTTACAGCCCATACAGTCTAGTCATCCAAGTAGACTTGAAGAAATTTGTGGATGAAGTCCTGAAATGCTTGTACCACAATGCGCGAGAATATAGTAGGCACATTTCTCAATCCAAAAGGCATGATCATATAGGAAAATCTTCCCCACTCAGTGGTGAAAGTTGTCTTTCTCTGGTCTTCCTTTGCAATCCTGACTTGGTGATACCTTGAGAACCCATCCGTGAAAGAGTAGACCTCGTGCTGACTACTCCCTCTAGAATTTCTTTAGTAAAAGGGGTTAGGAAGGATCGATGCAAAGATCTGAGATCCCTATTCTTCCATCCTTCTTGATACTGATGACCATTGGGCTTATCCATTATGATTCCTCCATAGCCTTAATGATGCTTGAATGGATCATCTTATCTATTTCCTCCTTAACCCATACATGCAAGTTCAAATTCATCCGATAAGGCCTCTTCCAAATCAGGTGAACACCTTCCTTCAAATTGATTCTCATCTGCCCCAAGGAATGGTGGACGTCTTTAAGTTTATGGTACTCGTGTGGGAAAAAATCTTAGAACTTGCGCAACAGATCAATAATATTTGAAACTTCTTTCTGCGACCAATATTCCCCAATGATAGCTTCCTTAGGTTCTTCCTCTGAGCCAATGTTAACCTTATTAATTTTCAAGGGCTCATGGTAGGCATGTACTCGCTCATCAGTACTATATATGACTTCACGCCTACATACGGAATGGTTAACATCCAAACTTTCCATCTCTTCACCATCTACTACATAGACCATCTTTCATTTTTCCTTTTCAATGCACATACGCTTAAGTTGTATTTCTTCTGATTCTTCTTCATTGAGACGCGTCTCCAAACAAGGTTCACCCAGAAACTCTAGTAACCTATCTTCTGCCATAGCACTATCTCCCATTGTAAGGTGCTTGACAACTTGTAATGCCTTATCCACTGATGGCTTGGTACTTTGATACTTAAATGCTTGAATGAGATCAACCGTTAACTCCTACCAATTCCTTGTCTAATGGCATGCATTTGAGTGGATATACCATTTGCATGCATAACCTTGTAAAGTGGAATACAACTTATGCACCCATAATGAAGGTGGTAAAGCTTATGCACTTCCCATCCATGCCTTCTCACAAGCTTGGATATGGAATGAGGTGGGTTCCTTTCCATGGTAGTCCTATATGACAAAGTGGACACATTAATTCTGGAGAACCTTACAGAAAATGTGAATCTTACCTTGCGCCATTCCAGTAGACTCTCATGATGTGTTGCCCACCAATGCGCTATAGTCTCAAGAAAGTTATAATTGAGCATATTTCTTCTTTCGTCCTCATTTTTCCACTAAGCCTCCATTTCTCGTAAGAAATCATCAGGGCTTGCTCCTCCGAGTAACTTGGTAGCTTCTTTCTTCCCAGTGCTTGAATAAGCATGCCTTCATCACCCTTGTTACAGATCCTCTCAATTTTTACCCAATCAAATCATAAGTCCCATGTGCCCAATTGTCACACACTATGCTAGTTGTATCACTCATTGATTAAGCATCTTCAAATTAGATAACCCCTTATGTAGGATGAATTATTTCAGGGTCTCTGATGGAGCACACATAAATTCTATCAAGGACCTCCTCTCCTAAGGGCTTAGTATAGGGCACTGATTTTCCATCTGTCAAGGGGATGATGACCCATTCCTCCTTGTTCTCAAAACTTATATACCCCTTGTTAAACCGTGAGTTAACATTATTTTGTAACACCCGGGAGCCCAAGTAATTTGGGAAATTATCCGCCTCAATGAGTGCCAAGACTTCAAAGTCCCTAGTGAACTTGGCCCCTTGAATAGTGATAACCGCATCTTTCAAGACTCCAATGGGCATTGCCTTTGTCTTGTTCGCCATATATAAAACATTCGAAGATGGTTGTAATGTGGGCCTTCCCATTTGATGCCATGCATCCAAGGTGAGAACATTGATCTCCTCTCTGTGTCGATGAGGATATTGCTCAGAAGCCACCCATCAACAACTGCATTCAATGTAATCTCCTTATCATAGTCAAGGTTGTGAGGAGGAAGGTTGGCATGCAAAACCTGCCTTTCATGCTCTGCTCCGACGCGTGGTACCTTCTCTCATAGCCATTATCCTAGCAAGGGAATAATATTCTCTTGCCTTAACATCCTACATACTTCCCTGACTTCATCTAGGTCCTTCTGTGGAGCCTCAACATTCTTCCTTTGCTCCAACTACCTTGACTACTCCTTTAGACATTGGATCTCCCCTTGTAAACTCTGAATCACATCCATAGTCTCTTGATACACTTCCTTCTGATGAGTAGGGTATGGATACTTCCCATGTACCACTTCTTCCCTAACAACCAATTTTTGTCTTGGTATCTCCTTGTCTGTGTGGCCTCCTCCCACGTTGTCACCAGTCACGAGGTTTTAATCCGACTCATGCGCCACTCTCGACATCCATTGGGGGTTGGCCTTCTTTATGCTCACCATCCCAGTGCCTTTTTCTTTCCGGTGTTGTTGGTTCATGTGCTTAAACAACTCAGGCACTCTTCACACTTATGTATTTTTACACACCATGAACACTGCAATAAATTAGGACACTCACACTTATAATGCTCTATAGAGCCACAGTTATAACATGTTCCTTGTGGGAACTCACTTCTTCCTCTACCACAGTTACTGTGACCATGAAATCCTCTGTGAAATCCTCTCTTCGCACTCTCCTCCATCTACATGCCATTCATAATGGTAATCCTCATCCTTGGAACTACTTACGAGGCTAGTTTGGTGCACACCAAGATCAATAACATCATGAATTTGGTCAATCAGCCTATAATCCTTGGTATCATAGGTTGTAGAGGTATAAATCTTACAATAACAAGAAACATTCTTATGAATTGTGCGATGTAATAAAGGACATCTATTTACATCATGATCCCCATGGAAAATCTCACAATCTCGCCATGACATGTACCAATCTCGAGGGAAACTATCCTTTGCATGTCCCTCCACTTCACAATCTGTGCACCAAAGCCCACTATGAACCTCGTGCGCTAAATTTTTAGACAACTTCTCCAACCGCTTGCAGCCTTTCTGCAACAATTTGAGCCTCGAGAAAAGGGCTAATGCTAGTATCAACACTCCCAACAGCCTCGGTGCTCGTGGGAAACTTCTAAGGCCTTGTGTGTATCTGTGAAAGTATTGTGTGAAAATTCTCTTCTAAACAAGTGTTATTAACCCTCCAACAAACCATTGAGCATGATGAGAAGGGTGAATGTCATAGGATAGTTTTAAAAAGAGAGTTTTGAATCATGTGTCATACTCCTACACACTTTCTACCAGTCCTTGCTTGGATCTCCTTTAGAGTGTTGATGCTCTTCTACTCAAACTCAGGGATATGCAACTCTGCTAGGAAGGCATTCTTCAATGTAGTGTAATCCACCACCATATGATGTGGGTCATACTTCCGGTACTAGCTGTGCGTGCACCCTTGCAATGTCATTACAAAATGACTTACTTTTTTCTCTGGGGTAGTGATTCCCTTTGCGCACCATAACATATTACATTTGTGCACATGTTTTATGGCATCCTTAATGCCTATGTAGTTCAGTAAGTAAAAATAAATCTCAAAGAATACTTGTGGAGGTGGTTGTGGCCCTTGTCACCCCGATCCCGAACCTTGGTTCCCTCCACCACTAGATCCACTAGACCCACTAGGTCTTGTCCCTCTTAACCCACCAGATCCTCCATATCTACTAGGTCCACTAGGTCCATTAGCTCCTATACCACCAGATCCACCTCTTGTAGTTGAAAAATGGCCTGAAGTGGTCACACCTAGTGTCCCCAATGTCCCATTGAACTATGCACCAATGGTTTGTGATATTGTCCTTATGTCAGTTGTGTGTCTCACACCACTTACATACACGATACCCAAACCTTGTGTATTTACACCTTGTCCAAAAATTCCTCCAAATACGGGAATGTTTTGCATAACCATGAATGTCCCAAACAAGAAATTATATCTCTTAGATGTATATCGAGTTACTTCCATTGATACCAACTAGGTTAACAATACTTATCCCCTTATCTAGAAAACCAAGTGCCAGGGGTTGGTCACTAGGTGGGTTCAGATGCATGCCTCGGCTCTCCTTTCTCCATGCAAAAAAATCTCATCAAAAGCTAAAGGGGATTTTCTCCCGCGCTTGCTAAGATGGGGTAACATAGAATGCTCAAGTTCCACATCCTTTGCGTGAACCTCAACTCCTTCCCATAATGTCTGCCTCCATAGATCCATCACACCTACAACCTCATGTTGTCTAGCCATCTCCCTTTCATGAGCTTCACTATATTTGAGTCGTCTCTCTTCTCTTTCTTTTTCAGCCACAATCTCCACCATCTTCCACCACCCTAGCTTCCTCACCCAACACTCAGAGAATCTTAGCCAGCCATAGGGAATGCCTCTAAACTTAGGGTAATGATCAAGATCTTCATAGCCAAAGGGATAACACATAAAAATGATCCTCTGGGCTCCCTCAGAAACTCAAACTTAGCAACCTCTGGGAAAGAATACGTAGAAATGGTGTATTATAGAGTATAATTGGTCAGGACTCCTTTCCACCAGTGATCAACAACACATGTCCAAGTTAGATCTACATCCTATAGCCTCTGGTAATCATCTTGGGTCCATACGTGTGATCTATAGTACTAGATTGATCTGGATGCATATGCTGAAATCCATTCATATAGTTCTATTGGAAAACAATAGAAGAACGTCTTGTACAACTCATGGTACATGTTCTCTTCTACCCATCTACATGCATCGAACTCGAGTCAGTCTTTGAATCTTTGAGAAAACTCATCCTCCATGCTCTTGAACCATGCTTCAACACTCTCCAAGGTCAGATGTTCTATCATCATGCATCACAGGGACCAAGATGTATGCCATTTCTCACAACAACTTCAAAAATAGGTCTCAGTAATAGAACCAAGATGTATTCATTTTTATGTCCTTAGAAACAACAGTCTAATCCCATGCATGTCGACCTATCACCCAACGGGTCTTTGGGTGCTCACCGAGGCATGCGTGGGTTCTAAGTCTCTCCTTTATGTGAGTTGCTCAAAATGAAACACGAAGCTCCCATAGAATTTTAGATGAAACACATTCTCAAAATAATAGTTCAGAATGAAACTAAGACTCCCATAAAGGTTCAAAACCACACAAAGCAACTAATGCCGAGTTCGAACAATACTAGTCATGCATGCAAGTTTGAGAACCAAATACAGAGCTCCCAATACAAGTTTCACATGCATGTCACCATTAAACTAACACAGAGAAAGTTTCCCAAAAACTATCATTACCAACAATGGATTTGCATTCCAAAAACCACATAGATTCATAAAAACATGCAAGTAAATAACCAGAAAAATCATGCAAATATTTATCTCATGAGAGCAGAATTGTTTTAATGAATCACTTAGAAGAAAGCAAGAAATATTAATGGGTAGAGCCTATCATGCCGATAGTGCTCTCCAATTCGAAGAAACTTCCACTGAGCTTCCAACCCTTTTTCTTCTCCATGATAGATCACCAACTAAAAAAATTCTCTCCTAATGCCTCATATACATTCCCTTGATTGAAAATAGACTAGTGAAACCAAAAATAGCCAAGAAGAAGAAGAAGTCAAACTGTTGGTTCAAAGAACCAGATAGCTCCATGTAGAGCAAAATTTGTGAGACATGCAAAACCAAACAACCTCTCACAAACCCGCCTCCCATGTTTCCAAGATGGTTTGCACACAAAAACTAAGGTCCATAAATGCCATTACTCCCAATTCTCCTGCTTATCTCTCCTTGCCACCGCCTCCCAAAATTGGCGAATGCCATTTCCAAAATAACATGTAATTCCATATTTAGTGAAGCCTCCACGTAAGCCTCGACTAAGTTAACTAGCCCTTGCCAAACTAGCAGTACCTCATGCATTAAACCCAAATCAAATCAAATAAAAGCCATTGGAACCGTCACCTTAGTGTCATGTGACCCTTAGGTTCCTTTTAAATAGTTTAGGCTAGATTTCTCAAGACTTAGGTTAGTCTAACAATAAATCACCTTAGGTCTTAAAACATTGCCATAGGTAATACCCACTTTAGGTTAGATTAAATTCACTTCCTTATAGTATTAGACATTAGGTTAAAATAGTCTAGTATCACCTTAGCAAACTTTCTCCCTTATTCATTTAGCACTAGAGCTTAGGTTAGGACACCATTCCAAACGAAAATAGAATAAGAAGCTTAGGTTAGATTATAACCCAATTAAGTAGACGTAGCTAGGAAGTAGGTGCTCTTACCTATTTTAGGATACCATTAGGATAGTCCTTTAGTTTTAGGATTCTGATCCCCTTCATAGTCTTGAAGTAGACTATTTTTGTTACACCTTTAATGTCCCATGAGAGATCAATCCCAAAGACCCAAGCACAACAACAACCTCATCGAAGACACCTTCATACAAGACCAAAGAATTTGTAACCTACAAAGTTAAGTCCGTTATGTCACTCAAACTAATGAATGTAAATTTACCATTTAGTCTATTAAGAAGATTTAAAACATTCCTTGGATCACTAAAATTGATCCAAGGATGAGTCAGTAAAAGAGATAAGTTTGTAACTCTAAAATCAGATTGCAACTTATCAATAAGAAGTGAAAGTGGATTCTTACAAGCCATATCATTTCATTCCAATGAATCTAAGAGTAGAAATGATTTATCCATAACAAGCATGATTTTCAACAATCAAGGAAACACACCTCATTCAAGAAAATCACATGCCAACACTTGTAATGCAAAGAGAAATATAACAGTTTGTTCTAGGTGTTACATCAAGTTTTTCTTTGCAGGGAGTGTATTAGTGTATCCTTATCGTGAATGAGTGATTGTAGAAGAGAATTTCACTTCTTGAGCAATCTATTTTCTTCCAAAAATTTTACAATATCCTCTTGAATTCCACACACTTCATAGAAAATCATATCATTCTCATAATCCATGATAGATACAATAATGCAACTCCCAAAAGTTTAGGACGTCGGGCTCAACCGAAATTACGTCCACAATTGATTACAACACTCCTCCATATTTGGCACTTTATAATGAGTGTGTGTTACAATATGGCACTTTATAATTATAGTTAAATTCTCAAAATAAATATTTCCAATGGAAAGAGAATGAAAAAAGCACTTTTGCAAAAATGACACTCAAAACCGAGTTACCGATCAAAAGATACAACCTTTTCAATATTATGCTCTTTTATTTATTTTAGTTACCACTGAAACAAAATAAAATGCTCTTGCCTTCACCACATAAATAAAATGAAAGGGGTTTGGATTCAAGCACCTACTAGTAGGAGTCACAAGCTTAAGCCCTCATATGACCAACTGCTTCTTCTAGTAAAAATTGCTATTTACGGACTATTCTGAAAATGACCTTTGCTGCCCAAAATAATAGTCTGTGGATTTTCTTGAAATAGAAAATCATGCACAACCACCTGTGACAGATACACTTGTAGAAATAAAAACCTAGATCCAATCTTGAAAAAATTGAAAACCCCCAAAAAAACCCAGAAAACAATTTGTTGGTTTTTCTTCCCAGTTGGCATGAATCCCGAGACAAACCACCACGTTTCTCTGCACAACAAAAAAACCAAAAAATGATTACCTCTAGAAATGGTCGAGTTTACAATCAATCTTAGGGTTTTTCCACCTTAGGATCAATGGAATCCTCTTTTTGCATAAAAATGCATGTAGCAACAAAATATGAGAAAATATCGAATATATGAATATATAAAGAATTTATTTGTAAAATAAAACTTACAGACAGATGTCAATAGAAATCTCTTGCTCTGATACCATAAAAGGAACAATAACCAGATCGTACCAAGCCAAGAACATATATGCTAATCAAACACCATGATCTATAAGATGAAATCAATTCGCCAGAATAACTTTACATAAAACCTTTGCAAACAAATGAGTAGCAATATCATATATTATTATGGAACTCAATGAATTACAATGAGAATGGGCCTTGCTTATATAGGCAAGGAATAAAAATATAAGAACCAATCAAGGTTGTAGATCAATCCATAAATCAAGGAAATAACTAGTCATCAAAGAACTAGTCAAGACCATAGATTTAGGAGAGAACTAGACATCAAGGATCTAATCAATACCATAGATCAAGGAAATAACTATACCTAACAAATAGATAATATCTTATAATATCTAAATAAGATAAAAGAAATATCCACACACATAAGTGGGCGAGGATAAATACAAAAATGTAAATAAATTACGTAGGTGAACATGAGCAAAGGTAAATACCTACTCTAACAAAGGATTGGTCCAAATCCTTGTAAACTTACTCTTGAAACACCTCCAATAAATAAAAACTATGATGTAGAGGAAGAATAAGATGAAATTGAAGAACCAAAAGAAGAGAATGAAGATGGAAATGTTCTTGAAATTGAATAAGTAGAAGATGATGCACTAATTGGTTTCCTTGAGTATTATTTAGGAGGATATGATGATGATGATGATGATGAGGAAGTACCGAGTTTCTCATGCACGGTATTTACTCACTCTCAATATCAAAATGGATATTCTTCCTCTCTGTAGTTATTGTGAAAAATAAGAAGTGAGATGATCCTCAGGTGGAAAATCCACAAAATAAGATAATTAATCGAGGATATTTTCTCCCACCTTCAATGGAATATACAAAGGAGAAACCAGACTGATATCAAATAAGAAGCAAGCTTATGTTCTTAATAAGTTCTCTATCACCTCTCCTAGCTCTAATTCCATGTCTAAGGATAATCTTGAAAAGATTCAAATGCTTAATCAAAATCAACCATTCCTTCCCATCCCACTTACTCCATCTTCTAAAAATACAAAAACTCCCAAAGTAACACCTCCTTCGACTTGTAAAACATCTAATTTCCTAGGAACACCAATCCCATTCATCTTTACTCTGTTTGATATCATTGAACATGTGAACAAGTCTAAGGTCTAGATTTCTGAATCTGAATTTTTGCAAACACACTCGAAGAAATTTGAAAGGCTTGTCAACTACATCAAGGGTGGTGACCCAAATCCCAACACTATAAATTCCAATTCCAAAGGGTTACTGCTAACACCACCCACCCCTACAACAAAATTTCAATAAGTGCATCCAAAATTAACATGGTAGAACCATTCTACCTTTCCTTGCTGATCAAAGGCCACCAACTGAACAATTTCATAATAGACTCAGGTGCTTCACATAATGTAATGCTAATCAAAGTTGTTAAATCCCTAAGACTTATCTTGACATAAGAAACTAGTTCTTTTTATTCTATGGATTCTAAAGAGTCTTCTTTGGTAGGAAGAATTAAAGATTCTCAAGTGGCCCTTACAAATTTCCTAGACAAGAAGGTTTTGCTAACCATTTTGGTGGTGGATATCCCAACATCTTTTGGCATGTTTTTAAGTAGTATTTTCTATAGAGACTTGGGTGGTGAGATACAAATGTATTGGTATTCTGCAACCATTCCAGTGAAGGGTGAAATGAAGAAGTTATTTCCTATGTGAAAGATGAAGTATACCGTCCAAAAATATGAAGATCCAAAAGCTGACATTTTGTTTCAAGATAGTGGACTAGGTAACTACTTCTTTACTTCTGAAAGATACGATAATATGCCTTTCCTCACGGGATATGAAGAAGATCAATTTTGGATAATGTAATTTGATGGAAACCATTCTAGTGTAGGATATAGAGCTGGAATTGTTATGACTTATCCTTCGGGAGAGTTACTCCCATTTGCTTACAAATTACAGTTTGATAACACCAATAAAACCGCATAATATGAAGCTCTTTCTGCTAGGGATGGATGTTTCGAATCCATAGGTATAAAGAAGTTGAAATTCCTTAGTGATGTGAAGTTAATCATAAAAAGAGTAAGGAATAAATATCAGGTCAAGAACTCGAGGCTCAAGAATTATAGGAACCGAGTATGGGATTGCATCGAATCTTTTGATGTTTTCTCAATCGAGGCTATTCCCTGTGAAAAAATGAAAAATCTGATTCTCTTAAAATATCAGCTTCCTTGATGATTCTGCTCTCATCCTTCAATAAGGACAAAGTGACTATTGAAATGGTGTTTAGGTGAGTGTGTCGAGATAATGTAAATCATTTAGGTATTCAATGACGATTGTAAATTCTCTCTCTTTTGGAACAAAGAGATAACTTCATCAATATTTTCTACGAGGGAAGTGATAATCTGAATCGAGAGTGTGGCGGATGAAGATAAATTAGGGATAAATGGAGTTAACTTGGAAGGTGTCATTAGATTGAAAGGAAACAAGATTCCAAAAGGTCTTGTGTCTCTTGAAGACTTGTTTGATAAACATGAAAAATTCATTAAGAAAGATAAAAATTCCTCTTGTGTCTTTATGATTTTGAAAAAGAAAATATAATCACCACAGAATAAGCCAAAAATGGTAAACATTGGAAAGTGTTGTTCACTAGAAGAGAAGAGAATATTCATCTCATTGTTAAGAAAATATTATGATGTTCGACATATTCCTATGATGAGCTCAAGTCATTCCAACACAAAGAGATGCATCATTTAATCCCACTTTGAATCCTAAAGCCAAGGATTTTAGGAAAAAACAATGACAATATAATCGAAAGATTATAGATACAATCAAGGAATAGGTTTTGAAGATGTTGAATGCAAGGATCATTTTCCCTATCCACCACTCCATGTAGTTATAAAATATTGTTCCAGTGTGGAAGAAAAACAAATAAATAAGGATTTGTGTAGAATTCTATAATTTGAATCGGGATCCATTGAATGATAACTACTCATTGCCTATCATGGATCATATCTACCGGCGATCACAAGATCGAGAGATGCTCTCGTTTCTTGACGGATTCTTTAGGTACAACCAGATTGAGGTAACATAAGAAGATAGACACACTATGTCCTTCATAACTCCATGGGGCACTTTTTCCTATAATGAGAATGTCATTCGGTCTTATTAACACCAAGGAAAATTTATAACGGGAAATGGATATTACCTTCAAAGACCTCGTAGAAAATACATTGTCATCTATCTTGATGACCTAATGATATTTTCAAAGAAGTGAGGAGATCATATAAAACATCTAGAACATGTGTTGATCAAGTGCTGACATCATGAAATCTCTCTAAATCCCAAGAAGTGCATATTTGGTGTTACTGAAGGGAAACTCCTTGGACACATTGTGAATAAGGAGGGGGCCAAAATTGATCTAGAGAGGATAAGAGAAATTCAAGCATTGTCCTTGTCCATGAGCAAAAAGGAGTTCATTCTTTTTTTCGGCAAAGTAAATTTCCTCCTTCGCTTTGTCCTAGATTTTGATGAGTGACTAAGCATATCACTAGCATGTTGATTCCTCAAGCAAGCTTCAAATGGAATAATCGAGTAAAGGCAAAATTTTATGCAATTAAAGAATGAATATCCAAGGATCCTACTCTGGTATGTCCCAATTTTGAAAAGGAGTTCATTTTGTATTGTTCTCGCGAGAACACACAATTTCAACCATTTTAGTTTAGATGAATGAATAAGGCATTGAAGCACCCATTTCTTTTATGAGCTATCAATGAAAAATCATGAGTTGAAATAAAATCAAATGGAAAATCTATAAATGGAACCCCATTTTTGGGAAGAGCCAAAGGCTCAAATGTGCAGAAGCACAAATTAATCAATCATCTTCAATTAATCAAATAATAGGATACATTACAAATATATAGGCCCATAATCATATAACAACTACTTTTATTTTAGATAGGTTGTTCTAACAAACTAAATTCTCCCCTATCCCTAAAATCTCTCACAATATTTCTACGTGAGTTTAAAAACTCACTTACATTATTTGAATAATATGCTCCACATATTAAATACACACACACAATAATTAATATTTAATAATGTGGGCAACTAACTAATGCACCTATGTTAGGACTAATTCCTAACATTCCCCCTTAGTTCTAACATGGGGAGAGAACTCTTGGAGTAGTGATGCTAGTTGGGCTTGTTTCCTGGGACTGTTGTTGATGTTTGAGATCCACATGATTTGCATCCCCCTTAATTAAAGAAAACCCTTGGATGTCACTTTCCACCAATAATGCATCCAAAATTATCCTCTTTACAATTTTTTTTTAAAAATATCCGTTTTACCTCCTTACAAAATATTCCCCCTTTTCAAAAAATAATAATTCCCCTCTATATATATTAAAAAATCATGGCTATTTAATATATAATAAAAATATATCCTACCCAATTTTAGGGTTATGGATCCAAATTCATGATTTGTATGTGTCTTTGAGTTGAAAGGGCTATGTTTTGGATGTGCCATTGCTACGGGAGTTGGAGTCGGATCTCAACAACTTGGGATGAATCAACCAATCATAGCAAGACGGGTGTCATCGGAGCTTGCAGCCAAAGGAGATGAGACGTATTTGAACTCGGGAGTTGAGCAATGGGGTTTGATGTTAGTGATGTCTTGGAGTGGAGATACCATTGGCATGTAGAGGGACTACCAATTAGGTTTTTCTATAAGTGATACCAAGAAATATTTTCATGATGGACTCATGAATGATGTACATAATCCATGAGGTCCGCGACAAAGAGATAGTGGCAAAGGCCTCATTTAGATCTCACTACTATGGAATGGGGCTCGAGTTGAGGCCGAGACTATGAAGGCCTTTTAACAAATCAATATTTTTAAAATGAATTCAATGGAGGCATGAGAGGTTTTTATTGTAGACCTGAAATAGATCTTCCAAGGAGCACCAAGCCAAAAATTGAAATTTTTTAATGCCAATACAAAGGAATCAATGTCAAATGAATCATGGTCGATGTGGTAATACACAAGGCACAAAAAAACAAATTTGATTTGGATCTAGCTATTAATGCAAGCCCGGTATTCTTTCAAATTATAGAACATATGAGCTGCATTCAAGTAGAGCATGTGGTTGTGCCTACAGAGAAATTTTAATTTGCTGTTTTTCTTCTTCATTACAAGTCTTTTATTTCATACAAATTCAAAACACATAGAAAATTGTAATATATATATATATATATATATATATATATATATATATATATCTAAGTTTTGAATGAAAAGGAATAAGATGGAGTGAATAAATTATGAATATAATGGAAAGGATGGAGAGTGAGAAGCATGCAGGTGAATGATGAATGCCACAAGTTTGTATGTGGTATACACTACAAAACTACTGGCAATATGCAAGAAAGGGTGAATGGAAAAAATGGCATTTGCACGTGGGCTACACTGCATAGCCATTAAACCATTTTGAGGAAAAAAATATTGAATAGAGGGTGAACAAAGAGGTTCAAAGCCTTCTCTGATACAAAAGGTAAATGGAACCCCATTTTTGGGAAGAACCAAAGGCTCAATTGTGTAGAAGCACGAATTCAATCAATCATCTTCAATTAATCAAATAATAGGATACCTTATAAATATATAGGCCCAGGCTCATATAACATCTAGATTTATTTTAGATAGGTTGTTCTAACAACCTATATTCTCCCCTATCCCTAAAATATCTCACACTATTCCTACGTGAGTTTAACAAATCACATTATTTGAATAATATGCTCCACATATTAAATACACACACACACACACACACACACACACAAATTATTAATATTTAATAATGTGGGCAACTAACTAATGCACCCATGTTAAGAATAATTCCTAACAAAAGTATGCCTATGCTATGGTCAAATTCATGAATAATTCCATATTCTAAATCCTCAACTCCCATACCATGGTGATTGTCCTGGCTCCATGATCAAATCAATCCTTACTCAATAAGATCTAGGAGCCAAGAGAGGTAATTGGGTGGATAGGATCTAAGAGTATTAATTGGATATCCAACCTTCAAATCTGGTTTGACAAAATGGATTGTGTTGGTTGATGGATGAAGATGAAGCTCTCTTAACTCAAAAGAATGCAAAGGAGTGTTTGTGCTATGAATTTTTAATTAAAGATCTTCCCAAATGCTTTTTTAAAATACCACCAATGAGTGGTATGCCGACATTTCCTACTTTCTTACTTATGGTGAGCACTCGAAACATCTTGATTATAAACAAATAAGGAATCTCAACCTAAAATAAGATAAGTACATCATCTACAATCACATGCTATATAAAAGAGGACTAGATGGATGCTTCTTAAAGTGTGTGGAAAAATAACAACAAGAAAGGATGCTTAAGGCCTATCATGATTAGGATTGTGGTGGTAATTTCTTCACCATGGTGATGTACACAAGATCCTCCATGGTAGGTAATATTGGCATACCTTGTTTTCCGATGCTCAAGAATAGGTCTCCAAATGTGAACCTTATCAATAATTTTTGGAAGAACACAACTTTATGCTCTTCTTCTATGACCAATACTTATTGAATAACCATTCCAAAAATGGGGCCTTGATTTCATCGGAGTTCTCATTCCCCATTCGAGTGTAAGGCATACTTATGTGCTCATGGAAACTAACTACTTCAAAAAGTGGATGGATGAAATTCCATTCAAACAAGCCAATTATGAAATGTTATTTAACTTTATCAAAGAAAATATTATCATCCATTTTGGGATCCCTCAGAAGATTGTAGTTGATAATGCTACATATTTTTCATCCATGGAGTTGATTGAATTCTATTATGGTTATGGAATTTTGATTTCTCATGCATCAGAATACTACTCATAAGGAAATGGTCATTCTAAGTCAAGTAACAAAATACCGTGACCATTTTCCACAAGCTAGTTGATGAGAATAAGAGAAATTGGCATAAGAATCTCTATGATGCACTATGGGAAGACATGGTAACTCCAAAGAAATCAATCATTATGTCACCATTCCATTTGATTTAAAGGATCAATTATGAGATTCTAGACACTGTCGAATTTCCAACCCTTCGATTGATCAAGAAAGTCAAAGATAGACAATTCCATAACTACCTCGACAAGATGATATTGTATCTTGAAAATTTGAGTGAAGAAAAATTCAAGGTGGTAGATAAAAAAAAGAGCATCGGTTAAAAGATAAGAATATTTTTATAAAAAAAAGAAAGAGCAAGATAATTCAAAGTTAGAGATATTATCTTATTATGGTACAAAAGAAGATAACCAAAAGGAATCCATGGGGAATTTGATTTCATGTGGCTAGGACCATTCCCATTTGGGAAGCCTGCAGAGAAAACACTTTCTACTTGTCATACTGGATGACACATATTTGAAATTGCCTTGCGGTGGACAATACTTGAAGTTGTATAAACGGTGAAATAAGGTTTTCCCCCCACATGTACCATAGGTGAGTTTAGGATGTGGGTTTCCCTTTCTTGTTGTGTGTGTATGTCCTCTTCCAGTCTATCTTTACTTGTCTTTGAGACTCTATTTAAACCAATGAATAAGACACTAGTCCAAGTTGTATATTGAGATTCTGGAGTTCCTTCTCATCTTGTCCTCACTTTTCTTGATCCAGAATGAGTCCCAAAGTGAGAGATAGATGTTGTCATGTGTTTTTGCAAGGGAAAATTCAAGTTGAAAACATGACAACTTTACCCTAGTGTCAAAATTTTTACTTGTAAACCCTCTTGAGCACTTCTCCGGATCAATTCTCCCTTTGTGTCATGCCTATCCCCATCATACAAGTGATCATATGTGTTGTAATACTAGTTCCCAAGTGTTGTAAATATGAAAAAAATCTCATGAAGCTCTTCCAATGTAGTGCTTCTTAAGGTAGATTCTTCAGTGAACCTAGAAAGGCTATTTCTAGCCTTTCTGGGACAGGTGTGCACCCTTTGGGATAGAGTTGAAGGCTCAAATTCATCAGGAAGTGGTATTGAGGAGCTAAGAACATTTTTCTATAGACACCAATTTTTGGTATCCCTTGTCCCTCATCCTATGTTTTCTCTCCTTCGTCACCATTCCATGACACACATACCTCTCTTCCCATTGAAATTCCCCTTTTCTTTCCTAAATTCAATTTATCCTTTTCATCATTATTTCCATCCTTAATTACCATTAATTAATCCTAAATCCACATCTAATTAATTTATCCTCCTAAATGCTCCATTTTATATTTCCTAGGCCCTCATTTAATAATTTTATCCTCCCCTTTGCCTTTATTTAATGTTTTCTACCTCTCACCTACCATTTTATCTCCCTTAGGCATCCCTAGCTCGTCCTTATCACCCAAAACCCTAATTTACACTCTTTAGACCCAATTTTCCTTGAGTTGGGCATCATTCCACCGACCAAATAAAGGGTTCCACGTAGTTTCTAGTGACCCATCCAGTTCACCATCGACCCTATAAATACGCCCATACCCCTTCTTTTCCTAGGATGCAACTTTGGAGACTTTGATATTTATTGTGATCTTGCCTTAATTTTTGCTCTCTCTTGTGGCTGATATCATCATCTTGGATATATTGTGCTTCACTCTTGGATATTTGGACTCCTTTTCTTCTCTTGCATGTTTGGATACACCATTTGCATTTCATCACCTTTTCTTTATAAGCTCTTTTGCGTGCTCAATAGTCATACCATAGCCTTGTCTTTGTGTTTTCCTTATCCTCATTACCTCTATAGATCATCGTTCTCACTCATATTTTTCCATCAAGCCCTAAATCACTCCCAGTCATCATCAACCCTGTCAGATCACCATCAAAATAGTTCTCATTTGTTGGCTTTCTATCATTCAACTTGTCAAGTAACCTCTTTTTCGATCCCACATCTTCCCGCATCCACCAATCTATCCATTTTTCACATCTATAGCTCTAGGTTTAGACTTCATCAGATCCAATCACCCTTGACCCTGCTAAGCATTTTTTCATCTTTCCTTAATTTTCTTGAATCCTTTCTATTTCCATTAGATACATCCTCCTCACAACAACTCAATATCATCCTTGGTTTTAGATCAGCTCGAGTCAACCTTTGACAAGGATTTCAGATCTATTCTTCGGATTTCTTCTTACACTACCTCGATCACCGTTGAATGGGCTCATTAGCCTCGTGCCACTTTGTCGACCCACCCAGTTTGATTTAGTTTGCATCATTTTAGATTCGATATACATATTTATCCTATCTAGCACATTTTAGGTTTCTATTTCAATTTAATTATCTGATACATCGAATTTATCAGTCATTACTTTACTTATATTTTATCTAAAATTGGTTTGACATCCATTCTAGGAAGTTTTCACTTCTTGGGACTGAAATTTTTGGGAAACGTAACCATCTATCTACTAATACTTTTTCTATTGAATTTTTATTTGTTATGTAGGTTACAAAGCTTGATGTGAGGAGGATTTTTATTTTTCACCCGTATCCATCAACATCCCATTCATAGGTACCTTAAACCCTCTCATACTTAGTGTTACTCATTTTATTTGTTATGATTTCACTAATTTGAAATAGGTACGAGAAATTTTGTCAACATTCAGCACGTCCACCGGGACTCACCCTTATTTGGTGAGTCTTTTTCATTTGTCTTTCATTTCCATTTTTTCCATCTTCTACTAACCTTGCAGGTAGGAGCACGCTTGCTTGCTTGCGTGCATGGGTTGATTTTCTTGGATCAATTTTCTTGCTTTAAAAATAAAAATAAAAATAAAAAGGAAAAGCATTATCCAGGTATTCTTCATTTTTCTTTATTTTCTCCTTTTACATCATTTTTTCCTTCCTTTCTTGATTTCCTTCATCGAACATAACATTTCATTTTGGATCTAAAAAGAACCTTCATATTTTCTTGGCAATCTAGTCTAATTAGGGGTTAATCCTTTACATACACTTTCATCACACACATCCAAAACACATGCATCAAAACTACACATCTTAAACATCTCCTATCGGTGGAACTATTGGGATTTCATCACCCAATAGGAAATCCTCCGTGGTGTTCTGGCCACGTTAGAATTTTTTTGCTATTGGCATATTGGCTAAACGCCCAACACCCTTATCATTGTGATGTGTGATGTGTGGGGGTAGGCCCCAATATAAGGCCCCATATCAGTAGTCATCACATATTTTTGCCTCATGTACTTTGAGGTATATTGAGGAATCCATCAAAACTATCCAAAACCATCCATGGTTTAGCCATCTCCTAGGCTCCCTTCAAGCCCATTTTCTTTTTCTTTCACATTATTCTAATAATCAAGATAACTAAAATTCTACTACGTGCCTTAATTGAAATAATTGATAGTAAAAATAGTTTTAGTTTATGTTACTTGTTTCATGACCATTATTATACATTCCCAAGAAAGAAAAATAGAACAAGCCATGTCATCCAATAATATTCTCACTTCTACTATTGTTTCCCAACAAACTTAGACCCTCTCTATTATTTCCTCCACCCCTTTGATCACCTCTTCCACGGTTACTCAACCTATTATCTCCACTCCCTATCTTTAAGATTATTAAGCTATCCCTTCCAATACTCAAATTGAGACCAACCCTTTCCTTTATCACCACTCGGTCCCATCTAGACTAGCCACACCCCCATCTGCTGCCTCTTTGGGGACTTTTGAACCTCATACTATTCCTTATGGGTGTTTGGAATTCCAAGAGCTCCTAGATTCCAAACCCATTGATTTTCATGACTATATGCTTCATAAGTCCACCAACCTCCCCGTTAAAGGGCCCCCTATGAAAAAATTTTATGCCTATCATTCTCATCTTGAGTCTACCTAAGTTCTCACATCATAACTTTATATGTTATTTCCCAAACATGAGATTTCCTTTCATCACTATTATTCTACAATCTATCAAACCCATCAATCCACTAGATTTGTGGTTACCATCCCTTTTAATCTTCCACCTATCAACAATACACATTTTATCTATTCCCATTGCCTCTTCATTTGCCCTTGTCAATAGTGTTCCCACCCAAAATTTGCAAGAGTATCACTTACTTCCTTTTGAACAACATAATCAGACTTTGATTTTGACTTCCATTGTCCATACCATTGTCATTACCTCCCAACCTAATCCTTCAGAATCTACTCAAACTCACCAACCCCCACCTTGAAATGATTTTTCGTTACATCTTTCCTAACCAATCTACTCAGACAACTCAACCATCCCATACCTACATCCCCATTCAATCCACACAAAATCTATCTAACATCCCCATCTCCCAAACAAAACAACACAATTACATGCCCACCTCTCAACAACATGTTATTTCTCAACCTATTCAATCACAACCATTCACCAATCTTCCTCCTTATCAACCACCCCCTCAAACACCAACTTACTAAAAATCTTATCAATCTCACCCCAAACACTATCAAAATCATCCCCAACATAATAAATCTACTTCTTATATCCCCAAACTCATCCATCCACTTCCAATGATCCCATGAATTTTCTAAGTAGGTTGGCTAATCTCAAAGCCACTACCTTGGGATCTAAGACCAAATTTTCCTATGACCAGATTTACAATGAACCTATCAATCCATTAGTTCCCATAAAGCCTTATCCTCCACACTGGGAGTTACCAAAGTTTTCTAAGTTTAATAGCAAGGAGGACCCCCAAAACACCTTCTCACTTTCGGACATTCATGCTACCTCATTGCTCATGATCAAAACCTTATTATCCTCACATTCCCCATGTCATTAGATGGCCCCTGCACTTGGACCAGGTGGTACAACGACATCCCACAACACTCTTTATTATCTTTCACTCAACTCACATAACTATTCCTAGAACACTTTTCAATCAACATTGCGCGTAAGATCACCATCACGGACCTCTATGCCATTAGATAATTCACAGATGAATCTATCAAAAATTTCATTGGAAGGTGGCATAGCATAACCAACCAATTATCATTCTCCCTTCCACATAATGAATTAATCGAACTCTTCTCATGGTCTTGTGAAAAGAATATTTCCTCCACTCTTAAAATACAATCATTCCAAATATTTGAAGAGGCATTCACTATGGCTCATAAAAATGAACTTCATGCCCTTTAACAAGGCCATCTCAAACTACGATTAAACAAGCCCAAGCCTGAATTTACAAAGTCCTCCACGCATAGTGACAAATCTAAGAATTATGCCAATGCTACCATAGTAAAATATTCATCTACATCTACATCTCACACTGAGCCTCCACAAAGGGATCCTAGAGCACCCCTAACTATAACCTTCTTGAGGAATCCTATAGTTCAATAGTCAACAACTTAATGGTGGTCCATCTTATCCAACTTCCCCCCATTCGATCCTTGGATGGTTCACGCCCAAACCAAGATGGTATCATGAAAAACATTATTGCAAGTACCATCAAGTTTGCTATCATAACATTGAGAAGTATCACACTTTAAAGGACTTTGTCTTAGAGATGACAAACCATGCCGATATTTAAGTAGATAACCTTAATGCACCACCAAATCATCCCCTTGATCTCTTTAAACAACCATTCCCCAATCACTCACCAACTAATCAAACCATTCCCCCATATCTCAGACACATAATGCCCACATGATCAACAATGTAAATCAAGAGTCGCTATCATCACCTACACCCATTGTCTCTTCATCCATTACACCCATAACCTTATCATCTAAACCTATCTCAACATCTATCATATCTACATCAACTACGCTTGCAACTATCACACCCATACCTGGTTTAATTACACCTACTTCCCCACCTACATATACCATATTTACATCTATCACATCTAGCTCTTCACCTACATCTTCTCCAACACCTACCATAACGCACTCATCACACATCCTTACATCCATACCTATTTCTACAACCACATCTCTACTACTATGAGCATACCTACATCATTATCTCGAACTCATATCTATAAGTGAACCATTTCCTACGACATCTACTATGTTGGAACCCTCACTCGATATGACTAGAAATGTTACTTTGGTCTCATCCAAAAGTCCAATCACCCTTCCAATAAAAAACCCTAGATCTAAGGAATCTATAACCCTATTTATCTCATTAAACATATGATACAAAAACCACTTCCATCATCAATTTCCACATCTACAACGTAATCTACATTACCTCCTTGTCTCTCGAAGATCCTCGGTTGAAAAAATTATCATTCTTGCCAAAGGTAAATCCTCATAGATAAATTCTTAAAACCTTGGTATCCCCACTCAAAAATCCCTTACCCATCCACATAAAAAGTTGATGCTCCCTACTCCTGAGTTTAACCTCCATAAGCAATCTAAAGACACATTATCACTTTTAAGGGAACCTCCATCCATTTTAGGACTAGGACCTTTATCCAAGACCCCTATCATCAAAAAATCCAAATTAAAACAATCTAATCCTCCTTCCAATTCAAGTCTTCCTTCAAAATCATCCATACCACCAATCGTCAAATCCAAATCACCAATCCTCAATCTTTTGAATCTAAATCATCCAATCCTCCTCTCCAAACTACACTTGAATCACATATATCAACTTCCTCTTCCAAATCTGAATAAAAGTCACTCATCAAACCTTATAACTCTTTACTTCCTCCAATATCTCCAAATCTAAGACATCTACAACCCACGCCGCTTCATCTCCAAGAAATTCCATTGGTTCATCCACAAAGGTACTTCAACATCTAATACAAGTGTCTATAATCATGCTTCCCCATCAAATCTGTAGACACCCATAATTATGCCCAATCAATTTAAATAATTAAATTTCACTAATTATCCCCTTTCTCGCAAATCGATGACATATCGTCAAAAGCACTCATATTCCCTCTTATTGTCATTAATTAATTACAATACGCTAATTGATTAAGTTGCCTATCCAGCTAACAACCTAATTAACGACCTTCCGTTAATTATTCACCCCTTCTATCTAGACTAATTAATTATTATTAATTAATTAGCCTTTCACTTCATTTAACTAATAAATCAATATTTAATTGATTTAATCCCCTTCTAATAGCCTAAATCGTACTAATATTCCTCTAATTAGCTTCTATAAGCTTACATCTACCTATTAGTTAATCACCTTTGATTAATTAAAACACCCCCAACTCCCATGACTTGCTAAGCATAAATTAAACCCTTATAAAGTAAGGTTACCTTTAATAAAGCAACCTTATCCATTCCTAATCATGTTTTACCTTTATCCCACATACAAAGGGATGAAGTGTTTCCTTTATCCATTGGGCTATATAAGGAGCCCTCCTTCTACCTTTATACCTACACCTAAACTTCTTAAGAGAGAAAATGCAAAGCATATAGCAAAGAGACTAAGAGCTTGCATTTTGTCTTCTTGAGAGTTCATCATCTTGAAGAGTTAAGCCTCTTTCTTAAAGTGCTTAGGTCATATGGGAGGTGTCAAAAGGGTCTTGTAGCCCAACTTTGACTAGCCCTCATTCCTAGGTTCTTGGAACATTAAGGACAACCATTTTTGATAGCCATGGAGCCTACCTAGGTTCCTTCATTTATATGTTGTTAGAGAATAGAGGAATTTTAGATGTTTAAACATTGTTAGGTTCAAAGTTTTGTATTAATGAATGTTTAGCATCTAACCCTTGTTTAATTCTTATCATGATGGTGCTTAGTATGTTGTTTAATTCTTGCTAATTAAGACTATTTAGGTGTTAGTCTTTTATTCACATTTAGCATTAGTTTAAAAACAACACATGCACACATTTGCATGCCTTAGGTGGGACCCTTAGTCCCATGGAATTTTAGTTTAAGTTTCATTGTTATGGCTAACTTTTGATATGCACATGTAGTAATTAATGTCCATTTTCTTGGAATTTTTGCTAATTTGATATGTGTAACTTCTTGTTCATAGCCATCTTTTTAATGGGTTATTGCCATTCTTAAGCTAACTTGTCAAAATTTGAGATATTGTGAGTTTTCTTGTGTTTTTTGCCGTATTTTGGTTGCAGGTGTGGTGCAGGCACATTTTTAGGAGTGCAGGCACATTTTTAGGAGCGCAAGCACATTTTTTTGTGGCGTACATGCCTTTTGGGTGGTGCATGTACACTATCAAAACCTGGCTCTCTATTTATCGACCCTGACACATACACACTAACCCCAGTGCACATACCCTAACTAGCGCGTAGATGCAATAACTTGGGCAAAAACACATTTTCATACTATACCTTCACTGTAACTCAAAACCTGTCAGATCGGTGCGTACACCCTAACCTGAGCGCACACGCTATTTTAGTGGCACAAACACATTTTTGGTGGCACAAGCATTCTATCGAAAACCGGGACTATTTTACAAAGCGGTGGCGCATAGGTATTTCTGTGTACAGACGTTCTATCTAAAATTTCACCTATTTTTATCACAGGTAGCGCATACACTCTTTTTATGGTGCACACGCCTCTCGGGTGGTACGTAGGTGCACGGTAAGTCGAAATTACACAGAGTGGCGCACATGTCTTTTGGTGGTGCACACACCTCTCGAGTGGCACACATGTATTTTTAGTGGCACACATGCCTTTCTGGTGGTGCAAGTGTCTCTGTAAGGGGGCGCACATGCATAAAGGGGGTGCAGTATATCTGTTTAATCCAGTTTTGGTTACAACTTTTTAGTGCTCCTTGTTTTGATCATAACTTTTGACTCGTTAACTGTTTTCGAGTTTGAATAAGTGTTGGAAAGATAACAGAGTGTACTTTGCGAGGGAAATTCCAAAATTTAGATACCTTTGGTATACTATCTTCTATCACAAAACTCCCAAAATGCCCCGGAGACCTCCAAAAATGCAAATTACTAAAAACTGCTAAAAAAGTGCAAAAAATTGGATTTCTAGAATTTTTTGATTTTCTTGGTTTTCTAATTCTTGCAGGTTTTATCTAATCACATACTCATTTTTGCAGGATGTTTTTACATGCTTTTACTTGATTAAATAAACTTTGCATGTTTACTTATAGGAATAAGATCGTGTATGCTCTTCCCTCGTGTCCCTTGGGGCGATCTTGGGAATCAGAAACAATTCTTAGTTCCTTTTTATGCTTTGAGGTTGTTAGGAATATTTTGAATTGGAATTGGTTAACTTGGTGTATTTGAATTAAAGTGTTTTTCCATTTGATATCTTTTTTTGGATTTTGAGGACATCACGTATGCTCTTCTCTTGCGTCCTTGGGCAATCTGGAGAATCAGAAATGGTGCCTTCTCTTTTGATGGAAAACTACTAAAAATCGTCATACAGGACCAAAACGCCATCACTTTTCAAAGAACGGAGGAATCAAAATGAAGTCAAAAACTACTAATACAGTTGTTATACAGGTTGCCAAAAGGTGTTTCGAGCAAACCACACCTAATTAAACAAGATAAAATGAACAACATATTCAAAACACTGTATTACAGGTTTTAGAAAAGGGTACGTCCCTCTCCACTCAACTGGAACATAACCCCTTTGGCATAATGCATTAAGATACAACAATGGGGGTGGTTCTAGGAACCCCAAAGTAGTCCACGTAAGAGGGAACCTTGTGGACAAAACAGGAAGTGCTCGCACTACCTATCTAACTAGTGATTCCTTTGTGAGATAGCGTTACAAGTTGTCCCTATGTGACCCTTTTAAGTACACGATGGATGCATTTACTGCCCACTGTGCTTGAAGGGGGCAAAGTTGAGATACTCCCAAACTAGTTAGTGTGACTTTTTGGGTAAATCACCCCGCTCGTGGACAACTTTGTAACACCTAGGACGAGAGAACCACCTAGGAAAATATACTTTGGCCAGGAGCCCACTTTGACCATTCTAAAACAGTGTTGAGTTGTGAACCATCTTTTCATCGCGAAACGTGTGATGCGTTACTTTCACTTAGTTTTTCACTTGCCTTAAGGTGAGGCGAAACTCTGTCGAAGTGAAGCCAACATTTTTCATCCTCATTTTGATTTGCTTCCTTCACATTCTTTTGACATTTTGTTGATCAAAATAAGGGTGACTACCTATGTGTTACCAATCGATTGTTTCTGCCACTTTTTTGTCTGTTTATGCCCATCCATGTTTACGGCTAGGTAAGTTAAATGTCTAAAGTGTGCGGAGGCGTATTCATATCATTGGTGGCCTTTGTGATCTTGATACCCACGTCAGGATTGTCATCATCATTAGGATCAATTCATCATTTTATCTCCCTTTGACATGTTACCTCGTTTGCATTGTCTTGACATAATTAAGATACTTATGTCACGTTTCTCGTAAACATGATCTAAGTGTCCACATTGTGGCATTACGCTGCCCACATTTTAACACATCCTTAGTATACTTTGAATTAGTTTGATTTCAAAAATTGTCCCAAATCTTGAAAGGTGTCACTTACTTTGTTTGTGTCGTTTCGATACCACTTTGGCACTAATATCTCACTTCTTCACGAAGCTTGATAGACGTGTCCAATTGGTGTGGTTACATGGCTTACATTTGTAAACCTTGTCCTTTAACATTTAGGCCTTGTTGGTTGTTGAACTTGTCATGATATCCTTTGATTGGGAGTTACATCTACCCTTTGTTAATATTTATGCCATGTTCATTTCAAGCTTGACATAAATATTGACATTGTGTTGATCACCTTTACATCGAACTTTACACATGCATTTTCATATGGTGTATTTCCTTGTTGATTGGCTTTGTGTTTCACACTTCCATGATTGTTTCTTGTGATTATTCATTCAGAAAACTTATTTTCTAGGACAATCCCTTTTTATCTCATTGATATTGTGTCATCACGATGTCTATTTTCCTTAGACCTTGAGAAAATCACGCATGCATATCAATACTTATGAAATGTCTAGCTGGTTTTCCTTATGCTACCAAAATCAACATGTCACTTCCTTCCCTTTGAAGGAGTTCCATCACACTTTCTAAATATAGACATTTGTGCTTAAAACAGTGCCAAAATGACTGACTATCATGCGGTTCCCCATACTTACAAAAATACGGAATCTAAGTTTAGCAATTCAAATCAAAATATTCCCATTACAACTAAACCTCGTTTGGTTCTTCGTGCTAGAGAGCCCATACGGATAACTCATTCCCCACCTTCATCTCATAGTAGGTGGTATGTTTTAGTAACATTTCCTTCTTCTTGAGGATTCCAATCCAAACATTTCTTCTGATTCTTCTAATGATTCGGATCCAAACTACTATTCAGATCCAAACTACTATTCGGATTCATCTAATTTGACTCCTAAGTCATCTAATGCGACTCCTATGTCATGGTCCTCCCTATCTTTGTAGGAACCTCTTCATCATACATTTAATATGACTCCTACATCGCGGTCCTCCCTTTCTTCACAGGACCCCTTTTATCAGTCGCCTCAATGACGTCTTCTTCCTTTGAAGATACGTGTGACTCCAAATCCCTCCAATCAAACATCTAATACAATTCTTGAATCACGGTCCTCTCTTTCTTTATAGGACCCTTATTATTATTCATCTGATGTGATTCTTGAATCATGGTCCTCCCCTTCTTCACAGGACCTTCATCAATCACCCCTAATAAGTCTTCCTTCTTTGAAGATTCGTGTGACTCAAAGTCCTTTGAGTCAAATATTTGAATCAACCCATGCGTCACAATCTATAGAATTTGGACTTAATCCTACTAGTTTATAGATGATATACCATCATATAGGTAGGTCCACACCACCTTCTTCTACTCCTGAGACATCTAGCTACACATATTCTTCGTCCCCCACATCATCTTCTTCTATCAATAATCATCAAACATCTTCTAAGTCTTCCACACCAAGTGAACCTCTTTCTTCCAATCAACCCCTAGTGATCGATCAACAACTCATACTGATTGACCTCTTTCAGAATGAAGAAACAATTAGGGAATTTATAGGGGCACATGAAGATATTCCTTTAGAAGATTATGAGAAAGGATTCTCTTTAGACTTCGATGCACCCACATATTCTGAGAAAAATGTTGATTCCTTTTATCAAGAAATGGAGGAAGAGCCTCAGATCATGTAACTTGATCCTCCTCTTATTATTCCATCTTCACATTCTTCATTATGTGATGAAACTCCTTAGTCTTGCATTGATCCATGGCCTATCTTCTCATCACCCAATAACTCTTTTTCTATCATAATTCCTCAATCACAATCTCTTATGGGGTCAACACCAAGTATCCCTTCATCTTCATCTGGGTGTGGGTCACCTTCTAGTAGCCCTTCTTCTTCTATTCTTGGGGCATGCCCAACTAGCCCCTTATCTTCTAGGTATGGATCTCCCCGGGTAGTCCATCATCTTCTATTCTTGGGCCACATCCTAATATCCCATCATCTTACATCTATGGGTCACGTCCTAGTATCCCTTCTTCTTCTATTCTTGGGCCACATCCTAGCAGCCCTTCATCTTCTATCTATGGGTCACGTCCTAGTAGCCCTTCTTCTTCTATTCTTGGGCCACATCCTAGCAGCCCTTCATCTTCTATCTATGGGTCACCTCCTAGTAGCCCATCCTCTTTAATTCTTAGACCATATCTATTTCATCCATCACATATTTATTCTATCAATGGTTGTGGCAAGCCCATGGTCATTTCTCGCACTAGTTCTAAATGTCCATGTTCACTTTCTTCTCCTTCTTGGGAACAGACAAGTCACATGTTAGCTTATAAGAAACCCAAATAGTTTCTTAATCAAGCTCAGATAAAAACTACAAAGATCTCTATAGCTCCCAATAAATCAAACAATCTCAAAATTCAAAATCAAGTGCGATTCAAGAATGCGCACCAACGTAACCATCAAGTATGGTGCAAAGTGCGTAAACCTTTGGATGGGGAATTAAATCTCCCACATATGAAATCCATGTTTCAGAACAAATCACAGTCATTTATTGAGTGTGAACTCACCTTGATCATCGAGATCGGGGATAATATCACTCTTAATAAAAAAACATGCCTAGTCTCCCTTATCAAGGAAGTCGCAAACATTTTTGTTTGATCTTACCACACAGAGTGACTTTGTTAGTCCTAACCTCTTAAAATTGTCAAAAATAAAAAACAATTCAAAAATACAAAAACATTGAGAAAACACAACAAAAATCAAAGGTACAAAGATCAAACATTGCAATCAGGTATTGTGTACACATGGATGTTTCTTTCTTCCCTTCCTTGCTATTCTTCTACAAGTCTCCCTACCATTTTCATCCCTTTGATGATGTTTTGGTTAGCTTATTTACACGCATTTTGTGACATTTATCTCTATGGTATTCGTTTGACCCTTATCTTTTATCACCTTGGTAAATTAAAGAATGACTAACCTCTTAGAGATCTTATCACATTCAAAATCTATTAAATTTTTGCAAAGAACTTTTGGACATATTTTTGACACTAGCCAATGTTGTCATCACAATCTCATCCACCTCCTTCCATCAAGTCATTGGTGGTTCTTAACCCCTTGTCAAGCAAGAGAGCTAAAATAAGTTTTTAGAAATCAAAAGAAACAAAATCAATAAAAAATCAAAAGCTAAAAGCTACAAAGCAAAAGAAAATTGATATATTACTCTCTCTTGGGGTATTTCCAATAATCTCTATCGAGGCTATGGATTCCTAACTAGAAATAGAGAAATGTTGCAATTATAATCAAATGCATCTTCCTCGGGCTATGGATGGGCCTTTGGGTGCAGCGAAGCAATGTACGACTATCATTTCACCATCCATTTGGAAAATTGCCTTTCGCAATCAATCATCCCAACACATTGGCTAGGGCGTATTCACTTGTTGTCTATTAAATCTTCCCTTCAAGAGGTAATAAATTCCATGTGCACACACTGGATCTCTATGAGTAAATAGGATTAGTATGTTACCAAGTGTCTTTTTTGGACCTTTTTCAGAATCTTACTCTAGTCCATATCTCGTCTCACGATTTGTGCCTTTGGCTAATCACTTCTTCATCACAAGGCTTCTAAGCTACATTCATATCATTCACATCATTCTTCTACTTCGTTTAGAATATCCATGTGTATAAGATTACCTTTTTCCAAATTTTCGGACACCTTTTTCCTCTTTCACAAAAACAATCTTCTCTTTCCTTTCTATCATGTGTCTTTGTTAGGCCAACTTACGCTGGGGGCATCCTGCTTCTTTCCATCACTTCATTGGTTTACATTCACCATCATGTTGAACCTATCCATAATGGCCTTGGGTCCCACTTCTACCTGTGAAGAGTTTTCCTTTGAATACTCCCACCTAATCGTTGGGGCATTTTTGCATCTTCACCTTTCTCATACGCATGTGGCCTTATTCCCTTGTACATCCCATCTATCGCTAGGGGCATCCACACTTCCTCATCTTCCTGTACATAGTTTCAGAAAATTTTCAAAAAAATAAAAACATTCAAATATGTTAGAATCATCAAAAACATTCAAATATGTTAGAAAAACCAAAACATTCAAATATGTTAGAAAAATAATAAAAAAACATTCAAATATGTTTAAGAAAAATTCTAAAAATATAAAAACATCCTACAAAATGTTGCTCTTTGGTTCTCACATGTTCATGTGCGTGACTCATGGATCATCTTGATCTACCTCCATCAACAAAAGTTAGGCTGCTTACTTTGTCTATACTCTGGGGCACAACGAGTTTCTGGTACTATTTCATAGTGCACATTACTTTTCATCAGACCAAAGTGTCCTCCATTTTCCCTTTGCATGTATCCTTGCTTAGGGCACCATCATTAACCCTTGTCATTAATTCAAATAGGTTGGAATTGAAGCTTGATAACAAAAACATTACATTATGTTTCTCTGTTAGGTTAGCTTGTTTACTTTCTCGTATTGCATTGCATTTTGTATGTTGCATGGAGTTAAGCATCTTTTACTTTCTCATATTGCATTGCATTTTTGTATGTTGTATGGAGTTGGTGTTTTCAGCAATGGGAAATATTTTGTAGTATGGCTTTTCATGTCATTCTACCTTTTTCGTATGCTTATATTTTTCATAAAGACCAATGACGTAGCTCCTATGGTAATATGATGACATCACAATTGTTCCACTACACGGTAGCTAGAGGTTAAGCTCTTCTCTCCCCCCTCCATATTTCTTCTCAATCACCTTCTCCTCACCCCTATTTTTCTCTCTCATTGGGGCATCCTACCCCTTCCTATTCTTCTATCTATCTCTCCTCTTTTTCGATCATCGATCGGCTTCTTTCATCACCCCATCGACCCTCGAGGGGGCATCTCTCCCTCCTACTAATTTTTCTTCTATCCCTTCAAAATTTTCTTCCGTCTACTATCTTTGAAGTGGTGTCACTTACGCCACCCCAAAGAGGGGCAAATGTAGACACCCATAATTACACCCAAGAAATTTAAATAATTAAATTGTGCTAATTATCCCCTTTCTCACAAGTCGATGACATATCATCAAAATTGCTCATATTCCCTCTTATTTTTAATTAATTACAATACACTAATTGATTAAGTCGCCTATCCACTAACAACCTAATTAACGACCTTCCGTTAATTATTCACCCCTTCTATCTAGACTAATTAATTATTATTAATTAATTAGCCTTTCACTTCATTTAACTAATAAATCAATATTTAATTGATTTAATCCCCTTCTAATAGCCTAAATCATACTAATATTCCTCTAATTAGCTTCTATAAGCTTACATCTACCTATTAGTTAATCACCTTTGATTAATTAAAACACCCCCAACTCCCATGACTTGCTAAGCATAAATTAAACCCTTCTAAAGTAAGGTTACCTTTAATAAAGCAACCTTATCCATTCCTAATCATGTTTTACCTTTATCCCACATGCAAAGGGATGAAGTGTTTCCTTTATCCATTGGGCTATATAAGGAGCCCTCCTTCTACCTTTATACCTACACCTAAACTTCTTAAGAGAGCAAATGCAAAGCATATAGCAAAGAGACTAAGAGCTTGCATTTTGTCTTCTTGAGAGTTCATCATCTCGAAGAGTTAATCCTCTTTCTTAAAGTGATTAGGTCATATGGGAGGTGTCAAAAGGGTCTTGTAGCCCAACTTTGACTAGCCCTCATTCCTAGGTTCTTGGAACATTAAGGACAACCATTTTTGATAGCCATGGAGCCTACCTAGGTTCTTTCATTTATTTGTTGTTAGAGAATAGAGGAATTTTAGATGTTTAAACATTGTTAGGTTCAAAGTCTTGTATTAATAAATTTTTAGCATCTAACCCTTGTTTAATTCTTATCATGATGGTGCTTAGTATGTTGTTTAATTATTGCTAATTAAGACTATTTAGGTGTTAGTCTTTTATTCACATTTAGCATTAGTTTAAAAACAACACATGCACAAAAATCCTTTAACTCTTGTGGATAAAAACCATCATGGTTTGATCCTAATATAATTTATGCCTACCATTGTACCCCTAGTCATCATAATGAATATTGTAAGGCCTTCTAAACTATCATCCATAATCTCATTAAATAAGATGATCTTCTCATCAAAGAGGATCCGCCTCTTCCCTCTACTAGCTCATCCATAACCAATCCCACTTCTCCATCCCAATATTCATCTACTAAGACTTCTAAATATCCTCATTCATCTAGAACCTTTGTTTCCATTCCTCCTTCAAACACTACTTCACCCAAAGAAGGTCCTCCTCTCTTTATCAATGTCATTGATTACCACCCGTTCACATCCCCAAGAATTTGAAGCACCGAATCCATCTAAACCAAAGGTTGTTGTCACCGCTCCCTCTAGTGAGCCTAATCCCCCTTTTTAATCAAAACCTAAAGTGTCCATATTAGCTACCCCATAACCCGATGCTATTAAAAAAAGTGTTGTGAAACAACTTCATCATGCCCAGTCAAGATGTCACTCTATGAGTTAGTGCAAAGCCCCCGATCATAGGTAATCTCTCATGGAAGCTCTAAAATGTATCCCCACCTCTAGTAATGAGACTCAAACTTTTGAAATATATTTTTGGAATGCTCACTTCTTTTTCCACCATATCTTTTGAAAATTATGAAATACTTGACATATCACCGAAGACCACGACGTACCACTTTTCATTACCACACATATCAATGATACATTCATCTAGTGTTCTATGATAGAAAACAAAGCCAACATTAATATCATCTCATCCCACACCTTTACCCAACAAAAGCTCCCAAATTCTGTTGTCACCCGAATTCCCACCATCCTTCTTCAATGATGCCTTTACTCCTACATTGGGAAGGGCCATCCTCCCTATCCGCGTTGGTGAAAAACTCCTCCACGAGGTCTTTTATATCATAGAAGGGGATTTTTAATAAAATATCCTACTTGGATGACCATGGATTCATGCCATGCATTGTGTTCCTTGTACCCTCCATCGCTACATCAAGTATGAAAATGAGGGGAAAATCCTAAATCTACCTACGAAACACCTCCATTCAAATCATGTCACATGAATTATCAACCTAACGATGTGCTCATCCCAAAACCTGACTCTTCTAAAGTATCTACTAGCTCATTCATTTCTGCACCTAAGATTCCTAATGATGACTCGAGGACAAAGTGATGGATCATCTCTTCTTTGGGGAGTATCACCTCCTCACCCTTAATGCTTTTCCTACACCTCATCAACATGGAAGACCCAAAAAATATCCAATGTATCAATCTCATGTCGGGGATGTCATTTCATTTAGACCACCTCATCTTCAAACCAATCTAATATATGGAGGCATCAACCAACCTTCTTCTCACATCGACACTCAACCGTTTCACCTGATTCTTAGACATTTCTTTGAAATTGACGAAATAGATAGGGTAATGGGCATATGAGGAATACCTGTTGAAATTTTGGTTGTTGGGTTGTTGCACGCGTATGAATTTTGAATCCACAACTGATCATGAGAGCTTCCTTTTGGCTAGGAGGAACTACCTAAAATGGAACACAAGACCACCAGAAAGAGTTAAACAATATGTGTAGTGAAATGCCTAGTGTGTGCTAGATCCGGGAAGTGTGATACTTCCTAGCAGATTTGTCAGTCCACTGTTTAAAACAATTTAATGTTGGTAAAGAAGTAAATCCTATTGTAATTTGAAATGATTTAGGTATCTCACTTAAAACACAATAAGAAAGATCTAATCTAACAGCTAGGTTGAGATAAGATCCAAAGGTCAAATAAGCCGGTTACGGGGTCTCGCAGTCTAATAGAGGTTTTAGGCGCAGTCACGGTGAATAAGGGTGATGTGGGAATAAGGGGGTAAGTCACATTGCAGGTTGTATTGGTAAATAGAGACCAACGATAGTTAAGGGTGACCAATGCCGGTTGGGGAGAACCGGTGCCGGTTACTATGGAAAACTGGGAATGCCACAAAATGAGCTTTGGATCTCCCTTATGATTGCACAAGGGACTAGGCTGGTCGGAATGAGGTATTAGGTGTATGGATGGGGTTTGGTGAGGTTTTAATGGGGATATGGAGGGTGAGTATTAAAGGAGGTCAATGGGTGGCTAGGAAAATAAAGGATGAAGATACAATAATTAAGAGAATGAACCCAAGGAGTAAATTGTTCTACTTACTTGAAATATGGTTACGGGTGCCTATGAGTGATGGATGAAGGTGCTTTGGTAAGAGGTTGAATCTTTGTTGAGGATCACCAAATGTTGGAAAGCTCCCTGCATGGGATGCATGTGCATTCCTTTTTACCTAGTTGGATCAAATATATCTTTGGGTGATTCTTTGGATGGTTACCGAGTGAATCTTTGGATGTCCGTACAAGAGAAAATGCTTGATCTCCTTCCTTGTATGTGTGTTCTTGTGGAAATTGGTTTTCAAAAGATGTGATATCTCTCAGAATGTCTTAATGTTTTTATAACCTCCAAAATAAGGTTGTTTTGGGGATTAAAAGGTGACCGATGGTGGTTCTGGCTTAACCGGCGATGGTTAGGGGTAACCGGCATCGGTCAAGGTGGGATTTCCTAGGTTTACTAAACTAGGTAGATCCCCTTGATTTTATGGGATCTCATGTTGTTAACCCGCGGATTAGGATGGAAGCTTCTTGTAAGCATGCGGGAATGTGGTTAGAGGGAATGTAGGCATTGATTTTTAGGGTTTGGGTAAGTCTTAGTTAGTTATGGCAACTTACTAAGAATAGGTCTTAGGGTGAGTTGGCTTGATGAGGTGTCTAGGTGAGGTGTAAGTGTGGGCATTATCTAAATTAAGATATTTAAATAATAAATATGGTGAGGATAATGAATTAATTTTATTAAATTAATTAAATTAATATTAGTGGGGTGAAGGGGGCCATGACTAGGTGAATGTGATGAAGGTATTTATTTGTCGATGGACCAAAGGGGAGTGTGACCTAATTTTGGTGTCTACATTTTTACCTTTTTGTTGCATAGATTGTATTGGTAAGAGATGCTAAAAAAATAAAATGTGGTTGCCCCATGTATGGGTGAAGGTGATCCCCCTCAAACCAAGAACTGATGAGGCAGAAGGCAAAATTGGTGAGTGGTTTGATAAAAGGTAAATGTGATGAAAAGGAAGGTGGGTAATAGGGGAAAAAAGGAGCCATGTCTACTCGGGTAATCTAGGTAATGGGTCAGGGTCAAAGGTAGTAATAGTCAAACACATGCACATGTATAAACTGCAACATAGTACCAGTTTGAAGAGCAGGAAAAATCTACATTGTCTAAGGTCGATAGGTTTATCCAAACAAGGTCGAAGTGATTCCGGTATCCAAGGTATAGGATATGGTTAGGAAGCACAACATAGGTTAGGTGCAGGAATGTTTAGGTATGTTTGGTACACCCAAGGTAGGGTCAGGATAAATAGTCATGGAAAGAGGCAAGGTAAGGTCATTAGGTCAATCAACACAGGTAATAGTGCCGTAAGTTATAGCAAACACATGAGGTCAAGGGTCACTAGTGATGGATCAGGTCTAAATATCTAGGTCACGACATAGGTAAGGCCAAGGTATGGGTAAAATAATGAGTCCCCAAAGGAGGACAAAGGTAGGTAGTAAATGATGAGGTCAAGAGGGTGAGGTAAATAGTCAGGGTAAAGGTTGGGTGAGGGAAATGGTCAGGGTAAAGGGTAGGTGTGGAAAAAAAAGGAGGGATAGGTGGGGTAATAGGGTAAAATGTTGGGTTTTGTGCAAGAGAGGGTGATCGATCTTTGGTCGGGAATAGCGAGGCGGTATAGTGAAACCAACCACGGTAAGGTAGGGCACGCGACCGATGCTAGTGAAGGTTAAACCGGCATTGGTTAGGTCAGGTTTGTTATAAAAACAAAAAATCCATGTTTTTTTTATTCATTTGTCATATAACGAATTGAGAAAATGACAAAAGAGAGAGAAAAGAGGGAAAAGTTTCCAGACGAGAATGGAGTGTTGAGTTGGCAGTCTAAATGATGGGTGATTGGTTGGTGAGAGGCGGGTCCATAGGATCGGTGTGTGTGATTTGATCGGTTGGAGACGCGGGTAGAGATTTGGTGATTTGTTGTTGTGATATGGATAGAAATTAGGTGAGTTAGGCATAATGGAGTTAGTTTGAACCCAACATGGATCGAGTCAGGTTGGTTTAGGCATGGTAGAGTCAGGTTGGTTTAGGCATGGTGGAGTCAGGTTTGTGATCTAGGCATGATTGATTTTTAAAGTGGTTGGGGTTGTGATTCATTAATTTGTATAATGAATGATAATATGGGTCATGTGTGAGATGTGTTATAATATACGCATGATGATGGTAAAGACATGGTAGTCATAATAAATGTATGTTGTGATGAGGATTAAAAAATGAAGCAACTTATTATGTATGTGGTTTAATATCCAATTTGGGATATAAAAGGGAAAATAAGTGGGGTATGATGTAATGTTAGGAAGATGAAAGATGAATTGTTTAGGGTAGAGAGTGGCCGAGCTAACCTCCAAGGGCCCCATGCCCTCGGAGTGCTGCCTACATAGTCCCGCGAAAAGGGACCTCAGGCCGATGTAGTTCTCCCATAAGCTAGGGAAGAATATGAGGGGGTATGAAAATGAGTTGGTATGAAAATGAATTGGGGGTATGAAGAATTTTAGGCATGTTGTGGGTTTAGGTTTGTTAGGTGTGTGTGGGTTATAGGAAAATTGGTATAAGTGATGTTGATTGTGGAAAAAGAAGAAGATTACCCCAAAGGTATAAGGTAGTCAAAATGTAAATAACGACGTTTAAAAGATAAGAGGAGGTAATAAAGCCACATAATTGGTTAGGATCATACCGAGTAGATCATACCTTGGAGGAGGTGATGAACGTAAGACCCTAAAGACATTGCATGATTGATTGTTCTAAGGTGAAAATTAGTCACATGATCACCAAATGTCTTGGTTTCCAAGAGGTCCCTTGAGGCGGTAGGAAATGGGAGTGGGAATGGTAAGAGGGGTGAAAGGTGGGTAATTTGATATGATATGAGGTAGCATGCTCTTTGGGCAAGAGATCCAAGGTCACAATGGGCAAGTCCATGACTAAAAAGTTTTCTATTTTGAATTATATTTGAGATAGATTGATCGATGTGGGAAGTCTATATGGGATGAGGAAATTAACTCCTTGAGGTCTTCGTGAAGCTGATCGATGCGGGAAGCTTCCACTTTTCTTTTTCTTTTTTTATTTTTTTATTTTTTTTAGCTTTACATAGTTGTCGTTCAAGGGAGCAGTCTATTTACAATAGTGATTGCTGAGAGGAAGATGTCCTTTTGAGGGAGTCATCTTTTTGTTATAAGTTTGACTCAAGGAGTTGGGTCCCATGTGAGGGATTTGAAGTCATGGACAAGACCAAGGTGAAGAATAGGACTCTTATTCAAAAAGTAGGGTGAAATGATCATGGGATCTGATTTAAAGGTAGACGAAAAAGTATCCATGAGAATCATGCTATGTGTATATGTGTGGTACACATATTCAAGAGAATATGACAAGTGATGGTACCCACATGATTCTTTTTAATCGTTAGTGAGGTGTATGAAGTGGATAGTGCTCAAGGGACGAGCATGGAAAGAAGCAAAAGGTGAGGTAGGACTAAAAGTCAACAATAGAATGGTCAAAGATGCAAGGTGTTAAGGGGTTTAGGTTCGGGTTTACCATCGAGTGAAGATAAACGATAAGCACCTAATCCATAAGTATGAGTCACGATGTATGGTCCAAGCCAATTAGGAGAAAATTTACCCCATTTAATTTTTTTTGCTTTGGTTACATGTTGATTTTCTTTCAGGACAAGGTCACCGACTTGGAAGGTTCATTCATGGACATGTTTGTCATAGGCACGTTTGATACATTTTTGGTAAAATTGAAGGTGATCAAGAGCATTAAGATGACATTCGTCTAATAACTCAAGTTGTGCTAAACGGTCTTGACGAAAGTCATCATCATTGAGCATGTCATGGAGAGAAATGCAGAGTGAGGGAATCTGGACTTGAGAGGTAGAACAACCTCTATCTGTAGACCCAGAGAAAAGGTGTGGCGTAGTGGAGTGAATACTAGTGTGGTATGCCCACGAGGGAAAAAGGAAAGTGCGTATGCCAATCCTTCTGGTATCGTTAACCACTTTCATGAGATTTCTTTTAGGGTTTTGTTAGTGGATTTGGCTTGGCCATTGGTTTGTGGGTAATAAAGTGATGATAAACTTATTTGAATGCCAAAGGTGTCACAAAGATTCGCAATTTTTGTTTTTGAATTGTTTTCATTATCGGTGATGAGGTGATGAGGAACACCAAAGTGACAAATGATGTGATGATTGATGAACTCACAGATTTTCTCATATTTTTTTGGAGATGAGTGGTATGGCTTCGACCCATTTTGTGTAGTATTTGGTAGCAGTGATGATCCATTGATGGCGCTAGGAAGAATGGGGTTGATCTCTTTGACAAGATCCAAACCCCATTGAGAGAAGGGCCAAAGGTCATGGGTGACCTATAAGGCATGACTGGGTGTGTGATGAAGGTTGGCATGTTGTTGGAATTTTACACAATGCTTGACATAGTCGCAACAATCATGGTTAAGGGTCAGCTAGTAATAGCCTAGATGAAGAATACACTTAGCCATAGTAAGGCCACTAAAGTGACCTCCACATATGCCATCATGAACTTCCTTAATGGTATAAGGAATTTCAAAACTTGTGAGGCATCGTAAGAGAATACCATCAAAGCTGCACTTATAGAGGAGGCCCCCATGATGACATAACGAGAGACCTTTTTAAGGAAGGCGCGTTATCTATTATAGGTGAGATCAGGGGGTAAGATGGAGAGAGAAAGATAGTTGGAGTATTGTTTGTACCAAAGGTCACTCGGGTCAAGGTGACGGTTCCAATGGAGGAAACATTTTGAGGTAAGAGGGTGATTAGAGTCATTTTATGGTGACAAAGATTTTAGAATTGACGGGTAAAGCGGGTATTTGAGAAGCAAGTAGGCAATGGTGTCGTAAATTTGTTGGTATAACGAGGGACGGTTTGTAGGGTAGAGGGCGTAACAGTCAAAGGTGGTCAAAAGTATGTCTACATGATGTTTATACTTTTGAAGTATCTCATTACGACATTGGTATATACCATTGACTTGGTTTACAACCAATTGAGAATCACCAAAGATGTTGATTGATTTGACATCTAGGGCATAGGCGGCTTGGAGACCTAATACGAGTGCTTCGTATTTGGTGATATTGTTTGTACAATCAAAATATAGTTTGAAAGACAAAGGCATGGGCTCACCATCAAGAAGAATGAGGATAATACTAGCCCCACCCCCACGCTGAAACTTAGAACCATCGAAGAAGAGCGTCATTTGATAGGCGGGTTCATCCAAGGAAAGGGTAGTAATTGACTCATCTGGAAAGTCAAAATTAGAGGGTTGATCCTCGGTAATAGGTGCATCGGCCAATTGGTCGGCAATAGCTTGGCCCTTGATGGAATTTTGATGAATGAATTCAAGGTCAAGGTCAAATAAAGCATAAGCCGATTGTGCGGCACGTTGATTTTGATAAGTCTTAGCATACATGAAGTGTAAGGGGTCGGTGTTGGTCACAACATAGGTTTTGTGGTTGAGTAGGTAATGGTAGAGTGTGGTGGCAAAAAAAACTAAGGCTAAGCAAATTTTTTCAAAATGGGTGTATTGGGTTTCATAGTCCAAAAGAGTAAAACTTATATAATAAACTGCGTGCTCCTGTGTTGTTCATCTCGATGAGTGAGCATGGCTCTCAAGGAATGACCAGAATTTGAGATGTATAGGTAGAAAGGTTGATCATCTTTAGGTGGAATGAGTACGGGTGGTTGGAGAAGGTATTGTTTTAGGGCCTCAAAATATTTGTGGCATTCATTATCCCATTTAAAGGATACGTCCTTCTTGAGAAAATGATGAAATGGTTGAAACCGATCAAATAATTGTGAAATGACACGACGAATAGACTACAAATTTCCTTCGCAGGCTACGAGAGTTGTCTAAGGTTAGTAGGCGGAGGTATTTCGAGAATGGCCTTGAATTTAGTAGGGTCAAATTCTATACCACGTAGGGAAAATATAAATCCCAGGATTTTTCCTGAGAGGACCGTGAAGACGCACTTCTTAGGTGAAGACAAACACAATATTTAATGAGACGGTAAAAAACGGTTTTGAGGATGGCAAGGTGCCCGGAGCAGAATTTAGATTTGGCCAGGAGATCATCCATGTAATCTTCGAATATATGATGCATGATATCATGGAAGATGTAATTCATAGCCCTTGATATGTGGCACCAAAGCATTTTTAAGGCCAAAAGGCATGACTCGAGTGTAGAAGGTCCCACAAGGGGTGATGAATGATTTTTGTGTTGATCCTCTGGGGTAAACAAGATTTGGTTATAATTCGAGAAGCCATCCATGAGTGATAACATCTCGTGACCAGTAGTAAGGTCAACCGGTTGGTCAATACCGAGGTAAGGGAAGTTGTATTTTGGGTAGACTAGGTTGAGGTCATGGAAATCCATGCAAATGCATAGTCCCTTGTCACTTTAGTGACAGGACAATGTTAGAAATCCAATGAGGATAATCAATGAGTAATATGAAGGAAACAGAAAGAAGGCATTGAAGTTCTTCTTTGACGAGAAGGGCAATACGAGGGTGCATTTTCCTCAGCTTTTGTTTGATGGGTTTGACATCAGGAATGGTTACGATATTATGGACCACTATGGTGGGGTATATACTAGGCATGTCTAAATAAGACCAAGCAAAATCATGGTTATGATCTTTGAGAAAAGAGGTGATGGCTTCTGTTGATCAATAGCATCCAAAGATTGATAGATCTTTAGGATGTGTGGGTCGTCCGAGGAGTATGAATGCTGATTTTGATATTCGATTCATTCAACATGGTTTACATCTCGGAGGGTAACGACTAATGAATATATGAGTCTTCTACACCAAAGTATGTGACTATGGATTTATCATCCTAACATTAAATGACGTTAAGTGAAGGTGTATCATCATCGATCATTTCAGGATACGGGAAAAAAAGAGAGGAAGGAGCCTCACCCTCATGTTGATAAGTCAAAGGCCCCAATGAAATGGTGTTTATGAAAAAAAAGTTAGGAGGGATAGATTGGATCCATCGACTTCGTCGACGAAGGCGGTGATGAAGGCGGAATGGGTGAAGAAGGTGGAGAAGGGTTGATGTCCTTGATGAGTTCAATGCGGGCTTGTTTGGTAGGTGGTTTAGGAAAGATGATACCACTACAATTGTTATGTTTGTGGGTGGTACATGGAATAATGGTATGACAACCTTTCTTGTAAAAGCCAAAACCAAAACCCTTCCATGCACATCAGTGTAGGAAGGTGTGGGAAAAGCTGTGATTGGTGAGCGATCGTAAGTCACCAAAAAATGGGTGGGTTTGCGATGGTGGTTTGAGTGTGTAAGTGGTAGTATCAAGTCCCCCATAGGTGAGATTGGTACGAAGATGAGGAGGACCATAAAGGAGGCATTCTCCTATGCGGTGATCATAGCGAGGGTGTTGGTGAAGAATTCCATACTCTTGTGGAGTAAGGAATGTGTTGACACTATATAGGTGGTATTCCCCCAGAGTGAGGCATTGAAAAACACCTTCCAAGGGATCGGTGGTTGGTATGTGGGTAGCAGGAATAGATGATGTGTCGAGGTCAATGTGGAGGTGGAGTTAAGCAGATTGGGAGACTGATGGGTTGGCCGTGGAGGTTATGGCGGTGGTAGGAGTGGAAGAGGCATGTGCGGTGGAGGTGGTGGTGAACTCTGGTAAGTGGAGGCATAGGTGAAGTGGTAGGGGTCATGGAGGTAGACACCTTAATGGGTATGAGCATGTCATTAGGTTGGTAAAGCATGTTGCATGTTTTAAAAGGTGATGGATCAGCTGGGATAGTGTAGGTGTGTCCTCATGCTCAAACTTTACACAATGATGCAAAGTGGAAGGAACGAAACCCATGACATGAATCCAGGGGTCTGTCAAGCAACAAGTTATATTGAAATTATCCCTCCAAAATGTAAAATAGTGCAGGATAGAGCGGGGCCCCATGCAAACATGGAGGATGATGGTGCCTAGTGTAGAGGTGATAGCGTCGTTGAATGAACGCAACATGACGGGATGTTTATGCATGTAATTGTCAGGTATGCACATTTGAGTGAATGCATGGGATGAAATGATATTAATACTAGCACCCCCATCAATCATTACACATTGTACACGTATATCATCGATGTGGACAAAGATGAAGAGGGTTGGGTTTGGGTCATCTGTTTGGTGTGGTGTGATCTCTTCCTCTGAGAAGCTAAGGGAGGCTATTTGGTGAGTAGGGTGAGGTGTGGATAAAGGTGGTAATTTGGTGAGAGAGGCTACATGATGGGGTGTGATAATGGAGGCTACGGGTGTAGGGTCATTGGGTAAAACCTCAATAGATTGAAGAACCTCCATGAGAGCTTGACAATGGGATTTCGAGGTTTGGATGAGGTCATATAGGGAAATTTTGAGGGGAGATTGGTGTAATTGTTTGAGCATGGTGCGATGTGTGACCCCATTAGAAATAGGGTATGTGGGTCTATGGATAGTAATCTTAGGTGTGGGTGCAGATGGTATGTTGGGTATAGGATTGGTCGGTGAGTTAGTTGCCTTTTCTTTGTCTTTTTTTTCTGAGCACGGGTAGTGATGTGGATCATGTTGATTTGAGGGGAGTTATTAAATGGAGAAGGTGTAGGATGAGTGGTATAATGACATGATGGGAAAAAACCTAGAGGAAAAATACCTTGTGAGGTGAGCTGAGCAAAACAAAATTTAGGTGATGGGATGGAAAGTTCTTTGATGTGAACCATGTTAATTTAAAATCTTAGAGGTGGCTCTAGGAGTTGTGGGGGTGGAGGTCGTGGTTGTTGAGTGGGCAGTGAGGAAAGGACTATGGGAATGGGTGTCGGTGAAGCAGGGTCCTCATCAAGAAGGTCATCATTGTCAAAGTTGGCTTCCGGAGGACATAATTGGATAAGGATGGTTTTCAAGGCCTTACATTTCTCCACATCATGCCCTAACACATGATGGTAGGCACAAATTTTAGTGTCATCAAACCCTTTTGGCTTGGGTTTGAGGGGGTCATAAGGTCTAAGTGGCGGTAATGTGATAATAGAAGTCTCAAGGAGGTTGGTTAATATTTTGGCATAGGACCCCGCTAGTGGATTGCAATGGGAAGTGAAAGTGGGTTTGGGTGTAGGTGCGGTTGATTATTGAGGAATCATCCGTGTAGGAGGGGGAGTGGGTTGGGCCATGTTTTTGGGTGTTGGAGTAGTCTTGGGTGTTATTCGTGTTTGTTTGGGTAGGGGCATGTTAGATGAATAGGCAGGATGGTGTATGGTTACTTTGACTACCTTATTGGAGAGTAGGGATTTTTGTATTTGGGTTGCACCTTCTTGGGTAAAGGTGATATGGGTGCATGGGAGCTAGAAGGAAAAGTAGATGGGGAAGAGGCGAGTTACCCGGAGGGATAACAGAGGTTCTATCAAGGTAGATGACTTGGGTCATACAGGGGGCGTGAGGGAAAAAGACTGAAGTGTAGTAGGTAGTGAAGAATTTGCGGAGGGTAGTGGAGGTATGGGTGGTAAAGATGTTGCAGGTACGGGTGTAAGTCATGTCGGGTGCCTAGGTAGGTTAGAAGTTTGCGAGGAAGGGATGGGTTGTTGTGTTTTTGGTTTACTAACAGGTGGAAGTTTCTTAACCGTGTTGGGAAGCTGAGGTCCTAAGACGGATGGGACAGATGCAAGTGTGATTGGCGCGTAGCCGGGGTATGAGTTCTATGGGTTTGGTTCTTCTGTTTGGGTGTCGGAGTAGGTGTGGTGTTGACTTTGGAGGATGTAGCTAAATCTAGTTTGATAGGTGGATGAGTAAGGCTGGTGGTTGGGGTGACCCCTAAGGTGGTAATAGGTTTAGTTGAGGAAGATGCTATAAGTGTGGGTTTGGGTTTAGATGTAGGTTGGGTTATGGGCAAGGGTGTCATGGATGAAGTTGTGATAGAGGTGGTTGTGCTTGGTTCGATTGGTCAAAATATTTTTGGGTAGATAGTGGAAGTATCAGCAAGTGACATCTGCATCTGTGTTGAGACCGGAAGCAGAAGACGCCCCCACAATAAGGCTCTATCCACATAATCTAGGTGATCGGCCAAATGTGAGAATGACATGTCTATAGGTGATGTTGATGAGGACCTAATAGCAATTCTGTAAAACGTGTCTTAGAGACGGGGAATTGGCTAGCTTCAGCTTCCGTGGGTAAGAGGGCCAAAAGTAGGTCTGCAGGATCTTGGGTAGCTGATGGAGAATGCTCACCAAGAGGAAAAGGTATCTCAATTGGGTCTGTGATAGGTGGAGGAGATGATGGGTGCTCCTCTATGGGTGGAGGAGGTAAACAAGTATCCTCCATGGAGTGAAGAAGTATTGTGGGTGTCGGTTCTCTAGGTGGAGAAGCCAAAGGTGAAATGGTCTCAATGTTAGCGGAAGGCTCCTCCATAGGTGAGGCAGGAGGTGAAAGGTGTTCCTCTGTGGGTGGAGGAGTAAGTGAGGTGGGTTCCAATGTAGAAGGAGGATTTTGGGCTAGAATCTCCTCTATGGAAGGAATATGGGGTAATTGGGAAGCAATAGGTGCATCACTAAAAATAGCGTGGACCTCATGGGTATGGCTATCGTGAGTTGAGGTCTCGCTGGTTTGATCAGACAAAGGGGCATGATTGGGAAATGGTTTCTTGAAGATGTGTAGGTTTTGATTGGCAGGGGTGTTAGGGTTATCCATGGTTAACTCACCTTTCTCGAGCATTTCTTAGACAATATTTTTGAAAGTGATGCAATTGCCATCACTATGACCCTTTACTTGATGATAGTTATAGAAGTTGTGTTCTTTATACCATGTGGGCATGGGGTGAGTGGGGTCAAAACTAGTGTGTGGTTTTATATATGGAAGGGTGATGGCCCCATCTTTGATAAGCTTTTCTAAGACAGAAGAGTAAGGTTCCCCAATTGGGATGTGTATTTCGTTGTTCTCGTCAATTGAAAAGTCCGGGACGGGTGAAGGATTAGATGAGGGGGTAGCTTGATTTGATGGATGATTTGGGCTAGCCTTGAGTACCACTGCGTTAGTGGTGCCCTTGGCTTTTGAAAAATTATTCGTGGTTTGGAAGAAGAAGAGGTATCGTTTGACTTGAATGCTAAATTATTATTGCATAATTGGATTTTCTTCTTCGATGGCCCAAATCTCTAACTTTCATGCCATGGTGACTACTTCATAAAATGTTTAGAAAGTCTGAACCTACAGGGTTGGTGAGATGTGTCTAGCACAAGCCCGTGTGAAGAGCTCGATGAGTTTGGTTTGCGGTAGTTGGAAGGTGAGTTGATTGATTAGGCTATGCTTGTGAGTAAAAACTTTGCGATAGATTCATCATCATATTGAAGTGTGGAGTATAGGTCGGTCATGGTAACCTTCTTGATGATATTGATGGAGAAGTGATCCAAGAAGGCTTGGGCTACCTGATTAAATGAAAATATAGAGTGTCTAGGTAACCCACTATACCAATCTAACGCAGGTCTAGTCAGAGACATGGGAAAGGTCGTTAAGAGTAAAGCATCATCGTGAGTAATTAGGAAGCACCCATGTTTGAATGACAAAAATGCTATTGCGCATCTTCCTTACTATTGAAGCATTGACTTTAGGCATCTCCCAATGCACGGAATATGGACGGATAGGAATGGATGGGTGGATAGGCTCATTACAAATCTCATCATAGGTGAGAGTATCATGGGAGATAGAAACCAATGCCTCTAATGTCTACATCTTGTCCATCATTAATTTGATTAGGTCATTGGTAGGTTGTGATGATTGGGTGCCTCATGTAACGTGAGAGGGTTGGTTTTGGGCATATAAAAGGGGTGGCATTCTAGTATATGGTGCTACCATGTAGGTTGATTGAGAAGAAGGCAGTGAAATAGGGGGTACGTACCCAGAGTGAATAATAGATGAAATAAGAGGCTGATGATAGTACGTATATGGAGGTGGAAGGGTCATGGTAACCCTAGTGGAAATGGGGGCCAACGACTATGGAATAGAAAGGACAATGTTTTGAAAAGGGGTAGGGGTCACCGACACGGGAGGTGGTTGTGTAGCTATGGGTATATGCGAGACAATAGGGGTAGATGAGGTTGTGTTTTGAGTGGTTTTCAAAGGTATGGTGGATGTGGCGGGTGCAACGGATGTAGCAGATGCTACAGTCATAGTGGGTATAGGACCTAACTATGAAATGACTGGGGGTAAGGTAGATGCACATAACACGGGCCATATTTGGGGCTGATGCGGGAGTGGGAGTGAGAGTTAGGGGATATATACGGGAATGCCGTATATCAACCGACTCGAGGTATCTCGGGTGGACGAGTGGGAAAGATAAAACTGCAAGGTGACAAGGTTTTGGTCAAGGAGTCATGTGAACTCTTCATCTCCTAGTAGCGATAGTGATAGGTTGGATAGGATCCATGGCGGGTGATAAAATGGAAGGTGGTGAAGGACTAGGTGGGAGTGGTTGAAAACTGGCATGGAATATGAGTGCACTTGCTTGTCTTCGAGTCAAGCACCATGTGAACCAATACTAATCAGGTTAGGTGCTTCTTTGTAAATGACACAGAAAAACAACAAGAACAGGTGAAATAGGTGGTAAAAAGTGGATTAGGTACCAAATGTTGGCTGGAAAGTGGCACAGGATAACCAATGCCGATCGGGGTAAACCGACATTGGTTAGGGGTAACCACTACACTGTGGGAAATGGATAGTGAGTCAAAAACAAGGTATAAGGTCAAATTTGACAGGTATGCCAAACCTGATGAGTTTTACAAGGTCAATGGGAATGATAGTAGTGATAGGGACTCTAAAAAGTTGAAGAAGGTGAATAAATGTCCCTTTGGGCAGGTTAACCAAAATGACAAAGTGAACCGACGCCGGTTGGGTATAACCGATGACGGTTAGGGGGTAACCGACGATGGTCATTGGAATGACACCAATCACTATGAAATTGAAATAGTGATGAAAGAAAAGTGGTTGTGAATTAAAATCTGATGTGGAATCAAACCCAAAATTCTGAGAATGATGAGAATATGGTCCAGGCACACTCAGATGAAGCGAATACACCAACTATGATGAGGAGCGCAAGGATGAACAAGAAATATGAAGAATGTGACCTCTCACCTCAAAACACAAGCCAAGCAGAAACACTAAGAAAAATGTGATCCTAAGAGTGCCTTTTCCATTATGTTTGTTTAGCTTATGTTATTTAAGGACTGAATCATGAATTGTAGAATAGAATTTTTTGGTGAAGATGGCTTCCTACAAAGAAGGAGATCAAAAAGGTGAGGTTTTGGGTATGTTATGGTGGGGGTGGGTTTCACTCTGAAGTATGAATCAAAAGAGCAAAGTGGTGGGGAGTACCTACTAATCCTCGATTAGTGCGATCATTGATAGGCATTCGGGAAAGATGTTGATTAAGAATATGTAATTGTTTTGAATTTGTGCAATTTGGCAAGACTTAGAGAGAGAGAGAGAGAGAGAGAGAGAGAGAGAGAGAGAGAGAGAGAGAGAGATGTGCTTTCTATGATTTGTTTGTCAACCATCAGTTGGGAATGACTTCCAACATATAGGTTTCCCTCAATTAATGTGAGCTAATGTGATAAATTAGAATGCAATGCACTTATTTTAAGCCCAAATCGAAATATGAAGTTGGATGACACAAATAGATGAAGAGGAAGAGGGATGCTCTTTCACTAAAATGCAAAAAGAAGAAGAAGAAATGGTTCTTTTTAAGTACACCAAAAGAAAGGTTTCTTTTAGAGAAAATAGAAAGAAAAATTAGGTTACCAAGGAAGAAAATTAATGTGTATGCTTTTCAGAAGGGAAACAAACACACAACTTTTCCTAGGAATGAATAAAATGAAAAGAACCATGGATGGGTCCCACCGGGCATGCCAAAATGTTTCACTGATTCTTAGATGTTTCTTTGAAAGTGACAAACAGATAGGGTAATGGGCGTATGAGGAATACTGTTGAAATCTTGGTTGTTGGGTTGTTGTGTGCATATGACTTCGAATCCACATCGATCATGAGAGATTCCTTTTGGCTAGGAGGAACTACTCGAAATAGAACACAAGACCACGAGAAAGAGTTAAACAATATGTGTAGTTAACTACCTAGCGTGCTAGATCCGGGAAGTGTTATACTTCCTAGATGGTCATCGATCCACCGTTTAAAATAATTTAATCTTTGGTAAAGAAGTAAATCCTATTATAATTTGAAATGATTTAGGTATCTCACTTAAAACACAATAAGAAAGATCTAATCTAACAGCTAGGTTGAGATAAGATCCAAAGGTCAAGTAATCGGGTTACGGGTCTCTACTGTGTCCGACAGAGGTTTTAGGTAGGTCACAGGTGAATAAGGGTCATGTGGGAATAATGGGGTAAGTCACTATTTTGGTTTGTATTGGTAAATACAGACACCGACACCGGTTGGGGAGAACCAAGATCTGGTTACTTTGGAAAACTGGGAATGACACAAAATGAGCTTTGGATCTCCCTTATGATTGCACAAGGGACTAGGCTGGTCGGAGTGAGGTATTAGGTCTGTTTGGATGGGGTTTGGTGAGGTTTTAATGGGGATATGGAGGGGTGAGTATTAAAGGAGGTCAATGGGTGGCTAGGAGAACAAAGGATGAAGATACAATAATTAAATGAATGAACCAGAGGAGTAAACTGTTCTACTTACTTGAAATCTAGTTCTGGGTGCCTGTGAGTGATGGATGAAGGTGCTAGTAAGAGGTTGAATGCTATTGAGGATCACCAAACATTGGAAAGCTCTGCATGGGATATATGTGCATTCCTTTTTCCTGGTTGGATAAAATCATGCTTTAGGTGATTGCTAGATGGTTTCGGTGAATGCTGGATGTTTGTGCAAGAGAAAATGCTTGATCTCCTTCCTTGCATGCATGTTCTCACGGAAAATGGTTCTCAAAAGATGTGATATCTCTCAGGGATGTGCCAACATTTTTTCCAACCTCCAAAATAAGGTTTTTGGGGATTAAAAGGTGACCGACAATGGTTCCGGCTTAACCAGCGATGGTTAGGGGTAACTCGGCGTCGGTCAAGGTGGGATTTCCTAGGTTTACTAAACTAGGCAGATCCCCTTGATTTTCTGGGATCTCGTGTTGTTAACCCACGGATTAGGATGGAAGCTTCTTGTAAGCATGTGGGAATGTGGTTAGAGGGAATGTAGGCATTGATTTTTAGGGTTTGGGTAAGTCTTAGTTAGTTATGGAAACTTACTAAGAATAGGTCTTAGGGTGAGGTGGCTTGATGAGGTGTCTAGGTGAGGTGTAAGTGTGGGCATTATCTAAATTAAGATATTTAAATAATAAATATGGTGAGGATAATGAATTAATTTTATTAAATTAATATTAGTGGGGTGAAGGGGGCATGACTAGGTGAATGTGATGAAGGTATTTATTTGTCGAGGGACAAGGGAGTGTGACCTAATTTTGGTGTCTACACTCAACCTCAAAAAATCCTTACACTAATGGCTTTGAATTTATTTACAACAAATAATTTTCCTATACTTATCTCTATCGTTGTGCATAGAAATGATTTAGAATGGTGCGGTATGAGAAAGGCATTCATGACCTTGTCATCAATAAATCTCGTAAGGCCCATGAGAAGTTCAAATTAGGGTTTAAGAAATAACCTACCGATTCTCTCACACCTTCTTTATCTTCATATCTCATGATCATTGATCCTCCATATTTTCCACTCCATAAGGCCATGGATACGGATGATAATGTTTCCATTTCCTCTAGCTTTTTTAATATCCACAATCACTTTGGGACCGATCGCTTATCATTGTGAAGGTGCAACTAGGTCCCTTCCTTTTCAACTTTTAGATATGGTAGAGGAAGATTCCCCTACCATTTACATTCTTCAATGCACCGATGAAAAATCAATCCTTTCTTACATGGGGGTAGGAGGTTCTTATCTTCATAAGTCCTTACCGCTAGAAACATCCACGCTCCTCAACGAATCAACTAACGCCATCAACACGGTTACTCCATAGGAGCCTCGTATTCTCAAAGTGGATTAATCCCTTGATCCGCATGATCTTGAATCTTTCATTTCCTTCCTCTGTTGATATAGCCAAGCCTTTGCATGGTCGTACGCCAACATGTCGACCTTAATCCTTCCATTTTTGCCCACAATATCGTTACCTTTCCTAACAATAATATGGTTAGCGAAGCTTCGCAACATATACCCTTGTGTAGCCCTCCTTGTCAAAGAGGAGTTGCAATGCCTTCTCTTAGCTAATTTCATCATTCCTATTGACTATCCAAAATGGGTCTCCAATATCGTACCTATCACCAAAGCCTCTTGAAAGCTCCATATTTTCATTGAATTTCGAGATTTAAATCTTTCTTTCCCTAAAGATGACTTTCCTATCCTCAACATCGATCAATCGTAGACCTCATTGCGAGGCCATGAGATTCTTTCTATTATGGATGGATTCTATGGTATAATAAAAACCTTATCGCACTGCATTATTTCATAACTCTTAGGGGACCTTCTATTACCGTGTTACGCATTTTGGTTTGTAAAATGTCAAGCACCACCTATCAACGTGTAATGACCTATATCTTTCATGATCATGTCCATAAGATCGTAGAAGACTATTGTTAGTGTAGAATCACAACACCTCCGAATGGCCTAATTGTGAAGTGGGGAATTTGGTGTGATTGAATTACATGGGACCATCTCTCAAACCGTGGGACTTGTAAAACTTGATATGGAACTTGAGAAAGCCAATTCTTTCCTCCTAATATACCCGACACAAGCTACTCCAGTGCAGGAAGAAGATATCATATCCTAATCTAACCATTCCAAGGGGAGAGAGAGAGAGAGAGGGTAAAAGATCCTACACTAAGTGGTGATACACCTAGAAAAGGAAGTGGTTGAATCACAAGACTGATCGCTTGAAGTGGAGAGAGGTGAGTAGAGGAGAGGGTGGAAAAGATGCACCACAGACCAAAGATAGTTTTCACATAGAGCACCACTTCAAAACCCATTAAGCACAACTCCCAGAACCTACAACAGACATCAGAGTATGCATAGTATACCCTGCAACAATGAGAGGTAAGAAGAGACAATAAAATGAGCCAAGGATGGAAAAATGCATCATGAAACAAATTATATTGCTCCAAAAGTTACATGGTACATTGTCAGTGGGAAAGAGGAAAGAAAATGCCATTACAGAGCCATGGGAGGAGGCTTAGACTCCACATTCGACCCTAAGGAAGAAAGAGAGAGGGGGCAAAAGAGGGAAGATCAACAAACGTTTGAATATGCCCCTCCTTTACAATATATAGGAAGAATAAGAGAGAGAGGAGGGAAAAATTTGAATCCTACTTCAACCACCTCTGCGACGCATTGAATCCTGTTTTGAAAGCTCAACCACCATCAATCAATGCTGCTCTCAAATCTACCCACAATCTGTCGATTCTAGTTCCCTATGTCTGCTCGGCGTGCCAAGGAAGAAGAATGGCGGATCAAATCAAACCCGATCCAGTTGTTGGAGCAAATAGATTCTATATTAATGGCCTGGAAGACATTTTCCCATTTTTCACCCACTAAATCGTTAAAAATGATATTTTATGTCTACATGGCGTAGAGGGCGTCGAGACATTTCCAAAAAGTATTTTCCCACCCAAATCGAGTCTCCAGGTCAAAATATATGGTTGTTTGTATATTTGGGTCTTAAGCGCACAAATTTGAAAGAGTCTATCCATACCAGGTCCACGTGGCAGCCTCATGCATCTTGGAGATTTGGCCCCTACCTTTCATTTCTAAAATAGTGTTGCCCGACATGTGGAGGCTTCTACAGCTCCACGATGTTCCCTTGTATTTTCCCGAGTCCTTTGTTTGTATTTTCCGAGGCACGGTGCTTGTTTGGAGACCCACCCCAAATTTTACTCTTGAAACAATGTTGTGTTAAAACTTGGCCTCCTCCGCTAGCTTACCTCTAATTTGAGTATTTAACCCCGACTCTATCCCTTTTTGGACCTAGGACACGTGGCGAGCCCGCGCTCATTTAAAAACCCTCTCGGATTTTACCTTTAAAGGAGCATCGTTAAGACACATGGTGCCTTCCGCCTACACTCTATACTTAGTCGCATTTTGGGCCCACTCTCCTTTTTACCTCTATTGACCATTTTCCATGTGGAGGGTTGGCGCAAGTTTGAGTCTCTACCTTGGGCTCCCATCTTGGAATTACGCCGAGCTGACACTTAGCACCTTCCGCTGAGTCGAAGACTTTTCAACAAACGGCAGTGTAACTTTTAGAGCTCTAGACATGTGGAAGCCTCACACATCTTTGGGTCTACCTTTTGGATTTAGCCTTTGGAGGTGCGCCATTTGGACACTTGGCAACTTCCACTATCTCCTCCATACTTAGCTGATTTTGGGGCTCGTTCTGAGTCATTTACAGAGCCTGAAAATTTCGAACCTTCGTCGTTTCTTTTCCTTTGATCTTTTAGTTCCTTTGAAACCACTCGTCCTCCTTCCCTGACCATGTTACTCTATTATAGAGTCTGCTAGTAACTTTTCTGTTGGATTTGAAGCACAGGCTCGAATGACGGAACCATTTTTTTAATTTCTTCTTGCACGGGGTTGTGTTTGATCAATTTGTTGGGGGCAAAAATTGAGATAACAATTGGCAACTCACAGGGGCATCTTCTGCTAGATGAAGGGACCAACAACCTTGAAGAATCCATTGGGCATGGAGTCAAGAATAATAGCCTGATACTGATCCTTTTTCTTTGAAAATCTAATCCCTGAGTTTCCGCAAGCCCGATTGCTTGCTCTTAGTGACCTTGAACCTGCCCGTGCATCTGCACTCTCAATTTTCATAAGAAATATTGAATCAAGGCTTCTGAGAGTAGAAAATTGTTTTGACCTAGGGATTTCATCTATCCTTAAATGGACTATTTAAAAGACGGCTTTAGTTGCTTTGCATTTGTTTTATTTTGAAATTTGCAACTATTACAGGAAACTATGAATCTTTTTCCATGAATAGTGAAGGGCACGGCCTCGGTTTCTCTGGGAGCAATACCAAAAAAAATTATGTACAAAAACAAAATCATACATGCCTCAAATGAGACATGTAGAGTGTGCATAGGAATTTCTTCTGCTGGAAATAAAGTCTACTCCTACTCCTAAACTAACTAGAGAGAAAAGGGGCTAAACAAAGCCTACTACGGGAAGGAGAAGTAGCTTCCCTTTCCCAAGAGGGGTAGCCATGTAAATGATTTGACACTAAATATGGCTGCTTGTATGAGTGAAAAACTGACGATAAGCCGGTCCTCCACCCAAATCATCAAGGTATCGACATAAACCAAAAATACCTCCTCAAGCTGATTGGCATTGGACTCCTAGAGATTTTGATGATGACCCTTAGTACTTTGATGATCATCCTCATGCCCTGAAGTAGGCATGATTGGTTTTGACTTCTCTCATGGCTCTAATGAAGCCAAGTACTTGATTGGGCATGGTTTGATCCTTTGAATGTGCCCTTTTCTCTGAAATTTAACTCCAAAAATGGAGTCCTTTTGTGGACCTTCTTGGATGGATGGTGTGAGAGAGATGATGACATATTCTTGCCTTTTCTCTTCCTTCTCTTGTGAAGAACATGGAAGACTCATATCTTCCAACCTTGGTTCCAGAGGGCTGTTATGAAGTGCAAGCTGTTGTCCTTGAATGCTCTCATTCATGACGAAGCAGGCTCATATGCTTGGAAGATGAACGAAGGAGAAAATGATGTAATCTCCATGGGATCTTCTCTATCAAATAAATCCTCCAAGTCAAACAGATAATCTATCTCCTTGTTGTCCTGTTGCATGTGCTTGACCTCCTCCATGGTGTCCTCTTGATCTGCAACTAGCTCACCATGGTTTCCCTCTTCCTCAAACATGAATTTTGAAAGTTCAAACTCTTCTTCAACATCATAGCTTGAAGGGGATGAAGTGGGAGGAATAATTGAAGGTTATTCTATGGCTTGCTCCACACTTGGGGCCTTTGAAACTGTATGATCCTCCTCCATCATGGGTTCATCAATCAAATCAGGCCCTTGAAATGAAAGCAAAAATCTTCAATGATGCCTTCTTCATTGAGTGGCTTCAACTCTGATTTGATCTCTCCCAGTTGCTCCTCTACAATGGGACTTGGAGCTGATTTTTCCTCCTTCTTAATTGGTTGTGTAGCTTTGATAAGATCAACATCCTCTTTAGACAAAGTGCCATCATGGAAACTACATTCAGAGTAGACAGACTGCTGATCTTCTTCTTCTTGTATTTTTTCTTCTTCTGGTACAAACTCAGCCTTAACCACCACTGGTTCTTCAACCCTGACCTCCTCTATTGGCTTGACCATCAAGGGGATCTTTGTAAACCCAAATTTAGTAGCCCAAATATTCAGATTGTTTGTCATTTCTTCTCTGTTGGGATCCACTTCTTTCTATTTTCCTTGACTAGATTATTGAGTCTCTTCCCAACATGGACTTGGGAAAGCAAGAGGAGTGGCAGGTTGGGGTTCAACCAGCTTTACAATTGTTTGTGGTGGGGAGGGAGGTGGAACTTCTTGTTTATTTGGAGGGAATGAATACTTGGGAAAGAAAAGGGGAGAAGAATTGAAATGGGGTGGAAGATCAGGAGATGGAGAAGAGAAATCAACACTTGGGGTAGAAACTAAGGGGCTTGAATCTTGATCATGCTGAAATGATAAAGTTTGAGAAAGAGAAAATGAAGGATAGGGAGTTAGTGATTGACTTACCCATTGACAAGGTTATCTCACACTTTTCTCATAAGCCTCAATGTCCTCAATCCAATGTGTAAGTTGAGGCAACACTTCGACCATGAAGTCAAGATTCTCTTGAAGGCTTTAATGTCTTGGAAAAGGGTCTCCCCATGGATAAGGTGCCCTATAACCAATCTTGAATGCCTTCATTTGCACTATGGCCCTTGACTGAACCATGTTAGCCTCCATTTTTTGAATCTTCTCTAGCAAACCAACATTCTCCACATAGCTGTCACCATTGTATGCGTCCCCTTGTTCTTGATAAGCTCTATGGCCAAACTAACTTTGACCCTGCTCATATGGGTAAGCATAATGGTCTGGATCTAATTATAGTGTTGATCTAGAGGATTTGGGAAATGCATTGGAGGTGAACTACATTGCTACTTTGATGTAAGTGTGAGTTTCAAGAAGGAAATGAAGCCATGATTGCATAACTTCATGGAATGGGAGAAAATGAAAGAGATGGAAGAACACATATAAAAATGGGTGGAAATGGATGGAAGAGGTCGTAACTTCAGATATAGGGTTTTGACCAGATGGGGTCACTAGATGTGCTTGCATGTGCCTCAAAAGGCTAAATCTCAACAGAACACACCAACCTACTAAGATGAAGTGGTAAGGTGCTTCAGACCTGTCCCACCGGGCATGCCAAATTTTTTTAGTGTGGTTGCATGGTGGCTTATGATTTTTCGTGTAATGAGACACCTTGGAAAGATGAGAAAAATCTAACCTTAGTGTCCCACCAGGCATGCCAAAACTGTTAGTGCAAAATCATGACACCCCTAAATGGCCTGATTGTGAAGTGGGGCATTCAGTATGATTGCAAAACATGGGACCATCTCTCAAGCTGTGGGACATGCAAAACTTGAGATGGACCTCTAGAGAAAGCTGGTTCTTGCCTCCTAATCTACCTGCCACAAGCTACTCTAGTGCAGGTAACCTATCCTATCCTAATCTAACCATTCCAAGGGGAGAGGAGAGAGAGAGAGAGAGAGAGAGAGAGAGAGAGAGAGAGAGAGAGAGAGAGAGAGAGAGAGAGATGGTAAAAGATCCTACACTAAGCGGTGATACACCAGAAAAGGAAGTGGTTGAATCACAGACTGGATCGCCTAAAGTGGAGAGAGGTGAGTAGAGGAGAGGGTGGACAAAATACACCATAGACCAGAGATAGTTTTTCACAGAGAACCACTTTGAAACCCATTAAGCATAACTCCCAAAACCTACAAAAAAATTAGCGTATGTACATTATACCTACATGACAATGAGAGGTAAGAAGAGACAATAAAATGAGCCAAGGATGGACAGATGCATCACGAAACAGATTCTATTGCTCCAAAAGTTACACGGTACATTATCAGTGGGAAAGAGGTAAGAAAACACCATTATAGAGCCATGGGAGGAGGCTTAGACTCCATATTTGACCCTAAGGAAGAAAGAGAGAGGGGGTAGAAGAGGGAAGATCAAAAATGTTTGAATATGCCCCTCCTTTACAATATATAGGAAGAATAAGAGAGAGAGGAGGGAAAAATTCAAATCCTACTTCAACCACCTCTGCGACACATTGAATCCTGTTTTGAAAGCTCAACCACCATCAATCAATGCCGATCTCAAATCCAACCACAATATTTTGATTCTGGTTCCCTCTGTCTGCTTGGTGTACCAAGGAAGAAGAACAATGGATCAAATCAAACCCAATCTGGTTGTTGGAGAAAATAGATTATGTAATAATGGCCTATAATACATTTTCCCATTTTTTACCTACTAAATCCTATTGAAAATGATATTTTATGTCTACATGGTGTAGAGGGCATCGAGACGTTTCCAAAAAGTCTTGTCCCGCTCAAATTTGAGTCTCTAGTCAAAAGATATGGCTGTTTGAATATTTGGGTCTCGGGCATGAGCAAATTTGAAAGAGTTTATCTCGTGCACAGTCCATGTGGTAGTCTCACACATCTTGGAGATTTTTCCCTGCCTTTCATTTCTGAAATAGCCTCGGAATGACATGTGGAGGCTTCCACAGCTCCACAATGTTCCCTTGTATTTTTCTTGAGTCCTTTGTTTGGTGGGGCCAAAAGCTTGAGCTTGGACACGTGGAGGCTCGACGCAGCTTGTTTGGAGACCCACCCTAAATTTTACTCTTGAAACAACGCCATGCTTAAACTTGGCCTCCTCTACCGGCTTTCCTCAACTTTGACTATTCAACCTTGACTCTGTCCCTTTTTGGACTGGGACATGTGGTGAGCCGCGCTCATTTGAAAACCCGCTCAGATTTTACCAAGGAGCGTCATTATGACATGTGGCACCTTCCACCTGCGCACTCTATACTTATTCGTTTTAGGCCCGCTCTCCTTTTTGACCTATGTTGACCATTTTCCACTTGGAGGGTTGGTGAATTTTGAGTCTCGCCTTAGGCTCCCATCTTGGAATTACGCCGAGCCGACACTTGGCACCTTTCATTTGAGTCAAATACTTTTCAACGACCACTATAACTTTTGGAGCTCTGGACACGTGGAAGCCTCGCACATCTTTGGGTCTACCTTTTAGATTTAGCATTTGGAGGTACGCTGTTTGGACACTTGGTAGCTTCCATTGTCTCCTCCATACTTAGCCGATTTCGGGGCTCTGTTTGAGTCATTTACAGAGAACAAAAAATTTGAACCTTTTCCTTTTATTTTACTTTGAGCTTCCGGTTCCTTTGACACCACTCGGCCTCCTTCCCCGACCTTGTTACTCCATTGTAGAGTCTCACGCAAGAGCTTTTTCGTTGGAATTGAAGCATGAGCTTGAACACATGAACCATTTTTTTGAATTTCTTCCCGCACAGGTGGTCGTGTTTGATCGATTTTTCTGGGGGAAAAATTTGAGATAACAACTATGTCGATGATATCTTAGATAAACCCAAGCATCGACAATACCACCTTTCCATCCTTGAGGTCATCTTTGAGCACCTTATTTTCTTCTTCCTCCATCTCAATCCAACCAAGTGTGTATTTGGAGTTCTAACTGGAAAAATCCTTGGCTTCATCATTTCTATTAGGGGTATTGAAGTAGACCCCACCAAAATTAAATCCATCCTCGAGATGCCTCTTCCCTGTAATCTAAAGTAGCTTTAGGTTTCCAAAGATGGCTCCAATCATTTCACCATTTCATCTTGTAACTTTATGACCGTTTCTAAAATTTTCACCATCTTCTTCACAAAGATATTATATTTGATTGGGATGAAAATTGTAAAAAAGCCTTTAATGATCTCAAGCAAGTATCTTCTATCTCCTCCTGTGCTCACACCTCCATGCGAGGGGGAGCCTTTATATCTGTATATTTCTTCCACTAATCATGCTTTGGGTGCCATATTAGCACATCACAATGACCGGGGTAGGGAGCAGCTGATTATTACATCATTTGAACCCTTAACAATTATGAGACTCGCTACATGGAAGATGAAAAGATGTCTGCACTCTTTACTTCAAAAGATTTCTAAACATCACCATTATCTCCTTAATCACAATAATTTCATCGTCCGTAGATTTAACCTCCTCAAAACCATGTATTATAAGACTTATCATAGTGATTAAATTACTTGATGGATTATGCGCATGATGATTTTGACCTAGAATTCATCTCCCAAAATCTATTAAGGGTCAAGCCATTTCGATCAGCTAGCTAAAGCCCATATTTGAAAATCTTCCTCCTCATGAAAAATTCCTAGATGAGTCCATCTTCACCATAGATCACGAATCCTCTCCTCTCAATATGAAAATTTTATTTGATAGATTCAAGTGTCAATAATGGGGAGGTTCTCGTGTCATCCTCATTCCTCCTTGGGATACTCCTATCCCCATTTCTTATAAGCTCAATTTTGAATGCACTAACAACATGGTGAGTACAAATACTTCATCTTAGGCCTTGAAACCTTGTTATTGTTAGGAAATATATCTTAGTGCTCCATTTGTATGTATGAGTGAATAATAATTACATGTGTAATTATTATTATGGTAAATTAGTGAAAGTAAATTTACTATGTAAATGTAAATAGTAAATGTAAAATGTGGTTAGTATGTGGTAAGTTAGTAAGTTAGAATAATAAAATAATTAGTATTGTTTTATTATTATATTGGTGAGAGGTTGAAACCATATGGGTGTATGGTTGTATATGCAGACAAAGGTTGTTGTGAGGATTGTTATTATACATCTCCTATATAATGGAGTGTAATGAAATAGTGAATTAATAAAAAATGAGTGTGAAAATAATATAGTGTTGCTGATTTTAATTATTGTCTATGTAGCTATTTCATGTATTATGTGTATTAGATCAGAGTAATTTTCACATTTGGTACTAGAGTAGGTTAAATATGTCTCGAATAATATCTCGTAAAGTTTGTTTCACGATCTGGGTTTCTCCACAATGTTGCACATGGAACAATGTTCTATATAGGAAGCTATAGAAGAAATTTCAGCAAAACCTGGTTTGTCGTTTGGAAGAAACGTGCAATTTAATATACAACACATTGATCACTGTTGTTTTTAGAAGAAATTAGAGAATCAAAGGTAATTCAAATCTACATTCAATTTTTTTTGGATATTTAGATTCAGTAAAATGGATACACCATTAGATAAATTGAATGGGTTGAACTTCCATACATGGAGAGTAAAAATCTAGATGCAGTTAATGAATAAAAACCTATGGAGGATAGTAGATGGAAAAGAAAAAGCACCTACAGATGTAAGAAAAATTGTAGAATGGGAAACTAGAGATGACAAAGCCAAAGAAATAATTGGACTTGGTCTTTCAGATTCTAAATTACATCATGTAGATTTAGAAAAATATTCTACATAAATATGGGATTTACTAAACAAAACTTTTGGGGCTAAAGCGAATAATGCAAAATTCTCTTTAAAGTTGCAATTATTCAAATTGAAAATGAATGAAGAAGTCACAATGTCAAGTCATATAAATGAATTGAGATCTCTTTTTAGACAACTAGCGAAGTTAAAGTTCCTATTGATGATAAAGATGCAAAAGCCATATTATTAAACAATTTTCCATCCAAGTACAATGATGTTGTCTTTACTCTAGGCAAAGGTATTCTCGGTCATTAGAGGGCATGATTTTAGCTCTCTCTAGTGAAGAGAAAAGAACTAAAGAAGATATAGAATAGAAAATTGCTTTGTATGTTAAAAAGAAATACAAAAATTTCTCAAAAAAGGGATGAAATTGAATGTTTCTATTGCAAGAAAAAGGTCATACTAAGTCTTTTTGTAGAGATCGAGCTAAAGAATTGCTCAATGGAAATCTTAAAAATGAAGTCAATATAGTCACCAAGAAGGCTCAGAAAATGAAGATGAACAAATAAATGATAAAATTAACTATAATTCTGAAGACTTTCTATACTAAGTGAAGTTCATGGAGGAAGGAGGCATAGGAGGTGGAGGTCATTCAACGACCTCTCGTCACTGAGTCACCAACGACGGGGCCATAGCTATGGTGATTGATTTTTTTATAAAGTGTGTTCTGTTGTTTTTTTTGTGTGTCTAGAAGAGTGTTTGGTTCATGTGTTTCTATTGTGGTTTATAGAATAAAATAAATTTCACATTGAGGGGGAAATGATCTCAATGTTCGATTTCTAGCTTTCTACATTTATGGTATTTTCTATATGTGAGCAACTATATTTCCTATGTTTTTCCATGTGAAATATGATGTGATTGTATTTGACACATCATGATGTGGTTGTAGGTAAACCATTGAAAACCTTCATTTTTGATTTGTGGTACACCACTTTTAAAACTACCATTTTGAGTTATTGGTAAACCCTATGAAAACCATCACCCTTTTTTTGGGTAAACCATTTAATGTAAAACCATCATTTTTGGTTTATGGTCAACCCTATGAAAAACTATCTATTAGGTTTATGATCATCCTGTAAAATCATCAGATCATGAAAGTAAGTGCAAGTACAAAGGAAAGTTTTCCCCATGTTCGCACTAAGGGGGAATGCTAGGAAATATATCTTAGTGCTCCATTTGTATTTATGGGTGAATAATAATTACATGTGTAATTATTATTATGGTAAATTAGTGAAAGTACATTTACTATGTAAATGTAAAATGTTGTTAGTATGTGGTAAGTTAGTAATTTAGAATAATAAAATAATTAGTATTGTTTTATTATTATATTGGTGAGAGGTTGAAACCATATGGGTGTATGGTAGTATATGCGAGACAAATGTTGTTGTGAGGATTGTTATTATACATATCCTATATAATGGAGTGTAATGAAATAGTGAATTAATAAAAAAATGAGTGTGAGAATAATATAGTGTTGTTGATTTTAATTATTGTCTGTGTAGCTATTTCATGTATTATATGTATTAGATCAAAGTAATTTTCACATTTGGTACTAGAGTAGGTTAAATATGTCTCGAATAATATCTCGTAAAGTTTGTTTCATGATCTGGGTTTCTCCACAATGTTGCACATGGAACAATATTCTATATAGGAAGCTACAGAAGAAATTTCAGCAAAACCTGGTTTGTCATTTGGAAGAAACGTGCAATTTAATATACAACACATTGATCACTGTTGTTTTTTGAAGAAATCAGAGAATCAAAGTTAATTCAAATCTACATTCAATTTTTTTTGGATATTTAGATTCAGTAAAATGGATGCACCATTAGATAAATTGAATGGGTTGAACTTCCATACATGGAGAGTAAAAATCTAGATGCAATTAATGAATAAAAATCTATGGAGGATAGTAGATGGAAAAGAAAAATCACCTACAGATGTAAGAAACATTGTAGAATGGGAAACTAGAGATGAAAAAGCCAAAAAAATAATTGGACTTGGTCTTTGATTCTAAATTACATTATGTAGATTTAGAAAAATCTTCTACATAAATATGGGATTTATTAAGCAAAACTTTTGGGGCTAAAGTGAATAATGCAAAATTCTCTTTAAAGTTCAGTAATTATTCAAATTGAAAATGAATCAAGAAGTCACAATGTCAAGTCATATAAATGAATTGAGATCTTTCTTAGACAACTAGCGAAGTTAAAGTTCTATTGATGATAAAGATGCAAAAGCCATATTATTAAACAATTTTCCATCCAAGTACAATAATGTTGTCTTTACTCTAGGCAAAGGTATTCTCGGTCATTAGAGGGCATGATTTCAGATCTCTCCTAGTGAAGAGAAAAGAACTAAAGAAGATATAGAATAGAAAATTGCTTTGTATGTTAAAAAGAAATACAAAAATTTCTCGAAAAAAAAGGATGAAATTGAATGTTTCTATTGCAAGAAAAAGGTCATACTAAGTCTTTTTTAGAGATCGAGCTAAAGAATTGCTCAATGGAAATCTTAAAAATGAAGTCAATATAGTCATTGAAGAAGGCTCGAGAAAATGAAGATGAACAAATAATAGATGAAATTAACTATAATTTTGAAGACTTTCTATACTAAGTGAAGTTCTTGGAGGAAGGAGGCACGGGAGGTTGGAGGTCATTCAACAACCTCTCATCAGTCACCAACGATGAGGCCATATCAGCTATGGTGATTTTTTTATAAAGTGTGTTCCTGTTGTTTCTTTGTGTGTCTGGAAGAGTGTTTGGTTGCAGTGTTTCTATTGTGGTTTATAGAATAAAATAAATTTCACATTGAGGGGGGTAAATGATCTCAATGTTCCATTTCTAGCTTTCTACATTTATGGTATTTTCTATATGTGAGCAACTATATTTCCTATGTTTTTCCATGGAGTGAAATATGATGTGATTGTATTTGACACATCATGATGTGGTTGTAGGTAAACCAATTGAAAACCTTCATTTTGATTCGTGGTACACCACTTTTAAAACCACCAAGTTGTTGGTAAACCCTATGAAAAACCATCACCCTGTTGGTTTGTGGTAAACTATTTACAAAACCATCATTTTTGGTTTATGGTCAACCCTATGAAAAACCATCTATTAGGCTTATGTTCATCTTGTAAAATCATGAAGATCATGAAAGTAAGTGCAAGTACAAATGCAAGTTTTCCCCATGTTCGCACTAAGGGGGAATGCTAGGAAATATATCTTAGTGCTCCATTTGTATGTATGGTTGAATAATAATTACATGTGTAATTATTATTATGGTAAATTAGTGAAAGTACATTTACTATGTAAATGTAAAATGTGGTTAGTATGTGATAAGTTAGTAAGTTAGAATAATAAAATAATTAGTATTGTTTTATTATTATATTGGTGATGAGGTTGAAACCATATGGGTGTATGGTTGATAGAAAAGACAAAGGTTGTTGTGAGGATTGTTATTATACATCTCCTATATAATGGAGTGTAATGAAATAGTTAATTAATAAAAATGAGTGTGAGAATAATATAGTGTTGTTGATTTTAATTATTGTCTATGTAGCTATTTCATGTATACGTGTATTAGATCGAAGTAATTTTCACATTTGGTACGGAGAGCTAAGTTAAATATGTCTCGAATAATATCTCGTAAAGTTTGTTTCACGAAGAAGGTTTCTCCACAATGTTGCACATGGAACAAATTCTATATGAAAGCTACGTCGAAGAAATTTCAGCAAAACCTGGGTTTGGCGTTTGGAAGAAACGTAATTCAATTTAATATACAACACATCGATGATCATCAGATATGGTGTTGTTTTTGAAGAAATTAGAGAATCAAAGGTAATTCAAATCTACATTCAATTTTTTTTGGATATTTAGATTCAGTAAAATGGATACACCATTAGATAAATTTAATGGGTTGAACTTCCATACATGGAGAGTAAAAATCCAGATGCAGTTAATGAATAAAAACCTATGGAGGATAGTAGATGGAAAAGAAAAAGCACCTACATATGTAAGAAAAATTGTAGAATGGGAAACTAGAGATGAAAAAGCCAAAGCAATAATTGGACTTGGTCTTTCGATTCTAAATTACATCATGTAGATTTAAAAATCTTCTACATAAATATGAGATTTACTAAGCAAAACTTTTGGGGCTAAAGTGAATAATGCAAAATTCTCTTTAAAGTTGTAATTATTCAAATTGAAAATGAATGAAGAAGTCACAATGTCAAGTCATATAAATGAATTGAGATCTCTTCTTAGACAACTAGAAGTTAAAGCTCCTGTTGATGATGAAGATGCAAAAGCCATATTATTAAACAATTTTCCATCCAACTACAATAATGTTGTCTTTACTCTAGGTCAAATGTATTCTCAGTCATTAGAGGGCATGATTTGAGATCTCCTAGCTGAAGAGAAAAGAACTAAAGAAGATATAGAATAGAAAATTGCTTTGTATGTTAAAAAGAAATACAAAAATTTCTCGAAAAAAAAGGATGAAATTGAATGTTTCTATTGCAAGAAAAAAGGTCATACTAAGTCTTTTTGTAGAGATCGAGCTAAAGAATTGCTCAATGGAAATCTTAAAAATGAAGTCAATATAGTCATTGAAGAAGGCTCAGAAAATGAAGATGAACAAATAACAGATAAAATTAACTATAATTCTGAAGACTTTCTATACTAAGTGAAGTTCTTGGAGGAAGGAGGCACGGGAGGTTGGAGGTCATTCAACGACCTCTCTCGATCACCAACGATGGGCCATATCAGCTATGGTGATTTTTTTATAAAGTGTGTTCTGTTGTTTCTTTATGTGTCTCGGAAGAGTGTTTGGTTGCAGTGTTTCTATTGTGGTTTATAGAATAAAATAAATTTCACATGAGGGGGAAATGATCTATGGATGTTCCATTTCTAGCTTTCTACATTTATGATATTTTCTATATGTGAGCAACTATATTTCCTATGTTTTTCCATGCGGTGAAATATGATGTGATTGTATTTGACACATCATGATGTGGTTGTGACAGGTAAACCAATTAAAAACCTTCATTTTTGATTCGTGGTACACCACTTTTAAAACCACCATTTGTATATTTGGTAAACCCTATGAAAAACCATCACCCTTTTGGTTTGTGGTAAACCATTTACAAAACCATCATTTTTGGTTTAAAGTCAACCCTATGAAAAACCATCTATTAGGCTTATGATCATCTGTAAAATCATCAGATCATGAAAGTAAGTGCAAGTACAAATGCAAGTTTTCCCATGTTCACACTAAGGGGGAATGCTAGAAATATATCTTAGTGCTCCATTTGTATGTATGGTTGAATAATAATTACATGTGTAATTATTATTATGATAAATTAGTGAAAGTACATTTACTATGTAAATGTAAAATGTGGTTAGTATGTGGTAAGTTAGTAATTTAGAATAATAAAATAATTAGTATTGTTTTATTATTATATTGGTGAGAGGTTGAAACCATATGGGTGTATGGTGCGACATAAAAGAACTAAAGCTTGTTGTGAGGATTGTTATTATACATATCCTATATAATGGAGTATAATGAAATAGTTAATCAATAAAAAATGAGTGTGAGAATAATATAGTGTTGCTGATTTTAATTATTGTCTATGTAGCTATTTCATGGATGTATTAGCTAAAGTAATTTTCATATTTGGTAATCTTAGTTAAATATGTCTCAAATAATATCTCGTAAAGTTTGTTTCATGATCGGGTTTCTCCACAATGTTGCACATGGAACAATATTCTATATAGGAAGCTACGTAAGAAATTTCAGCAAAACCCGGTTTGTCGTTTGGAAGAAACGTGTAATTTAATATACAACACATTGATCACCGTTGTTTTTGAAGAAATCGAGAGAATCAAAGGTAATTCAAATCTACATTCAATTTTTTTGGATATTTAGATTCTAGTAAAATGGATGCACCATTAGATAAATTGAATGGGTTGAACTTCCATACATGGAGAGTAAAAATAGATGCAATTAATGAATAAAAACCTATGGAGGATAGTAGATGGAAAAGAAAAATCACCTACGGATGTAAGAAAAATTGTAGAATGGGAAACTAGAGATGAAAAAGCCAAAAAATAATTGGACTTGGTCTTTCAGATTCTAAATTACATCATGTAGATTTAGAAAAATCTTCTACATAAATATGAGATTTACTAAGCAAAACTTTTGGGGCTAAAGTGAATAATGCAAAATTCTCTTTAAAGTTGTAATTATTCAAATTGAAAATGAATCAAGAAGTCACAATGTCAAGTCATATAAATGAATTGAGATCTCTTCTTAGACAACTAGCGTGAAGTTAAAGTTCCTATTGATGATGAAGATGCAAAAGCCATATTATTAAACAATTTTCCATCCAAGTACAATAATGTTGTCTTTACTCTAGGGCAAATGTCTTCTCAGTCATTAGAGGGCATGATTTCAGCTCTCCTAGCTGAAGAGAAAAGAACTAAAGAAGATATAGAAGAGGAAACTGCTTTGTATGTTAAAAAGAAATACAAAAATTTCTCGAAAAAAAAGGATGAAATTGAATGTTTCTATTGCAAGAAAAAGGGTCATACTAAGTCTTTTTGTAGAGATCGAGCTAAAGACTTGCTCAATGGAAATCTTAAAAATGAAGCAAATATAGTCACTGAAGAAGGCTCAGAAAATGAAGATGAACAAATAACAGATGAAATTGACTATAATTCTGAAGACTTTCTATACTAAGTGAAGTTCTTGGAGGAAGGAGGCACAGGAGGTTGGAGGTCATTCAACGACCTCTCGTCAGTCACCAACGACGAGGCCATATCAGCTATGGTGATTATTTTTTTATACAGTGTGTTCCTATTGTTTCTTTATGTGTCTCGGAAGAGTGTTTGGTTGCGAGTGTTTCTATTGTGGTTTATAGAATAAAATAAATTTCACATTGAGGGGGAAATGATCTCAGATGTTCCATTTCTAGCTTTCTACATTTATGATATTTTCTATATGTGAGCAACTATATTTCCTATGTTTTTCCATGCGGTGAAATATGATGTGATTTTATTTGACACATCATGATGTTTGTAGGTAAACCAATTAAAAACCTTCATTTTTGATTCGTGGTACACCACTTTTAAAACTACCATTTTCAGTTATTGATTTAAACCCTATGAAAAACCATCACCCTTTTGGTTTTGGTAAACCATTTACAAAACCATCATTTTTGGTTTATGGTCAACCCTATGAAAAACCATCTATTAGGCTTATGATCATCCTGTAAAATCATCAGATCATGAAAGTAAGTGCAAGTACAAATGCAAAGTTTCCCATGTTCACACTAAGGGGGAATCTAGGAAATATATCTTAGTGCTCCATTTGATGTATGGTTGAATAATAATTACATGTGTAATTATTATTATGATAAATTAGTGAAAGTACATTTACTATGTAAATGTAAAATGTGGTTAGTATGTGGTAAGTTAGTAATTTAGAATAATAAAATAATTAGTATTGTTTTATTATTATATTGGTGAGAGGTTGAAACCATATGGGTGTATGGAAGATATGTAGACAAAGGTTGTTGTGAGGATTGTTATTATACATATCCTATATAATGGAGTATAATGAAATAGTTAATCAATAAAAAATGAGTGTGAGAATAATATAGTGTTCTGATTTTAATTATTGTCTATGTAGCTATTTCATGTATTGTATTAGATCGAGTAATTTTCATATTTGGTTAAAAATGAGTTAAATATGTCTCGAATAATATCTCGTAAAGTTTGTTTCATGATCCGGGTTTCTCCACAATGTTGCACATGGAACAATATTCTATATAGGAAGCTTCGAGAAGAAATTTCAGCAAAACCCGGTTTGTCGTTTGGAAGAAACGTGTAATTTAATATACAAACACATTGATCACTTTGTTGTTTTTGAAGAAATCGAGAGAATCAAAGGTAATTCAAATCTACATTCAATTTTTTTGGATATTTAGATTCTATTGTTTAAAATGGATGCACCATTAGATAAATTGAATGGGTTGAACTTCCATACATGGAGAGTAAAAATCTAGATGCAATTAATGAATAAAAACCTATGGAGGATAGTAGATGGAAAAGAAAAAGCACCTACATATGTAAGCAAAATTGTATAATGGGAAACTAGAGATGACAAATCCAAAGTTTAATTGGACATGGTCTTTCAGATTCTTAATTACATCATGTAGATTTATAAAAATGTTCTACATAAATATGAGATTTACTAAACAAAATTTTTGGGGCTAAAGCAAATAATGTAAAATTCTCTTTAAAGTTGTAATTATTCAAATTGAAAATGAATGAAGAAGTCACAATGTCAAGTCATATAAATGAATTGAGATCTCTTCTTAGACAACTAGCAGAAGTTAAAGCTCCTATTGATGATGAAGATGCAAAAGCCATATTATTAAACAATTTTCCATCCAAGTACAATAATGTTGTCTTTACTCTAGGGCAAAGGTATTCTCAGTCATTAGAGGGCATGATTTCAACTCTCCTAGCTGAAGAGAAAAGAACTAAAGAAGATATAGAATAGAAAATTGCTTTGTATGTTAAAAAGAAATACAAAAATTTCTCGAAAAAAAAAAGGATGAAATTGAATGTTTCTATTGCAAGAAAAAGGGTCATACTAAGTCTTTTTGTAGAGATCGAGCTAAAGAATTGCTCAATGGAAATCTTAAAAATGAAGTAAATATAGTCATTGAAGAAGGCTCAGAAAATGAAGATGAACAAATAATAGATGAAATTGACTATAATTATGAAGACTTTCTATACTAAGTGAAGTTCTTGGAGGAAGGAGGCACAGGAGGTTGGAGGTCATTCAACGACCTCTCGTCAGTCACCAACGACGGGGCCATATCAGCTATGGTGATTTTTTTATACAGTGTGTTCCTGTTGTTTCTTTGTGTGTCTGGAAGAGTGTTTGGTTGCAAAGTGTTCCTATTGTGGTTTATAGAATAAAGTAAATTTCACATTGAGGGGGGAACATGATCTCAATGTTCCATTTCTAGTTTTCTACATTTATGGTATTTTCTATATGTGAGCAACTATATTTCCTATGTTTTTCCATGGAGTGAAATATGATGTGATTGTATTTGACACATCATGATGTGGTTGTAGGTAAACCAATTGAAAACCTTCATTTTGATTTGTGGTACACCACTTTTAAAACCACCATTTTGAGTTGTTGGTAAACCCTATGAAAAACCATCACCCTTTTGGTTTGTGGTAAACCATTTACAAAACCATCATTTTTGGTTTATGGTCAACCCTATGAAAAACCATCTATTAGGCTTATGTTCATCTTGTAAAATCAAGATCATGAAAGTAAGTGCAAGTACAAATGCAAGTTTTCCCATGTTTGCACTAAGGGGGAATGCTAGGAAATATATCTTAGTGCTCCATTTGTATGATGATGAATAATAATTACATGTGTAATTATTATTATAGTAAATTAGTGAAAGTACATTTACTATGTAAATGTAAAATGTGGTTAGTATGTGGTAAGATAGTAAGTTAGAATAATAAAATAATTAGTATTGTTTTATTATTATATTGGTGAGAGGTTGAAACCATATGGGTGTATGGTTGTATAAGAACTAAAGAAGGTTGTTGTGAGGATTGTTATTATACATCTCCTATATAATGGAGTGTAATGAAATAGTTAATTAATAAAAAATGAGTGTGAGAATAATATAGTGTTGCTGATTTTAATTATTGTCTATGTAGCTATTTCATGTATTCGCATGTATTAGATCGAGTAATTTTCACATTTCCATGAAGCGGAGTTAAATATGTCTCGAATAATATCTCGTAAAGTTTGTTTCACTGAACCGGGTTTCTCCACAATGTTGCACATGGAACAATGTTCTATATAGGAAGCTATAGAAGAAGTTTTTAAAACTGGTTTGTCGTTTGGAAGAAACGTGCAATTTACTATACAACACATTGATCACCTGTTTTTTTAGAAGAAATTAGAGAATCAAAGGTAATTCAAATCTACATTCAATTTTTTTGGATATTTAGATTCAGTAAAATGGATACACCATTAGATAAATTTAATGGGTTGAACTTCCATACATGGAGAGTAAAAATCTAGATGCAGTTAATGAATAAAAACCTATGGAGGATAGTAGATGGAAAAGAAAAATCACCTACAGATGTAAGAAAAATTGTAGAATGGGAAACTAGAGATGAAAAAGCCAAAGAAATAATTGGACTTGGTCTTTCAGATTCTAAATTACATCATGTAGATTTAGAAAAATCTTCTACAGAAATATGGGATTTACTAAACAAAACTTTTGGGGCTAAAGTGAATAATGTAAAATTCTCTTTAAAGTTGCAATTATTCAAATTGAAAATGAATGAAGAAGTCACAATGTCAAGTCATATAAATGAATTGAGATCTCTTCTTAGACAACTAGCAGAAGTTAAAGCTCCTATTGATGATGAAGATGCAAAAGCCATATTATTAAACAATTTTCCATCCAAGTACAATAATGTTGTCTTTACTCTAGGGCAAATGTCTTCTCAGTCATTAGAGGGCATGATTTCAGCTCTCCTAGCTGAAGAGAAAAGAACTAAAGAAGATATAGAAGAGGAAACTGCTTTGTATGTTAAAAAGAAATACAAAAATTTCTCGAAAAAAGGATGAAATTGAATGTTTCTATTGTAAGAAAAAGGGTCATACTAAGTCTTTTTGTAGAGATCGAGCTAAAGAATTGCTCAATGGAAATCTTAAAAATGAAGTAAATATAGTCACTGAAGAAGGCTCAGACAATGAAGTTGAAAAAATAATGAGATAAAATTAACTATAATTTTGAAGACTTTTATACTAAGTGAAGTTCTTGGAGGAAGGAGGCACGGGAGGTTGGAGGTCATTCAACAACTTCTTGTCGACCACCAACGATGTGACCATATCAGCTATGGTGATTTTTTTATAAAGTGTGTTCCGTTGTTTGTTTGTGTCTCACGGAAGAGTGTTTGGTTGCAGTGTTTCTATTGTGGTTTGTAGAATAAAAGGAATTTCACATTGAGGGGGAAATGATCTCAATGTTCCATTTCTAGCTTTCTACATTTATGGTATTTTCTATATGTGAGCAACTATATTTCCTATGTTTTTCCATGCAGTGAAATATGATGTGATTGTATTTGACACATCATGATGTGGTTGTAGGTAAACCAATTGAAAACCTTCATTTTTGATTTGTGGTACACCACTTTTAAAACCACCATTTTCAGTTGTTGGTAAACCCTATGAAAAACCATCACCCTTTTGGTTTGTGGTAAACCATTTACAAAACCATCATTTTTGGTTTATGGTCAACCCTATGAAAAACCATCTATTAGGCTTATGATCATCTTGTAAAATCATCAGATCATGAAAGTAAGTGCAAGTACAAATGCAAGTTTTCCCCATGTTCGCACTAAGGGGGAATGTTAGGAAATATATCTTAGTGCTCCATTTGTATGTATGGGTGAATAATAATTACATGTGTAATTATTATTATGGTAAATTAGTGAAAGTACATTTACTATGTAAATGTAAAATGTGGTTAGTATGTGGTAAGTTAGTAAGTTAGAATAATAAAACAATTAGTATTGTTTTATTATTATATTGGTGAGAGGTTGAAACCATACGGGTGTATGGTTGTATATGTAGAAAAAGGTTGTTGTGAGGATTGTTATTATACATCTCCTATATAATGGAGTGTAATGAAATAGTGAATCAATAAAAAATGAGTGTGAGAATAATATAGTGTTGCTGATTTTAATTATTGTCTGTGTAGCTATTTCATGTATTATGTGTATTACATCGAGTACTTTTCATAGTTATATCTTTTTCATTCCCACCTTATCTTGATTCTAATCTCTTAAAAACATGCTATAAATAATTCAAAAAACTCTCATTCATATTATCATATCTCAATCACTACCCTCATACCTTCAAAAGCTCTTCTCTATGTCACACTACTCCCATATGCAAGACTAGCTCACCAAATGAGCAAAAACTCCACTTTTATATGTATTTGAACTCAAAAACACAAAGGAGGTACATCCCTCATCATAAATTCGACCCAACCACCTTAATTAAATTAAATTAAATCCATTACTATGGTCACATATGACCCAAATAGGTCTTCATAGCTAAAAACCTCATTAAATGTGCTAAAACAATGGCTCTAAACCACATGGGCACAAAGATATAAATGTGCTTACGTAAAAAAATACATAATAATGACCCATAAAAAATTAAACATGATTAAGATATCATTTAAAATTCATAAATGGTCAAAATTTATCTCAAATAATCAAATTATTTCATTTAATGCGCCCAATACTCTTTGTACTTGTATCAAAACTTGTTGTTTCTTACACCCTTTAACACCTTGGAAACTTCCTTATGCCACAAAATCACTTATAATCAACAAAAATATTCCATGTGACAACTAAATAGAAATGGAATAACCTTTATAACACTTCTAAGAAAGTTATAAGCCTTGAATAAACCTTATTCTCAAACCGCAACTAAGTTTGTCTTCACTAGATAAATCTGCCAAAATGTTGTTTGTAAAGGTTAGCTCATAAAAACATTTATACAAACATTGAAGACCCAAAATGGGATTAATTGGATTCAAAATTTATCCCTCTTCAAATTACAGGTTATAAAAAGCATCAACAAATCCATATAATGTTTAAAACAACTCCAACCTTGCACCAAAACACATCCTGTCCTACACTTCTAAAAATATTCTTGTCCAAAGAATGACCTTGAAACCATTTAAAATGAACTTATCATGAGCAAAAATAATATCAATGTAAATATATCTTAATCCTCTTTCCAACACAACTTGAATCATCTTCAAACTCCACATGTAGCTCAAGATATATCCATTTTACTAAACCCTGCTATTTGAGACCTCAAAACTACCCTTTGACTAGTCAACTTGTATGGACCTCAAATGACAATGTAACTGCATGAAAATTTTCTGAAAGCATTCCATGGAAATAAATATAATCTCACATACATCATGGACCATCAATTTTTCACACTACTCCTTTGGACAACCTTGTTCTAAAACCTTCTTCTTCGTAAGCCCGACTGTTTGAGTGGGGCCCACTCATTACCATGACCTCAACCATACATTTATGGAAATATAATAGAGATATATACAACATAGAATCATAAATTTTTATGAAACAATAAAAAATGGTTCACTATACCTCTTTTTATTTGTAAACTACTCCTAGCTAGGATTTAACTAGGGTTTTAGACCCCTTTACCTTCTTAACGATCGTTCATAAAAACGTGACAATCAAACCACCTCATTATTTTTGTGAAAGATGAATAAATGACCTAAGAAGCTATAAAAATAGATCAGGTCCCCATGGAAATTACATAGTTCACAAAGAGCATCGAAGGTCTAGCTCTACTTGAAAAACACACTAAAACTTACCCCGTTTTGTTAAAACTTGCATAACTTGAAATTGATTTAGTATTTTGAACTTAAGCTTGGCATAAAGCACCATGAAAACCTGATATAACTTTCCATAATCACCACATATCTCAAATATTCCTAAAAATCTCCATCCATTATGAATTACCCATCTTAAAGCGCCCATTCTCAATCTGTTTACATCCCAATGACCTCATAGAAGAAATGAATCACTGAATATAGATCTAAAACTCACCAAAAACCTTAAGTACACTGCCACCATTATGTGACCATGCTCCAACAATAAGGATCTGGTCCAAATATCACACCTTTACCTCAATCTGGATGCTCCAGGGATAGAAACAAGCCTAAAATGACCCGACTCAACAAAGAAGTGACCATGCTGACTCAATACAGACCCATGCACACTCATGACACTCCTATATTACCATGTATGGCATCATGATAGCCTCCAATCACCTCAATATAGCTCATACAATGATTCAACTCACTAGACCATGCACCATGATCTCTTGGATCACACCAAATCATGACACAACCACTCATTCTTCATGTTCGACACTTGAATGACATCATATGGGGAATTATACAAAACAATGACACCATTTTCCATTAATGGGGTTGACATCACTGACAACACTAACCGACAATGGCCAACAATCCCCCTTTGTCATTGATGACAACCATCATTTAAAAACATTGATGGAAACCATCATGACAAACATGTATATGACCTCAAATCCATGTTTCTAATGTCTCTCTCCCCCTTTTTCATATATGAAAAAATCTATAATGAATTTTAGGTATGAAAAATGACAACATAATGACAATAATGCACAAAACATGACTTGCCCAAATATCCCCGGATGTATTGACTCCTTCAACATCATAGTAAGATCCTATAGACCTAGAATGAACCTCAACAAGGATCCCCTTAGATGTTATACCAAAATTTGTCCTTCATTCATTTCAATATCACTTTCTATGTCATATTTAAGCAAAAGAACACCAAATTCTGACTTGAAGGCTCACTTATCTTATTTTAGGATCCTTGTCTCTAATCGAAAACTTCAAGTATATTTTGGAAAAACTTTACCATGCCCTAACATCTCAATATTAGTATGATGCAACTTCATATGGCTCCTCCTGGGCTAATACAATTTAATTCTTACTAAAAATAAAAATATTTAGTTCTTACTTTGTTTTAAAAGACTTGAAGGATCATCAACTTGATTGACTCGGTCATGAAACATTAACTTAGTATTATTAGCCCTGTTTTCATCATATTTATCATGGAATATCATCCGAGCACCACAAATCCTCTATACCTTCACTACCTTGGACATATTAAATACATACACTGGAAACATGTCCTAACACAAGATAAGAGAGGTACATTTCATTCTTTTGTATCTTCGACACACACTTGGATTTGTCACATGATCAGTAACACTTCATTATCATGTCCTCATAACATTTTTCAGTTCTAACAACAATTATTTAGATCAACATATTCCATATTCCATCTCTAGCAAAACAATAGCTACTTAAAGAACTAGTACACGATTCAAGCTCTTGGTGGTAGCATAGTCCTTACCATATTAGACATCTATCTTGATCATATGAGAGTACACTTGTTTCAAGATCTCATAATTTTCTTTGAGTTAATGTTCATTCACATTCAATGTTCAACCATAAGAGATCATCTTCATGTCTTAGGCCTTTACACACTACTAATGGACTCCCCCGAGCACAATCCTTATCCAACACTTTTCGGGCATTGGAAACTTTTATGCTCCTTCTAGATACCTTATACACTATTCATAATGCACATACAGACTGATGCATGCATGTAGGACATAGTTTCAAAGCACAACCTCTTCTCAAGTTCATGACACATACTTGTAAAATAAAATCATACCTTGATCAGGTCACATACACACTTCTCCTATCTTAATAGAACCATAAAATCTGTAGCACTGATTTGGTACTTTTTTACAATTTGTAGGCATATTTCTATAATGTAAAATTACTTTGAAACACCCAAATTTCTTGAATCAATGCCTTCAAGGACTCCCCTAGCTTATATGATCAACTTCAAACTTGAATTAGTCCATTTTCCACCTTTCACAGACTAGTACAAAAACTTATAAGGATAACACATAGTTTGAGTGCTTATGCACACATTCAGATACTTAAAATACTCACACACAAGCTTTAGACAACATATACAAACCTTTTTATCTGATTTCTAACTTTACTACAATACTTTTCTTTGATGATCATCTACAGACCTTGTTGCAGACATGTAGGAGAAATTTCCATTTCATGGAAGCCTGAGATTTTCTTCTTAATACCTATAGTAACCTTTTTCATGAGTTATCAGTCATACGAGTAATCAATCATCTTATCACGAGATTTAAAAATCCTTCATCCTTCAATGACCTTATTTTGTTTTTATAAAATACTTAAAACACTTGTAATTAATAAGACATAATAAATAACCCTGCAAGTCTCATACACGTTGATTCGAAACTCAGTAGCATCTAGTTTACAATCCTTGTAGGTCATCCTTTTTGTTTAACTAGTTTTTGAATTCTTCACAATCTTCAATTGCTTCCCTCGGTCTCAATACTTTCAATCTTAAATATACTTCATTAAAGCTTCAACCCAACTGAGATGATGACCTTATTATTTGTCTTTCTTGCATATTTTCAAACTTTAAAAGAAGTACTATGAGTTTCTTTTGGCCTATAAGATTCTCTACCATACTATGCTCTTACTCAAACATACAAGGTGCTTGAAACCTTTGAACAATACTTAAAAGTTGACCATACGAGACTTGTACCTCTACTTGATTAGGCAAACTATGCTTAAAAATTAAAAATAATATTTTGTTTTAATACATACCTCTCTTGTAATGCATAAACAACCATGCTTAGACTATACACAACTTTCTTCATCTCGTAATAACATGTGTCAACATGTGGATCACTGTAACACTTAATACTTTGACCAAAAGAACCATTTAGGTCACCAAACCACTATTAATATGTTACTAGAACAGTCTTAGCTCCTTGGTGCTCTGTCACCTTTCATCATTTGAAGTTACGTGCATTCTTATCTATCAAAAGATACTACGATATAGAAGAAAAAGAACTCCCCCTTTCACAGTAGTCTCCTCCATGAATTGACATTGTTGATACTCTCACATTGTATTCTACCACATTGCACTTAAGAGTGATGACAAAATATTCTCATCTTACTTTGAGACCTTTCTTTCCTTGTAAAGTACACACCTTTAGATTGATGTAAGACACTGTGTAACACTCAAGTGCAAGCCCTAAGCCCTTTTGATGGACTGTAGACATCCATTTTCTTGCACTATATAATTTAATGCAATGTCTTTTAGTAAGTAATAACTCATAGTAAACAAAGCTTGGAGCACTAGTTCCCAATATTTTTATTGAAAATACTCTACACAGTTCTTCATAACACACACATAACCTTAGGAGTCGTGAGAGGATAATTTGAAAGTCATATATATTTTCATGCACCTTTAGATCATCCATAATACAACATATACATCCTTGATCAACACGACACTATGTTGTAGCCACTATCAAGGATCCATTTTGGACCATACACAAAGCTATTGTACACCTCAACGCATTATCGACACCACAGACCTCATAGATAGTGAAAGAACTCATGACCACTAATACTAGCTTCCGAGATACAGAGAATCATGAACAACACCATTTCCTTTCTTCAAGAACAAAACAAGACAAGACATAGGACTCATAAGATTATGACAAAAACTCGGGTCATATAATTTTTAGGATATTAATGTTTACATTATATTTTGGGTGGTTAGTAATATTGTTATAAACAATATTACATACTTAAATTATTGGTTATATAGATCATATTATTGTATATAACAAACCAATATGTTTGTTATACCCGTATCTCTATTAACGGGTTATTTGTTTGTATGGGTTCCTATTTTATAGGGTATTGGTTTTCTATTATGATGGCTATATAATAGCCTAATGTATTACACGAGATATACTGACAGATAATATATTGGTAATACAGTGATTATTATCATATTTGGTTGTGTAAAAGCTTAGACCAAATTTATATTTGTATCGAGCGAGATAGTAATGGCTTATTGATCGTGAAGGGAGGATATGCTATAAATTATGATTTCCCCAGAATGAGAGATAATTATTTGGAGAGAGTCCTGTAATATAGTTGAATTTAATTTTTAGAATTTAATATTGTTTTTAAGATTCTAAGGTTATGGCGGACTGTAGTCTACCATCTATATATTTCCTTGAATAATGAGAAAGTTTAGCTGAGTGTTTGAATGTCTTAAGGCTGTGATGAAAGAATGAAGATATTTGTTGTAACCTGTTGTATGGATTGATTTAAAGGTTATCCTTCATGGTTGGCTTCATGTGAAGCATATCAAGAGTTTTTATAGCTTTATATAGCCAATCAACCAATTCAAATAGCTCTGAAATATCCAGTTGGAGTGGATTTATTGTGTGATTGTTGATGCTCACGTGAAGACTCCACCAAATCTATTTCGTATTTGAGCATACCACAGGAAAATTTACACGGATATGTGAATGCATTTGAAATATTGGTGTGATTATTATTTGGGACTATGTACACCCGTGAATTGTCTCCACGTGCTCCTATATTTGTGTGGAGATCTACAATCTTATCGCCATTTTCAACCTTTGACGGGAAACTAAAAACTAGTGTATGTGAATATTGATTCTTGACGGTCTGCATCAGGGATTGACTGGCATAACTCGGCTTTTGGTATATTCTCTTGATTTATGAGAATAATTCCCTATGATCTATGCACATCTCCTGATCTATCACATGGCTTGTGATTATTGGTTCTCAAACGATTCCATATATTTCATTTTTTCAAAGCTCACCATGTTTTATCCACATTGATGCTTGTAATTCATCTAAGTTCTAAAACATGCCAACCAACTTGAATTAGTAATGCCTGGTAAATAGCAGATCTATACACGTTCAAAAAGATTCACTTTGAGAAGAATCGATCCAAATATTGATGGGGTGGACGTGATTTCTGTGAAAGGCAGAAAAGTCTCTTGAAATCTGTAACGTTTATTTCCCATATTCTTCCCAAAGAGCAGATCCATAGACAAAGGCCAGTGGATATGCCAAAAAAATATCAAGTTGAACGCTGTAAAAATTTCACTTGCTGGCACTGTGGATGAATCGCAAGAGCTAAGTAGTACTTGTTTGAAGTCATTCTTTTTGGTTTTATTGCATTATTTGTTTCCATCATTTGTTTTGGTGTCAAGTTGGTTCGTGGTCTCCATTATAAAATATGTCATGATTCCATGTCATTGATGTGTTTTTACTTCAAAAATAATTGATTCCTTGCATTTTCATAGTATTTATTCCTGTCATTGTCCGATAAAATATTATGTGTCTTCATTATAAGTATAGTATTTTGTGAAGACTTAATTCATAGTCAAGTCCGTATATTAGTGATGTGTAATATGTCATCCATCAAATTATTTAGATTTTGTATGTCTTTAGTTATTAAGTCATTTTCATATAAAAAGTAATCCCATTTTATTACTTTTTAGTCGAGTCGAGTCTTCTTGTCTAAGTCAAAAGTGTTGTTTTTAAATTTGTAAATTTTCGTCAAAAGTTGTATAATTGTAAAAAGTTCGAAAATATTTTTTTACCTTATAGACGCATTTTCGGTGTTACCCGACATCCGAAAAAATAAAGTGTTTCACATTGTAGAAGGAAAGATATAATAAACAATGTGGAAACATTTGATCTTCATATCCAAATCCGGATGAGTTAGCAGATGGTTATTGGAGGATGAAGGTCAGAAAATGACCTCTCATCAGTCACCAATGATGGGGCCGCATGGAGCTGTGGTGGAATTTTGTGGTGTGAGTTTGCTTTTAGTTGTGTGCTTCAATTTCATAGTACTTGTTTTGCAGTATAGTGTGGATTTCAACATTTCAGCATGGTGTGAAAAATAAGAACAAATGTGGTATGTTCACATTTTTGGTATGTGGCTATTCCTACATAATTCCCCAATGCTAGAACATAGTGAAGAACATATAACATAGTGAAAAGAAACATCATGAGTCTTGATGAGGTAGAATAGTCAGATGTGTTCCTATTCATACCTAGGTTTTGGTTAGCCTCTTGAAAACCATTGAAGGCTTCTCAGATGTGTTCCTGCTTGAGTTCCTATACGCTAGGTCGGATGTGTTCCCTAGAGTGAGTGGTTGATAAGAAGATGATTCCTGAGCATGTTCCCATCCTCTTGGCCATCTGTGTTCCCGATAGTGCATGGTTGATAAGAAGTTGATGTTTTCCTTCTTCTACCTTTAGTTCAAGTGTTGTACCAAGATCATGAGAAAGCACAGCAACGAGTTGCAAAGGAAGTGTGAAAGTTCTCTTACTACCATATAATCATTAAGGGGGGAATGTTAGGATAGTAATGTTTACATTATAGTTTGGGTGGTTAGTAATATTGTTATAAACAATATTACGTACTTAGATTATTAGTTATATAGATCATATTATTGTATATAACAAACCAATATGTTTGTTATACCCGTATCTCTATTAACGGGTTATTTGTTTGTATGGGTTCCTATTTTATAGGTATTGGTTTTCTATTATGATGGCTATATAGTAGCCTAATGTATTGCACGAGATATACTTGATAGATAATATATTGGTAATACGGTGATTATTATCATATTTGTTGTGTAAAAGCTTAGACCAAATTTATAACAATTTCAGATCCATAAATGAGGACACTCACATACACATGACTGTATCATGACAATTCTATAGACATCCCTAAGACAAAATTTTCCATACACTAAAACACTCAGAGACACAACTCTTCATGACACCTAAACATACTTAGGTACACCAAAAACCTTTTATCACCTTCCAACTATGCATATCAAGTACAAGACAATGATATACTTGCTTAACACCTTATCATTCCTTCTCTACATCATGAGGACACCATGCTTTCAATTCATTTTTCAACATTCCTTGACCAATATACTAACATTAATGCCTTGCAAACTTTTAGAACTCAGATACACATGACTTGACATAAAGACACATACCTATCTAGGATAGTAGATCCACTATTGACATAACTTCATACTTTTGACAACTTATGATGACAACAAATCATAAAACACACTTCTAGACATAGATAAAATCTCAAATTTCCATTGATCTTCCGAGACAACTAAGACCTTTGATTGTGACTACATAGATAATACATACATTGGAGCAAATATACATTTTATATATGATGCGGAGAACACTTTTTTGAGTGATAGAATCTCATCGACACGACTCAAGTAAACGAGTAGCTAATGACATTGAATACAACTCTTTAAGACCTTTATTTGAATTAATTGACCAAATACATACCAACATTAGTAACAAGACTTAGATACATCATTCTTTATGAAAGTGGATAGTTTGACACATACTCTTTTGGTGAGATTCATAACCATGAAAGATGCACCTAAAAACTACACTCATAAAATCATACATCTACAACATACAAGGACTCAAGAACACATGTAGAGATCTTACAACCTTTGTGGTATCCCAAAGACCAAATTTCTTCAATTTTTCTTGCACAGGAGCTTGAAAGCCATTCAAACACATGTGATCTTCTTCAACAAGTGCAAACATACTCCCTTGACCTGACTTGGGCTTGTTGACCATGTTTCTAACCTTGATGGCATAAGAATATTCCTTGACAACCTTCATATGCTGCATGGTGGGTTGAGATTCAGTCTTCTTGGCTTCACTTACTTGATCATTCTTGATTACTTCTGATTTTTAACATTCCTCTTTACTTGACCCTCATGATTAGGTCCCTTGACTATCATGACTGTACCTTTTGGATCAGACCTCTTGATGAACCTTCTCTTTCTTGGACAACATATTTATATATGGCCTGATTTTTGACATTTGAAATAAACAAAAGTCCTCTTCCTTCTAGGATTAAAAATACTTAAGTTACATCCACAATATTTTGCTCTATGTCCATACTCACAACATGAGAAGCATTCACCCTTGAAGAGAGCTTAACCATTCTTAGGAGACTTCCTTTTGCAATCTCTAGCTCTATGACCAAAATCATGACAAACAAAAAAATATCCATTGAATGAATAACCATACCTCATAGCATTAGGTTTTCTAACTGAGCTATACCTTCTTGGATCTGCCTTTTTTCACCTTCTTAACTAATTTAGTACTTTGACCAGCTTAATCATAATCCTTCTTTTTATCTCCTTAAAACCCTAGACCTATTTTTCCATTTGTGCCTCTTTAACTCTCCAACATGTCATTTATGGACTCATGACGTTTCTCCAAATTTTCATAGGTCTTCAACTTACTATGTTCCTAATCCAAATCTGATTTTAAGGATCTTAACTCAACTTCATACCTGCTGTAATATTCTTCTTTGAACTTTAGGGTTTTAGTCAAAAATTTCACTTGAGAATCTAAAGAAATAATGGCTTGACTATGCTTATCTTCCATGTACTTGATCTGAAATTGGTAGGCTTCAATACATGACTGAGCTATTTCATTCCTTCTTCTCAATATAGCCTTAATGTCTGAAGAATTACCCATAGCTTGTGCTTCTAGGATCTCCTTCAAGTTGTTAGACTTTCTTCTCAAGGACCTACTATGATACCAATTGTTGGAAGAAAAATGGACTAAGAGGGGGAGTAGTACTACAAATTTCTCATTCAATTAACCATTAATATTAGAAACCATTACCATTTCAATAATCACATACATCCAACCATTATTTGTTTAGTGTGCACAAAACATCAAAACAACCATAACACGTGAGAAGAGGCACATAAACATAATATATACATGGAAAAACCTCACGGGAAGAAAACCACTTTGAAAATATGCTTATATTACGGGTAAAGTGATTTAGTGAAGCATCAACTTCACAAGGAGCATAAACCTCTAGTTTAGTGGAGAACTAACCCTACAAGGAGTACCGACCCCCTAATTTTGTGAGGTACCAACTCCACAAGGAGGATATAACCCCATAGGATGAAAAATAACCAACTAATCCACCGAAGATGTATAATATCTTATTTTTTGCCACATGTCATGGCGATGGAGACCATAATTCTAGCTCACAAACCTTAGGTCAAACCCTAGGTCTTCAATCGTGCTCTATCTTCTTCCTTATCAAATTGTATTGCTTCTAATATCTTACACACATGATCTCAATAATTCATCAACTGTCATGAATTTGATCATCTCTTCTCTAGGTCACACTACTCCCCTATGCAAGACTAGCTCACCAAATGAACCAAAACTCCAATTTTATATGCATTTGAACTCACAAACACAAAGGAGGTAGGTACCTCATCATAAATTTAACCCATAAACATTAATTAAATTAAAATAAATCTATTACAATGGTCACATATGACCCAAATAGGTCGTCCTAGCTAAAAACCTCATTATGCCAAAATGGCTCAAAACCCCATAGGCACAAAGATAAAAATGATCTTACATCAAAACCATACATATTCATGACCAATAAAATATTAAAAATTATTAAAAATATAATTCAAAATTCATACATGGTTGTAATTCAGCTCAACCAATCAAATTATTTCATTTAATGGGCCCAATACTCTTTGTACTTGTCAAAATTGTTGTTTCCTACACCCTTCAGACCTTAGAAACTTAATTATGCCACAAAATAACTTCTACTCAAACAAACTATGTCATGTGAACACTAAAGGGAAATTTAATAAATTGCATAAAAATTATAAGCAAGTTATAAGCCTTGAATAAACCTCATGCTCAAACCACAACTACTTTTGTCTTCATGGATCAATCTGCCAAAAAATCTGTTTTCAAAGGTTAGCCCATAAAAAAATTGTACAAAAATTAAAGAAATAAAAATGGATTAATTAGATGCAAATTTCATCCCGTCGCGTCACATTCTAGGTGATATAAAGCATAAAACAATCCATCGCATGCTTGAAAACAACTCAAAACATGCACAAAAACACATCCTCGTCATACACTTCCAAAAATATTCATGTCCAAAGAATAACCTGAAATAATTTAAAATGACCTCATCATGAGTATAAAATTAATATTAATGGAAATATATATGAATACTCTTTCATAAAAAAATTGAATCATCTTCAAACTCCACTTGTAGCTCAAGATATAGCCATTTTACTTAACCTTGCTATTTGAGACCTCAAAACTACCCTTTGACCAATAAACTTGTATGGACCTCAAATGACCATGTAACTGAATGAAAATATCTTGAAACATCCATGTAAATAAATATAAGCTCACATACATCATGCAACATCAATTTTGTATGCTACTCCTTTGGACAACCTTGTCCTAAAACCTTCTTCTTCGTAAATCGGGTCTGTTGTTTGAGTGGGGTCCACTCATCACCATGACCTCAACCATACATTTATGGAAATATAAGAGAGTCATATACAACATCCAATCATAAATTTTTACTAACCAATAAAAAATAGGTCACTATACCTCTCTTTATGTAAACTACTCCTAATTAGGGTTTAACTAGGGTTTTAGACCACTTTACCTTCTTAACGATCGTTCCTAAAAATGTGATGATAAAACCACCTCATTATTTTTTTGAAAGATGAATAATTGAACTAAGAAGCTATACCAAATAGATCAGGTCTCCATGAAAATCAAAAAGTTCACAAAAAACATTAAAAGGTTCATCTTTGTTTGAAAAACACATTAGAACTTACCCGATTTTGCTAAAACTTGCATAACTTGAAATTAATTCAATATTTTGACCTTAATCTTGGCATAAAGTACCATGAAAACTTGATATAACTTTCCATAATCACCACATATCTCAAATATTCCTGAAAATCTCCATCCATTAAGACTTACCCATGCTAAACTGTCTGTTCTCAATTGTTTGCTTCCCAATGACCTCATAGAAGCACCGAATCACTGAATACAAACCTAAAACTCACCAAAACCTCAGGTAAATTGCCACCATTTTACAACCATGATCCAACAAGAAGTATCTAGTCCAAATATCACCCCTTTACCTCATTCAAGATGCTACTGAGGCTAGAAACAAGCTTGGAATGACTTGACTCAACAAAGAAGTGACCATGCTGACTTAATGTAGACCCATGTAAACTCATGACACACCTGTATGACCATGTATGACATCATGAAAGTATCCAATGACCTCAATATAGATCATATGGTGAATCAATTCACTAGACCATGCACTAGGACCTCCTAAATCACACCAAATCATGACAAAACCACTCAGTGTTCGAGTTTGACACTTGAATGACATCATATGGGGACTCATACAACACCATGAAACCATTTTCCATCAATTGGGGTTGACATAAATGAAAACACTAACCCAAAATGGCCAACATATTTTTTTGTGCTGTCACCTCAATCAACCAACTCATGTTTATGAGCTCCTCGTATTAATCATGTTTATACCAATCCATCGACCATTGGTATTTTAAAATAGTCAACTATCTATCTCAATCTATCATCCTCCGACCTATCCAAAATGGTAGGAGACATTTCTTTAATGTGCTAAATTCTATGTTATCCTTGGCGGAATCCTCTATAAGTGTGGCTTCCATGACATCCTGCTTCGTTGCCTTAAGTCACTGAATTCACTCGTCTTTATAGAAGAAGTCCACAACGGTATCTGTGGTGGTCATTTTAGTGGCTTGGCCATCACCAAGTGCATTCTTTGCTTGGGCTATTATTGGCCCACCCTTAATCAAGGATATTTTGAATATGTCAAGAAACACATCAAATGCCAGCAACATTCCAATCTTATCCACATTCCTAGCTAGGCCTTACAAATAGCTCAGGATATTTCACATTTCTCACAATGGGTACTTGACCTCATTGGCCTTATCGATCCACGTTCTTCCCAACACCATCATTCTATCATCACTGTTACTAAGTATTTAACCAAATGGGTGGAAGCCATTCCACTTGCATCTACTAAATCTAATTAGATTGTTAATTTCATCTACCAACGCATCATTTACCTCTTCGACATCCCTCATAAAATCATCATAGGCAACAGACCATCCTTCAAAAACAAATATCTAAAGAAGATTTGTAACTCCTTCAATATCAAGTGTACCTTATCTTCTCCATACTATCCTCAAGCTAATGGTTAGGATGAAGCCACTAACAAGACTCTTCGCAATATCCTTGCCAAGACTTGATAAATCAGGTCGTAAGTGGCACCTTCATATCCCATTCACTCTTTGGGCCTATCGGAATAAAAGTTATACCTATATAGATGCTACTCCTTTTTCTAGTCTATTTCTCTCGAGGCCACTCTTCCTCTTGAAGTCTAAATAAAATCATTACTTGTCTCCCTCTCAAACTTTTTTTCCGCGAGGATTATTTCAAGAGCGTCTAACACAACTCGAGTTTCTAGATAAGCGTCACTTATTTTCTCTTCAACATCATCATGTCTACCAAGAGCACTAAGAGTGTATCAAATTTTCTTATAATAAACATCTCAAAGAGCACGAATTTAACATCAGTGACCTCATCCTTAAAGAAAATCAAAATTTCACTACCCTAAAAAGGATCCAACGTGGAAATTTTGCTCCCAATTGGATTGGACCATACATTATCACACATAAGTATGGGTTTAGGGCCTATCATTTAGCATCCCTCAATGGTAATCCAGAAACGAAACCTCTTAATGCCTTGTACTTATAGCCATTCTACTATTAACATATCTACCAACATAGTCCTAGTCATTTCTTAAGATCTTGCTTCCATCATTCACCTCCTCAATCTCTCATTATAATGATTTGGAATTGTGTTTTCTACCATCACTTTCCTATTTATGACTTTGAATATGGGTACGATGACTCTTCTCATAGGAACATTCCTTATGGACACATTCCTCTTTCTAGGTGGAAACCTCATAATCATTACCCTCGTCACCTTCTTATCTACTTACTAAAAACATGCTAAGGGTCAATAGGTGTTTCTCGTATATCTCATCATCCCCTCCCCAAGTGGTTTACTTGGATATACCCAGCTCTATCCTAAAAATTCAAAAATTCTAGATGCTCCTATCAAAATTCTATCATATCCAAAAATATATTGATCCTTGAAGGACAACTATTCACATAAAGAATTTTTTTTCAAAAGTATAGACCAATCCCTCGAAGGCCAACTATCATCAATATTGCATTCTACCATCTAAAAATTCAAATTCAAAAAGAAAAAAAATCTAAATGTAGACTACTCCCTTGAATTATGGATACTATTGTATATCTTGAAAGTAGAAGGCTTCCCACATTAATCATCCTTCCAAATCACAATAAGAAAAATTCAAATATCAAAAGAAATCATTGTTAGTGCAAAATCTTGCACCCCCAAATGATTCGGTCGGATCTACTTTTCTAAGGTAGATTCATTTGGTGTGATCTGCATAACATTGAGTTGTTCCCCAAAGTGTGGGAATTTGTAGATGGGAAAAAACTCTCTAGATTAAAGGTTGGTTCCTATTCCTCTATTTAGGTGCATGCGTGGGAGCTTGCAGAGGGCCTATTCCTAATCTTAATCTAAGTTTTACCAATTAGACAGGATAAAAAGGAATACAAGAAATAAAAACTAAGCTACAAGGTGATGCACCAAATGAATGATGAACATTTGTTTTCCTAATAGACACAAACTAACAAAATGCATACAATAACCAAGCACGAGATAACTAGATGAAAGTAAAAGAGACAAGAAGGGATCAAAAATTGATCATAGACGTGTTTTATTGCTCTTGAGATTGATATAATGCATTACAAATGACCGAGAAGGTAGGAACGGATTTGTGATTTAAATGAAAGGTCTAAAACTCCATGAGTTCCATTACGAGAAGGAAATGGGAGCCTATAAAATAGAATAATGTCCAACCCTTTACAATGAGTCTTGACCCTGTATTTATAGACTCAATTAGAGAGAAGAAAGAAAGAGAGAGAAACGGGAAAAGTAGGTGAAGCTCAACCATCTTCATGTTAATTTCTCCTAGAAAATTTGCCCCCAAATCTGCCTTGAATGCATCAATCTCTAGTTTGGCACCTTCAAGGGAGGAAACGGAAGAACAAATCGAATTGATCTGGTTGTTGAGGCGTATAGGTCCTCATTAATGGCCCTGAAGATGTTTTTTCAATTTTTCTTTACCTAACCTCCCCAAACTTATAGTTTTAGATCTCCATGGCGTGGTCAAAGCGAGATATTTCCAATGGTGTCAGATTTGTGATATTTCAAGCCACGGGTTGAAATATATGCCCTTCAAGTTTGTATCAGTCTATACAATAGGGTGGGAAAACCAGTTTAAAAAATGAACCCCCTTTTTAATGTGGGACATGTGGAGGGCTAGCGCTTGTCGAAGGCAGCCTTTTTATTTTCTCTTGGAATGGCGCGGGCCGACATGTGGCTTCCTCTTCCCGGCCTGCTCAATTTCTTTATTTCTCGGCTAAGTTCTTCGCTCAACAGGTCACATTCCTTGACCGGGGACATGCGATGGTTTGACACTTGTTTGAGAACCCTTTCTTGGACTCACCCTTAGAGAAGTGTCATTCGACACATGGCTTACTCTGCTACATCCTCCATACTTAGCTGATTTTGGACTCGGTCCAAATTATTTTGAGCCCGAGGACTTTGGATCTTCACCGTCTCTCGCCTTTAATTACTTCTAGCTTCTTGGTGACGTTTCTCCTCTTCCTTTGACCCTGTTGTTCTATTTCCAAGCCCACCTGTAACTTGTAGAATGGATTTAAGGCCCAGATTCACTCGATAGAGCCATTTTTGGATTTCTCCCACACAGGGTTGTTTGACCTTCACGGGTGGTGTCATATTCCTTTATAGAATCCCTCTCTCATGTCTGTTTGTAGGATCTGAACATGATTTCTCAGGTTCTTTCAGTGTGGGGTCATTCGATCCAATATTTTTCCCGGGGGAAAAATATGGATAACAATTTGGTGACTCACAGGGGTATCTTGCTTGCTAGATGAAAAGACCAATTGCCTTATCATATCTGTTGGGCAAGCATTCAAGAATGATGGTTTGATACTGATTCTACTTCTAATTCATGAGTCTGACTATTTACACTCTCAATCTTCATAAGAAATCTTGAAACGATGGTTTATGAGAGTAGAAAATTGTTCTGACCCAAGGCTTCATCTGTTTTTGAATGAGCTATGCAGGAGCAACAAAACAACACCACAAATATATAGAAAATCTGAAATCATACATGTTCTAAGTAGATCATGTACAGTGTGCAAATAACTTAGGAGAAAATCAACCTAAACTACAACAAGACAATGTGCATGAGCACTTAGAGGAAAGAGAAACTAAACTAATATGTACAAGGTGAGAAATTTCCTTCTAGTAGTAGTGTTTAAGATAAATTTCATTCACTGGAATTTGCAACTCTTCACCATCCAATGTAGACAATTGGAAAGCATTTCTACTTTTACATTTTGTGACCATGTAAGGGCCACTTCAAATGGCATCAAACTTGGAACGCCTTCTGGTTTTTCCCGATCTCGCATCCCATTTCAAAACTAGATCCTCTTCCTAAAAGGTCCTTGCTCTTGCCTTCCTATCAAAACATCTCTTGATTAAGGCCTAATCCTTCTTGATTTTCCAAAGTGCTTGTTATCTAGTCTCTTCCAATTCCATTAGCTTTGCATACTTGGCCTCCATTAGTTCAAACTCGATATCTCTAGGTTGCTTCATGAGTTCCAATCTTTCGGCAACTCAAGTGATACATGTAACACCGCCTCTTTCCCATAGACAAGTTTTAATGGATATTTTCCTATAGACCTCTTGGGTGTTGTCCTATTAGCCCAGAAGGCTGATTTGAGTTTCGTGTGCCAATTTATCTGATTTTCATCTAGAGTTCTTTTGATAATCTTCAGCAGGTTCTTGTTTGTAGACTCTACTTGTCCATTACCCTAAGGGTAATAATTTGATGAAGTGCTTAGGTAAATTCCATTCTTCATGGCCCATCTTTTGATTTTGGAACCTATGAATGCCAATGAATTGTTTGATATGATGGTGGTGGTACTCCAAATTTGGTCACTATCCCTTAATAAAAATCTAGTATACTAGAATCATTAGCTTCTTTGAGTGCCACTGCCTTGGTCCACTTGGTGAAATAGTCTGTTGCCATCAAGATCCATTTGTGGCCTTGGCTCAAATTTTTATTGATGACCCTGCTGAATTATAATCCCCATTGCATGAATGGATGATTTAATAAAATTGAATGCAATGGTAGTGCTGCTAGCTTTTCCTTGCCTTTAAAGAATGCACAGTTCTTGCACTTTTGATCCAAGCATAGCAATCACTAAACACTCTAGGCCAATAATAATCTGCCTTCATGATCTTAAGTGCTGTCACTCATGGAGAAAATTGGCCTCCATCTGATTCATCATGGAACTCTTGTAACACTCTCTCAACCTGATTTGTCCCAATGCACCTTAATGAAACACCGTTGATGTCCTTTTTGAACAAGATGTCGTCAATGAGCACATATGAGATGGCCTGAAGTCTAAAGTGTCTCCTTTTCATTTTACTCATTTCTGGAGGACACATGCCTATTTGAAGGAAATGCACCATGTTTTGAGTCCAACAAGGAGTGGGCACATCCCCATTTTCTTCCTCTTGACTATCTTGTAAGACAAAAACAACTTCTTTCCCTCCACTTGCTTCTTCTTGTTGACTTGAGGCCAATTTTTCACACAATCCCTTCCCATGGACCAGCTTAGTGACCTTTATCTCAATGTCATACTCCATGACACAAGTGATCCACCCTACACGCTTTTAGTTCAGATCCTTGTTGAGAAGGAAGTATTTAACCCCTGCATGGGAGACCAACAGTTGGATTTTGTTGTTTGAAACCAAATGCTTAAACTTATTCAATCCTTTGATCACTATTAGGACCTACTTTTTGATGAAAGAGTATTTCACTTCATAATCTTCTAGACCCTGGCTGAAGAAAGCAATTGGCTACTCTGTATCTTCTTTGTTCTGCTATACTAGGATTGCAGAAATCGTGTCACTACCACCAAAGGCATATAATATGAAATCCTTAGAAAAATATGGATTCACGAGAGTTGGGGCTTGTGATATAGCTTCTTTGATGGCCTCAAAACTTGATTTTCCTTCAGTTTTCCACCTAAACACCAAAATCTTCTTCAACATCAACATTATTGGCTTGACAAGGGAAGCAAAATTTAGTATGAACCTATGGAAAAATTGATTTTTCCTAAGAAGCTTTGAAGAGCCTTCTTGTGGCTTGGCAATGGCAATGCTCTTATAGCTTCAACTCTTTCTGGGTCAATTACCAAACCTTCCTTTGACACAATGTGGCCTAGAAGCCTGCCCTCATGGGCCAAGAATATGCATTTTTAGGGTTCAATGATACCCCAAATCTCCTACACCTTTGGAACACCTGCCTTAGGTGAAAAAGATGGTTTCTTTGAATTTCTAGAGAATACAGTAATGTCATCCAGGTAGATCAACACTATTTTGTTGATCAGCCCTTTGAATTCCATATCCATTGCCCTTTGGAAAGTGGCTCGGTATTAGACAATCCAAATGGCATTTTTCTGTAGGCATAGGTGCCCCATTTGGTGGTGAGAGTCATTTTAAACTCGATCATATTCTTTCACCATGATCTCGGTTATACCATGAGTATCCATTTAGAGAGAGAATCTCTCTCGAGCTGACACCACTGCAAGATTTGCTCCATTGAGGGGAGTGGGTAGTGGTCCTTGAGGGAAGCTCTATTTAAATCTTGAAATTCTACACACAACCTAATCTCTCCATTCTTTTTCCGATTTGGGTCCAAATTTGTAACTCATCTTGAGTGTTTGATTGGAAATATGATACTTGCCTCTATCAACTTATTTATCTCTTTCTTCATCAGAGGCTCAATATGTGGATTGACTAGTCTCTACTTTTTCCTAATGGGCTTAACAATTGGATCTAATTCGATTGTGTGTTGTGCTAACTTCGGATTGAAACCTATTAGGTCCTCATAGCTCCAAGAAAACACATCTGGAAACTCTTGGAAAAGTTACATGAATTCATACCTTTCTTGCTCGGTGGCCACTTTGCCAATTTGAAGCACTTTTCCTTCTCCAACTAGAATTGACTTTGAATCTTCTCCTTTGATTTGTATATTAGCCTTTTCTTTTCAAAACTGATCATTGGGATTGAAGATAGACTCCAATGTCACTAAGCCTTTGGGAAGCTTGTTTGTATGTAGCTGCACTACTTGATCTCCATATTTCCGCTCTAATCTGCTTTGATTTCTAGCTGAGAACTCAACTTCCTCTTGCAAAAAATTGATGATCTGCAGATCATTTTTGAACACCTATCAACACATGTTTTTATCAGGCTTTTTCAAGCTCACAACCACATGGATATGTGGTTGTTCTTTGTCTCTCTTGATGTTGTTAACCATATCAAAGGTTTCTTCAACTGCTGTAAGCCTATCAACAACTTCGTTCTCCTTTCTGGGTATGGACACAATTTTAAAGGATTTGAAATCCTCGATGAGATCCCATACCCCCTACTGTTATAGCTTTTGAGTAGGTCATTCTTAACAACATTTTTTCCTTTGACTTTATTGGTAACCAACTCACTATCACCAAACACTTGTAGGTTCTTGATTCCTCATCTTCTGGCCCAATGCAATCCATAGACCAAATCCTCATATTCGTAGTGTTATTTGAGTAAGAAAACTAAAATCTGAAGGCCAAATAATACTTCATACCTTGGGGGGACACGATCATAGCTCCTCCTCCAGCTCCTTGTCTACTCCTCGAGCCATCAAAGAACAATTTCCATACTTCATTGTCATCCTTGTGTTCTAGCTTGAGGATGTCAGGAAGAGGATGATTCTCCTCATGTAGGCAATAGAATCCTAGTTCAGATTCTTCCATCTCCTTATAGGGATCAAAAACATGTATTTTGACCACCCATTCGTCAAGAGTCAGGTCCGGGATACACCCTACTTTGGTATCTACCTCAGAAGTGTTTAGGAGGTCCTCCTGATCAAAAGCCAAACAATTTGCATTGATTGGGCTAGGCACATAAGACTCAATGTGATAATCTACTATGGGCTCGGATCTGATTGTGGCCTTCACTCCATACCTTGTTCTAAAGAGCATATGTGACCAGTCAACAGACAAATATCCTCCAATTTTGGCAGTGAAGTCCCTAGACAAACACAATGTAAAATGTGGTGGCAAGTCTATGACTGATACGTTCTGCAATACAATCACGTTAGGGTAGGCATGCAGAGTGAGGCTCAGATCTTTGATGATTCCAACAGTGGTCACTATTTTCCCATCCAATTGTACTACTCCTTTGGTGATGAATTCATATTGGAGGCCCAATTGGTCAGCTATTTGTTTGGGCATTACAGAACTACTTTCCCCTGAATCAATCATGCAATTATGCACCAATTTTTCTCCAATGATTAATGAAACATAAAATGGAGGAGGCTTCAGATTCTTACCTCGTTGTTCTCCATGTTTCTCTCAGGTTGAGCCGCATTGGTAAGCACTTTCTCTTATTGGCTAGGGGTGATTTGAGATTGAAAAATTTTGCATGGCGATCTGTAATAGATATCTTTGCCCTGGGATGGCCAGTGATTCCCATATTGAAATTTTCACACTTGTCCTCTTCATTTTCTCAATGATATTAAATGAATCAGTGTGTTTCGCTACCCCTTCCTTGGCACATTTTTCTCTTACACATGGGCTGCTACAACTAATGCCCGAGTAGGTCGGAAGGTGGTTTGGATTGACTCTACATGTTGGGAGTTTTATTTTGAATGCCAATACCTTATGGAGTAATGAGAGGGTTGAGGATCACCTCAGCTTGGTGAATGTCCTCCAATGTTTCTATTCTTAGATCATGTATTGGTAGCTATACTTTGAGAAGGGGTATGATTCGTTCCACAAAAATCCTCAGCCTTCCAATTGACAAGCATAGTTTCGCATGGGGGTTCCTCTTGGGGCTTCTAATTGACAAAAAGCTCGATTATTGTGACACACCAATGGTTTGCACCATCAAATCCTAATTTAGTGCACCATTGAAACACAATAACTGATTATGTGGCTGATTACATGGGAAACACCAATCATACTCTTGTGCCATGTTATTCTATGCTAGAACCAATGCTCTTGATGTTGAATTTGTGTTTGAATCATATGACCTAAAAGGTCTAGTAGTTTGAGGTTGCCCTCGATGTTAACTCTTATTTACAGCCTGGGTTGGTGGTCTATTTTGCTAATATGGGGTCTATCATGATACGAGCACAGGCTTGATATGGCCTAGAGCTTTGAGCCTGCTATCTTTTGATGGTTACTAGCTCATTTCCTAGGTTTTGTATTTATTTCATAACTTCCTGAAGCTCCTTTGAGGTGTTAGATGATGAAGTGGAGACTTGCTAAACTTTGACTCACGGGGTGGGTATAGGAGCTAATGTGGGTGTCTAGCTAGTATATGGGTTTCCTAACTCGGGGTAAAGAGGAATGGATGGCCTAGGAGCAAGTTTCCTAGATCGAATCAGACAGTTCTCAGCTCCTATGGAAAGGCTATAGGCTATAGGAAAGGTTGTGCCCCCCATTGATTGAATCATTAAAGAAATATCAAAATTTAAAGCTTTAAGGAAGTATAAGAAGGCACCTTCATTAGTGGGATTTACTATTGATGGAATCCTATCCTAGGTCTATTGAAATCCATTAGTTTCTCATTCGGATCTCTCTTGATTGTTGTCAGTTGCTCCAGCAAGGATAGGTTATCTCCTTTTCTCTAAACTAGTTGTGAAGAGCTGTGCATAGCTAGTCCCAATTTTGAATAGAACCTGCTTCAAGGATCCTGAACCATTATGAAGCTTTACCTTTGAGTGAAGAGGCTAGCAACTTGACTGTAATATCCATCTCATTGATCTCATGGATTGTATAGACATTTGCAATGTCTTGGACGTGGTCACCGAGACAAGTCTGGTTTTCTCCAGTGAAATATGGGATGCTCTTCAATGCTACCACCGGGATTGGGTTTTATGCATTCAGAGCAAGTGGGCTACTGCCAGTGAAGTTGACGTAAGGATTTGGTTGTTGGTGTGCCATCTTGATTAGCCTGAGCACCCTTCTTGATTGAAAGAACGACCTACTAGGAGGAGGTGTTGATAAGGCTCTGTTTGGTGGAGATAGATACCTCTGGGCTCTTCTTCATCTTCTACTTCTATTTAGAGACAAGTGTATGTGTATAAACTATCCTTCTTCCCTTATTATAGACCTTGTTTGTATCCTTCTCATGAACTTGGGAAACTTGACTGTTGGAACCAAAGTGGATTTTGTCCCTTTGGAGTTCTTTGGATGTGCGTTTTAAGAGCTTCTTAAAAGCTAGAGTCACAACAAGTGCACATTAGAATTACTTGTAATAAATATGGAGACTTCATGTCCCACCGGCATGCCGAAAATGTTAGTGCAAAATCACAACACTCCCTAATGAGTCGGTCGGATCTAATTTTATAAAGCGAGATTCATTTGGTGTGATCCTCATAATATTGAGTTGTTCCCCCAAAGTGTGGGAATTTGTAGATGGTAAAAACTCTCTAGATTAAAGGTTGGTTCCTATTCCTCTATTTAGGTGCATGCATGGGAACTTGCAGAGGGCCTATTACTAATCTTAATCTAAGTTTTACTAAGGAGAGAAGTATAAAAGGAATACAAGAGATCAAAATAAGCTACAAGGTGATGCATGAAGGAATGATGAACATTTGTTTTCTTTGATAGACACAAACTAAAAAAATCATATGATATCCAAGCACGTATAACCAAATCTATAATGAAAGACCAAATGAAATCAAAAGAGACAAGAAGGGATCAAAAATTGATCACAGATGTGTTTTATTGCTCTGTAGATTGATACAATGTATTACAAATGGCCGAAGCAGAAGCAGATTTGTAATTTAAATGGAAGGTATAAAACTCCACAAGTTCCCTTGCCAAAAGGAAAGGGGATCCTACAAAACAAAATAATGTCCAACCCTTTACAATGAGTCTCGACCCTATATTTATAGACTCAATCAGAGAGAAGAAAGAAAGAGAGAGAAATGGGAAAAGTAGGTCAAAGCTCAACCACTACTATTAATGTCTCCTACAAAATATGCCCCCAAATCTACCTTGACTGCATCAATCTCTGGTTCGGCACCTTAAAGGAAGAGGAAACAACATAATAGATTGAATCTGATCTAGTTGTTGAGGCAGATAGATCTACATTAATGGCCCTAAAGATGTTTTCTCCATTTTTCTTTACCTAACCTCCCCAAACTTAAAGTTTCAGATCTCCATGGCATGGGTGAAGCCAAGATCTTTCCAACGGTGTCATATTTGTGATATTTTGAGCCCTGAGTCAAAATATATGCCCTTTCAAAGTTTGTATCGGGTCCGTATACAAAAGGTGGGAAAACTAGTTTGAAAAATGGGCCCCCTTTTTAATATGGGATAAGTGGAGGGCTAGCACTTGTCTCGAAGGTAGCATTTGTATTTTCTCTTAGAATGGCGTGAGGTTCACTTGTGGCTTCCTCCGCATTGACTTGCTCAATTTCTTTGTTTCTCGGCTAAGTTCTTCTCTCGGAGATTTCACATTCCTTGACCGGGGACACGCGGTGGTCTGGCGCTTGTTTGAGAACCCTTTATTTGACTCACCCTCGGAGAAGCTCCCGTTTTGATACATGGATTTCTCTGCTACATCCTCCATACTTAGCTGATTTTGGACTCATTCTAAACTGTTTTGAGCCCGAGGACTTCGGATCTTCACCGTCTCTACCTTTAATTGTTTCGGCTTTTTGGTGACTCTTCTCCTCTTCCTCCAACCCCGTTGTTCTATTTTTGAGCCCTCTTGTCACCTATAGAATGAATTTAAGGCCCGTATCTACTCGACAAATAAGTTTTCTATATTTCTTCCACATAGGATTATTTGACCTTTGCGGGTGGGGTCACATTTCTTTATAGAATCCCTCTACAATTTGTTTGCAGGATCTCGAACGTGATTTCTCGGGTTATTTCGGTGCAAGGTCATTTTGATCCAATATTTTACCCTGTGGGGGAATATGGATAACAAGCATCCCTAGAAATATTCCCACAATGATCAACTTTCCCATCCATAGAAATATTCTTGTATTGATCGGTTTGCACCATATTTCTCGAGAGATGGGGCATATACCTAGGAATTCCATCCAAGGAGACCCTATTTTCCCCATACATACTCCATTTTACCCCCTTTTTCATATATACAATAGGTTTTATGAGCATACACTCCATATTTTCCTCATAACCTTAGGTGTGGCTAGCTATTGTTAGTTATGTGTTAACACCTGTTAATGGTCACAAGTGAAATGTTTTGCATTATTCCCTTTCATTTTTACCTACAATCCTATTCAAAATCATATTTTTCGCGTGTACTCTTATCTATGATGATGTAAACATTCTCATGTTTTTGTCATCCTTTTAAATTCCTCCTCCTTTACAATTTCACCCTTATCTTTCCCCATATAATTTGGCTCATATCATCTTGTATTTATCCCACATATCTCTCTATTAACAAAATATAAATTCATCCATATAATCATCTAACTATATCTTAATTCATCATTCCAATAATCTAATCTACATCATTTCTACTCTAGATCAGGTCATGTCATTTTATCTTAGTTTAATCACAAACACATCTATCATGCTAATCTACCAAAATCACATCCAATCAATCATACCATGTAGTCATTATCTCATCATATTAAACATCCAATAACAACATGTATCAAATCCACATAATCAAATCATGAAATTAAAACATCACATCTATGATCAAAATTAAAACATCACATCATCAAATATACATCACATCACATCCATGCTATAATAAAGTAATCCATATCCATCACATAAGACATCATATAAAACATGACAAAACCATATATATATATATATCCTCATCAAAAATATGTCCATACATCCATGATAGGTCTCTATATCAAAATCTATACATCATGATCTCTCGTCAAAATATCTCATATAATTTCCACTTAATCAATGAAATTTACATAAGATAATATCAATGCCAAACCTTGCCCCCGAGGTAGGTTCTTGTACATATCTCTGTCCATTGCCTCCTACATCCGGGCCTTGGTCTTGCCTCAACTATGCTACCGAGATGGTGCTGGTCACACTCCGCTCTTGGATCCTCTCTTCCCTACAAGATATGCCTAATATATCGGCACGTCTCGTAGCCTCAACATCACTATGTGCTCATAATAGTGTGTTTTTGCTCCTAATGCCTTATACTAGTCTAGTGACACGGACTTAGACGTGCCATCTTCTCGGCTCCTCTCGATGCCCCCAGTACCTCATCTCTAGCGTCATAACTATGGGACCAAGATATCGAATATATCCCTATATGTCTCCCTTTGTCTCTTATATTTGTCTTTTTGATGGATGACTGAGTCTCTCTCCTAACGTAACCCATCCACCTCTTGGCGCATTGTATCTCTCTCTCCCGAATGGAAGTATCTCACCCCACCCACATGTGGGCTATCTTTACACGCCAATCCATCCACATCTCCATCTCCTCATCTGCGGGGTCCTCCTCAATCCTCATCCAACCCTAACCCAGCCTCTCTCCTCCACCACCTAGGCCACACATGCTACCATCATCTAATCTGAAAAATCCAACCTCTACTCCTACATTGTTTTCCCTATCCCATGGTGCTCTAGCCTCTTCAAAAGGGTTGGCCATCATTGGACTAGGCATGTCCCTCTCTACCTCATCCCACTTGTATTTTATCGAATCTCTAGGCACAATTTGTACCAAAACAAACTACCTCATAAATCATGAAAAATTTATCACCTCCACCATATCTGATCTCCTCCCCTGTACCCATATCACCCGTCTCATCCCATATAGATGAAATATGCTGGGCCATGCGGGAAAATCATGGTATGTCTACCATCTGATTTGATCAACATCTCCAGTTGTTGCCAACCCATCTAGGTCACCATCAACCCAACCCTAACCATTTGTTTCCAATCCTCTTTTTACCCACTACCTATTCCGATTTATCTTTCCCCCATTTGTATCTTGTGTTTCACTCATTACACACCTTATTTGTCCAATCGGACTTCTCTCAATATTATCATGCATCCTTAATCACATCCATTTTCTTGCTGTGACCATATTCACGTCCCTCTTTGGGCTCCATATTTTATTTTTAATTCCATCATTTTGGCCATTCATTATTTTCATCGCACCCGATGCAAATTGAATGATTCTCGCTATATACCTTGCATTTTATTATGACCCTTGTCTCGACCATCTTCACATTTATTTGTGCATATTTGATGTCTACTTTCAACCCATTGGTCATATGACTTACACATCCATTTAAGTAGTTTCCCATTAGAATCTCTCCATATTGCACTAATTTTTTCCGACTCATAGGTCCATAGGACATTTCTGTCATATCCATTGAGGCCTTACTTTGTTCCCTACCAAAGTGATTTCTTCCATAGTTTGTTTTTATCCTTCTACACTTGGGGCATATTACCTTCATCCTCTCTCTTTTTCTCATTATTTCCACCCTTTTATCTCTTATCCCTTTATCATTATCTTTCAAACTCATGATCGATCATTCTTCATGTCATCAATCCCTAGTTTGAGGGGGAACACCTCAACCATTGTCTTCCATCACTTCTCATTTTTGTCTCATGGCTTGCTTAACGCAAACCACTTGACAAAAAGGGGAAAATGTAGAAACCAATTTTTAGTATCCTTTTTCCTCATCCCACATAATCTCTCCTTTGCCATCATTCCCTCACATACATACGTATCTTCCCATTCAAATTCACTTTTTCCCTCCTAAATTAAATTTATCCTTTTAATAATTATTTTCCATCCTTAATCATCATTAATTAATCCTAAATATCCATATAATTCATCTATCCTCCCTAAATGATCCACTTTACCTTCCCTAGGCCCTAATTTAATAATTTTATCCCCCTTTACCTTTATTTAATGTTTTCTACCTCTCACCTACCCTTTTATCTCTCCTGGGTATCCTAGCTCGTCCTTATCACCCGAAACACTAATTTTCCTTCTTTAGGCCCATTTTGCCTTGATTTGGGAATCATTCCATCGACCAAATAAAGGGTTCCCGTAGTCACTAGTGACCCATCTAGTTCTCTGTCAACCCTATAAATATGCCCATACCCCTCCTTTTCCCAGGATGTAATTTTAGAGACTTCAACATGTCTTGTGATCTTGCATTTGTTTTATTCTCTCTCTTGTGGTTGCTATAATCATATTAGAGATATTGTGCTTCACTCTTAGATATTTGGAGTCATTTTATTCTCTTTCATACTTGAATATTCCATTTCCATTTCATCACCTCTTCTTTATCAACTCTTTTGTAGGCTCAACAGTCATCTCGAAGCCTTGTCTCGTGTTTTCCTTATCCTCATTCCCTCTACTGAGATCATCATCATTCTCACCCATATTTTTCCATCAAGCCCTAAATCACTCATAGTCACCATTGAATCTGTCCAGTCACCATCGACCTAGGTCTCATTTGTTGGTTTTCTATCATTTATCTTGTCAGTCACCTCTTTTATGATCCCACAACTTTCTACATCCACCAATCTTGCTATTCTACACACATGCAACTTTATGTTCATACTTCATCGATCCGATCCAACATCAATTAGGATTAGTCACCTTCAACCATTCCAAACAATTTTTCATCTTTCCTTTATTTTCTTGCATCCTTTTTGTTTTCATCGATTCAACCTCCTCATAATAGCTCAACATCATCCCTGGTTGAGATTAGCTCTAGGTCAAGCTTCAACAAACCTTTGAGATACGTTCTATATTTTCTTCTCACACTATCTTAGTCTCCATCAACTAAGATCTTCAGCCTTGGGTCACTATCAACCAACCCAAGTTTGATTTAGTTTGCATCTACTTAGATCATATCTACATCTTTATTACATGTCTCAAAGCACATTTCAAGTTTTTATTTTAGTTCTATTATCTGCTACATCTAATTTATCAGTCATTACTTTACTTATATTTTATCTAAAAGTGGGTTGATATATATCTTAGGAATTTTTACTTCTCTATACCAGAATTTTTGAGAAACCCACCCATCTATCTACTAATCCTTTTTTAATTTTCTCTTTGTTGTGCAGTTATAAAGCTCGTTGCAAGGAGGAGTTCTCTTTTGCACCTGTATCCATAAACATCCCATTCGTAGGTACCTTAAACCCTCTCATACCTGGTGTTTATCATTTTATTTATTATCATTTCACTAATCTGAAACATGTATGAGAAATTTGGTCAAAAATTGTAAGTGATGGAACTCTTTTGCTTGTTTTCCTTCCTCTAATGAAGAACATGGAAGATTAATATCTTATAATCTTGTTTCCAAAAGGCTTTTATAAAATGCAAGCTGCTGCAAATGAATGCTCTCCTTCATGGCAGTAGGTTCTTGTGTTTGGAATGTGGGTGATGAAGGAGAAAATGGCGTGATTTCAACCAGTTCCTCTTCATCAAAACAGTCCTCCAAATCTGACAGATAAACTACCTCATTTCTATCCTACTACAAATGTTCAACCTCTCCCATGGTGTTCTCTTGATCTGTAACTTGATCACCATGGTTTCTTTCATCCTCCAACATTGAGTTTGAGAGATCAAACTCTTCTTCAACACTAGAACTTGAGAGAGATGAAGTAGAAAGAAGAACTGAAGGTTCTTCTATAGCCTGCTTTGTGCTCAAAGCTTTTGGATCTGCACTTTTCTCCCCATAGCTGGAATGTGCTCCTCTTCTTTTGGATTTGGAGTAGCTTCTCCTTCCTCTACTGCTTGAAGGAAATATTGCTCTTGATTGAACTCTTCCTCTAGCATGAAGTTTGTCAAGTCAAACTCTTCAATCTGCTGCTCTAGAGGACAAGTTGGGGCTGCAAGATCTCTTTTAGAGCTTTCCTCTTCCATGGCTGATTGTGCAACTTGAATTGGATCAACATCTTCTTCAAGTAGAGTGCCAACATGGACACTACATTCTGAGCAAATTGATTTTTGATTTACTTATTCTTTTCACTCTTCTTCTGCTATAACAAAATCAGTCTTGGCTACCACTTGTTCTTCAACCTTTACCTCCTCTGTAGGCTTCACCAGCAAAGGAATTTTCTCAACCCCATATCTAAGAGTCAAACTTACTAAGATCTTAATCATTCCTTCTTTGCTTTGTTCTTCCTCTTTTTGTCTTTCATGACTGATTTTTGCAATTTCTTCTTCCCAACATGAATTTGGGAATGCAAGAGGAGGAGTGGGTTGTGACTCAACCATTTTTTCATTTGTTTGTGGTGGTGGAAGAGATGAAACTTCTTGTTTCCTTGGAGTGGAAGGTATTCCTTTTGCTCTTGTGGAGGGGATTTGGATTTGGAAGGGAAAAGGACAGAAGAATTGAGATGAGGTGGAAGACTAAGAGATGGAGAAATGGAATCAACATTTGGGGAAACATATGGGAAACTTGAAGCTTGACACTACTGAAATGATACAGATTAAGAAAGAGGAAAAGAAAGAGTATGAGATGGTGTGCTTACCCATTGACAAGGTTGTTGAATACTCCTCTCATACACCTCTATTCCCTCAATCCACTTTACAAGTAATGGCAGCGTTGCAATCATGAAGTCAAGCTTCTCTTGAGGGCTGTAATGCCTTGGAAAAGGTCCCACCCATGGACAAGGTGCTCCACAACCGATTCCAAATGCTTTCATTTGTGCTTGAGCCCTAGATTGCACCATGCCAATCTCCATTTTTGAATCTTCTCCACAAAATATGCTTCATAGCCAAAATGAATTTGGCATTGCTGCTCACATGGGTATGCATGCTGATTTTGAATTTGTTCAAAATGCTGATTTGAAGGATTTGAAAAACATGTTGGAGGTGGAATATATTGTTGTTGTAAATGTGAATTCCATGATGGAAATGAAGTCATGATTGCACAACTTCATGAAATGAAATAAGATGGAAGAGATGGAAGGAAGAATGGATGAAAAATGAATGAAAATGAATGGAAAGAGGGTATGCAACTCAGAGAATGAGTTATTTACCAGATGGAGTCGCAGATGTGCTTTTGAATATGCCTCCAAAGGCTAAATCTTTAACAGGAACACACCAACCTATCAAAAATAAAGTGGAAGACCTCTAAGGTCCCACCGGGCATGCCAAAACTGTTAGTGCAAATTCATAGCACCCCCAAAATGACCTATGGATCTACTTTTCGAAGGAAATGTCATTTGGTGTGAATGAAAAACATTGAGATTTCCCAAAGTGTGGGACCTTTGCAAATGGGGAAAGCTCTCCAGAGAAGGTTGGTTCCTCTTCCTAAACTACCTGCCATAAGCTATTCCAGTGCAGGAAAGCTAATATAATCCTAATCTAACTATGCCAAGGAGACAAAGAGAGAGAAAAGAGGGAAAAATAGAGCCTACACTAAAATGGTGATACACCAGAGAAGGAAAATGCTTGAACATCTATCAAAACTGCCATGGAACAAGAAGAGGTGAGCAATGGAAAGGATGGACAAGTGCATCACAAAACCAAGGATAAATTTCACACAAAAAATGTTCCAAAACTCCATGAACACAGCTCCAAAACCTACAATGAACATTCAAACATGCACAAATACCTGCAATGAAGAGAGGCAAGAAGAAGACAAGAAAAACGAGCAAGGATGGACAAATGCATCACAAAACATGTTTTTATTGCTCCAAAAGTTTGCACAAAACATCATTTTACTGGTAAGAGGTAAAAAAATTCCATTACAGAGCAAGGAGGAGGTTCAAACTCCATTTTTGACCCTAGGGAAGAAAATAAGGGAGAGGCAGAGAAGAATGATGAACAACTTTTACAAATGAGCCAAAACTAGCTTTTAACCATCAAACAAAATGAAAGAAATGTGGAAAACGTGGGAAAATCAAATTGAAACTCCAACCACTAACAAATCCCTTCAATCTCACCTACAAAGTGATGGGCTTCATGGAAAAACCCATACACCAAAGTACATTGCTCTGCAGAGCAAGAAAGAGGCCCATACTTCATTAATTTTGGTGGTTGGGGGCATTTTCTACATTTTTTGCATGCCAGAGATGTTTTCCTATTTTTCTCCCATAAATCTCCATCAAAAATCAAAATTGAATATTCCATCATGTAGAGGATCTCAACATCTTTCCATTGATATAAAGAACGTGAAAATCGAGCTCTTGATCAAAAGATATGGCCCTCTGAAGATTTAGGGCAAACTGGCAATTTTAGGGCAAAAATCAGGTTGGCGGGCCGAAACTTGAACATTTTCCCCTTTTTTGAATTTGGGAAAAATTCCCAAAAATCTCCGTGTCCACCGCTCCACTGCCATGTGTCACTCTTTGATTCGCTGATGGAATCGCAGCTCAAACTCTACCGTTTTCCTTTTGATTTTTCATTGGGAAAATTTCCCAAATTTTCCCCATGCTCCATTGTCCCTGTGACATGTGTCACCCTATGGTTCACTCGGGGGCGCACTTCAAATTTTTCCTTTGTGCATTTTTAGATTTTGGAAAAAATTTCCAAATAACTCCACACCTCGTCCTTCCGCCATGACATGTGGTAGCTTCAAAATGGTCCGTGGGCCTTGACCACTTTTCTCCATTTTCTTCCTTGCAGCTTGCGGGCCAATTTTGGATTTTTTGACTTTCATCCCAAAAAGGGCTAAGTGCTCAAATTTCTCCCTACCTCCGCCGATGCGCTTCCTTCCCTCTCGTGGGCCTGTGGGCCAAAATTTTCCCCTTACACCTCTCGCTAACCTTCTTGGCAATTTCTCCAACTTTCCTCTGTCAGCCCAACCTCTCGCCACCATATGGCACCTTTTCATTGGCCACGGGCCTGTCAAGGGAAATTTTCCCAAAAAACTCCACCGGGCCATAACTTGAAAAGTACAAGGAGTTAGGAGGAAAATTTTACCTTTCTGGAAAGGTGAGAAAATTCTCTATCTGATGGAGCCATTTCCAAAAATTTTGAGTCCCTAAAGCATGTCAAAAATTCATTTAAGTGCCAGCAAAGGAAAAGGAGGAGGAGTTAGCCAAAAATAAGCATGGGCTTATTTTGGATAACAATACCATTGGAAATCTTATCCAATTATATAAATTATGGTTCTTTCATATTTTTCACAAGACGTAGGAGCTTCTTCTCACAACTCATTTTCAACACACACACACTTTGCAGTTCTAAAAAAGTATATTTTAGGGAGTTTCAGGAATAATTAGATCATGTGACCCATTCCATTATTCTCAAAATTATGTTTGAAGTCAAAATCATATAAAGAAGTTCCAAAACATTCATCGTGGAGATTCAGAAACTTCGTCTTCAAGGCCCTCTTCAAAGTAAGCTTTTGGGACTTGGTCAATGTCACAGGTGGACACATGTCAACCTATAGTGAAGGTGAAATATCTTGTCCCATCTATCCCATCCCTTTGGGATAGTTGGGAAAAAAATTGTTCTCATTTCTAGTTGATCCTCCTAGTCCATCACATGACCCTGATGAATCCCAATGATGATAAGCCCCTTCTCACCTCATCCTAGCCCTTCTGTTGTGCAACCACAAAGTGACACTTGTCAAGCTCAGGTGAGGGTGCAATTTTTTTTCCCATGCCCTTGGGATAGTTGGGACAAAAAATTCACTCGATGCCCATCTTAGACCTTAGTTCTCCACATGACCCAAGAAGGCTCTATACACCATTTTTCAACCCCCTTCTCGTCTCTGCCTCATCAAATATCCTTCCACCAATTTTCACTCCTATATGAGGGTGAATTTTTCTACCCCATCTTTCCTGTCCATTTGGGATAGTTGGAAAAAAAATTCACCCCACTCCATCCCTTTCCTAGGTTATTCATGTGACTCAGTCTCAACCCCTCGATGTTTTTTTGGTTTGTTTTTTCTCTCTCCTCCACCAAGAAATCATTTTCCACCACTTGTCATGTTTAGATGAGGGCATATTTTTTCCCCATTTTTAATGTCCCTTGCACTCCCTCCTAGAGATTTAAAAACAAAAAATGTTAATTTTTTTAACTGTCACTTCTTTTTCCTTAGTGTACATGCGTGAGAGGTGTTGCTGGAAAAATTCAAAAACCATTACAACTCATCTCCATTCCATTTTTACTCCATTCCCTCATGAACACAACTACAAAATATCCAATAATTTTTCATTTTTTCTTAACACCATGCTAGAATTTTTCCGAATGACTACATGCTCAAAATTGAAAAAAACTCATTGTAGACACTAAATCAGGGACTTGGGTACATTTCTAGATCCTAATCACATGAATTGAATTATTATGTTTCCTAAGGGATAAAGTTACTAATTGATCACTATATTTCTCTTCTCAGGTTCCTTTTTGGTCTCCTTCTTGGCCTAGCACACCCTACTTCCCAATCGACCCTCTATACTTCACCTTTTCTCGGCTCTAAACACCGATGCCCAGACAAGATGCTAGCAGCACTAGGTGCCCTCGTCCCCTTTGGGTACCCTAGACCTCTTTATATCTTTCTCACTCCTTTTGGGTCCTTTCTAGCTATTAGGCATCCTTATCTCTTAGGGATTGGCCTTTTAGTGATCAATTACAAAATTCAAGCAAGGGAATCATATAAATATAATGTTATGGGATCAAATTAAGGGACTAAGCTCTAAGCATCTACTATCACCACCTAAGGTTACATCCACAAAGAATTTAAGAGCATCATTGCATCCATCTAACACCATCCAAGGGACAAGGGTTGGTTATTCTACATACACACATAGGAGGGGAAGTTCATTTTTCCATGCACACATTTATTTACATCTTTTACATCTAGCTATTACTTGTTATCACAAGCATCACCCATAAGAGAAACCTAGGTCACAATTATACACACACACACATAAAAATACATTGGTTCTAAGATTTAGTACAATGCCTCGGTCGTAAAATTACTTTTTTTTGAAATTCAAGGACAATTCGACCCCCATTTTACATTATTTTATTTTTAGGATTTAATGTGTTTTGGGGTTTTGTAGGTCATATCTTTATCACATGTTATCAGTGAAATCAATGATCACTTTGTGAAATTATAATGAAAGATAGAGAAGGATTACGAAAACTCAATGACCCTATGAATATCATTTTCTAAGCATTTGCATAGACTCTAGCACCCATACATGGATTATAGTGCCCAAGTGCCCCATTACTACCCTAGGTTCCCTTGCTTTGAGCCTTCCTCTACACTTTTGAATTTGTATTAGGTTTGGTTACGATCTCTTATGTTTCAGTTTTACCAGTTCTACATCTTATTGGAAGCACAATGACTAAGAAGGGGGGTGAATCAGTCATACAACAATTACAACTTCATTTTCCATTGCTTAGATTCATCATTCAAATTAACCATTCAATATCCATAAACCATGTAAAATTATTATGTGTGCAATAAACAATCACATGTGCAATAATCAAGAGAGAGAACACAAGACACCAGATATAAGTGGGAAACCCTCAAGGGGAAGAAAACCCACTGAAACCATTGCTTATATTACTCAAAGAAAGGACTTGCAAGAATATTACACATCCTATAAGATTTTTTAGTGAGGAACCAACCCCTAAACCTTTGCTAATATTACGCACAACAAATGACTCAAGTGAATATTACACATCACAAGATATTTCTTTAATGAGGCACCAACCCCAAAAGGAACACCAACCCATAAACCCTTGTTAATGTGACTCACAACAAGAGAATCCTATGAATATGAATCATTATAAGAGATATGAAAAAATTTGACCACTAAAAATATGCTAATACCATAGTTGATAGTGATCCCAAAGTTCAGCTCCAAATTCCTTCAAACCCTATCTCAAGAACACATTCTTCAAATCACTCTCTCTAGGTATTCTTGGACTTATCTTACCTTTAAACAATTGCACACATTTATTAAAAAAATCTTCAACCTGTAACACATCTGATCAGATCTCAAAACCTTCCCTCATACCTGCAATTCACTCACCTATGGGTTGCACTTCTCACCCATGCAAGACTAGCTCACCAAATGAGCTTAAACTTCACTTTTATATGCAAATATTATCTCCAACCCAAAGGAGGTTGGTCCATCATGATGAATTCGACCCATAAAAAATTATAAAATTCATGTAAATCCATTACAATGGTCACATATGACCCAAATAGGTCGGCCTAGCCAAAAACTATCATCCATGCACTAAAAATCCTCAAAACCCTTGCATTGGGATGACAAAAATATCCTAATCCCAAAAATTTTTTTAGCCATGATTTAAAATTAATCAAACATGTTTAAAATAACATTTAAAAATCATCCATGGTTGTAATTTTCATGGACCAATCAATTTATTTCATTTAATGGGCCCACCGACACATTACCTTCACCAAAAACTATTTCAAACAACTGAATCTACCTTTGGGAATTAAACCCATCAATAAGACCTCAAATATGGAATGTGACAACTCTATGGAAATATCAAGACATTTAAAACACATATAAAAATTTTATAGATCATTAAACATGTAACACCGATCAAACCACATCCACTTTTGTCTTCACCAAACCAAGCTTCCCAAAAAGCTATTTTCAAAGATCAAGCTGGTTAACAATTTTAATGGAAAAATGAAGACCTAAAAATGGATTCATTGAATTCCAAATTCATCCTCTTAGCTTTATAGATGATATAAAGCATCACCCAATCCATATCATACTCTAACCAACTCAATTCTTTAACACAAGAAATTACGTCCCTGGATAGCCAAAAATATTCTTGTACAAAAATGACTTGAAACCATATCAAAATTCATCATAATGAATTTTTTTATATCACTAGAAATATATATGAATTATATTTCTAACACAACTTGAATCACCTCCTAACTCCACCTTTAGATCATGGTATGTCCGTTTTACTAAAGATTGCTTTTGAAGCCCCAAAAGCGCACTTTGACACCAACACAAATAGGGCACGAGTTTTCACTTTTTCACCATCACCATGAACTTAAAACTTCGTGGAAATATATTAAATTTTTTTAGGATATCATAAATGACAATTTAGTTCATACCTCGTTTGGATAAATTCTCCTTAAACTGAAACTCTTCAAAAACAAGAAAATTCAGGTGGGGCCCACATATGACCACGTGCTCAAACATACCTTTCTTGAAATATGGGAGAGTCCTCTACAACATAAAATCATCAATTTTGAGTAACCAATCAAAATTGGGTAGATACAAGAACTTTTTTGCAAGTTGCTCTAGCTAGGGTTTCAAACCACTTTAGCTTCTTAGCAATCGTTCATAAAAACGTGATGATAAAACCACATAATTATTTTTGTGAAACCTTCATAACTGACCTAAGAATATATGAAAATATCTCAGTTCCCCATGTAAATTATACAGTTCACAATGAGCATCAGAAGGTCCAACTTTGTTATAACATCACACTGTTACTTACCCGCTTTTGCCTAAACTTGCATAACTTCAAAAATATTCTTCAAACTGACCTAAAATTTGGCATGAAGCAAAATGATAGCCTAATATAACTATCCATGATCACTATATAGCTCAAGTATCTCTCAAAATCTCCATCCACAATGGCTTACCTATGCAAACTGGCTTGATTCTCACTTCTAGCTTCCTAATAACCTCATAGAAGCACTAAATCACTGAATGTAGACCTAAAAATCACCATAAACCTTAGGTAAACTTCCACAACAATTTTCCCATTCTTTTAAAAGAATTATTTGGTCCAAGTTTTACATCTCTAACTCATTATGCATGTTCCAGGGCTAGAAACAAACCTGAAATGACCTAACTCAACCATGACACACCATGATTTGACCTTACTTGACATAATGTAGAATCATAAACACCTAAAACACACCTCATGAACCATTATTGACCTCATGAAAACATCAATACAATGCAAAATGAATCAAACCATGATTCTTCATACTCAACCAAACATTATGACACTATAGACCTTCACCAAACTTGACACAACCACTCAATATTCATGCATGACACCTAAAAACATCATATGGAGACTCATACAACATGAAACCATTTTCCATCAATGGGGTTGACATCAATGACAACACTAACCCACTATGGGTAACACACCTTCGCATTACCCAAGATTAATTATGAAATAAGCTAAGTATTTTATTCCCTTCATTTGCAAATATTGTTTCAAATTTAAGTTGCTTATTTGCTTGAGTCTATTTGTACTTAATTATTTATATTAAGCAACGTTACATAATATAGAATTATGAATTTATTTATTGCAATATTTTCTTAATCATTTGGTGAACTTGTCTCATTTGAATACGTTTGGATACTCTTCTTTCTTCTATCATGGCTCATAAGTTTTCTCAAGTCTCCTTGCATTAGTTGATTCAAATGCACCCATATTACAAAGATTGTTTTATAAAATCCTAAACACTATATATCTTCCTAGCGATACACCTCCTACTTGAATTAATGCTATCTTTAATCATATTTCCGATGACTCTTGATTCTAATTCCCATCAACCTATGTTGGCATCACTTCAAGTTTTACATTCTTTATTTCAAGACCAATTTCAGGCTATGGAATCCATGATTACATCTCTTAAATCTGAAATCCAACATCTTAAGGACGTTTCTCAAGCTCATGTTAGTTCCTCTACTACATCTCATCCCATTTCTATGACTTCTGCATGTGCTCATATCAATGAACCTCATGTTTTACCATTTTGAAGCCTCTCCAGTTTGATCACAATGCTAAACAACATACCATTCTTACTAAGCTCATTAATCATCAATTGATCACTTTACCAACTGCTCATTATTATCCTCCTTATCGGCTAGTAAAATATCAAGGTCTCCCATTTTTTGCTTACCATCAAATCAATGAAAATAGTGACAATGATTGATACACTTTACAACAAAGAATCAAGCATATTGAGTGTCAAGGGTTTCTCTCATTTGCTACATAACATGTTAGGAATTAGAGAACAAATATGTGGAAACAATTCCTCAGATCATAGTAGTAGGAAACTATTGATCTGAAAATGGTACTTAAAATTTTCTATACTATTAAAAATTTCCAAATACTAGGAACTTAATATCAATTTTCTAGCTCAATTACTCTAAAACTGATTAATTCCTAATTATACATGCACTTCAGTTTGAATTTCATTTAGAACACTGAAATGTGCATTCGTGGCTTATGGATACTGAATTGAAATCTTAATTCCATTTTCCCATTTTTAATGATGAATATTGAATCAAAATAATTAAAACCTATTACTGATTTTATCTGATCAATAGATTCATCTAAAAACTGAAATAAAATAAAAAACACAAGTTTGATAACGAAGTTCACTTAAGGCTACATCTTTGATTGACATAATTGTGAATTGATCTATTATTGACCAAATAAGTACAAATAACCCTTACATAATAAAAAATAGACATTTATACCTGAAAATGAGTTGATCTAAGACTCAAGGAACTCTGCACATTAGTATAAACTATCCTAAAGTCGATCTGTGGCTCCTATAGTGTCTTCACAATGTGACCCTGAATCAGGCTGTGCCCGAAAAACACCTACAAATAGATATTTTTAAACACTACATTAAAATAAATTATATATTTGGAATCCTCATGAAATTTTAAATAATTTCTCTTTTTACACCAAGGCCTAGTTTGGCCCTTAGGTTCCTCAAAATGAGGATTTTCCATTACGCACCCTAGCCGCTTATTCCCACGGTTTTGCAACTCTATGTTAATAACATCCCGTGAGCTCATTTTACCACCGTCGAGATCCTCAAAGCGAGCTAGCTTGGGTGCATTTTTGGGTAGCAAAGGTCTTGGGGTCGCGCCTCACCCCTATCTTTTGGATGATTGCTTTTGCAGGCGTTGGATTGGGAAAATTTCACATTGATCTCATGGGAGGTGGTTTAGGCATTTAAAAATAGGCTCTTATGCCTATGTAGTTGTGTCTTTGGCCACACCTCTCTGCATTTTGTCATACCACACAACTTTGTCGAGCCATTCAATGAGGTTGTTGAGCTTTGCATTGTTGTTTAAATGGTCATTTTCTTGACCAAGCTATTCAAAGGTTTATTCGGCCAATGTTAGGTGACTCATTGTATGCCACGTAGTCATGGGCGATGTGGCTATCCATTACCCATGTAATGTCTATATGTCGAGTTGTATATATAATTGTGATTTTCCTAGATTGTAGGGATTTGGTTTGTAAGTTGCGTCATACATAGAAGGTGTCAAGATGTGTGCATTGACCTACCATTAACCCACTGAGTCATGTGGGGTGTTTGATTGGCTACGTAGTGTTGCGCTAATAAGATCACTTTGCCTAATGCTATGGTTGAGTATATGGGCCTAGGATATATGGGTGTTGCAACAAAAATTAAACTACCCTATCCATGATGTTGGCTCATCAGTTCTATAGGCCTCTGCCCATCCACCGGTGTATGTGGAAATATATCAAGCTGAGACATATATGTATATAGCAAATTGATCCAAATATATGCAAATTGACCCAAATATAGAGGTAGCTCGGTGTGATCAACTCGGTGGGGAGTTGATTACCCCAGTGAGCTAATATGTAGCTCACTTGAGCTCTACAAAGCACAAATATAGTACTACAATGCAAAATATACAACTCTCCAAACAATATCCCACATTGAGAGAGTTAGAAAAATATCGGCATATAATATCACAAATACGATAATGGCAATGTGAATTAAAAGGCGGAAAAGGCACCCCTCCTACAAAAGAGTGTGTCGAACTTGGCTAAGGGCCCCTAACCAGCAAATAGCAGGGCCCACATAATTTTCACATTTCAAAGTACAAAAGCTTGAAAAATTAAATTTAAAACCTTTTTACCTTTTTGCCAAAATGCCATGTGTCAACACGTGATTCACTAGTTGACTAACTTTGACTCCCTCTCTAAAGTTCTACATACCATCATAAATGTCTCGAGAACACTCTACAACGTGGTTATGTTTTAGGAGGTTTACAAAACCTACAACACTTGAAATATCCTTTGGATCACTCTTCCTAATATCGGGAATTCTTTTTGTCCACAAAAAGTTATTTATCAAACCACAAAACATGCTATGTTATCCGCATCGCAATCAATCACATACAGGAACCAGAAATAACATTATAGGTTAATTAAATGTAAATAGTTGATTAGCTAGTCACATAAACCAATCAGATAATAACACCCATTTAAGCTAGTGTCCAACTAAAATGTTGTAACCTGTCATCGACTTTGCAGACACAATGTGAAGTGTTAAATCCTGTAATGCCATAAAAACAATTGACCAGATGATAACACCCATTTAAGCTAGTATTCAACTATCACTTTGTGATACAATCGATTAATTAAGTTACAATTCCATAAAAATAGCTCATTATAATAGACATCTAAACCACCCCTAATTAGGCTAGTGTCCATTGTCTATCTAAAACTGTAAAACATTGCAAATATTCACTATCCAATTTAGTTAGACCATCAAAGCCAAACTAGCTATAGTCATAAAACTGAATCCACGTGAATATGCCCAAAACTATTGTAATGCCATCACAAATAATTGGTCCGATAATAATACCCATTCTATTACGAAGCTAGTGTTCAACTGACACTTGGTGATATAACCGATTACAACTGCAAATATTCACTATCTAAAATAATTAGACCATCAACACCCAAAAAATCTATAGTCAAAATATGAATCAATGTGAATTTGCAAATTCTATCCATACACACTAAACTATAAAAGGATAGATAAAACTATAATTGTGCTTACCCAAAATGGTGAACTACTCAATGCTGCAAATGATCACCAGTGCAAACTTGCACACCAGTTTGTTAGTGAAAATAATGTACACACTAATTGTAACTACATAGAGTAGTCACAAGTAAACGCCCTAAAAATAAGGGTCATCATTTATGTGCAAGTACTCTGCATAGACACAATAAGTTTGTATATTACCTACAATATCAAACAAGTGTCACAGAATTACACAATGACATTTAACAACAAGAATCTGAAATGCAAATTTCCAAAAATAGACATTATTACCACATGCCCATTGAAATTGCATACTATTTTGCTAAAAATAGAAAATGGTACATTGCCATCCTTAAAAAGTAAGAAGTAAAATCTGAGTATTTTAAACCTTTCTCCTAGATCCTCTTACAGGTGACCCCATTTTCCAATTTCAAAGTAATTAAAAACCATGTGAATTAATCCTTCAACATACTTTGAAATCCACAAATTACTCTGAAATTTTTGCATTCTTTTCAAAAAATATTGCTATGAAAAATAAATATATCCAACTCACATGAGCCTACATTCTCGTATCAAAACTGAATGGACTCATTAGTGGTTTCACAATGGATAGCTTAAAGGTTGATTTAAAAATGTGGTTCAAAAATTTCTTTACCTTGACTCCAACTTGTCTTACCATACACTTTGGATGGTTTGTTGGAAATTTTTTCTAACATCTATCAACCCGATGCCTCATCTGACAATGAATGCAATAATTCCTCTTGTTGTCCTACTTCTAAGGTGAGGAATAAAATTTACCATGTCTCACCAAAGTAGCTACGATATTGGTTTTCATCTCATCTGCAAGATCTATAATTGCCCATAATACACACTGCACTGTTCAACCACCGAACTAAGCGCACTAATTGAAGCAATCACTTGTTAATCAGATTAAACTAGAAGAAAAATATTAAGCTAAAACCAGATTTGATACCAAACTTGATCCAAAAATGGTACTTTAATTTTTATGTAATTTTAAAATTTCTAGATACTAGGAAGTCAACATCAATTTTATGGCTCAATTACTCCAAAACTAATTAATTCACGATTATACACGCACATCGGTTTGAATTTCATTCACAAAATTGAAATGTGCATTTATGGATTATGGATACTAAATTGAAATCTTAAGTCCATTTTCCTATTTTTAATGATGATTACTTAATCAAAATAATTAAAACCTATTATTGATTTTATCTGATCAAAATATTCATCCAAAAATTGAAATAAAATACACAACACAAGTTTGATAACGGATTTCACCGAAGGCTACGTCTCCAGATTCACATAATTGTGAATCGATCTATTATTACCCAAATAAGTACAATTAACCAATCCAGAATGATAAATAGACCTTTATACTTGCAAATGAGTTGATCTAAGACTCATGGAAGTCGCACTTTACGAGAAACTATCCCAAAGTTGATCCGTGGATCCTATAGTGTCTTCACAGTGTGATCCCCCTATAACTGTTCCCAAAAAACACCTACAAATGGAGATTTGTAAACACTACATGAAACAAATTATATATCTGAAATCTTCATGAAATTGTAAACAATTTATATTTTTACAACCTGTGCCCTGGTTTGACCCTTAGGTGCCTAAAAATGAGGATCTTATATTCTACCCTTGACTACTTGTTCCATAGTTTGCAACTTCATGTTAATAAAATATTGTGAGCTCATTTTACCACCGTCGAGCTCCTTAGGTGAGCTATCTTTGGTACATTCTCTTAGTAGTGAAGGTCTTAGGGTCGAGCCTCAACCTTATCTTTTGTTTGACCGCTTTGTGCTTTAGGATGGGAAATATCACATTGATCTCGTGGGAAGTGGTTTAGGCATTTAAAAATAGGTGCTTAGGCCTATGTAGCCATGGCTTTGGCCACACTGTCCACCTTTTGTTGGACTACACAACTCTTTCAAGCCATTAATGAGGCTTCCAAGCTATGCATTGTTGTTTAAAAGGTCATTTTCTTGACCGAGCTATGTAAAGGTTTATTCAGCCAATGTTGGGCCAACTCGTTGTATGTCATGCGGGTTATGGGCCAATGCGGCTATGCATTGCGCCATGCAATTTCTATATGCTGAGTTGTATATATAATTGTGATTCGCCTAGATTTTAGGGCTTTGGTATTTTTTGCTCCATACATAGAAGGTGTCAAGCTATGTGTTGGATGTTAAACAAAAATTCATTGGTCGGGCTATGTGTTTGACTGCACCCAAGATTAAAGGCTGAGATAATTGTTGCATCGAATTCACTGTGCCGTGATTAATAGGTTCTAAGATGTGTATGTGGAAATAGGTTGATTCACTAATTCTATAGGCCTACTCATCCACTAGTGTATGTGAAAATAGATAAGGCTGAGACATATATGCATTTAGAAAATCGATCCAAATATATGCAAATCGACCTAAATATAGAGTAAACAACTTTCAAAGTATTCTCTTAGTTACAATTGCACAACAATCACTCATGAACTCACAACAGAATTCCCAAAGATGCTAAACCACATCTAAGACACAATTGACACCCAATTTCTCAACCTTGATCACTCTTGATCACCTCTTGATGTTCTAAGACTTAAGATCTCTTGATCACTCAAGATACATTAGGATGCCCCTAACACCTCTATTTATAAGATTACAATTCTTCTAGGAAGTTCTATAATTGACCCTATAAGTTTGAAAGTTGTGACCTTTCAAATTATCATGGATGGGAAATTTTTCACTATGAAAACGCAATTAACAAAAAAATGCAACAAATACGCAACATGAAAATAACACATGACTACAGAATGATCCTAAAGTATGCAAACTTAACCATTCAAAATCCAACACTTCAATGTTGATTCCAAAAGATGAAAAAAGGCTCCAAACCCCAATAATCTCCCACTTGGATACTATTTCCACTGAGAAAAGTTCTCAACCCTTCATTATCATCCATGAAGGCCAACCAAAGTTGAACACAACTTCAAATTCTCCCTTGTGACCTCCTTGGTCATCATATCCACATGATTATGACTGGTATGAATATTTTCCAGCTTCAAATTATCTTCTTCCAAAGTTGTCCTGATGAAATGACATCTCATCTGAATGTGCTTCATCCTAGAGTGGAAAGTAGAGTTCTTAGCCAAATGAATAGTGCACTGACTATCACTAAGTACTCTCCCAAATTTTTTCTTATGCCCCAAATCATCTCCTTGCTTGCCTATGTGACAACAACATACTCAGCCTTAGTGGTTGACAAAGCAACAACCTTTTGTAACCGTGAAATCCAATTCACCATTGTATCACCAACCATAAATACATAACCTATCGTGCTCCTCCTACTATCCAAATATCCTGCCATCTCTAAATCTACATAGCCACACAATGTAGTGTCTGATCCACCGAAACACAATGTTGCTCCCATGGCCCCTGTTAAATACCAAAGGATCCACTTCACTACTGCTAATGTTCTCTACCTAGATCTCTCATAAACCTGCTCACTACTCCCACTGCATGGGAAATATCAAGCCTAGTGCATACCATATCATACATCAAGCTACCTACCACTAATGAGTATGGTACCTGGACATTTGGAATCTATCCTCCTTAGTCTTGGGACTCGGCTCCTTTGAATTTAAAGTGACTTACCAAAGGAGTACCAACCATTTTAGCATCCTACATACTAAACCTCTCCAATACCTTCTTTATGTACTCTTATTGAGATGATACAAGATTCATGTATACATCCATTAGAGTTATTCTCATACCAAGGATTTTTTTTGCTACCCCAAAATCCTTCATAACAAAGGAGTCACCTAGTTAGTTCTTGAGTACCTTTATTTTCTCGCATGTTATTCCATACAAGAAGCATATCATCCACATACGAAACAAAACAATATATCTACCATCAAGAAAATTCTTGATGTACACGCAATGGTCTGAGTGACACCTAGAGTAACCCTGCTCCTGCATAAAACTATCAAAATTCTTGTACCATTGCCATGGAGCTTGTTTTAGGCCATACAAGCTCTTCTTCAATTTGCACACTAACCTCTCCTTTCCTTTGACCTCATAACCCTATGGGTGTTGCATTTACAATTCCTCCTCCAACTCACCATGAAGGAATGGAGTCTTCACATACAATTTCTCTAATTGTAAGTCGTTGACTACTACTAAACCAAGAACAATCCTAATACAAGTCATTTTTAACAACAAGAGAAAAAATTTCATCAAAGTCTATACCTTTCTTCTGTGTAAATCCCTTGACCACCAACTAGGCCTTATACCTTTTTATGCCTCCATCATCCTCTTTGATTCTATACAACCACTTGTTCTGCAATGATCTCTTGCGCTTGGGTAGCTCCACCAGATCCCAAGTCCAGTTCTCCATAAGATACCTATTCTCTTCATCCATGGATTTCTCCCACTTCTTCTTGGTATCCACTTGCACTACTTCCTCAAAGCACTCTAGCTCTCCACTTTCAGTAAGCAATAAGTAATTCAAAGATGGATTAAAATGTTCAGGTTCCCTTCTTACCCTATAAGACCTTCTCAACTCGGGAGTTTGGGCTTTCCAATGATTAGATTCGTGAACTGGTTGTGCTGAAACATGTTACACGGAACCGACCCCTTGGACACCTTGCCATCTATAATTTCCTCTAACACTATGTATTCTTTATTTGATTTCTCTTTATGTTCTTCAGTGATCTTTATACATGAAATTTTCATTCATTAAAGTCAATATCTTTAGACAAAAATATTTTCTTGTCCTTAAGATTCCAAACATGGAAACCAAACTCATCCTCACCATATACAACAAAGGTGCATTTATTAGACTTAGCCTCTAACTTGGTCCTATCATCTTTATTAATGTGAAAAAATACCTCAGATCCAAATATTCTAAGAAATGAAGAATAAGTTTTCTTACCAGACCAATCCTCCTCAGGTATACCTCCATCCAAGGCCATAGAGGGTTCTCTGTTAATCATATAAACAACTATTCTCACTTTGCTTCCATCGAAAACATGATTGACAGCCCCGCATGTAACCTCATACACCTAGCACACTCCATTATTGTCCTTTTCATTCTCTCTCATACTCTATTTTCTTGTGGAGTCTATAGAACCTTCATTTTCCTATGGATCCCATTTATCGAACAGTAATTAAAAAATTAATTTCTACAATACTCCCCTCCATTATCTTACGAGACATTTAAGATTGAGACATATTTCCTTATTAACTAAGGATTTCCATCTTTTGAAAGTTTCAAACACATCGGATTTCTTTCTAATGCAATACACCCAAACTTTTCTAGTTGCATCATAAATAAAAGTTTCATAATAACATGAACCACCAATAGATTTTACCTTAGCTAACCCCCATACATCCGTATGCACCAACTCCAACTTATCCTTCTTCTTGGTAGGTCCAACCTTGAGGAATCTCACCCACTTCTATTTCCCATAAACACAGTCCACATAGAAGTCTCCTTTAATATGGGAAACCTATCCTTTAGAATCTGCATGTCCTTTTGACTCACATGGTCGAGTCTCTAGTGCCACAAAGTTGCATCTCCATCTGCGAAACTAAATTACAGTAATCATCACCACTAGTTAGATACAAAGTACCAATTTTCTTACCTCTTGCAACCACAAGAGCTCTTTTTGGTAACCTTCCAAGAATCCATTGTAAAATTGAATGTACATCCATCACTACCTAGTTGACCCGTTGATATCAAGTTCCCCCTCAACTTAGGCATATGAATGACATCCTTAAGTATCCATTTGTTCCCATCCCGAATTTTCACCCAAACAAAACCTTTACCTACTATGATGCATGGTTCATCATCACCAAGATATACGTGTCCAAAATGACCTTGAACAAATTTAGTAAAGTAATGTCTATGTGGGGTAGCATGGAAAGAAGCCCCTAAATCTAACACCTAAGACTCCACAATATTATCTAAAGAAATAATTAAGGCATCTTGACAAACATCACCTGTTGCCACATTTACCTCCTTAGTTTCTTCCTTGTTCTTCTTATCCTGAAGAGCCCATCAATCTTTTTTAGCATAACCAACCTTCCCAGTTCCAACATTCTAACTTTCTCTTGGACTTTAACCTTCCGTGATCATTCAACTTCCCACGGTTACCTTTCCCTTTATTATTTTGTCTCCCTTTTGTCTTCACCATCAAAGTGTTTCCATAAGTAGAAGAATCACCAGAGTTCTTCCTTCACATTTCCTTGCTCATGATCACACCTATCGCATCTTCAAACTTCAACTTGAATTATTATAGATAGAATTACTTACAACCATAACCAAAATGTCCCAACTATCTAGTAAGGAGCACAAAACAAACAAAGCCACGACTCATCATCAAAGTCAATTTTCATTGAGTTTAACATATTCACAAATGTATTAAATTGATTCAAATGATCAACAATGAGAACCATTCTTAGACATCTTCATATTAAATAAATTTTTCATCAAAAATATTTTATTAGAGGCAGAGGGTTTTTCATATAATTTCCCAATGCATTTATGAGACCTTATGTGGTCTTCTCCTATGATATGTTGAAAGCAACCAAAGATCCAAGACATAACTAAATTTTCCCAAGTTCCTTTCATCCAAAGCAACTCCCAATCCTCATCGACATGGTTGTAAGTTTATTTGATTTTCCAACTAAAGGAACATGGAGGTCCTTCGATACAAGTAATCCTCCATCTGCATCTTCCACAAACCAAATTTCTACCCATTGAAATTATCAACCCTTGATTTTCCCTCTCATCGACATAGCTACCACTCAAGCTATACTTTCCCGGGATTCACCACCTAAGAAAAAAACCACCAAATCTATGATACAAGTTGTTAGGAATTAGAGAACAAATATGTAGAAATAATTCTTCAGATCACAACAATAGGAAAATATTTAGGATAATTATACTTGCAGAAATATAATATCATATATAAACAATGCACAAAAGAAGACAAGACAAGATTTAACATGGTTCACCCAATGTGGGATACGTCCACCAATAACTTTCTCATATTTTATTATCAACAAGAGTAAACAACTCTCATAGTCTTCTCTCAATTATAATTGCACAACAATCACTCATGAACTCACAAAAAAATTCCCAAAGATGCTAAACCACATCTAAGACACAATTGACACCCAATTTCTCAACCTTGATCACTCTTGATCACCTCTTGATGTTCTAAGACTCAATATCTCTTGATCACTCAAGATACATTAGGATGCCCCTAACACCTCTATTTATAAGATTATAATCCTTCTAGGAAGTTCTATAGCTGACCCTAGAAGTTTGAAAGTCGTGACCTTTCAAATTCTCATAGATGGAAAATCCATCTTGTGTGACAATTGCAAATTAACCGCCAATAAACAATAAAAATGCAGCAAAAACTCATCACGAAAAAAACACATGACTGCAAAATGCACCTGAAGTATCCAAACTTAACCATTCGAACTCCAACACTTCAATGCTGATTCCAGAAGACCAAAAAAAAGCTTCACACCACAACACAACATTACATTTGCATGCCTATATACAAATTCTACATCCAAATGAGCTCCTAAATCTTATCCTATGTCTAATGAGCATCATGCCATCACTTCTAATGTTCCTTCTATGGAAATTCAAGCATCACCCAAATGACCACCTCTCAATATCAATCTAACACCTCCTCATCTCAAGTCATCTGCGATATCATCAAGTCAAACTAAGAAACCGCCTCTCAAAATCAATCTAACACCTCCTCATCTCAATTCATTTGTGGCATCATCAAGTCAAAATAAGAAACCACCTCTCAAAATCATTCCGCCTTCTTCTCCTATCAAGTCTTCTACAACGTTACCAAACAAGCAACCAATCACTATGCAAGAAACGTAAACTCTAGCTGGCCTCTTTCGACTTCCACCGCTCAAGGATCCTAAGAAATCACCACTTCAATGTCCAATCACTTTTGTCAAGGAAACTACTCCTTACATTGATCCACTTAGCATCATCAACTAGATCTCCATCACTTACATACTTGGGGGGCATCATAATTTCTTCCACTATTGATTTTCTATGAAATGTTTATATCATTTCATGCAATTGTACACTATGCTTAAATGTCTAATATATCATATGCATCATACACATCTGGATAAATCTGTATTGTCATTACCTAATGATGCACTCTTGTTCTTTGGTTCACACTTGACTATTGAGGGTATACTATATACATGAACCTCACACACTAAAACTGCATAATGTATACTTTGTGCACCCTTGACATCTTTCTCTCACAACTTCTATTACACACTATGTGCTTTATTCACTCTACACACTCATGATTCATATTTATCACATCTAATTCTACACGCTGGGCTCATTACCATATGAAGCACTCTATTTCTGAGTTCATACTCAAATCGAGGGTTTAAATCTAAAATGAACCTCACATCATCTCATTCACATTCACTACACTTTACACTTTGATGATTATATCTTTCTAGCGTACATGATCAAACCATTTCCCGATGATGCAATGTTGTTCTATGGTTCATTATTGACTATTGAGGGGTCATTATACCTCATCTCACTCATACATATATACACACTCGTGGGGCATGCAAATCCTATCACAATCACACTACATTCCATTCCATATCATCCAAAACATACTGCATATCTTGGTCACATTTACTCTTGCTTATTGATGCTTACATGTACACTTTTTACACATGCTAGATAAATATCTTATATGTCATTATATTTCTATAGACACACGCGTGCTCACTTGCCTTCTAGTTTTGATGCTTTGTGTAGTACCTCATACTAGTCCCACAACGTCTCCTAGGGGCATCCACTTTCCTATACACATTACAGGTGTTATTGTTTCATTCTATACTTCATATTTACTAGAACACTACTATATCGAATCCTACATGTTTTGACATACTTTATATCTTTCTAACATGTTAAAAGGTGCTTCATGTGAAAAATTTATCTTGTAGGAAATTTTTTCCACTATGGTTGTCTAATGATTTGTTTACTATTGCTTGTCTTTTTTTGTTATTATATGCCATTATTTGCAGGCTTTGCCATATGTATTTTCTTTATCACTTCTTGTATGTTTTTGGCCACATCAATATCAATTTTCTTGTGACATTATAAGTGATGTCCCATGTTTGAAACCTACTTTTTGTGATCTACTTTGCTTACGTTATTGCTTACCTACATTTTTTTCTTGCGTGCTTAACTTATATATTTTTTTCTTTGACATGCATGTTTATCTTTCTTGTAATAAAACTTGATTTTCCAGCCACTTTGTTTTGTTGTGCCTTTATTTCTACCAAGCACACTCCCACCCAATTACAAGTCATTAATTTCAATTTAGCGGTCAGTCCTCCTTTAGGATGCATACTCCTCAATGATGTCACATGCACCCAAAATGAGGGGGGGCATCATTGGGTGAATCTCTCACCCCATTAAGTAGTCTACACACATTGAGCAGTCTACAGTCACCATTTAACACAATTTAGCATAGATTCAACAAAGTCTATAGTCTCAAGTAGCATAAAAATTAGCACATAGATAAAGACTAGGGTTCTTAAGCATTTTTGTCCCTTCCTGGGCACCTATGACTAGGGGCAGATACACAATTTTTCTAAGATTAGCACTTTGTTGTCAACAATTCACAAACTAGTTGTACAAAGTGTAGGTAGTCCTCCAATAATCGGTACACATTTCATCTTCTCTTTTTGGATCAAAATGGATTGAACTTGAGTAAAACATGATCACACCATCTGCAATGGCATGAGATTACCCAAAAAAATCATTCTTCTACAACATCTTTAGATTTTTCTATCTCTTTCACTCATCATGAATCAAGTGCACATGTTCCTTTTTCTATTTTTTAGCATTTTTCACACTTTTTACATGCATTTCATACATTTGGATTGAAATTTTTTCTATATACACATATTTTACTACTTATTTGTTCTTCTCTTTTGTAGGTTCATCCTTATGGGAAGTATTAGTCACATAAATCACACTTCAAGAAAGATATCAACAACATGTACAACATGACATCTACACATATGATTTCACCCATAGAGTCATCATCACTTTTTACTTCCTCTTCTCTAGCTTCCATGCCTAACTTCTTACAACTCAAAACTTTTTCTTTCCTCTCTACATGCTCTTTGTCATCAATCTACATGGTTATCGGTATGCATCTCTATTTACTTTATGTTACCCAACTTTCACTCAACAACATAAAGTGGGGAAAATGTAGACACTAAATCATGCAATTGGGTACATTTATAGGTCCTAATCATATGCGTTGCATTCTTATGTTTCCTAAGGGAGAAAAATACTAATTGATCACTATATACTGACTTCTTAGCCTAACACATACTACTTCCCAGTATGACCCTTGATATTTCACCTTTTTGGATCTAGACACCGGTGCCAGTAAGGATGCCAATGCCCAAGCGACCTCACCACCTATAGACACCCTAGACCTCTTTATATCGTGATAGCTCATTTTGGGTACTTTCTAGCTATTGAGCATCCTTATCTCTTAGGGGTCAGCCTTTTAGTGATCAATTACAAAATTCAAGCAAGGGAATCCTATAAATACAATGTTATGGGATAAAATTAAGGGACTAATATCTAAGCATCTATTATCACCACCTAAGATTACACCATAAAGAATTTAAGAGAATCATTACATCCATATAACACCATCCAAGGGATAAGGGCTGGTTATTCTACATACACGCATAGGAGGGGAAGTTCATTTTTCCATGCAAACATCTATTTACATCTTTTACATCTAGATATTTCTTACTATCATGTCGTCACACACACGAGAGGCACATAGGGAATGATTTTACACACACACATATAACTACATTGGGTTTGAGATGTAGTGCAATGCTCGGTCATAAGATCACTTTATTGTGAGTTGAGCACAGTCGACCCCGTTTTTCATTATTTTATTTTTTTGGATTTGATGTGTTTTCGGGTTCTACAGTCATATCTTTATTGTATGTTATTAATGACATCGATGATCACTTTGTAACTAATGATGGTGAATCACAGCACCCTTGAATGTCTACAACTCGATGGGTTAAGACTCTCAGTGTGATTGCATAACATGGAGCTTTTCCCTAGTGTGGGACCTTGCGAAATCGAAAAAGCTCTCCGGATGAAGGCCGGTTCCTATTCCTATGTTCGAGATGCACACATAAGAATGCAGAGGTTTACTCAAAAGCCTAATCTAACTTGCCAAGGAGACAGGGTAAGAAGATGCATAAAAACAAACCTAAACTAACAAAGGTGATGCACCAAGAAATGAAGAACACTGTCTTGCCAATAAACACAAACCATAAAAATGTAATGCAAGATCATGCACAGATAACCAGATTTGCAGTGAAAGATCAGGAGGATGAAAATGAACACAGAGAGGGTTGAGAATCATCCATAGACATGCATTATTTTCTCCAAAGATTGACACAATACACTACAAAATTCCAAGAGGCAAAGTTGCATTACAGTTTTAGATGGGAGGTTTGAACTCCACAAATTCACCTGCCAAAGAGAAGAAGGGAGGGGCAAAAAGAATGTCCAACCTTTAGAAAGAAGCCCCTCCTTATAATTTATAGGGAGAAAAAGAGAGGGAGAAGAGAGGAATTCAAAATCTACCCCAACCACCTCCAGACTGCACTTAATTCATCTCATTATGGCGGTAGGTGAGAACCTGGCAAACCCAAAATATGGCGAACTATATTTTACATTTTTGAAGAAATTTTTCTCACCTAATTAAAGATATCCGATTGTAGTTCGACAGAGGACCTTGTAAGATTTCGAAAATTCCAACCTTGTGTGAATCTGAGCTCCTTGTGAAAAGTTATGGCCATCTGAATATTTCTGCATTAAGTCTGCATTTCGATCGGGTTTGGGTTTCTCCTTTGCATTTACACCGGGTTTGGAGGATGCCTCGACATGTGTTTGATGCTTGTGTTTTCCCGAAACCCACTTATGCCACTATTACCGACATATTTCCTTTGTGTCGGGTTTTTGAACCTCTCCGACATATTTCCTTTGTGTCAGGTTTTTGAACCTCTCTGACATATTTCCTTTGTGTCGGGTTTTGAACCTCTCCGACATATTTCCTTTGTGTCGGGTTTATATTTACCCAGAGGGTAGATATATAAAAAATTTGGCATCTCAACGGGATTACTCGCCTACTAGGTAGAAGATCGGTGGCTTTTAGCGATCCATTGGGCATGGAGTCATAAGCGATAACCGAAACCAACCCGATATATGATCCCGATCCACGATACCATAACTCCTCCTCCGAGAGCATCTTTGAATCTGTAGAAATCCAACCTAGGAGCAACAAAACTTGTGCTAAAGCACTTAGGGAAATTGAAACCTAACTACAACAAGACAATGTGCATACACACTTAGAGGAATTGAAATCTAGGCTACTATTTACAAGGGTAAACCTTTTCTTTTCGAGAAAGCAATGTTTAAAATAGATTCCGTTAATCGAATCAACAATTATTCTCCATCCAATGTAGAAAATTGGAAGGCATTGCTATTCTTACATCCCGTGACCATGTAGGGGCCCCTCCAAATGGCATTAAACTTGGAACGCCTTCTGGTTTGGCCCGATCCACATCCCATTTCAGAACTAGGTCCCCTTCCTGGAAGGTCCTTGTTCTTGCTTTCTTATCAAACCATCTTCTTACTAAGGCTTGATCTTTCTCAATTGTTTGAACTACATGTTCTTTGATTTCTTCCAATTCCATCAACTCTGCATACCTGGCCTCCATTGGTTCAAACTCAACTAACTCCAACTTCTTCATGAATTCCAATGCAGGCAGTTCTAATGATATAGGAAATAATGCCTCTTTCCCATAGACCAACTTGTAATGGGAATTACTGTAGACCTTTTTGGTGTTATTTTGTCATCCCATAATGCTGATTTTAGCTTGGTATGCCATGTTCTTTGATTTTCATCCAGAGTCCTTCTAATGATTCTTAGCAAATTTTTGTTCGTGGACTCTGCCTGTCCATTACCCTGTGGGTAATAGTTGGAAGAGGTGCACAATTAGATTCCATTCTTGACGATCCATTCGTAATCTTGGAACCTATGAATGCCAATGCATTATGCGATATGATAGTGGCGGCACTGCTTGAACACGGTCATTATTCCTTCATAAAAGTCTAGTATGTTAGACTCATTTGCTTCTTTGAGCACTCGCCTCGGTCCACTTGGTGAAATAGTTTGTTGCCATGAGAATCCACTTGTGGCCTTGGCTTGAGTTGATTGATGACCCCAACGAAGTCCAATCCCATTGCATAAATGGTTGGTCAACCAAAATTGGGTGTAATAGAAGTCTTCTGCTAGTCTTTCTTTGCTGTGAAGAGTGCACATTTTTGCACTTTTTTATCCATGTATAACATTCATTAAACACCGTGGACCAATAATACCCTGCCTTCATTATCTTGAGAGCTGTTACCCATGGGAAAAAATGTCCTCCGGAATCTCCATCATGAAAATCTCGTAACACCCTCTCAATTTGATTTGTCCCAATGCACCTCAATAGAACTCCATTGATGTCTTTCTTGAACAAAACACCATCAACAAGAACATATGGAATAGCTTGTAATCTAAAGTATCTCCTCTTTGCTTTTCTCATTTCTGGAGGGCATAGGCCTGTCTGTAGGAAGTGTATCATATTCTGAGTCCAACAAGGAGTGGGCACATCATCATTTTCCTATTCTTGACCATCTTGTAGTACCAAGACAGTCTCTTTTTCATCACCTGCTTCAACTTGTTGACTCAAGGCTAGCTGTTCACATAGTCCTTTTCCACGTACTAGTTTGGTGACCTTGATCTCGATGTCATATTCCATGACATGAGTGATCCATCCTACATGCTTCTCATTTAGATCCTTGTTTAGAAGGAAGTCCTTGACTCCCACATGAGAGACTAGAAATTGGATCTTGTTGTTTGAGACTAGGTGCTTGAATTTCTTTAAGCTCCTGATCACTGCAAGGACATGCTTTTTGATGAAAGAGTACCTAGTTTCATATTCCTCCAAGCCTTGAATGAAGAAAGCAACTAGTTGTTCTGATCCCTCTTTGTTTTGTTGTATTAGGATTGCAGAAATCGTGTCCCCACCACCAAAGGCATATAACATGACCAGAGATTTTAGTTATAAATGATGAGGGATCGACTGCGAAGCTTTTTGTCTGGGCCCAGGAAATATTAGACTTCCTTTGAAGGTGGAAATATTAGGTTCCCCTTTTAATACGAATTAACAAAATGAAGCAAAGAAGCTATTGCAAAATTACACTTTAATTACCTTGTTAAAAGTAATAGAAGAAAGGCTGGTTTTGGTTTGAGTCACGAGTGACCGATGCGGTCTTTGTATAACCGATGCGGTTATACACTGGTACCGGTTCTGATAACCGATACCGGTAGGGGAAGTGATTTAGGGGCTTTCAATGAAGGAAAGCTATAAGGCGGTTATGGTGTTTATAAGGCTGGTAAATGATTAGGGATAGGCAATAGGGTGATGGAGAAGACTCAGAGAGTGTGGGGGCTGTTCTTGGGGCAATGTAAGGGTAGAGGAATGACAGTTAGATGTAGGGTGCTGCGGGTAGTAGATCTAGGAGTGAACTTATAATTACTATGATTCAGAAGTTCAAGAAATGTTATTTAAAAATGTACAAGACACTACTTACTAGTTCCTGATGAAGATACAGGTCCAAGGATTGTGATGACGAAGGCAGGGCTCAGGTGGGATGATCTGACAATAAAAAATGAGCTATCTTCTCTCCCAATGCTTGGATGAGTGTCGTTGTGCTCTAGTTCCTCAGTTGTAGTCTTGGGCTCGATGTCCTTCTCTGCAAACTCTTCTCTTTTCTTCACTTGTCTCTGCTCTGCCAAGTGAATTTGGATCTTTCAAATGAATTCGATCCTTTGTTTTGGTTGGGGAGGTCATTTACAGGGAACCGATGGCGGTTACGTAACCGACGGCGGTCGAGTAGGAACCGATGTCGGTTAAGTCAAAGTGGGCTATTTTTAGTAAAATAGCCAACTTTCCCTCCTTTTCTCCGAGGGATTAGTTGTGGGCTTGGTCAAGTCATGATTAGGTTGGTTTTGGTGCGGGTGAGAAGTAATTAGTCATGGGTGTGGATGTAGACCAAGTTATAGGTCTTAATTAGGTTAGTTTAGGGTTAGGGCTAGGTCATGATGAGGTGGCGAAATGAGGTGGCAGGTTTGGAGATGTGGATTTATTAATTATAAGGTAATTAATAAATAATTGTGTAAGGTTTAAGTGGTGAGGTTAGGTTGCGAAATGAGATGCGGGGCACAGGGTGTCGTAAGACACAAATTTGGTGTCTACATTAGCCCCTTGTTGTCGTGTAGCTTGTCTTGTAAAGCTGCACTGACAATTAATAAGAAGTGATTGCCCCAGTTAAGGGTATAGGTAATCCCCCTCAAATCTATCACAGATTGAGGTGACGTGAAATCAGGGATAGGGTTGATAAAGGATAAATGGTGTTGGGATGATGGTAAGATGGTGGGGTAAGTTCAAGGAAGTAGACGCACGTTGAAATGTAGTAGTGCGACCAGGGTACATGATTTGAAGAGCAAAAACAAGCAATTCATAGGCAAAGGTCGATAGTTTATCCAAACAAGGGTGATATAATCCTGGTATCCAAGGCATAGGAAGTAGCTCCAGGGGATATAACGGGTAAGGTACAGGAACGTTTAGGCATGTTCGGCAGTACCAAATGGTTGGTTTGGTTGAGATAAACGTCACGGTCTCGGTCTAGGCAAAGTTGGTCGGCTGATCAATTCAAGTATCCTAATCATGCTAGAACATGAACAGGTGAGCTCGATTGAACAAAAAGCTACATGATGGGTGGATAAAATCGTAATTTGTGGGTCTTGGGTGAGGTACTTAATTGGTGTGGCCTTGGGTCGGGCCGATTGATTAGGGAGGGCCTTGGGTCGGGCTGATTGGTTGGGTGTGGCCTTGGGTGGGGCTGATTGATTAGGTGTGGCCGTGGGTCGGGCGGATTGGTTGGTTGTGGCCTTGGGTCGGGCTTGATTGATTGGGTGCGGCCTTGGGTCGGGCCGATTGGTTGGTTGTGGCCTTGGGTCGGGCCTGATTGATTGGGTGTGGCCTTGGGTCGGGCCGATTGGTTGGTTGTGGCCTTGGGTCGGGCCGATTGGTTGGGTGCGGCCTTGGGTCGGGCTGATTGGTTGGGTGCGGCCTTGGGTCGGGCCGATTGGTTGGGTGTGGCCTTGGGTCGGGCCGATTGGTTGGGTGCGGCCTTGGGTCGGGCTTGATTGGTTGGTTGCGGCCTTGGGTCGGGCGATTGATTGGTTGGTTGCGGCCTTGGTCGGGATTGGTTGGAGTGCGGCCTTGGGTCGGGCGATTGGTTGGGTGCGGCCTTGGGTCGGGCTTTGATTGATTGGTGCGGGCCTTAGGAGAGAGATTGGTTGGTTTGTTGCGGCCGTGATTTGGGCCAATGAAGTCAAAATAATGCTATTTAGCAAAGCCGGGGGAGGCGACGTGGTGAGACAGGAAGATTGGTGGATAAGGGCAGAAATTTTGGTAAAGTAGGCATGTAACCGATATCGGTTAGTTATGACCGGTATCGGTTAGAAGACCGATATCGGTGTTTTAGGGCACGAACTAACCGATATCGGTTATAGGTCAAAAACCTATAAAAAGAAAAATACGGCGTGTCATTGTCACATTGTCAATTTGATAACCAATATGGCTTGTCTGGGTTTTAAATTGATTTTGTTGAGTTTGTGGGCTGAGTTGGCATTAGTTGAGTGGATGAGTGAGTGATTGGTAGACCCAGTGAGCAAGAGGAGGCGAGTTTGATTGGTTGAGGACCCAGCTGAGGAGATTTGGAGCCATGGCATAGCCAGGAGGAGTAGGAGGTGCTGGAGGAGCTGGACCACCGCCACCTATCCCACCACGATGACGATGTGTAGTCATACCGGTAGGCTCTGAACCCCTACTTATGTGAATTTAATGATTTTAACTTAGATGTGGGTTTTGGGTAGGAATCCCAAATTTAATAAAATAATGAATAAATGGAAGTAATTTGTAAAATGGAGTGGGTAGGTAGGTTAGTTAGGCCAAAACGGCAGGGTGGGTAAGTTTTTAGGTCTTTTTGGTGGGTAAATGGGTAGAAATAGGAAAAAATAGGTTTTGCGGGCCGTTTTGGGTTCGGCCCCGGAATGGGACAGTGACCGATGTCGGTCACTAGGCGACCGACATCGGTCACCGAAGGTTTGTAGAAATTTCTTTGTGGATAGACCGGCGTCGGTCATATGTCGACCGGCGTCGGTATAGAAAATGGGCTTGGGGGACCGATGGCGGTCGAGGGTGACCGGTACCGGTCAGCATGGGTAGGAGTTAGGTTTGTGAACTTTGTGGTGGTTGTTTGTTGTTAGAGTTTTGTTTTTTTTGGTTTGGTTGGGGGTGAAGGGGGAGGAGGTAGGGTTGATAGGAAAGGTGATTGGGGTGGGGGGGGAATGGGGTTGTTGGGGGCTGGTTCGGGTAGGATAGATTATGTGTTGTGTATGAAGTAGGAGGTGTTAAATTGGTGGGGGTAGAGTTAGATGGCTAGAGTAGATTGGGGTGGTTGGTAGGGTGGGAGATAAGTAAAGGGGAAATCGTAGATGTATAGGGTAAGATAGGTGGGTGTAGATGTGTGTTATAGAGTCGGGTTGTGGTTGGGTGGGTAAGTGGGTATAGAGGGTTAAGGTAGTTGTTTTTGTAAAGGGTAGGCCTGATGAAGTGGGTTGTTTTTGCAGGCACGCCAGCAGCTCACGATGCGGGATCGGATGCCCCCTCTATTGAGGCGGATGCGGCCACATGTGACCGCAGTGCAGTGGGCCATCATGCGAGAGGTTGGACTCGGCGGAGTCCAGCGGTATAGGGCTGTGGATAGGGACCACAGCCTGATGGTTGCCCTCATCGAGAGATGGGATCCAGCAACCAATGTCTTCCATCTCCCTACTGGAGAGATGACGATTACATTAGAGGATGTGTATCGCATCCTGAGACTGCCGATCGTAGGTGAGGTAGTGTTCCAGGTGGATGCGGAGACAGCGATGGACAAGCATCCTGCATGTATTCGGGGATGCAGCCCCATTGCTTACCTATCACAGCGTGAGCATTGCCTATGGCGACATGTATCGCGCGCATAGACAGGAGACACGGCTTGCCGTGTTGATGATGATTGGTATCACCTGCTTCGCCCTCCCTGACTCAGAGGGAGGCCACTTCCCATGGGCTTTGATGGGAGTTTTGCATGAGATGGTAGAGGAGCATACATGTTATGCCTGGGCACCAGTGTATCTGGTGCAGCTATACAGAGAGCTCTGGGGTTATCGCCGTATGAGGTGATTTGGTATATGCTCGACATTTTTGTTACACTGCTGGGCTTACGAGCATATCATCTGTATATGACCAGTAGGGTTGCCCCAGCAGCCAGGGCCACAGATAGTATACAGATATGGATTTCAGAGGTGGTTGGGGGTCGTGGGCCAGCCACGAGCGGTGCTCGTAGGACGAGATGTGGCCTACTATCGTCACATGTTAGAGGGCTTGACCATGCTCGATATTATATGGAGGCCCTACAGAGGCCATCAGCCCCGAGGAGGAGCAGCAAGCACGGCTGCTGTTGGATCAGTATAGTTTACGGATAGGCTGGACGGAGGCACAGGGAGTATGAGCGGATACCCCTAGAGAGGTATGAATACGGCGGCGAGTTGGGCTTACGGACGAGGATGAGCCACCTCCCTTCCCACAGTACGGAGGGATGATGTAGAGGCACCCACACTGCACTGCGCTGCGCAGCTTGATTGACCCAGGTAGGTAGCGAGAGAGACCACTGTGATGATATGTGGATGATCTGCGAGGAGTAGCGGGGGCATTTTTGGTGTGGTGGGGGGAGAGAAGCAGCTAGAGAAGCCAGCCCACCACTGCCATTTGCAGATTTGCGTGTTGTGATAGCGGAGAGGACCATCTCTTGGGCTAGTGCAGTGTATTATTACGAGGGGGCAGCTTGCTGCTGCAGAGGCACATAGATTGGGGTGCTACGGGGCGGTAGCTTTAGCCCAGCAGAGCTCGAGCACCGCCGCAGCACACAGCACGGCAGCACCAGCACGAGCACATGCAGCATGCAGCGCACACGCCACGAGCACCGCACAGCACACGAGTGTAGAGTGCAGGCACGAGGTGCAGGCGCAGGCACGGGGGTGTACCGGTAGGGTAGGGGCCACTGCTATTAGGAGTCGGGGACCAGCCCCAGCAGCCATGGTGGCACGGGCCCGCTATATGGAGGTGAGAGGAGGCCGGTATTATCAGGACGTGCTCGATGGTACCGGGGCTGACTATCAGCCATATGCGGCGCACAGAGCCGAGACGTCCGAGTCGAGAGATCACGAGGGGGCGCGGCCCACGGCCGGTGGGTCGGTTACGGGGAGGAGCGAGAGAGAGCGGCACGAGAGACCAGCAGGGGGATGGGCCGAGGGTGGTGGAGAGAGCTGAGACATCCTGGGAGCGGAGATGGGTTTTGTTATTGGATATAGACACCGGTCTATGGACCGAGTATGTATATAGAGGCCTGCGTGCCCACATAGGATTTATTTATTCATTTTTGTTGTATATACCGGCCTGTGAGCTGAGTACATTTTGTATAGTTGATACCGGCCTGCGAGCCAAGTATATTTTTGACATGAGAGACCGGCTGCGAGCCGAGTCGAGATTTTGACAGAGACAGCGGCCTGCGTGCCGGCTTTGTATTTTTTAGATCACAGAGGCCCCATGCAGGGCAAGTTGTATATTTTGACATTGATATATATAGATGATGATTTTGATCCACATGGTGTGTATAATGATTGGGTTGATGTATATATTAAAATGTCTCATGTGTTTTGTCAATGGTTTTTGAAATTTAATGTATATAGATGATGAGTTTGATCCACATGGTGTGTATAATGATTGGTTTGATGTATATATTAAAATGTCTCATGTGTTTTGTCGATGGTTTTGAAATTTAATGTATATAGATGATGTTGATGAAATTTTGATGATATGTATATGCGTTGATGGGATTCTGATGACAAATATTGATAATGATGTCGTTATGCAGGGAAAAGAGGCGGGCGCCACCAAAAATTTGTAAAAACTAAAGAAAAGGCCTAGGTTTAAGCAAAAGGAGACATGTGACCGATATCGGTTAGCTAACCGATGTCGGTAGATATATGACCGATACCGGTTAGGTAACCGATATCGGTTATGCTAAAATGAGCTTTTCTAAAAATAGAAAAGCTTGGGAGGCAACTTAAGTTCTTATTTTTAGAGTCATGCAACAAGTTAAATACGAGAATGCGACGTTGTTTGATGACTGATACAGGTAATTGCATGGGAGAATTGAGTGATAAGGAGGAAAAAGATAGGTAAAGTGATTGTGGGCTGAGATTAAGAAGGTAGAAAGGCAAGTTATATTGAAGAGGGTGGTGAACATGGCTGAACAAGGAGAATCATCCGGCGAGAGACGAGAGGGAAGACAGGTTCCACCTCAAGCTGCTGCATCCCAAGAGGTAAAATTTTTGGTTGTAATTTAATTCTTGCATGTTTTATGAATAGGATGAGAGAAGGTAAGTGGGTAGAGATGAAAAAGAAAAGGTGATAGGCAAGGGTTTGGGATGGGGTGAGTGTTATGGGGTAGGTAAGTAGGGGTTTCGGGTATGTTTGTAGGTACAGAGAGGGGTAAACGAGCAAATAATTATCATAGGTGGTGTTTTTAAGCAGGTTGTATAGGATTGACAGTGACCGATATCGTTTAGAGATAACCGGTATCGGTTAGGTAACCGGTATCGGTTATCTATAACCGATATCGGTTACTGTATGAAATTCCAGAATGTGAGAAAAAACACTTGGGGATTTGATTTATTGAATGGTTGTTTGTTGATTTGATGTATGCAGGCAGAGGCAGGGTTGAGGATGAATGATAGTGTGCCAGCTTTGTTGTCACGAGTCGAGCGGATGTAACACCAGCTGAATGGGCATTGATAAACCATGTGGGGTTAAGTGGAATCGCTATTATTCACGAATCGCACATGCAATCATGCTATGTTGCAGGCGTTGATTGAGAGATGGAATCCAGAAAAGAATACCTTCTATCTGCCAACAGGGGAGATGACAGTGACGTTGGAAGATGTGTTTAGAATTTTGAGGCTCCCAATTACAGGAAGACCAGTGTATCAGGCGGGGCCTAGCGCGGCGCGGGGAGCGATAACAATAGTATTTGGTTCAGCTGCACGAGATTTGACACAGCGAGGTTTGACATTTACTTATGGTATAATGTTTGCAGCACACCCTGAGGCAACAAGGTTGGCAGTGGTATTAATGATAGCGGTGGGGTATTATGCATTACCAAGGGCGGATGGGGGAAGATTTCCAAAAGCATTGATGTGTATTATTTGGGAAATGATAGAAAGGAGCGTGACTTTCGCATGGGCACCCGCATATCTGGTGAGCTATACAGGGGTTTATGGGCCTGCAGGTGAAATCACAGGATGACACTGGATTGTGCATACTTATTACATTGTTGGGCCTATGAGCACATTGTGTGTGTGTGACCAATAGGCCGACCAATCTAGGAAAGAGAGACAGGAGTGCAGAGGTTGGGATTCAGATGATGGGTCCAAACAGAACAAGAGGCGAGATCCCAGGCCGTGACAGATGACATCGAGTATTATAGGTAGGTGTGGGAGATGGTGACGATTGCGGATATCCGTTGGAGGCCTTACGGGAACTATATGGTGACAGAGAACATAGCTGAGGATTTGAGGGGTGTAGAGCGATTGAGGTGGATCGCGGGGCACAGGCCAGGTGAGTACGAGAGGATTCCTCTAGATCGCGTGTGGTGACAATTTGGATTTGTTCAGGATATACCCATGGCTTATAGACCATACATGAGGATCGATGCCTGAGGCATCATTCTCACCTCCCGGCCGACACCTCCAGAAGGACCAGAAGAGATAGCAGCCGATCGCAGGGTAATGGATGCAGGAGCGACAGAGGCTTATAGATTATGGTGGGTAGTAGAGCTGCGAGGTTCACGTGAGAGGGCCGATCAGCCTAACATAGCTGTGATTACAGCAGAGAGAGATCACTGCAGGGTTTAGTGCACCAGCTTCAAACGCGGGTGAATGAGACAACGGGATTGTTAGCGGTTGCGGAGTCACGAGTGGAGAGACTAGAGGTGAGATTCCTCCACGCGAGAGGGCGTATTCATATGTTATAGGAGAGATTGGTAGATCAGTGGGAGGAACCAATAGCAGTGGCACCTTTGAGGATGGAGAGGCCAGGCGAGCGGCGTCGACGATCACGATCATCACCTAGTTCGGGATGAGGCGCAAGGGTCTAAGTGAATTTCATAGAGGTATAAGAATAAATAAGGATGCCGACCTACGCGTCGATGATAGAGAAGATGTATTTGTTTAACATCTAAATAAAACTGAATATGTATGTTGATTTGAGTTATGATAATAATAAGAATGGTTGTGTTTTGAATGTTTGTTTTGAAAAAGGATAAAGATGAATGTTATCAAATAGAAATACACAAAAATATTTATATTTACAACACATGATAGGTTATGGTAGGGGATGGTCGAGCTAACCTTGGGAGACCCCATGTCTCCTAAGTGCTGCCTACATAGCCCATTTGCACAAAAAGGAGGAGGGCCTCGGACCGATGTAGTTCTCCCTTAGGACCAGGGAGAGGTGAATTCAGGCAATTTGGTTGTGGTTAGGCAATTTGTTGGTTGGTAAAAATATTGATATTGGTAGGGTAATGTTGTTGGTGTTGGTAAGGTATTGGCGATGTTGGTGTAGGTATAGGTGAAGTGAAAGTTAGCTTACCCAAGTAGGAGGGAACCGTGTCCTGATTAAGGTCAACACATAATCCTAGATTCGAGTAAAAGAGGCAAAAGTGTCCCGTAGTTGAAAAGAGCTAAACAAACCACATATTAACGTAGGATGAGCTTGAATCCCTAGGTACCTTGCATAGGTGAGAAGTCGATAGGTGAAAAGAGTTGTATAATCACAATATATCGGATATACGTCACGTCCCTTGAGTTTTGTTGCTTTGATGAATGGTGAGGTGAGGTGGCTGGTAGAGCTGGGGCGCAGAGAATTTGTTATAAGGTGATTATGCTGACAAAAGAGAACCAAACCTAAATAGACAAGTCCATGACTCAAAAGTGCTTTTGAATACTGCTTTTATTTTTCTGGATATAGACTGATCGATGCGGGAAGTCTACATGGGATATGTATTTTGTTGTTCTTGAGGTCTTCACTGAAGTGAGCAATGCGAGAAGCTTCGATAGAGCTGACTTTTTGTATATTTGTCCTTGAGGAGCAGTCTATTTATAGTAGAGATGCGGCTTTTGTGTATAGTTGTCCTTCGGGGAGCAGATCTATAATACAGAGATGTGGCTTTGCACATAGTTGTCCTTCGAGGGAGCAGTCTATGTATAACTTAGAGGTCTAGATGTCCGTTTGGCATGAAGCATCTAGTTTTGTAGGAAGTTTGACTCAAGAATATCCCATAAGTGTATAATTGAGAACATGTTATTTTGATACTTTTAAGTCATGGACCAGACTAAAAAGGGGAAGGCATCTTTAAGAGGAGGTGATGACCAAACCACGTGAGCTTGATTCTATTTTGAGATGCATGAAACAAAGTGTATGAGGTGGTAAATGAGCTCAAGGGACGAGCGCAAGGTAGATAAGAAGTGATATAACACTAAATTCAATAGTAGAATGGCCGAAGATGCAAGGCATTAAGGGGTTCAGGCTCAGGTTTACCATTAAGCGAAGCTAAACGGTAAGTGCCTGATCCGTAAGTGTGAGTGATAATGTAAGGCCCAATCCAATTAGGAGCAAATTTTCCACGTTTGCTCTTTTCTAGTTTGGTTACATGTTGATTCTCTTTGAGGACAAGATCACCAACCTTAAAGGTACGCTCATGAAGTCACTTATCATAAGCACGCTTGATGCGCTTTTGATAGATTTGAAGGTGGTCAAGAGCTGTAAGATGACGCTCGTCAAGAAGCTCCAATTGGGCTAACCGCTCTTGGCGGAAATCATCATTGGTGAGAATATCCTGAAGAGATATTCTTAGGGAGGGTATTTGTATTTCGAGAGGCAAGACAAGCCTCGGTACCATATACCAAAGAAAATGGGGTGGCATTAGTGGAGGTACGAATGCTAGTCGATAAGCCCAAAGGGCAAAGGGGATGTGATCAGGCCAATTTTTTCCAGAATCGTTAACGACTTTCATGAGAATTTTGGTTAGGGTTTTGTTAGAAGATTGGCTTGACCATTTGCTTGTGGATAGTAAGGTGATGAGAAACTAAGTTTGATACTAAAGTTGTCACAAAGGTCTTGTAACAACTTATTTTTGAAAGATTTCCCATTATCTATTATCAGGCGATGAGGAACACCAAAACGACAGATAATGTGATGGTTGATGAACTCTACAATTTTTTCTTTTTTGGTTGAAATGAGTGGAATGGCCTCCACCCATTTAGTGTAATATTCGATTCGTTGTGATTATCCAACGGTGACGTTGTGAAGAGGGCGGGTGAATCTCACCAATAAGGTCTAAACCCCATTGTGAGAAAGGCCAAAGATCTCGTGCGACCTGTAGCGGATGGCTAGGAGTATGTTGAAGGTTGGCATGTTGTTGTTGACATAATACAATGCTTAACATATTCGTAGCAGTCGTTATTAAGAGTAGGCCAATAATAGCCTAGGCGAAGGATCCGTTTGGCCATGGCAAGGCCACTAAAATGTCCACCACAAATGCCGTCATGGACTTGTTGGATGATATAGGTGACCTCCGCGCCGGTTAGACATCGAAGGAGGATGCCATCAAAGCCACGTTTATAGAGGAGTCCCCCCATGATGACGTAACGAGAAAAACTTTTAAGAAAAGCACGTTTTTGCCGTTACTCGTAAGGTCAGATGGGAGAACAGAGGTTGTAAGGTAATTGTGAAATTGGTGATACCAAGTATCCTGTGAATCAGCGGATACATTATTTATCATACCAACATCGGGGCTGAGTAAGATGGGGCAAAGAGTTGTTGGACCAAGACAAATATGTCAGAGTCAGTTGGTGAGGTAGGAATTTGTGAGGCTAAGCAAGCCATAGTATCCATAAATTTATTAGTTGAGCGGGGAATGGTTTGGATAGAATAATGAGTAAATAAGGTCAAAAGTGAATCCACGTAATGTTTGTACTTTTGAAGTTCCTCATTTTTACATTGGTAGATGCCCGTAACTTGATTGACGACTAGTTGAGAGTCACCAAAAATGTTAATAGATTTTACACCTAAGTGTAATGCAACCTGGAGACCCAAAACAAGGGCCTCGTATTCCACTGTATTATTAGTGCAGGGGAAATCGAGCGGAATGAAAGAGGCATAGGTTTCAAGCATCAGAGGAATGAGAACAACGCCGGCCCCTCCGCCATGCTGGCATTTGGATCCATCGAAGAAGAGGGTCATTGGATACGACTCCTCATTGAGTGAAAGAGTGGCGATGAGTTCGTCAGGGAAAGTAAAATTGGTAAATTGTTCCCCAGGTAAAGGGGCTTCCAGCGAGTTGGTCTGCGATAGTTTGTCCTTTGATTGATTTCTGGTGTACAAACTCAAGGTCGAGGTCGGCGAGGAGCATAAGCCATCGGGTGATGCGTTGGTTTAGATGAGGTTTGGCGTACATATAATGGATGGGGTCCGTTGGTGATGACAAAAGTTTTGTGATTCAGGAGGTAGTGTCGGAGTTTGGTGGCCACGAATGATAGGGCTAGGCACAACTTTTCTACATGTGTATACCTAGTCTCGTAATCCACCAGAGTACGACTTATGTAATAAACGGCTTGTTCTCGATGCTCGGAGTCACGATGTGTGAGCATGGCTCCTACAGCATGGTCGGTGGCGGAAAGGTAAAGGTAGAAAGGGTGATCGTCCTGAGGTGGGATAAGCACGGGTGGCTGCAAGAGATAGGCTTTAAGAGCCTCAAAGGCTTGGTGGCACTCTTCGCTCCATTGAAAGACAATGTCCTTTTTAAGGAGATGATGGAAAGGTTGACATCGATCGAGAGTTGTGAGATGAAATGCCGGATAGATTGGAGTTTTCCCTGCAAACTACGTAATTGTTTGAGGTTAGTGGGTGGGGGCATTTCTAGGATAGCTTTGACTTTAGCTGGATCGACCTCGATGCCATGCAAAGAGACAATAAAACCAAGGAGTTTTCCGAAAGGACACCAAAGACACATTTCTTTGGTTGAAGATGAACACAGTATTGTAACAGGTGATCGAAAATAATGGTTAAAACATCGAGATGTTCACTGCGATGTTTAGATTTGCCAAGAAGATCATCGACATAATCCTCAAGGATAGTGTGCATAATGTCATGAAAAATGTAAGTCATAGCCCGCTGATAGGTCGCACCAGCATTCTTAAGGCCAAACGGCATGACACGATAGCAGAAGGTTCCCCAAGGAGTTATGAAGGTGGTTTTATGTTGATCGGCGGGGCTACCAAAATTTGATTGTATCGAGAAGCCATCCATGAGGAAAGCATCTCATGGCCCATGAGTGAGATCAACAAGTTGATCAATACTTGGTAGGGGAAGTCATCCTTTGGGCAAGTGAGGTTAAGGTCCGGAAATCCGTACATATCGAAGTCCCCCCGTTGCTTTAGTAACAGGTACGATGTTAGAAATCCATTGAGGATAATCAATAGGTAAGATGAAGGAAACAGAAAGGAGTCGTTGAAGCTCTTCTTTGACCAAGAGGGCAATGCGTGGATGCATTTTTCTCAGTTTTTGTTTAACTGGTTTGGAATCGGGTTTCAGGGTAATGTTATGGACAGCAATGTCAGGATCAATTCCTGGCATGTCAGCGTAGGACCAAGCAAAAGCTTGGTTGCGGGAACGGAGGAAGGTAGTGAAGGCAGTTTGTTCTGATGCGTTAAGAGATTGTCGATCTTCACAATGTGAGGATCGTCCTCTGTGTGGATGTTGATTTCTATAGTCGACTCATTCAACATGGTTTGAGTGTCAGATGGTAAGGCGCGTTGAATATAAGAGTCATCCGCACCAAGGTAAGTGAGGATGGAGTCGTCATCCTGGCACTCAACAACATTAATTGAAGGTGAGTCCTCTTCGATCATGTCTGGATATAGAAGGGGAAGAGAAGATGGGTCTTCATTATCGCGTTGATAAGTGAGAGGACCCAGGAAGATAGCGTTTATGAAAAAAAAAAGTTAGGAGGGATAGATTCAGGGTCTATCGACTCTGTGGGTGACGATGACAAAATGGGTGATGATGGTTTGGAAGGGGTGACTTCGTCGTCTTCCTGGATACAATGGATATGTGGTGTCTTGGTGTAGGTGGTTCAGAGAATCCAAGACCCATGACGATCTTTGTGTTTGCGTGTAATTCTGAGAATGATCGTATGTCGGCCTTGTTCATAAAGACCAAAGCCCGAAGCCCTTCCAAGCACAGCGCGTCAGGAAGGTGAGGGTGAAACGACGATTAGTTAGATATTGAAAATCAGATTGGAAGGGAACCACACCAAGGGGAGGTTCAGGGGTGACAGAGGATGTATCGACACCCCCATACGTTAGGTTGGTGCGGCAATTAGGTGGTCCGTAGGAGATTACTTCCCCCACATGACGGTCGTAGGTAGGATGCGCATGTAACTGTCCGTACTCCTGTGGGGTATGGAAAGTGCTAACGTTATATAGGTGATACTCCCCCAGCGTAAGGCATTGAAAAACATCTACCAAGGGATCTGAGGTCGGGATGTTGTCTGCGGGGAAGGAAGCGGTATTTGCGGCGGCGGTTTCATTGGTTGAAGGTGTAGGTGCGGTTGAGATGGATGGTTGAGGTGTGGTCGAAGTAGATGGTTGGGTTGGATGAATGGGTGTCTTGACTGGTACAAGCACATCATTAGGGTGATATAACATATTGCAGGTTTTGAAGGGGGGAGCGTCAGCTTTTACGGTGTAGGACTTCCCCTCATACTCGAATTTTATGCATCTATGTAAGGTGGAGGGAACGCATCCCATAGCCGGATCCAAGGGCGGCCTAACAACATGTTGTATTGGAATTCTCCCTCAAGGACATAGAAGAGTTCGGGTAAAGTACGTGGCCCTACACGAATGTTAAGGATCACGGTGCCTAAGGTAGAAGTAATAGCATCATTGAATGAACGCAACATGGTGGGGTTGGCACACATGCAGCTAGAAGGGATATTCATTTGTTGGAAGGCTTTGGAAGAGATGATGTTTAGGCTAGCACCCCATCAATCATAACACGACGTACTCGGATGTCTCGGACGTAAGCCGAGATGAAAAGAGCGGGGTCAGGATCTTCTGCACCAAAGTCGACAATTTCGTCTTGGAGAAAGAAAGCTGACGGCGGCTTGGCTTCTTTGTATACGAGAGAAGTGGTGGGGAGATAGGTTGTTTGGTGAGAGAAGCAACGTGATTGGGTGTTAAAATGGAGGCAACGGGAAAGGTTTCGTTAGGTAGGACCTCTATCCCTTGGAGGATTTCAATGAGAGCTTGTCGATGAGATTCAGAGGTTTGAATGAGATCATACAGTGTCATTTTTACAGGTGATTGGTGAAGCTGTTTGATCATGGTACGGTGGGAAACTCCATCAGAGACGGGGTAGTAGGTCCACGAATAACCACTTTAGGTGGTGGTGTGATCGGGATGGCGGACGGAGAAAGAGAGGCCGCAGGTGTGCTTTCTTTAGCTTTCCCATTGGTTTTCTACCCTCGAGTAGCAATGCTAATCATGTTGATCTCGTGAACACGAGAGGAGGAAGATGGTAGGGATAAGTCATTGTCTTCGAGAGGTGGGGTTGCAATAATGATATTTCTTGGTGAGGTGGGGATAGGTGGTATAGGAGAGGGGATTGAAGCTAAAGGTTTCTCCCTTCGTAAGTTGTCTTTCTTAACCTTTCTATCCGAGAGAGGTGATTGATGAAGGATGGCTTTCAAAGTTTTGCATCCCTCTACATCATGTCCTGGTGTGCGGTGGTAAGCAGATTTTAGACTCATCATAACCTATAGGTCGAGGTTTAGATGGATCATAGGGTCTAAGTGGGGGTAGGGAAATGGTCGCATTCTCCACCAACATATCAAGGATCTTGGCGTAAGATCCTTTGAGCGGGTCAAAGTCAGAGGAAGATGAGGCTATTGATTGGGTGGGTTTTGGTAATGTTTGGGTATGGTTGGTTCGTATGGGTGGTGGTTTAGACAAGGGGTTTTGATAATTGGATTTAACTAAACGTGGCTTCTTGGTGCAGAAGTTATGTTTAGTTGGTTAGATGATGAGGCCACCAGATGCGTGGTGGCCAGGAAACAACCACGGAGAAAGAGGAGTGATGGAAAACAAATCCTTTGATGATGGAGTTTGTTTAGGGTTGATAGGTGGACAGGATACTTGGGGTGACGGTGTTGATACACCCATGGATCTCTGTATGGGTGTAGAAGGTGTAGGTCGTTTTAAAGAAAATGCAGGAGGTATGATGTATTGAGGCAAGGTGGAGGGGTGAGGTCCCAATATAGAAGGTAGGTGTGATGGCGAGGGTTTTAGTTGTGACAGAGGCATAGATTGGACTTGAGGGGATTGGGTTTGTCTCCTAGGTGGATGGACGGCTTTATTTTTGGATAAATCTAACCGTTTAGGTGGGTGTGTTAAGCTGGGTATTGGTGAAGTCCCAAGCGTAGGGGAAGGTTTGGTTAGGTTAATAGAGGTGGATGAGGTATTCGGTAGAGATGAGGGGGGTGAAGATGAGGACATAGGCATTTTGAGCTTTTGTAAATACCTCGGGTATATGGTAGAGGTGTCTGGATCGGTCATCTGCATTTGAGTAGAGCATGGTGTACTCAAACGCTCCCATAGGACTCATCTATCTTCTGAGGGATGACAATCTTCACGTGTGAATAGGAATTTTGTATGGAAGAGAGGTGGGTTGTGATTCCGGTCCACTGTGGGTGTGATACAGGGGGTAAATGAGGCACTGTATCAATGGGCGTTAAGAGGTCAACCGGTCACTGAAAAGATTTAGGCGATGAAGAACTAATAGGTAGGAGGGCATGTTTGAGGGGATCCGTCATGATTAAAGAATTTGGTGATGTCGGTTGAGGGGTTTCTCTTCTAAGGATGACAGAAAAAGTGGCGAGCCTTCTTCTTTTATAGCAAGAGTGACGGAAGGAGATGTTTGGGAAATAGATAAGTTAGATAACATCCGCTCACAATCTTGCAGGGATGTGGTGTAAGAAGACTCATTCGTGAGAAGAGAACTCTGGGCGGTTAATTCCTTTATGGGTAAAGGAATGGCAAGATTATCATTTTGTCTTGATGGGGGTGAAGGGGGTTCGGATCCCTGCGTTAGTAAAGAGGCTTGATTCAGAATTTCCTCGATAGAAGCTTTTGGTTGGGAGTAAAACTGCATGGATTTCATGAACACTCTCCTCGGCTAAGATATCTTGGTTTATGTTACTATTAGAAGAGTGGTTTGGGAATGGTTTGTTGAAGATTTTCAAATTTTGGTTAGCAGGGGCATTAGGATTATCGAGGTTATATCCCTGCATCAACCATTTCCTGCACTATGTTTTTCAACATCTTACAGTTTTCGTGACTGTGTCCCTTCACGTGGTGGAAGTTACAGAAGTCATTTTCTTTGTACCAAGAAGGTATAGCGCGGGTGGAATCAAACCCGGAGTGAGGTTTAACAGGAGGTAAGGTGATAGCTCCTGCTTTGAGCAATTTTTCCAAGATGACACCATAAGTTTCTCCCGAGGAGTGTAATTGATGGGCTCGGCTTTATACTTATAGGTGGTTTTTGGCGGGGTATTAGACGGTGCTTGGGATTTGACCATCACTGCGTGTACAGCTCCTTTTGATTTCGAAGCAGTCGATGCGTGAGAATTGGTGGTGTTGGGTTTGTTGGTGGAGTCTTGGGTTCGGAAATTAGGGTTTTTGTTGCGCAACCGCAATTTCTCTTCCTCTAAGGCTCGAATCTCTAGTTTTGAGCCATAGTAAAGGCCTCATCAAAGGTGCGGAAAGTTTGAATTTGGAGGGTAGGAGAAATGTGCTTAGCGCAGGCCCGCGTAAAGAGTTTGATAAGTTCGGCTGAGGTAAGGCATAAGTAAGTTGGTTGATAAGGCCCCGCCATCGTCCAATGAAATCTGCGATAGATTCGTCTTCAAATTGTCGGATGGCATAGAGGTCGGTGATGGATACTTTCTTGGCAATATTAATGGAGAAATGATCCAAGAAAGATTGGGCTAATTGGTTAAAAGAGAAGATTGAGTCTTTGGGTTAAAAAGCTTTGTACCACTCAAGGCGGGTCTGATAAGGACATGGGAAAGGTGCGGAGTAGTAAGGCATCGTCATGAGCAATCGAGATAGCGAGGCATGTCTAAATGATCGCAAGTGTTGTTGAGGATCCTCCTTACTATTAAAAGCGAGTAAATTTTGGTAATTCCCATTGAGGAGGATATGAATGAAGGGGACGAGAAGGATGAATAGGCTCGACAAACTTGCTCGTATGTCGAGGGTGCTACGGCTTCTTCTGAAAGCGAAGCCTCAGATTTTGCATCTTGTCCATCATTTGTTTGATTAAATCGGTGGTTGGATGAGATGATGGTGCGGTTGTTGTAAAGCGGAGGAGGATTGGGCAAGAGCCACCACTAGACAATGGTGGGGTTAAATGTTGATAAGGTATTGAGGATGAATATGTTGAGGTGACGAATAGGGATGTCCTATATAAGATGTTGAAGCCCCTTAGGATAAGTGTGTGGAAATGAAAAGGTGGGCGGAGCTTGAGAAGGAAAGCTCGTGTGGATAGGTGGTAGAGAGCAAGTTATGAAAGGGCGGCGAGTCTGCAGAGAGAGAGGCGAGGTAGGAGGAGTCGGCGGTAATGATATGTGGGGCCCAGTTAACCAAAGAAGGAAAGCCAATCATGCCGTATGAACCCCGAAGCCCTTTGAGTTGGGAGACGGGGCTAAGGATGAAGAAGGTAAGGCGGAGTTATTAGGTGGGGAAGGAGCTAAGTGAGCAGCTATACTAATAGGCATACCAACAAGGAGTTGACCGTCGGGTGTACGGTCAGGGGTATGAGACAAATAGTACTGTACAGCGCTAGGATTAGCATCCAAAAATTTCACAAATTCCTTATCTCCTACAGGGATTTTGGGAACCTCACTGGTGTCCGTAGGATTCCCCATAGGATGTGAAGGGGGTGATTCAGGAAAAGGCACGGAGCAGGCATGTGAAACCATGGCTGCGGCTTGTTTCAGTGATAACAACCATGGACAAGAGTACACAGTAGGGATTCAATCTATCAGGAACAGAAACAGCCACAAAATGTTGGAATTGGTAGGTTCATTGGTTTGTCGGGAACTGTGAAAGAAAGTAAATGATATTGGTCAGGTAACCGATGTCGGTCAGACTGTAGCCGGCGTCGGTCAGTTAACCGATGTCGGTAGAATAGGACCGGTGTAAGAAGTTGTAAGAAGTTGCTGATTTGGGGTTAACGATGCTTAGTATACCTACCAAAGCATTGAAGTGATCTTGAAAAAATAGTGTATGACAGAGAAACAGAACTAAAAACAAGCAAGATGCACAAGCAAATCAAGAGACTAACCCTAGGATTAGTTTTAATTATTGTGGGCTTATGCCTTAGACGCAAGATGATGTCAATCCTAAACAAAAGACCTAAGGGAGATGTCAAGTTTGTTTTGGCTTATAAGGTTACCTCAATCGGGCGGAGGAATACCGCGGAAAAGGGGGGATGTTTGAGCTGTTGTGTTGATTATGATGTGATTTGGGATGTGTTGTGCAGTGAAAGTAAGATTAATTTCTTGTCAATACCGTGGATATCACCCCCACGTATGACGACTTTGTTACTTAATCTACGTTCACTAGAATTGAAAACAACAAGCAAGAATGTGATGCACGTGTTTTAAACCCAAATCGAAAATGATATTCGATGAAGCAAAGAAGATGACTTTCACTAATGCAAAGATGAGGAAGAAAGACAAATTCTTTTACCAAAATAACAAAATATCTTGTGAATATTTAGAAGAAGAAAATAGCAAGTGTGCTCCCTATATGAAAGCAAGCAAGAAAGAAAGAAACCCAAGAAAGGGTCCCACCAGGCGTGCCAAAATGTTTCACACAGAATGTTTCCATTCTTAGAATAGAGGTGCTTCTATCCTTTCATTCTCTTGAGAAACAGATAAGGGTTAGGGCTAGGAGGAATACCTGTTGAATGTTGGGAGGGTGTGCGCGTACCGTAGAGAGAGATCAGATCGATTGCGAAGAACTCCTTTTTGTCTAGGAAGGACTACCTGCAAGTAAGAATACAAGACCACCAGATTTTAGTTAGACAATAAATGAGGGAACTGCCTTGGGCCCAGGAAATATTAGACTTCCTTTTGAAGGTGGTCAGTTCCCCTTTTAATATGAATTAACACAAATGATAGCAAAGAGGTTATTGCAAAATTACATTTAATTACCTTGTTAAAAAGCAATAGAAGAAAGGTTGGTTTTGGTTTGAGTCACAGTGACCGATGCCGGTCACTGTATAACCAGCTACTGCGGTTATACACCAGTACCGGTTTCTGATAACCGATATCGGTAGGGGTGGTGATTTAGGGGCTTTCAATGAAGGAAAGCTAAAGGTGGTTATGGTGTTTATAAGGTTGGTAAATGATTAGGGGGGTAGGCAATAGGGTGATGGAGAAGACTCGAGAGAGTGGGGGCTGTTCTTGGGGCAATGTAAGGGTAGAGGAATGATAGTTAGATGTAGGGTGCTGCCGGGTAGTAGATCTAGGAGTGAACTTATAATTACTATGATTCAGAAGTTCAAGAAATGTTATTTAAAAATGTACAAGACACTACTTACTAGTTCCTGATGAAGATACAGGTCCAAGGATTGTGATGATGAAGGCAGGGCTCAGGTGGGATGATCTGACAATCAAAAATGAGCTATCTTCTCTCCCAATGCTTGGATGAGTGTCGTTGTGCTCTAGTTCCTCAGTTGCAGTCTTGGGCTCGATGTCCTTCTCTGCAAACTCTTCTCTTTTCTTCACTTGTCTCTGCTCTGCCAAGTGAATTCGGATCTTTCAAATGAATTCCGATCCTTTGTTTTTGGTTGGGGGAGGTCATTTACAGGGAACCGATGGCGGTTACGTAACCGACGGCGGTCGAGTAGGAACCGATGTCGGTTAAGTCAAAGTGGGCTATTTTTAGTAAAATAGCCAACTTTCCCTCCTTTTCTCCTGAGGGATTAGTTGTGGGCTTGGTCAAGTCATGATTAGGTTGGTTTTGGTGCGGGTGAGAAGTAATTAGTCATGGGTGTGGATGTAGACCAAGTTATAGGTCTTAATTAGGTTAGTTTAGGGTTAGGGCTAGGTCATGATGAGGTGGCGAAATGAGGTGGCGAGGTTTTGTGGATTTATTAATTATAAGGTAATTAATAAATAATTGTGTAAGGTTTAAGTGGTGAGGTTAAATTTGAAGTGTTTTGCCTTCCCCAACCGGAATTGGCTCTGAATCTTCTCCTTTGACCTGTATGTTAGCCTTTTCTTTACGGAACTGGTCGTTAGGATTGAATATGGATTCCAATGTTACTAAACCCTTGGGAAGTTTGTTTGTCTCGCAACTGCACTACTTCATCCCCGTACTGCTGCTCTAGTCTATCCTGATTCCTAGCTGAGAATTCAGCCTCTTCTTGCAAGAAATTGACGATCTGTTGATCATTCTCAAACACCTGCCAGCTCATGTTATTATCTAGCACTGCTGGCCTCACAATCACATGGATATGTGGCTATGTTTTTTCCCTTTTGATGTTTTCAACCACATCGAACGTTGCTCCAACTGCTGCGAGCCTATCTAGTGACTTCATTTTTCTTCCTGGGTATGGACACAATGTTGAAAGCTTTGAAATCCTTAATGAGGTCCCATACCTTGTTCTTGTATCTCTTGAAGAGGTCGTTCTTTTAGCATGTTGTCCCCTAACTTGGTTGACAATCATCTCACTATCTCCGAACACTTGCAAGTTCTTTATGCCCTTTTTCCGCCCAATGAAGTCCATGAATCAATGCCTTGTATTCAGTCGGTGTGTTATCGAACATGAAAACTAGAAATGAAAAGCTGAAAAATATTTGATGTCTTGTGGTGAAATCAACATTGCACCACCTCCAGCACCTTGTTTGCTTCTTGAACCATCGAAAAATAGTTGCCAAACTTCATTTTCATCCTTTTGTTCAAGCTGAATGATGTCGGCAATGGGTGAATTTTATTCATGTACACAATACATGCCCAATTAAGATTCTTCAATTTCCTTGTATAGGTCGAATTCATGACTCTTGTTTGCCCATTCATCCAAAGTCAAATAAGGAATTCCCTCAACTTTATTACTTGTTTCTAGATCATTTGAACACTCCTCGATCAAAAGTTGAGCAATTTGCATTGATCGGACTTGGTACATGAGGCTCAATATGGAAATTGGCAATTGGTTCTGACCTGATTGTTGCTTTGACCCCATACCTTGTCCTGAAAATCATGTGTGACCAATCTGTAGATAAATATCCACCGATTTTTGCAGTGAAGTCTCTTGATAGACACAATGCAAAGAGTGGTAGAAAGGTCAATCACAGACACATCTTGTAGAACTATAACATTAGGATAGGCATGTAGTGTTAGGCTTAACCCTTTTATGACCCCAACTATTTGAACTGTTGTTCCATCTAGCTATACTACTCCTTTCAACACTGGCTCATACTTCAGACCCAGTTGATCCGCTATTTGCTTCAACATCACTAAACTACTTGCCCTTGAATCTATCATGCGGTTGTGTACCAAGTGGTTTCCAATAACCAATGACACATAGAATGGGGGAGGCTTAAAATTCTTACTTTTCTGGCCCCCATCATGTTACATTGCATTAGTGATAACTTTCTCATGTACCCGGTTTGATACATTTGAGGCGAGACCAATTAGCAATGCGGCTTGCAATAAATCCCGTTTCCCAGGATCACCAAAGTGATTCCCACATGGAAATGTTCACATGTGTCTTCTTCATTTGATCGATGATGTTGAAAGGGGATGAATTGTCCTTTTGTTGTCCCTTATTTGGCGTAACCTTTTCTGGAGCTTGAACAGGTGCATGTGTTGCTACAAAAGGTACCTTAGGCTGATTTTGTACATTTGGAGTTACGTTTGGCTTTCTTGACCCCTTATTGTGTAGGAGTGGGTTGAGAAACAATTGGATTAGACGGTTGTCACTCTTCTATGCTTCTCTTCTTTGTCGGGTGTTGGCAGCCATGCCATGAAAAGGTTGTTGGTTAACTCCACAGAAGTCTTCCGTTTGCCAATTGGCCAATGTGGTTTCTGTTGGAGGTCCTTCTTGTTTCATTTCTCATTGCTGATTCTCTTCTTGGCTTGGTTCTTGAGGCACACTAATGGTTTGCACCATCAAGACCTGATTTAGTGCACCATTGAAACATGCTAACTAATTGTGAGGTAGATTGCAAGGGTAACACCAGTCGTACTCCTGTGCCATGTTATTTTGTGTTGGGACCAAAGGATCTTAAGGATGTCGTTGCATTTGGATCATACGGTCGAAATGGCTTGGCAGCTTGAGGTTGTCCTTGGTTTTGGTTTTGATTTTTAGCCTAAGGTGGTGGTCTATTTTGTTGGTATGAGGGCCTAGCTTGGTACTGTGCTTGAGGCTGATATGGTCTAGAACTTTGAGCTTGTTGTCTTTTGATAGTCACTAGCTCATTTCCAAGGTTTTGCAGCTGTTTCATGACCTCTTGGAGTTCATTTGAATCACTAGAGGATGAAGTAGAAGTTTCATTTGAACTTTGATTTCTAGGAGTGGGAATAGGAGCCAAAGTGGGTGCTTGACTAGTGCTTGGATTTTACGAGTTTGGATACAAGGGCATGGGAGACCTAGGTGCAAGCTTGCTAGCTTGGATCAAATAGTTCTCTTCTCTGATAGTTGTGTCATAGGCCCCTAGCAGCATTGTTCCTCCCATTGATTGGATCATCATGGCTATGTCTGAATTTATAGCCTTTAAGAAATAAAGGAATGCGCCTTCGGCGGTTGGTCTAATAACTATTGGAATCCTGTCCCATGTCTCGTTGGAATCTAAAGTTGAAATATGTCATTTGTTCATTAGGAGCCCTTTTGATTGTTTTTAGTTGTTCCAATAAAGACAAATTATCTGCCCTCTCCCTGAATTGGTTGTAAAGAGCTGAACAAAGTTGGTTCCAATTTGTAATAGACCTGCTGTTAGGCTTCTAAACCATTATAAGGCCTTTCCTTTGAAATATGAGGCCATTAACTTGATTGCAACATCCATTTCATTTATTTCGTGGATTGCACATGCATTAGCAATATCCTGGATGTGATCAATAGGAGTAGTATGATTTTCTCCTGTGAAATAGGGGATATTCTTTAGCACTACAACTGGAACTTGATTCTAAGCATTTAGGGCAAGTGGACTACTACCCGTGAAATTGACAAAGGGATTCGGTGGTAGATGTGCCATTATGATTGGCCTAAGAACCTTGGTTGATGTGAGAAAAGGTCTACTAGGTGGAGGTGTAGACAAAGTCTTGTTAGGTGGAGATGGTGATCTTTGTGGTCTTCTTCCTCTCCTCCCTCTGCTGGTGATAGTTGCAAGTGGAAAAATAGCCCCTCTTCTCGAGTATCAGACCTAGTTCGAATTATTCCAATGTTCCTGAGTAACTTGTGCTACTACACCACTGAATTCTATCCCTTTGGAGTCACTAGATGTGTTAGATAACGAGCCTCAAAAGGCTGGATTTTGCCAAGTTACACACCAAACTTGACAATATTGAAAATAGAATTTAAAACTTCGAAGGACCCAGAGGATACAGTCTTCAATTCAGAATTCAGGTCTTGTTGTGTAGCTGCTAATCCCGAAAGGTACAGGTGGAAACTCAGGTCATGCAATGCAACTTACAAAACCTGAATTGCCATGTGTCGGAACTTGGGACATGCTTAACACCTGGGAAAACCTGAAACACTAAAAACCATGAAATTTTGAAAGTCAAAATCTCAAAAATCTAAGGATACCCTTTTGAATATTTTTCCCCGATCTACCAACTGGTGAAATTTTGACTTGTCTTGAGCAAGTTAAGCCCTTGAAAATCGATTTCAGAGTTCAGCCTGGAAGGTGAAAAATCCAAAAATTGTAAAACTTGCAATTTCTAAGTCCAAATTTCTTGAAAATTCCTTCAAATCTTATGGAATGACCTCTTGGTCCCACCGAGCATGCCAAAACTATTGATGGTGAATCGCAGTACCCCTAAATGACTGCAAATCGATGGGTTGAGACTCTCGGTGCGATTGCATAACATGGAGCTTTTCCCAGTGTGGGACCTTGCGAAATCAAAAATTTCTCCAGAGATGAAGGCGGTTCCTATTCCTCTATTCGAGATGCACACATAAGAATGCAGAGGATTTACTCAAAAACCTAATCTAACTTGCCAAGGAGACAGGGTAAGAAGATGCATAAAAACAAACCTAAACTAACAAAGGTGATGCACCAAGGAATGAAGAACACTGTCTTACCAATAAACAAAAACAATAAAAATGCAATGCAAGATCATGCCTGAGATAACTAGATTTGCGGTGAAAGATCGGGAGGATGCAAATGAACATAGAGAGGGTTGAGAATCAACCACAAACATGCATTCTTTTCTCCAAAGATTGACACTGATACACTACAAAATTCCAAGAGGAAAAGTTGCATTACAGTTTTAGATGGGAGGTTTGAACTCCACAAATTCACCTGCCAAAGAGAAGAAGGGAGGGGAAAAACAATAATTTCCAACCTTTAGAAAGAAGCCCCTCCTTACAATTTATAGGGAGAAAAAGAGAGGGATAAGAGAGGAATTCGAAATCTACCCCAACCACCTCCAGACTGCACTTAATTCATCTCATTATGGTAGTAGGTGAGAACCCTGGAAAACCCAAAATATGGCGAACTGTATTTTACATTTTTGAAGAACTTGTTCTCACCCAATTAAAGATATCCAATTTTAGTTGGACAGAGGATCTTGTAAGCTTTCCGAAAATTCCAACCTTGCGTGAATCTGAGCTCCCTGTGAAAAGTTATGGCCATCGAATATTTCGCATCGGGGTTTGTTCCCGAGTTGGGTTTGGGTTTCTCCTTTGCATTTACATCGGGTTTGGAGAATGCCTCGACATGTTTTTGATGCTTGTGTTTTCCCGAAACCCACTTCCACCACTATTGCCAACATATTTCCTTTGCACGGGTTTTTGAACCTCTCTGACATATTTCCTTTGTGTCACGGGTTTTGAACCTCTCTAACATATTTCCTTTGTGTCGGGTTTTGAACCTCTCCGACATATTTCCTTTGTGTCGAGGCTTATATTTACCCGGAGGGTAGATATATACAACAACAATATTATAATGATAGACAACGAAGGATTCGATAACTCGGTGACACTGCGAAGATCATTTTTGAGCATCTGCGTAGACTCTAGTGCTTAGACAGGATCCAGCCCCAGGTGCCCCACTAATTCCTTAGGTGCCCCATTTGAGTGTTCCTCTACACTTCTACATTTTTGTGTTTAATTTACAACCTCTTGTGTTCCAGTTTGACCAGTTCTCCATATTTGCACACTGATCTAGGATTAATTGTGAAATAAGCTAAGTATTTTATTCCTTTCATTTGTAACTAGGGTTTCAAATTTAAATTGCTTATTTACTTGGGTCAATTATGTACTTAATTTTTATATTCAACACTATTACAAAATATAGAATTGGGCATTTATTTATTGCAATATTTGCTTAATCACTCATATCTCCCAATCGGTAAACAAAATTAAATGAAATTTCCATAGTCTTCCTCTTTCCCAGTGCAAGAAGCAAGTGAAAGAATAATCAACATATTTTTAATGGCATAAACCCTATATTTCTTCCCTAACCTGCATTTTTTAATTTCCCATCACATTCTAATAGATGGATCGGGCTAAACTTGAACATAGAGTCCATCTAGAAGGTGAACCTATTCCGGTGAAAGCTGTTTTTGTAGTAATCTAAGGTGGGGAAGGATAATTTATAAAAATATTAAGTATCTAGTGCCCTCACTATAAATATAAAATTTCTGAAAATAACAATTCCTTTCAAGACAGAGAACTTAGAAAATAAGAAATGACAAACTAGGTAACTTTGACCTAAAAACTAAAAATATAAAAAAGTAACTTTCTAAAAATATAAAGTTCCCAAAAATGTAAAAGAAACATCTATGAAAGTGTTCCTAGCATGTTAGGGGTTCCACAAAACTGATTCCAAGTCAAAAAATTAGTATTTCCCAAAATAGTAGCTCTCGAACCCTAATTGTTAAAAATAGAAAGTTCTCGTTTTGAGTGTAGAAAGTCACGGTCATCTTCATTTTGGCTCATCTTGTTGATTTTTCACAATATGAAGTTCAAATTTTATGGTCTCGAGCCCTCTTCGTATCTATCATCTAGAATACTTAGGTGTGGGTGATAGTGATGTTACTCATATGGATATGGAGGATCTCAAGAACATGATGTTAGGTACACCCATAGAACATGTGGAAGAGAAATTCTATGCAAGCGGATTGTATGTTGTGGGTGGTCATACCATGTCTATTCAAAGCACCAAGTTGGTATTGGAATGTCCCATAATTATGAACTAGAAAATTGAACCATAAGGCGATGATAACTCAATTTTGGTAGTGCTCACTCCTAAGGAAATCTCTCAATATAGGTATATTATAGTTTAGAGCAACATGGTCATCATTACAAAAGGTTTTCATTGGGTGAATGGTCAAACATAGATTCCTATCTCTAAGGCCTTGACCCTGGTTCATGGTTGAAGTAAGGTAGAAAGCCATCACGTATTCCAAAATCCCTCTCCCAAAGTGAATTTCATGAGGGCTTCTCAAATGTGATCATCCTCCTAAGCCGAGCTAATGGGAGAAGAAAGAAAAAATATTTCCATGATTGGATGACCTTGTTCATACTCACCATCATCAAGGGAAGATAAATGATAGATTGGGGAAAATAATTAGTGATAACTTACATCACCAACTACTTTAAGTTTTGGTCTCAAGAAGTTTTCAATGAATTCATACTTGGTCTATACTCTTGAAGCATGAGACCATTCAAAGTTTTGAAACTCACCCAAAAACTTCATAGAAGGCTTTTGCATACGAGAAGTATCCACATCGATATTGAAAGAAAACAACCAAAATTTTACCATAGGGAATGATGTATTCATGATGTTTTTCATCATATTATTGGAAGGAAACCCTCACTCAAGGTTGTGTTTTCCAGAAGATTCTCTAATCAAATGGTACAAATCCAAACAATTTTTAACCTTTTAGTACATCCAAGTGTCGGTTTCTATCTCGCTCCATGTAATCAGCCATTGTATTTCAGCAACATGATCATATTGTTCAAGATACGTAGGCAACTTGTTCATGTCAATGGTAATCTAAGGAACTAAAAGAAGAAAATTATTTCTTTCCCCATATCTCTCGGTATCTTCTCTTGCAAAATCACTCATGATACTACCAACATGGAAGGTTCCTTCTCTCCCATGAACCTATATTCATAAACCTCAAGAGAATATTTCTATATTCGAGTGATCTAGAAACATTTCACCTCCCCAAATTGCATCACATTCCATAGATTGAAGACTACTTGGTAAATTGTGTAGCGGATTTGAAGTCGAGAGAATGAAATCACATGAGGATGAAAATCAGGAAAATGAGGATATTCTAGTTTGATTGCTATGAATATGGAATCAAATATGAAGGTAAAAAGATGTATGATCTAGAATATCATGTAGTGAAAACCTCACCCCTTCCGCAAGTGTCTTAGAGTATCCATGAATCGGGGATATGAATAAGGAGACCGAAGACGTCATCAAAAGATAAAAATATTGGTTGAAAAGAAGAGATCTTCTCTCATTGCATCAAAAAAATTCAACTCTCCAAAGGAAAGTATCCTATCATTCCTTTTCAAAGGAAACTAAGAAATCTTGCAACTCAGCTCACTTAGGAGAACGTTCAATGAGAAAGTCAATGGAATATGAATCTCCTCACTACAAAAGGTTACACAAAAAGGTGAGGATAAAAGATGACCCTATGGTAGAGTTAGAGAAAGGGTAAATTTATCTAGTTCATCCTTCGAGTCTTGTAGACACCAATTTTGGTATCCTCGTCCCTCATCCCTCGTCTACTCCCCTTCACCATTATTATTTCCTACATACATACCTCTCTTCCCATTACAATTACCCCTTTCCTTCTACATTCCATTTATCCATTTAATTAGTATTTCCTATCTTAATCTCATACTAATCATATCTTTAATTGGATTTCCCTAAACATCCCTAATCACCATTAATTATTCCTAAATCCTCATCTAATCCTTTTATCCTCCCTAAAACTCATTTTTATCATCCCTATGTTACCAACTACTTCCATTTAATGCTTTCTTATCTCCCAACCACTTTTTATCTCCTCTAAACAACCCTAACTCTCATTAACCACGAAACCTTAATTTCACCTCATAGGAGATCCTTATATCAAGCTAAGCACATTTCCACCACCCAAATCAATGGACCACCATAGTCACCGGTGACCCATCGGGTCACTTTGTTGACCTTATAAACACGACTATACCCCTCCTCTTACTAGGATGCAATTTTTGAGACTTCGGGCTTTCTTGTGATCTTAGCTTCATTTCTTACTCTTCTTTGCAATTGCTATCACCACCTTAGAGGTATTTTTGATATCTTATGCCTCACCTTTGAAGATTTAAAGTCCCCATATTCACTTTCATGCTTGGGTCCCCCAATGATATCCCACCATTTTTTTCATCAACTTTATAGGTTAATCAACCATCCCCGATCTTTGTCTCGTGTTTCCCATCTTCTATTTTATTTTTGTAGATCGTCATTTCCATCCATCTTTATCCATTAAACTCTAGACCACTTAGGTCCGGTCACCGTCGACCCTACCTAGTCACCATTGACCCAATTTTAATATGTTTGATTCTTTGTCATCCATCATCCCGATTGCATGTTTTACGATCCCACTGGTCCCTCAAAACTCCTAATCTTGCCATTACGCACACATGTAGCTTCATAACTCATCTTCATCACGTCCGATCACTTTCATCGATCGGGACCGTCACAATCTCTTCTCACAAGTATTTCTCATTTTCTTCAATTTTCTTGCATCCTTTCTATTCACATTAGATCCAGATTCTTTACTTCCTCTCAACATCATTTTTAGTTCGAGATAAGTTTAAGAGAAGCCCATTCAAATCTATCTTTTCTACATCTTTTTTGGCCTAATTTGTCCCGAGTTCCATTGAATTTTCTTTGTAGTCCCGGGTCGTCATCGACCCAAGTAGGTTTGGATCATTTTTATCATTTATCATCATCATATATGCATCTTATCTTCTCTAACACATCTATGATTTTCTATTTCAGTTCAGATTTTGTTATCACTTATCCATCATTTTTTAATCTATATAATATCAAAAAAGGGTTGACATCCATCCTAAGAATTTTTCATTTCTCAGGACTGACATTTTCAGGGAACCCACCCTCTAATATACTAACCCCTTTCCATATTTGAGTTTTTCTTTTTGCACGGGTAATAAAGCTCACTACGAAGAGGATATTTTACACATGTATCCATCATCTCTTATAGAGGTAGCTTTAAAATATCTCATATTGTAGTTGCTTATTTTCTTTGTTATCATTTCAATAATCTGAAATGAGAGTGAAAAATTAGATCAACATTCGACATGCCCAAAGTGGGACCCACCCTTCTTTGGCGAGCTCTTTCATTATTTTTATTTTCATTTCCATCTTCCATTTTGATCTTTCTACTAACCTTGCGGGAAGGAGTTTTGTTTTCTTGCTTGCATGGTGGAGTTCTTACTTGGATCAACAACATGTTTGCTAAAAATAAAAAGGAAAAGGAAAAATAGCATTATCGGGTATTCTTTGCTTTTCCATATTTTCTCTTTTTGCATTGTCTTTCCATTCTTATTTGTTTATCTTCATCGAAGTTTACATTTCAATTTTTGGATTAAAAATAATCTCTTCATTATTTATTGACAACATAGTCTAATTAGGAGGTCATTTATTTCCATTCAATTCTTCCATACATAGCCAAAACACACACATCAAAAATTACACATCTTAAAATTCTTCCAAGTGGAACTATTGTGATTTCATCAACCAATAGGAAAGCCACCATGGTGTTACGGTCTCATTACAAATTTTTACTATTAGTATATTGGCTAAGCGCTTTGACACCCTTATCATCGCTACAAAGTGCATGAAGTATGAGGGTAGGCCCCAATATTAGGCCTCGTATTGATAGTCATCATAGATTTGAGCCTCACGTACCTTTGGGTATATCAAGGACACCATCCAAAACTACCTGAAACCATCCATAGTTTGGCCATTTCCTAGGTTCCCCTTTGATCCCATTTTCTTTTCTTTCTCACATTCTTCTAATAAACAAGATAATTAAAATTATTATGCATGAATTGTTTGAAATATTAAAACATTAACATAGTTTCTTGTTTTATCATTTATTTCTACTGCTGTTATTACACATTCTCAAGAAATAAAAATGGAACAAACCATGGCATACAACAACATTCCTACTTCGACATTGCTTCCTAACAAATTTTAGCTCCTTATATTATCCTTTCCACCCCCTTGGTCACTTCTTATGTATTTTCGAACCTACGTTTCCATTCCTCTCCTCCATGAGTCCCAAATTGTCTAAAATAACTCCCATGTTGAGACTAACCCCTTTATTTCCATCCCTTATAGGTCGGTCACACTCCCATCTGCTACTTCTTTAGAGAATTTTTGACCTCCTACCATTCCTCGTGGATGTGTGGAATTCCAAGATCTTACGGATGCCAATCTCATTGCTTTACATGACTATATTTGTAAATATACCAAATTTTCCATCGACGTACCCCCTCTTCAAAAAAACTTATGCCTATCATTCTCACCCCTAGCCTAGCCAAGTCCTCAAATCATAACTTGTTGTGTTATTCCCAAGATCCATGAATGAACTTGCCATGGAACAAAATGAACTTTTCTCCCACTAATATTTCTCTACAATCCCCAAAACTTGTCAATCCACTTAACTAGTGGTTCCCATTCCCTCCACTCTTCCCTGTATAAACATTGTCCCCAATTCCTCTATCCCCATCACTTCCTCATCTATTATCATCACTAGTATCCTCACCCAAACTTTGTAAGAGTGCCATTTGATTCCTCCACCACCCGAACAACATGATCGGACTTTGGTCCCCATCTTTACATCCCATATCCATGCAAATGTCATCACCTCACAACCTCATCCTTTGGAGTCCACCAAAACTCACAAAACCCCACCTCAAAATGCTTTTCTTTACATCATCCCTAATCAATCTACTCAACCATCTCATACTTACATCCCCACTCAACCTACGAAAAATTAATCTAACATCCCCATTTCTCAACAACAACAACACATGCAATCTTATCCATTAAATTATATTCCTACCTCTCAACAACATCATATTTCCCAACCCATTCAATCACAACCCTTCATCAATATTCCCCCTATCAACCACCTCCACAAAACCCATTCTCCCTCAATCATATCAATTTTATCCATACTCATGTACTTCCCATATCCCACAACCTAATCCATCAATTTCTCACCCTAAAACATCTAATGACCCTATGAACTCTTGTCTAAGTATATTGGACAACCTTGAAGACACTAATTTGTGGTTTAAGACCACCTTCCCTTATGAACATATCTATAATGAGCCCATCAATCCATCGGTTCCCATAAAACCTTATCCTCCACACTAGGAACTCCCAAAATTTTCCAAGTTTAACAACGAGGACCTACAACAACATCTCTATGCCTTTAGGCATGCATGTTACCTTATTTCCCATGACCACGACCTTATACTCTACACATTCCCTATGTCATTAGCCACTCTACTTTGGTGGTATAATGACATTCCTCAACACTATTTACTATCTTTCACCCAACTAAAGCAATTATTCCTAGAGAAATTTTCTATTAAAATTGCACATAAAATCACCATTATAAATCTTTACACCATTAGACAATTTGATGATGAATCTATCACATACTTCAACGATAGATGACATGGCATAATCAATCAATTTTATTTCTCCCTTTCATAAAATGAGTTGATTGAACTCTTTTCATAGTCTTGTGTGAAGCATATTTCCTCTACTCTTCATATCTAATCCTTCCGAACTTTTGAAGATGCATTCACTATGGATCATAAATTTGACCTTCGCCCTTGAGCAAGGCCAAGTCAAACTCCGATCCAATAAACCAAAACCTAAATTCACTAAGTCATCTACCCATAGTGAGAAATCTAGAAATGTGGCCAATGCCATAGTGGTAACATCTTCTTCCACGTCTACATTCCACAGAGCGTCCACAAAGGGCTCCTAGACCAACTCCCATCTATACCCCTCTTTAGGAGTCCTATAGTTCTATTTTCTACAAGTTAATGGATTTGCATCTCATCTAACTTCCCCTATCCAACCTCTTGACGACTCATAACCCAAAACTGTATGGTATCATGAGGAGCACTATTGAAAGTATCACTAAGTCTGTGGCCACGACATTAAAAAGTGTCACACCTTTAAATATATTTTACAAAAAATCATAAAATATTATGACCTTCAATTAGATAACCCCAATGCACCTCCTAATCAACCTCTTGATGTCTTCAAACAACCTTTTCCCAACCATCCACCAAATAATAAAACTACTCCTCCTACATCTCAAGCACCCAATGCCAACAAAATCAACAACCTAAACCAAGAGTTGACATCATCACCTCCACCCGCTATTCCTTCATCTATCACACCCATTTCTACTCCATCTACAATATCACCTACTACATCCATGTCTATTTTAGACTCTTCTATGACCTTATCTACATCCATACCCATCTCTACATCCCTTATATCTACATCAACTACACCCATTAACATTTCACACATATCCACTCTAACCACATCTACTTCTTCATCTATATCAACATATACCACATCGACACCCACTATGTCTAGCTCACTACCCATATCTACCTCCACGTCTATCATAACATCCCCTTCATAAAACACTTCCATCCCTTTACTCATCACCACATATATGGCTATAACTACTCCCATATCCATATTTGAACCAACCCTACCAATCAAACATCTCCCCATGATTCAATTGTAAAAAGCGTCTCCATCCCATCTACATCATATACACCTTTTAAAACTTCTACAGTGACAACCAAAAATCTATACAATCCACACCTTCTCTAAATCTTGGACAAGTATCTTATCCAAAAATCACCTTCACTTACAACCCCATAGCCACAAAATTTGCATCCAAATCATCTAAACCTATTTCTAAGGACCATCCCCCTATAGAGATCATTTTCATCCCCGTTATGGGCCAATATTCACAAAAAAACCTAAAAACCTTGGTGTTCTTCCTTATAAATCTCTCACTCACCCACATAATTTTTTTGAGCTACCTCCTTCCAAACCCCATCACTCTAAGACACATAATACGTCATCATCAATCCTAAGATCACCTCCATCTATTTTAGGATTGGCCCCTTCATCCAAAGCCCTTATCATCAATAAATTTGATCTAAAACCACTTATTCCTCCTCAAAAATTTAAATCAGAATCACAACCACCCATATCCTCTTCTCTCAAGACCACATCAGAATCAAAGACAGACCATATGACCTCATAAAATCAAAATTCCTCTCTTACCTTCATCTACCACTTCTAAATCCAACCCATATACAATCCACATAACCCCCTCATAAAAAAATCCCATCAGATCCTATTAAGAAATTCTTCAACGTCTTATTCAAACATCCACCATCACTCTTCTTCCCATCAAATATTTTGATTCACGTGGGAACAAACCCACATGGTTTGACATCAATGTCATTTATACTTATCATCATACCCCCGGACATGATACTAAATATTTTAGGGCTCTTCAAACCCCCATCTACCATATTATAAATGAGGATGACCTTCTCGTTGAAGAATACCACCCCCATCCATCTGCTAGTGCATCCACACCTAATCACAATCCTTCGATTGAATATTCATCATCCAATGCTTCTAAATCATCTTCTTTATCCAAAACCTTTATCGTCATCCCCCCTCTAAGCACTACTTATTCCAAAGAAGGTACCCATATATTTATCGATGTCATTCATATCACCAAACACTCTCATCCTCATGATTCTCAACCGCCTACTCAATCTAAGGAAAAAAATTTCGTCGCCACTCCATCTAGCGACACTATTCCTTCATCATCTTATTTGAAAGCTAAGGTATCCATCCTGGATTCCCATTATATCCAACAACCCACTACCATTGAACAAAATATTGTGAATAAGATCCATCAAGCCTAAGTCAATATGTCACTTTATGAGCTCATCAAAGCTCCCCAATCACTCGACAAGCTCTCATCGATGCTCTTCAACTCACTCCCATCACTAGTGACGAGACTCTAAATTTTACAACACTTGTGGGAGCACTCACATCATCCACTGAAATTTATTTTTAGGACTTCAAAATTCCTAATATTCCACCAAAGGAACATTATCTACCCCTTTTCATCACTATTTGCATCAACGATACATTCATATGACATTCAATGATAGACAATGGAGCCAACATTAACATCATATCATCCCATACCTTTGATCAACTCAAGCTTCCCAACTCTGTTGTCTCTCAATCACCCATGGTCCTTCATGATTTCAATAACATTATGGCCCCTTCTTTAGGCACGATTATCCTTCTCATACATGTTGGTGAAAGACTCCTTCATGAGCTCTTATATATTGTCAAGGAGGAATTTTAGTATAATATATTACTTGGATGACCATGGATCTATGCCATGAATTATGTCCCTTCCACTCTTCGTTCATTGCATCAAATATAGACATGAAGGGAAAATACTAACACTCCTCACCGACCTTCCACCATTTAAAGCATGTCACTTAAATTATTGACCAAACAACATGCTTCTTCCAAAATAAGATTCCAAAAGATGATTCTATCAACAATATAATGCAACTTCTTTCATTTGGGGAGTATCGACTCCTTTCTCTTAATGCCCTTCCCATGCTTAATCAAATTAACATACCCAATAAAGCACCAACGTACCAACCAAATGTCATGGACATCATTTTCTTTAGGCCTCCTCATTTGCAAACCAATCTCATCTATTGTAGTATCGACCATTATACGATGGAAAAGTGACATGCGAGCATGGGAATCTACAAGTAACTCTTCCTCGTACTTGACCTCTCGAGGTCGTGCCGAGACGGCCGGTGAATGTGGAATATGTATGGATATAGACAAACTAGTTGGGCAATCTTATATCCTCAACATGTAATAGTGGAATCTGTGAATCTAAGGCGTAGAAGGCCCTCCTAACCTGAATTGGCGTAATGGATCACTCGGATATAATAGTTGTTTGGAGGCTCCAATCAATGTCGAGCTCTACTGAGATCATATTTATTGGTTATTGGATATGTGGGAAGTGACATGTAGGTGCTTCATGTATATTTCTAGACAAGGTCATGAAAATGGTGATGGGAGGTGTAGTGGATCCTCCGGGGTTTTATGGATGATTCTCTGGTCTAGTCCAGAAATCCTTAGCTTGATTGGCTGCTATGTTTAATATGGAGAATTATGTAATGATGTCTGGTGGGAGTGGTGAGGACCTGAATATTAGTGTTCATAAACCAATGTCAATGTCTGATTGATTAGTAGGCCCATTGGGTTGTGGGACCTTTGGATCACATTTGATAGTTTGTGGTTGTGGCGGACCTTCTATGGTCATATGAGGAGTTAATTTCTCCTTCCGATTATCTAGTAATCATATGCCTTTTTAGCCTCTATGTTTAGAACTAAAAGTTGTGTAATTTTCTCAGAATACCTTGCAGGTGTTCTAAAGAACTTGAATGCGTAAGCTAGTATCTATGTCAATGAGGAGGTCTCCTGCGTTAGGTTGTGGAACTAAAGGATCGCAACCAAATACTTGTTCTCTTTCGAGTCCTTGTATAGTCATGCGGACATCCTATCAAGGTAGTATGTAATTAGGGTGATTTGACCAAAATGTGTATGCCTTTTCGTCTTCAATATTTAACTCTCTCAATTGTTCACTAATTGCTCATAGGTTTACCGTTGTTCAAAAAACCTGAATCCTAAGGTCTTGATCTATATCAGCTAGTGTTGTGGGGAGATTTGGTTGAGGCACTATCAGTTCAAACACATATTCCCTAAGTTCCCTAGGTCTCGTGATTGTCATGCAAAGACGATTCAACTTTAACTAAAACTAGTAAACTAATTATGAAAGATGTATCTACACTATGCATGTATTATTTTATCTTTGTATTTTTGATGAAGTATTTTAAAGGAATTAAAAGAGCATATATTCTAATATATTTAGAAAATGGACAATTAATCTAAGTAATGTAATCAAAAGCAGACAAAGTAGCTTTGGTGTAGATATTTGCACATGCGGATTGTGAATTTATCCTAAATATCTAAACAACTAATTAATTTAAATCGAAAGACTCTTGATCCTACCTCAGAAGTGAGGAATGAATCATAGTTTCTTAGAAACTATCAATCCCCATAGCTTCCTTGGTGATATCGAGAGCGAGCTTTGACTGAAATGAAATAATTTACTACTCTATTTGATATGTTATAACTAGAACTTTGACAACTCAAACCTGGAGTTTACAGAATAGTGGTAAATCCAGTTGTGTGTGACATTTTCCCCTCAGTGTGATCTCCTCATTCCTTCATTTTCTCATGAATCCAGAAAATCATGTATATGATAGCATCAATAGAAGAAGGTACTCAAAAAATGGCAACTTTGGATATAGGATCGAATACAATGTGAGTAAGAGAGGGATAGTGCAAGTGAACAGAGCTTGACTATGCAATTCCTAGCAGGATTTATCACAGAATACAACAAAAATACACCGAGAATTCTAGAAACTATCTTTTGTGACCAAAAAAACCTGCAACTCTAAATGGATTCCAACCTAAGAATGAAACTATCTTATTCTAAACTAATTTGCATGGAACAAAAATGAAGCAAGATTGAAACAAGAAGATCAAATGACCTCTAGACAGCAAGAGAAAGCTAACAATGGATGCAAAACATGAAACTATTAGAATTCTAAGCAAGAAACTCAAAAGACTGAATGATTAAATAGAGAAGGAGAGGGGCCTCTTGTTTGAAAACAAGCTAGCTATTTATAACAAATGCATTCACTAGAAGGTAACTTGGAATGGAACTCTTTTACCATTAAACAAAGAGAAAACACTATTCATAGGGCGGCCAAAACATAAATGCAAAGCAAAGTAGCTGAAGAATGTGGATAGAAATTTGAATTTTACGTTTGATGAGATCATCGAAACATTTTGGAAAACAGGCACGGGATCGCCGCCTGTGTAGGGTGGCGTTACTGAGACCGCCGCCCTATCTTGGGCGCGATCACGGGACCGTCACCCAGGGTGGTGGTCTCATCACTTAAGACCAAAATGCAAGAAAAAAAGGGGGTAGAGGAAAAAAAAAAAAAAGTATGTAGAGGTCGGATGAGGCATATGGGATATAAACATATACTTGGCGAGCTTTTCTGGATCCCGAACACCTTGCGAGGAGACCTGTATCATCATTGGGGTATGTGTAACCTCTTTTCGGTGGTGCGAGTTACCTAATATTTTTGGTACGTACATATTTCCCCCTTGGAGAAGTGTCTTAGCCATGAAGAGGCGTAAAATGGTGGATCCGAGTATGGCGGTCTGAAATGGGGAGTTAGGAGTTATACGACACGCCTGGTGTGTGTCGGAAAGTCGCCATCCAAAATCCCATTATCTCAGTAAAAATGAAAAGGGAACTAAAATGTAGATAGATAAAATAAATTGAGAAACAAAACTAAATTGATATGAAATGAGGACTTACCATCCGTGCGGGGTTTGGAACTTACCTCCATCGACGCTCCAACCCTGTGAAAGACATTCAAAACCAATTTAGAAAACTATATAAATATAAAACAAACTCATTTTAGTATTCATTTGCACGTGTCGAATTGGTGGTTTTGAGCTCTGGGACCCATGGTGACCATTTTTGATGAGAGTATAGTCAAAACATCTATTGCGAGAATGTGATCATGCCTCTGAGAGCAGAACATCAGCCTGTGAAGTCTCAGGTTAGTTCTTCTCAATTTATCATTTTTAAATCCAAAACATAGAAATGTTGAAATATTTGTCATGGGGGGATCATTTTTGAAAATGCTAGTTTTAAATGAGTCTCTAGGGGGTGCCCATAGGGTAGGTCTTTATTTTGTTTAAAATGGTGTTTTCTTGCATTTTTAATGTGTTTTTAGGGATTTTGAGCCGTTCGACATTTTGAGATAGGATCTCCGCCCTATAAAGGTGGTGAAGCATGGGACCACCGCCTAAGAGGGTGGCGGTTATAGGGACTGCCGCCTCTAAAGGCGGTGGTTAGGAAACCACCGCTCTACACAGGGTGGCGGTTTCAAACTAGAATGTAAAAAAAGGATGTAAATTTTGATTGTCTTTGCATTTTTAGCATTTTTATATGTTCTTGATAATTTTTCTAGTCAGATTTTGTTACTAACTTACTCTTTTTCTATGTTTTTGGGTGGATGCGAAGGAGTATATTAGATGGAGTAGAGAGAGGGTGTGTGATTGGCTCTTGGTAGTGTTAGATGCACTATCTCAGGTGGAGAGAGACATTCTACAGAGGGCTGGCATTTGGAGGATTACACAGGTCCCTCATGTCACACCTGCCAGTCACATATTATGTGACTTATTTTCATATTGGGATACGAGATCGGAACACTTTCCGATTACCAGGTGTGAGGGGTGAGTGGTCCATCACCTGGAGGATGTCTACCATATACTGGGGTTCGATCCTTAGGAGGCGGTTGTCTCTCAAGACAGCAAAGTGTCAAGATCTCAGCTGGTTCAGTGGGCCACTTATATGGGGGATGTCATTGTTTCCATGGGGTCAAAGAAGGGGGTGAAGGTCTGCTCCATTTTTGAGTTAGATATTCCTATGCTCCGCAAGGCTATCATGGGCATCCTTGCTTCAAGATTGATTGGGGACAAGGGAGGGGACACTCTCTTATATTGTTGGGCTCCCATCATTGCACAAATTGAGGGCCATGGCCACATTTACGCTTGGGGAGTAGACATCCTCAGGACCACCTACCACGATTTGTATAGGGTGGTCAGACTACAAAGGGACAATCATTGAGCCACCCTACTCTTTTCATGATTTGGGTGTATGAGCACATCATTCCATATGGGAGAGGTGTATAGGTAGAGGATCCTAGGGCCATCAAGGTAGCGAGGTGGATAGGGATGACCATTCTTAGAGTGCCTCACTAGCCAGTGGCTTCTTTGACTACCGAGACATGGAGGCTACTCCTTATCAGCCATGGTAGGGTTATGGGGAGAGGAGACACTCACATTGATTATTTGTCACACTACCGGGTTAGTTGGTAAACAAGACGGGGAAGTTGAAATCCACCCCTTTGACAGTACCACGACAGTTTAGCCTCCCATACATTGACATGTTTCCTCTAGTGAGGCCAAAGTGTATAGATCTATTCATGAGGCTCGGGGAGGTCCTAGAGGCCGGGGTTGGAATACAATCACTCCTGGTGTTCCCATCGTAGCTAGGAGGGTGGTTTGTGCGAGGGGTACCTAGTGCTCCTCAAGCACCTTTACTTGATTGGTGCCGAACTCCGCTCAAAGCGGAGATGAACCTATTGATGTGGACTCTGAGTATGAGGAGTTCACTGGGGGAGATAGAGGAGGAGATAGAGGAGGTAGAGACCGAGCCGGTGGGACAGGTGAGGAGGATGACAACGATTCTGAGTGGCATGACACTCAGGATATCTTCATGGGTTGAGAGGGCGAGAAAAGTGCAAAAAGGTGACTCGATTTTAGAGGAGTTGCCTTCTCAGGATTTAGGGGAGATGACGAGTCTATGTCATTTGTCACTTTTCTCTAGATGTGGGAGAGGGATAATGATCGTGGCAAGACATCGGTGGGCAAGTGTGCACGGATCCTAGAGATCCCACCTAGAGTCTGAAGATCCGAGTGAGTTACTACTCTTTTCTCGACTTTGTTTTAGTTAGAATTTTTAGTTGTTATTTCCTTTTGTTGTTTCGTTTATCTTTGGTCTTATTTTGGAAAACTTTCTAACTCGTGTGTTTCTCCTTTTTATTTACAGTGACTGTTGAGGGATGGCGAGACTTGATTCACCAAGTGTGCGCCGACACTCTATTTCTCCCTTTTGATGGTACTCGGGCCAAGCTCACTGAGGATGTTTGGGATCCCTCGGTAGCTGGTCGACATACAAATGTATTTTCCCCTGTCTAAAATATGACAAAGATCATTACCTCCCTTCACACCGAGCTGATTGGATATAGGACTGTTGAGCATTTGATGAGGAGGATTCACTCTCATAGTGAGACCGCAACTACTGGCCATGTTTGTGAGCCCTCCATCCATTTAGAGCATCGTCGCAGTAGGATTCCTAGGCACGGTCGTACACCTTCTGAGGGATCTCGCAGAGATTGAGAGATCATAGTGTCTTTTTGTAGTGACTTTTGGTCGAGATATTTGTATGATTTTTTTGTATTTTCCGGGCTCATTGAGCATTTTGACCATGCCTTAGTGCATGATGGCATTGTACATGAAACACCATTTATATATATATATATTTTTGGATCTAGAATCTTTGGTGTCTAGAATTTTGTGACTCGTTTCCCATGTGTATACTAGATGTTTTTAGAGTATTTGTTTTCATGCTTTTCAGAATGTATGCAATGGATGACAAATGATAGCAAATACTAAATAGAATGTTTTACTTTATATGCTTTTGTAATGCTGACATGTGATGACAAACACATTGTAGTATTGAACTTTTGGCCTCTTTGGGAAATGTCTGTGATTTCTTCTTATGTTGGCAAAATGTGATGAATGTATAGTGATAAAGAGATGAACTTACCTCATTCCCAACTCCACGCAACTTCAGTAAGATGCGAGGGCTCAACAACAAGAGTTGGGAAGGGCATAAATTGTATGAGTTTGGCTGAATGGAATGATGAGAGATAGACAAACCAAAGGATGTGACGAAACCAAACTTATACCTACACACTTACCCCACTCAGTAACTACCACCAAGCTCAAAAGGACAAGTTACTTTGAGTTTTTCTAGACTTAGATCTATAAATGGAAACCTGGTTGACAAAATATGGTTTAAAGGATTTTATCTCTTTGGAATTTGAGCATTTGTTTTCACTTAATATAATTTGATTTGTATTTCTAGAATACCAAGATTTGTTAATTTGTGTGAATGGACCCCCCACACCTTGCCTCATGCCACTAGTAAGAAGCATGGGTTTGTCACCAAAGGTAGGATATAGGTGAGTAAGGGCACTTCTTTCCTTTCCCAACCTCACACCACCAATAAGAGGTGCGAGGCTTATCACCGAAGGTTGGTGGGGAAAAGAAGTGTGTAAAATAAAATATTTTGTTTACTTGGTATTTTTGATTCTATTTGATTTTGACACTTCTGATTTGTGACTTTGGGATATCCTTTTTTCAAAGAGACATAAGAGGGATAGATGTGACACAAAGAATCTTGTAGAACATACCATAGGTAAGGACAACTTCACCTAGTAGAAAGAAAGAGCAAAACCAAGTATGTAGGCCTTGGTATGGTTTTCGTCAATACTTGTCTGTCAAACTTGATGATGTTTGAAAAGATGTGATTTGAATGATTTTGCTAATATTTTCATAAATTTGTAATATATTGTTTAAGAGTAAGTTCCTTGACTACAATTTTTATGAAATGAGTGGACAAAATGAAATAGCAAGATGACTAATGCAATGTAGGTAGCTATAATGTACAAGTGGTGATTCTGATGTCTCATGCGTAAAACCATTTAAGATGTAAGGAATTGACAGTTTCATTGAATTCCTCACCTTCTAGTGTACACAGGAGATACACACCATTTCCGTAGTCTTTCATGACTCGGTATGGGCCCAACCACTTGGGTCGGAACTTCCTTCCTTCACCGGTTTTCTTATCAATTCAGCTGTCTAGTCTTAGAACTAGATCTCCCTCATATATTTCTCACTCATAGACTTTTTTGTTATACTGCCGGCACATCCGGTTAGCATAGGCTTTGTGCCATTGTTCGGTGTTTAGCCTGGCCTCGTCAAGGCTTTCCAGTTGAGAGAGGTGTGCCTCCCTATAAGCTTCTTCATCCAAAATCCCTTGTAATGAGATGCAGAGACTAGGTATTTCAACCTCAAGTGGGAGAACTGCTTCTTCCTAAATACCAATGAGAAAGGGGTTGCTCCTGTTGGTGTTCTTATTGAGGTTCGATGGGCCCACAAGGCTGGATATAGTTTTAGATGCCAATCTCACTTGTTCTCCTTAACTATTTTGAGGAGAACAACCTTTAATGTTTTGTTTGTTACTTTGGCTTGTCCATTGGCTTGATGGTAGTAAAGAGAGGTCATGTGATGGTTTATTTTGAATTTTCTACATAACTCATGGACCTCGTCATTTTTAAAGGATGTGCCATTATCTGAGATAATGACTTGTGGGACACCATACATACAAATGATTTGGTTCAAAATGAACTTGGCAATTCCCGAACCTGGTACGGTGGTGAGAGGCATGGCCTCTACCCATTTGGTAAAATATTCTGTGGTTGTAATTATAAAATTATGGCCATTGATTGATGAGGGAGAGAATTTCCCTATCAAATCTAGACCCCACGTGGAGAAGGGCCATGAGGTTGCTATTGGTTACAGGGATTGTGTTGGCATGTGAATCTCATGAGAGAATTCTTGGCATTTGTGGCACTTACGTACAAAATCTACTACATTGTGTTCGAGAGTGGGCCAAAAATAGCCCATCTGATGTATTTTGCAAGCAGTGGCATGACCACCAAAGTGGCCTCCACATATCCCACTATGGGATTCATAAAGAATCTTCTTGGATTCTTCTGTGTCGATGCATCTTAGAAGCATGCTGTCAAAGGCTTTACGATAGAGTACTTGTTCTAAAATAATGTATTTAACAGTGATAATGCGTAACCGCCTTCTTTGTTGCGACGTGGCACTTTCTAGGTATGTGTGGTCCATGATAAAATTGATGATATCAGTGTACTAGGGACATGTAGAGATGGGGAGCCTAGTTTTGACAAAGTATATACATTCATCAGGAAAGTCCAGATTTACCAAATTGCCTCCATCTAATGGATTGTCAGCTAACTAGTCTGCACTGATTTGTCCCTTCACAGATTTTTGGTTTACAAATGTTAACTCAAATTCACCCATTAAGGTTATAAAACACCCAACCTTTTTAGATAAAGGCCCTTGCATGAGGAATGTTCGTAAATGATTTTCCTTTACAATGACCCTTGTTTCTTGTTTTAACATGTAATGTCTTAAACATTTTGTTGCAAAGACTATGGAAAGACATTCTCTCTCTTCCTGTGTATAACACGTTTCATAATCGAGCAACATTCGGATAATGAAATAGACTGCACGTTCTCATTTATCATTGTCTTCTTGAGCCAACATGTAGGCTAGCGAGACATCAGTGGCTCGTGAGTATAGGATCAAAGGGTGGTCTAGTCTAGGAGGCATTAGCGTGGGTGGAGACAAAAAGAAGCGTTTAACTAATTCGAAGGCCTCATTTCATTCTTTAGTCCAATCAATGCTATAATCTTTCTTTAATAGATTGTTGATTGGATGAATGGAAAAACTTAAATCCGGGATGAACCTTTGGATTGCACCGAGTTTCCCAAGAAATGACCTGATTCCAGACTCATCCGATGGTGGAATCATTTCAAGAATAGCCCAGATTTTGGCTAGATCAACATCAATCCCTCGTGAAGATATAATGTAACCCAGAAGTTTTCCTCCTGTCACACCAAACACACACTTCTCTGGGTTTAATGTGACGCCATATTCAATCAATCGTGAGAGGATGATAAAAAGTACTTCTGGATGATCACAACACTTCTTGGCCTTGGCCAATAATTCATCCACATGGATAAGATCGTGAAATATGTATGTCATTTCCGCTAATATGTAGCACCAACATTCTTAAGACTAAATGGCATGACGTAACAATAAGTTCCCTAGGGAGTTATAAACATAGTTTTGGCTTGATCCTATTCAGATATTTTAATTTGATTATACCCTGAGAACCCATCCATGAGGGACAACAATTCAAATCTAGTTGTTGCATCAATAATAACGTCAATGGATGGTAACAGAAGTCATCTTTGGGACAAGCTTTGTTAGTATCCCGAAATTCTATGCAAATGCGTATCTTCCCATTCTTTTTTAGAACAGGGACAATATTAGATACCCATTGTGAATAGTCAATGGGTTTGATGAATCCCACTTGGAGAAGTGTTATTACTTCCTCCTTTACCATGAGAACCACTTTTGGCTTCATTGGTCTTGACTTTTGTTTAATTGGTTTTGCATCTGGTTTAGTGACAAGGTTATATACCATGATGTGTGGTGCAATGCCTGTCATTTCTTTATAGCTAAATGTGAAATAATTTTGATGTTTTTTGAGGACTTGGGTGTGTATTTCTATCTCCTCTGGAGTTAACGAGGATCCTAACTTCAAAATTTTGGTTCTTCCTCCGTCCGATGTTTATGTCAATGGTTTCTTCTATTAAAGAAGCATTGCCTTCTTCAAATTCAGGTGGGGCTAGAGGTAGTTCCAAGCTTTCTCTATCTTCTACCTCATAGATATCGAGATCCTTTTGTGGAGGAGACTCTACCATGGGATTTCCAAAATAGGAAGAGGAATGTGGTATTAGGGAAAGATCCACTATGCGGTGAGCAAGGTGTAGCTCCGCATAGGCGTTTAGATATTCGAGAGTGACTCTATCACTGTCAAAGTGATCTAGGATAGGAAAATCATTCTCAACTTCTCCATGAGTCAGGAGTGGGTTTGTTGGTATTTTACATATTAATGGTTCAATACAAAGTGATACTGTGAAATTTGTATCTTCCAACTCACTATTTGGAGTGAAATGGGAAGCTAAGGTTGCTATTGAATCTGTGAGAAGGTTCTGCTCTCGTGGGATTGCTTCAATTGATATGAAGTTGAATCCCTTGCTTAGATCTAATACCGTTGTTTTGTAGAGTTGTAAATGTTCAGCCCTAGTTTCATATACCTCAAAGACTTGGTTTGCAACTAGTTACGAGTCTCCTAGCACTCTAATGTTATCAACACCCATTCTTTTGGCTAGGATGAGGCCAAGGAGGAGAGCTTCGTACTCAGCTCCATTGTTTGTACACTCAAAGTTTAATTTAAAGGTGAAAGGTAGGATCTTTCCCTCAAGTGAAGTAAAGATCACTCCTGCCCCAGCTCCAAAGTGACATCTAGCTCCATCGAAGTGGAGAGTCTAATATCTGCTTGGAAAAATGGATGTTGGGATATTTTTCATATATGTTTCTTCTACCTTGGTTACTTCTACCATAAAAACTTCGTCTAATGGAAGAGAAGAAATTTCAGAGTGTATCCCATACCCATAGAATCAAATGGTAGGAGAATAGGTAAATATTTCTCTAGAAACTCGACAATTTTTGTGGTAGTCCCTAATGACACTGTTTCTATGACGTTGGCCTCATTTTTGAGTGCTTTGGAATGCCCTCGACCAAATTTGTAATTTCCAATTTTGTGGTGGGTATCAACTTCTCTTTTGGTTTTGAATTAATTGGTTTGCTAAGTTGATTTGTTGGGAGTTCAAACTCGGAGTGAACACCTGGTATTTTCTTCAAATCAGCTAGGTGTATATCGAAGGGTTTTGGGTCACCTTGTGCCACAAATATTTTCCCTAAGTGTAGAAATCTTATTTCTTGGAATAATGTGGAAGGGATTGCCATCATGCGATGTATCCATGGCCGATCGAGGATCATATTATAGTTGGTTTCCCGATATATAATATAAATTCGGTAAGGACCATCTTGGGTCCTAAAGTGACTGGTAAAACTATAGTTCCAATTGAAGTGGCCTTGAGGCTATCATAACCTCTTAGCATATTTCATGTTGTGGAACAGTTTGTCTCTCCATATCTTAACTTTTGAAGAAAAGCGAAGGGGACTATGTTAATTTCTACCCCATCATCAATCATTGTGCGTAACATCCGAGGAGATGAAACAGATTCTCCAGTGAACATCATTTTATTCGAGCCTGAAGGCTCTGCTTTTGTTTGAGTGAGTTGTTCCAACCCCTCTGCTTGGAAGGACGAGCTATATCTAGTCCTTGGAGTTTTCGTTGACAACTGATTAGTTGAATAGTTGTCGCCCCACATTGAGAGTGAGGGGGATGATTGCCTATTTTGTTGGGCGTAGTATGCCTCAAGACCCAGGAGGGGTCTGCCATATGCGTCGAATCCCGACATATTCGGGGGGTATATGAATACCCGCAGAATAATGGGAAGGAGCGAAGGTAGATGAGAGAAGATGAAACTTCTCAAAGAGAAGGTGAAACAGCTTGTTTATTTCACGTTGGGTTCCCCAATTTTGTGGGTGAAACTGATGTGATTGCTAATGAGGTACAGAAGGTGAAACAATGGTTTGTTTCACGTCGGGTTCACCAATTTTGTTGGTGAAACTGATGTGATTGCTAATGAGGTACAGAAGGTGAAACAGTGGTTTGTTTCACGTCGGGTTCACCAATTTTGTACGATGGAAAAGTGACATGCGAGGATGATAATCGGAAAGTGACCTTCCCCGTACCCGACCTCTCGAGGTCGTGCCGAGACAGCCGGTGGTTTGAAATGTGGGTGACTTAGATGAAGTCACAGCCGGGATTATGGTCAGTTTTCTATGATAGAAAAGCTACAAGCAAGGATGAGAATGGCAAGCAACTTTCCTAAAGCTAACCATGGGAGGATCAGTGACTAAGATCTGGTAGTGTGATCTCCTGGTAGCTGAAATGACAAAGGGGAGATTTAGAGGCTATGAGCGGGTAGCATAAATTCCCTAGTGATTTATTCTCCTAACTAGAATTTAAGCGTTTAATCTAGTTATGAAATCTCCAAATTAACTTAAACTGAAAATAACAATTTATACTACTATTGAAAGGGAAACTAATCTAAACAAAATATATGATTGAAACATTATAATTACAAGCAACAATTAAACTAATTTTATACTAAAACTAAACAAGTGAGATAACCCGGTGTGGTTATTCACCTGTGCAGATGTGTGAATCTAAATAAAAGACAACTAATTAACTTAATTGAAAACCTTCAATCCTACCTCAGAAGTGAGGAACAAATCATAGTTTCTCAGAAACTATCATTCCCCACAGCTTCCCTGGCAATATTGAAAGCGAGCTTAACTGAAATAAAATGATTCACTACTCTATTTGATAATAACTTTGACAATTTAAACCTGGAGTTTACTGAGCAGAGGCAAATCCAGTTTTGTTGTAACTTGTCCCCTCAGAGTGATCTCTTCGTTCTTGTGTGTTCACGTGAATCCAGAAAGAGTAGGAGTATAGCAACATCGGCAAGGGAAGACACTGGGACGACAATTACTTTGAAGTAAAAATGGCACAAAGCACAAGTAGGAGAGGGATGGCGCAAGTGAACTGGCTTGGCCTATGCGATTCCTAGCAGGGTTGTTGCAGCAATGATAAAACAAAATGATAAACAAGTAGGTACTCAAACAATGAATAATAGCAGCTTCAGAGAAATACAATGAAGTACAAGTAGGAGAGGGATGGCACAAGAGAACAGAGCTTGGCCTATACGATTCCTAGCAGGATCATTGTCGGTGTACAGTGAGGCATAACTAAATACTCAGAATTCTAATCCATGCTAAAATAAAATGATTCATAAAATAAATCTAGGACTGAGTATTGAAGACTAAAGCTCAAGAATGAAGACTCCAGACCAAAGAACCAAGACCATTTACTTGTAAACAAGCTACATATTTATAGCATTTGCAATGACTAGAAGGCAAGTTCAAATTGAACTCTCCCACTATTAAACAAAGATAAATCACTGTTCAGTCGGCAAAAACATAAATACAAGCTTTAGTGGTTGAGAAATGAGTGAAAATTGAATTTTCACGCTTGACGCGATCGTCGGAACATTCGGAAAGCAGACAGACCGCTGCCCCTGCGGTGGCGATTCGGTTACAGTCCGCCGCCCCGGCTCGGTGGTGGTTACAGGACCGCCGCCCTAGGCCGGGTGCGGTTACAGACCGCCGCCCGGCTGGGTGACGATTACTGAGACCGACCGCTGCCCGGCAGGTGGGTGATTCATGGGACCGCCGCCCTGGCAAGGAGGCGGTCATGTAAATAACAACAAAACAAGGAGGAAAAAGAGAGAAAAGGCTAGGACAAAACGTGTAGAGGCTAGACAAGGATTTTTGGGATGCAAATGTATACTCAACAAGCTTTCTGGATTCTGAACACCTTGCGAAGAGATCTTAATCATCATTGGGGCATTTGTAACATCTTTCCGGTGGTGCAGTACATACAATTTTGGGTACGTACATATTGCCCCCTCGGAGAAGCGTTTTAGCCATGAAGAGGCATAAAACGTTGGGTCCGAGTATGGTGGTCCCAAAATGGGGAGTTAGAGGCTATACCTGACATGCCCGTGTGTCGAAATGCCGCCAACTTTCACATGCTTTTCAGAATGTATGCAATGGATGACAAGTGATAACAAATGTTAAACAAAATGTTTTTACTTTATTTGCTTTTGCAATGCTGATATGTGATGACAAACATGTTGTAGTATTGAACTTTTGGCCTCTTTGGGCAATGTCTATGATTTCTTCTTATGTTGGCAAAACGTGATGAATGTATAGCGATAAAGAGATGAACTTGCCCCAATCCCAAATCCACGCAACTAGTAAGATGCAAGGGCTCAACACCAAGAATTGGGAAGGGCACAAGTTGTATGAGTTTGATTTGAGTGGAATGATGAGAGACATACAAAACAAGAACAAGAACCAAATTTGGACCTACACACCCACCCTACTCAGAACTACTACCAAGCTTAGAAGGCCACTTACTTTTTAGTTTATCTAGACTTAGATTCATAAATGGCAACCTGGTTGACAAAATCTGGTTTTGAGGATTTGATCTCTTTGGAATTTAGATGTTTGGATATTTGCCTTCTTTTAACAGAATTTGACTTGTGTTTTTAGCATACCAAGATTTGTTAGTTTGTGTGACTGGACCCCCCACACCTTGCCTCACGCCACTAGTAAGAAGCATGGGTTTGTCACCAAAGGCAAGATACAGGCGAGTAAGGGCACTTCTTTCCTTTCCCAACCTCACATCACCAGTAAGAGATGTGGGCTTATCACCGAAGGTTGATGGGGCAAAGAAGTGTGTAAAATAAAATATTTTGTTTGCTTGGCACTTTTGATTTCATTTGATTTTTACATTTCTGATCTATGACTTTGGGATATCCTTTCGTTCCAAGAGATTTTAAGAGGGATAGATGTGACACCAAGAAGCTTCTAGAACAGACCGTAGGCAAGGACAACTTCACCTAGTAGAAAGAACAAGCAAAGCCAAGTATGCAGGTCTTGGTATGGTTTCCGTCAATGTTTGTCTGTCAAACTTGATGAGAAGATTTGAAAGTACTTGATGATGTTTGAAGAGATGTGATTTGAATAATTTTGCCAATATCTTCAGAAATTTGTAACAGATTACTTAAGAGTAAGTTCCTGGACTACAATATTTATGAAACGAGTGAACAAAATGAACCAACTAAATTACTAATGTAATGCAACTGCAACCATGTACATATGAAAATGCAGGTGGAACCATATGTCATGATGTCTAAGGTGAAGAAAGTTGACGAATATCGAATTCTTCACCCCTAGAAGTACACAGCGGAGAACCATTATCCTCAAATTTTTCATTTTCTTGACGAGGGCCTACCATTCTGGGTTTGAACTTACAACCCTTGCCCAGAGGTGTATATGTCCCATTATTAAAAACATTTTTCTGAAAGAGGTGTTCACATGCCTCTTTGTCATGTTTTTGAGAGATGGCATGTGGGTGAGCATGACTATGCTGCTCGACCTTCTCTTTCATAGTGAGCCTTGTGTTAATGATGAGGTCTTGCCCCATGGATAGGGAAAACTTAGCTTTAGACACACATGGGTCGAAGCTAGACTTTAGAATAGGGTAGTGCCTAGAGATGGTTTTGATAGGCATCGTTTCAATTTTAAATTGCCCTTCTTCGTTTGTTAATTCTATCATGTTTATATCTAGATTTAGGTCATCGGAGGGAAGAGATGCTATACCGAGAAGACTACCCATTCCTTGAGGTTCAAATGGGAGAAAGATCGGTTCGTCATTCTCCAAGAGTTTCATAATTCCTTCTGTGGCTTTAGTGGAGACTATTTCCACAGAAATTGACTTATCTTTATTTGTCTTTGCCACCTCGTATATTAAATCATAGGATCCTACCGGTTTAGCATTTGTAGGAACTTCATCTCGTGTGGAGAAAATATCGGGTAGGGGTTGTGAAACATACTCCTTTGTCCGAGTTGTTGCATTAATTTCATGCTCAACCTCTAGCTCAACTAATCCCAAGATTTTTGTATTACCATTTGAACTTAGGTTAGGAGCAATCTGAGAGTTGTCAGGAGTTGAGGCATCTTGATTGTTATTTCTTATTATGATACCTTTGTTTTTCCCATTTGGATCTAACCTGTTATTGTTATAATGATTTGGGAAAGGATCATTGAAGATCTTGAGAGGTGCATTTTGAGGGGAAACTGCCCCTACAAAAGTATTTGGTGCTGGTGACGCAGGATCTGCCAAGAACATATCTATGAAAAGTTGTTTTTGTTCTTCTGGCAAGCGTTGCATGAATTTATTATAGTCATGGCAAGTCCTAGTGTCATGACCCCTGATTTTGTGGAAACCACAATATAGATTGGGATTATAGTTCCGTGGTCGTCGGTTTGAATCATGTTGTGGCCCAAAGTTCTGATTGGGCTGCTTGGTTGTTATAGTTGAAATTTCGAGGTTGTGGCCTTTGGCTTTGGTTTTGATATCCATCTGGGCCCCGAGCAAGGCCTTGTGGCTAGATTTGCTGTTGTGGAGGATGACTAGAATCCTCCGTATTGATCGCTGGGGTGAAGTTATTATTGCGTTGATTGTTAGTAGGTGCCGGGGTGTTCACAACATTTGGTCCTTTGACTTGATCAGTGAATCCATCTGTTGTAACCCCATGGTTTTCATTAAGGATATTGGGTCCTTGATCGGCATTCGTTGTAGTAGGATAAGTTGTAGTGTTTTGGTTGGGGGCGATTAACCTCCCGTTTGCTCCATATGTCTTACGACCACTATCTATCGCTGCTTGATCTATTCGCAGAGCGCTCTCAAGTACTTCATCATAAGTCCTTAGTGGGAACTTCTGGACTTCTTCCTTCACTTCTCTGCTGAGAGAATGAAGGAATAAATCGCATAGTTCCATCTGATCCATGTTTGGAGCACTTGCTGATGAATAAAGAAGCGTACGCCACCCTCCGGATGAAATGGGTGCATGATTCGTTGTGTTCTTGTTTGATATGCATGCAAGAATTCCCCGATTCTGTTCTTAATAGTTTGTTCATGTCGAAGGCTTTGATGAACTCAGACACGAGTTGTTTAAATGAATGTATGGAAGCCTCAGGTATTCTATAATACCAATCGAGAGCAATGCCTTCCAGCATTTTGGGGAATATTTTAGCAACAACCCCATCCCATGGGAGTAATTCCCGAATGGCTGTAGCGTAAGCTTTGATATGCGTGTTTGGATCTCCCTCACCCTTGAACTTGGGAAAATCAGGGAGAGGTCTTGGAAGCATGACGCTTCGTATGGTGAAATCTAAGGGTTCCTTTAGGTATTCTGAATAAGTCCCTATCGCATAGCTTTCGACCATTGATGGTGGTTGCTGAGGGAGTGATGGTGGGATAGGTTGTTGATACGGTGCAGCGTATGTGTTGGCAGGGGCATAGGGAGGTCCCTGCGTTTGAGCAAACATGCTGGGAGAGGAGAACATATCTCCTTGTGGTGATTTAGAGTACATGTTTAAGTAGGACGGGGTATTGTCGAGGAATGGACTGTTCGACACTAGACCGGGAGGAGTAGTGTTAGAGATGATAGGCCTTGTTGGCGTTTGCTATGGATATTGAGGAGGCATGCCTAACGTGCCTACTCCCGTAAGGAGATCTACCTGACCAGAGTGGTATGGAGGATTGGAACTTCCTGTTTGTATGAACGGAGAATTTTGACTTGCTTGAGCCAGTTCTAACCCTCTCACTCTTTCTACTAACGTTGAAATGACTTCATTTGGTGAAGTCACGGTACTTTGCCTGAGCGGCATTTGTTGTATACCTTGGTGTTGTAAAGGTACATGATATCCTGTCATAAACTGATTGCTATCTTGCCAAGTTTCTCCCAGAATATTTCCTGTATGCAGTGGCATAGAGGTATTTTCTTGAAAGAGAGATTTCGGGTTGTATTTGTAAACCTCCTATAGATGGGTACATTCCCCGGGAGCATTGTTCACTCCTAGGATAACGTGTTGACTGTCCATCATCTAAGACCAGGTATGGATCTGATTGCCTACTAATTTGTGGTCTGAGTAACATTTGAGGAGATGAAACGGATTCTCCAGTGAACGTCATTTTATTCGAGCCTGAAGGCTCTGCTTGTGTTTGAGTGAGTTGTTCCAACCCCTCTGCTTGGAAGGACGAGCTATATCTAGTCCTTGGAGTTTGCGTTGACAACTGATTAGTTGAATAGTTGTCGCCCCACATTGAGAGTGAGGGTGATGATTGCCTATTTTGTTGGGCATAGTATGCCTCAAGACCCAGGAGGGGTCTGCCATATGCGTCGAATCCCGACATATTCGGGGGGTATATGAATACCCGCAGAATAATGGGAAGGAGTGAAGGTGGATGAGAGAAGATGAAACTTCTCAAAGAGAAGGTGAAACAGTTGTTTGTTTCACGTCGGGTTCACCAATTTTGTTGGTGAAACTAATGTGATTGCTAATGAGGTATGTGAAGGTGAAACAGGTGGTTTGTTTCACGTCGGGTTCACCAATTTTGTTGGTGAACTGATGTGATTGCTAATGAGGTGAGAAGGTGAAACAATTGGTTTGCTTCACGTCGGGTTCACCAATTTTTGTACGATGGAAAAGTGACATGCGAGGATGATAATCGGAAAGTGACCTTCCCGTACCCGACCTCCCGAGGTCGTGCCGAGACAGTCGGTGGTTTGAAATGTGGGTGACTTAGATGAAGTCACAGCCAAGATTATGGTCAGTTTTCTATGATAGAAAAGCTACAGGCAAGGATGAGAATTGGCAAGCAACTTTCCTAAAGCTAACCATGGGAGGATCAGTGACTAAGATCTGGTAGTGTGATCTCCTAGTAGCTAAAATGACAAAGGGGAGATTTAGAGGCTATGAGCGGGTAGCATAAATTCCCTAGTGATTTATTCTTCTAACTAGAATTTAAGCGTTTAATCTAGTTATGAAATCTCCAAATTAACTTAAACTGAAAATAACAATTTATACTACTATTGAAAGGGAAACTAATCTAAACAAAATATATGATTGAAACATTATAATTACAAGCAACAATTAAACTACTTTTATACTAAAACTAAACAAGTGAGATAACCCGGTGTGGTTATTCACCTGTGCAGATGTGTGAATCTAAATAAAAGACAACTAATTAACTTAATTGAAAACCTTCAATCCTACCTCAGAAGTGAGGAACAAATCATAGTTTCTCAGAAACTATCATTCCCCACAGCTTCCCCGGCAATATTGAAAGCGAGCTTAACTGAAATAAAATGATTCACTACTCTATTTGATAATAACTTTGACAATTTAAACCTGGAGTTTACTGAGCAGAGGCAAATCCAGTTGTGTTGTAACTTGTCCCCTCAGAGTGATCTCTTCGTTCTTGCGTGTTCACGTGAATCCAGAAAGAGTAGGAGTATAGCAACATCGGCAAGGGAAGACACTGGGACGACAATTACTTTGAAGTAAAAATGGCACAAAGCACAAGTAGGAGAGGGATGGCGCAAGTGAACTGGCTTGGCCTATGCGATTCCTAGCAGGGTTGTTGCAGCAATGATAAAACAAAATGATAAACAACAGGTACTCAAACAATGAATAATAGCAGCTTCAGAGAAATACAACGAAGTACAAGTAGGAGAGGGATGGCACAAGAGAACAGAGCTTGGCCTATACGATTCCTAGCAGGATCGTTGTCGGTGTACAGTGAGGCATAACTAAATACTCAAAATTCTAATCCATGCTAAAATAAAATGATTCATAAAATAAATCTAGGACTGAGTATTGAAGACTAAAGCTCAAGAATGAAGACTCCAGACCAAAGAACCAAGACCATTTACTTGTAAACAAGCTACATATTTATAGCATTTACAATGACTAGAAGGCAAGTTCAAATTGAACTCTCCCACTATTAAACAAAGATAAATCACTGTTCAGTCGGCAAAAACATAAATACAAGCTTTAGTGGTTGAGAAATGCGAGTGAAAATTGAATTTTCACGCTTGACGCGATCGTCGGAACATTCTGGAAAGCGCGTACAGGACCGCCGCCCTGCGCAGGGCGACGGTTACAGGACCGCCGCCCTGGCCTGGGTGGCGGTTACAGGACCGCCGCCCTGGCTGGGTGACGGTTACAGGACCGCCGCCCTGGCTTGGGTGACGGTTACAGGACCGCCGCCCTGGCAAGGAGGCGGTCATGTAAATAACAACAAAACAAGGAGGAAAAAGAGAGAAAAGGCTAGGACAAAACGTGTAGAGGCTAGACAAGGATTTTTGGGATGCAAATGTATACTCAACAAGCTTTCTGGATTCCGAACACCTTGCGAAGAGATCTTAATCATCATTGGGGCATTTGTAACATCTTTCTGGTGGTGCAGTACATACAATTTTGGGTACGTATGCACACAATCCCCAAATTACAATATTTTTAGGCACCAACCTATAGGAGTACCAACCCCTTTTTGCTAAGCACCAACTCAGCAATAGACACCTATCTCTTCAAATATGAAGGCACCAACCTTCCTCACAAAAAAACAAACTCTTTTCTATCTTTTATGTTGTTGTTGCTTCAACAAGTGATAGAACAAAAGCTGCGCTAAGAATATCCTTTTTTATTTATTTCGGTCCCTTCACATAAATAAATCGCTGTAACTTTTCATCAAAAATAAATCTTCCCTTCACTCCTTTTTATTTCATATTCGCTCTTCCTTTTCTCTCTTCACACAAAATATTCAATATGTGTGTGCTTTTTTAAATCAAATGATTCTATCTCCTTATATATCCTTCTCACATCCTTTTGAAAAGACACACCATTCTAACCAACACAACCTTTCCATTATTTAATTAACACAACTTAATTAAGTGCATTAGTCACTTAAAACCAAAAGTAATTAATGCAGCCCATAAAAAATATTAAATGCATATTAAACAATGCAATATACTCCATTAAATGTGTTGGCCCTTTCTTTAATAAAATTATCTTGTCATCATTAAATCGCTGCCAGCGATCATTAAATCTTATTTTTCACCATGAAACATGGCATATGAACGCCTTAAAATGCTGATATCTTTCTCATATGTACAGTTGTGTATATCTCACTTATACCATGTAACAATACTTCTTTTCATGTAGTTAAATTTTAGTTTTCAACCTTTCTATACTCTGGTTATTTCATGTTACCTTCTACCATTTCCGTCGACATCCGTCTATAGTTCCATCAACTTCCAAAGTGTCAACATCCATCAATATTTCCATCAATTTACATTACACATTTCCATTAACCAAGTACATCAATGATTAAGCCTTTGACATCAATGACAATATTTCCAACAATCTCCCCCTTTGTCATTGATGACAATGTTCGAAAAAAACCTTTTTGCAACTCCCCCTTACGGTCATTCTCCCCTTTGACATCAATGGAAAAGGGCCAATCTAGGAGCTGAATATTGCAATGTTTAGCTCCCCCTCAACCGATGCTTCTCTTGATTTTTCAATGGGAAGAAGTAAAGGATATTACTCCCAACTTCTGTCATAGATATTCAAATGTCTCCTTTGGAAGTGGCTTGGTGAAGATATCTGCTATCTATTCGGATGTAGCAAAAAATTCCAACTTTACCTACTTTTCTGCCACCTACTCTCTTAAGAAGTGATATCTTATGGGAATATGATTTGTTTTGGAATGCATAACCAGATTCTTTGAAATACTTATCACACTAGTATTATCACACAATATGGATATTGGATGATCATACTCTACTTTGATATCTTTTAAGGTTTGCTTCATCCATAAAATTTGAGTACAACATAACACTTGCTGCTATATACTTTGCTTCTGCTGTGGATAAGGATACAAAGTTTTGCTTCTTACTTAACCATGATACCGGGTTGTCTCTAAGGAAAAATGCTCCTCCACTTGTACTTTTTCTATCATCCACACATCCTGCCCAATCTGAATCGGTATAAGCTACCAATGTGAAGTCTTTACCCCTTGGGTACCATAACCCATAATCCATAGTTCCCTTTAGATATCTAAATATGCGTTTTACAACTTGCACATGTGTTTCTTTCAGCCCTGTTTGAAAATGAGCAACCATACCCACTGCTTGCATGATGTCTCGGTGCGGATCTTTGTCATATATAGTAAACTCCCAATCGGTGATCTATATAGAGTTTGATCAACATTAAGAGATTCCTCATCTTTTCTCAACATTGTCCCAAAGTAGCCATAGGTGTGCTAACAGTGCACACTCCCCATACCAAATTTCTTCAACATTTCCTTCACATACTTGGTTTGGGATATAAATATTCCTTTTAAAGATTGAGAAATTTGCAATCTAATGAAAAATGATAACTCTTCCAACATAGACATCTCAAACTCCTTTTGCATGTCTTTGACAAATTTCTTGGACATTTCCTCATTGTATCCTCCAAAATTATGTCATCTACATATACAACAATAATCAGTTAGTGCTCACCTTCAGTTTTAATGTACAGATTGCTATCAGTAAGTCCTCTCTTGAACACTTGGTCTTGTAGGTACTTATCAAGCCTTGAGTACCATGCTCTGGGAGCTTGTTTTAATCCGTATAAGGCCTTTTTCAACTTACACACATAATCTTCATTTTCTGATAGGAGGAACCCTTCAGGATGTTCTATGTATACTTCTTCTTCTAACTTCCCATTTAGAAATGCTGATTTGACATCCATTTGATAGACTTTGAAGTTCTTGAATACCGAAAAAGCAAGAAACATTCTAATTGCTTCTAATCTAGCAATAGGAGCAAAATTTTCTTCAAAATCAACACCTTCTACTTGAGCATACCCTTTACATATGTTTTCCTCTCAAAATTTCCCCTCTTTCAAAAGTCAAAAATTGAAAATTTTGAGTTAACACCTTTTTGATGTTCTAGTGAAGAGAAAAGTCAAGGAGTTAGGGAAAATTCATGTTTTTTGAGTCATTTTGGTGATTTGCGGGTCTGTTGGACATTTTTTCCCATATGTCCCAAATTCGCTGACCCTTTGTTCCCGATCATCCGTTTTACCCGAAATCTATCAACTTTCTCGGTCTTTCGGAACTTTTGTTTCAAATGTTCTAAGTTCACCTAGGCTCTCTATTCCCGATCACCCACGTCAGCCGCATCGGGCCCTTCACGTACTTTGGTCTTATCTGTCCCAAAAGCATCTGTGCATTCCATCCCTACTTTGCTTGCATCGCCCACGTTGACCGAAATTCATATTCATGCCCTCACATTTCTAAGTTTGGGTGCTTGTGCTCTTTTGGCCCAGACACTGCATTGCCCGTCACGGGTGGATCACATTTTCATGTCCCTCATGTCCCAAATGTACCAAAGACCATCTACGCTAGTTTTTTCCACTCTTCCCAATGCTTTCCTTTTTGAGTTGGTGCATATGAATTTAATGTGCATTTATAACCTTCTCTCTCCTAAAATGACTATTTAATGGGACTACCCTCTATGCCTTTTTGCACACTGCTTACTTGCTACCATTCGCTCAAATCTTTGTGATCAAAAGCTGTCTCGATCGTGCTGCCCATTTCCCTTGCAATTTTTTTCTAAATTCAAGCTGTGAAGGATATTTCTCTCGTACATCTGTCAACATGAAGATCAAATTTCGTGGTCGAACACGTTTTTCACTAGTCGAATCTTCTATTCCTGATATCGAGGATAGTGAGGTTCGTCACCTGGATTTTGGTGATTTCTAGAGCAGGTTAACTAACCCTAATCCTTCTCCCATGTCGCAAATGATTAATGACAGTGGCCTTACATTTGTAGTAGGTTTCCCTATCTCTGTATAATGTGCCGACACTGTACTCACCTGTGGAGCTCACTTCAACCTTGACACGAATGAATTATCTAATGTGCACGGGAATTGATCACCAAACTAGATGTTGCTGCCATTGCCACTGTCCTATGGATCCCATAAATTGAAAATAACGTGGTTATCTCTCAAGCTCAAACACATACTCTCTTTGAGTAGGAAATTGATAAATAAAAAGTGAGGGTAGCAAATTCATGGTTGAAGAACCCTAAAAAGGGAGCATCTCGACTTTCCAAGGCTCTGTTTAGGGCTGATTTTAACGAAGAGTTGTCTGATTTCATCATCTTGTTAGCTCATGTCATGGGCTTACCCTCCACTAATGAATTTCACTTTTGGATGTGCCCGCTCATCAACATCATCTCTGCAAAGTTAGCCAGAACACCAATTAGGTAGAAATAATTTGCATGAATTTGACAAAAGTTGTCTAATGTGCAACAAACCAAGAAGTTCTATATGACTTCTTATCTTATGTATACCCTAGCAGCATCTTGGAAATGGTTTGGTTTCACATACATCGAGAGTCAGAAGGTCGAACCCATTTATGCATACTACCCTTAGTTCACCCTTGAAACCAAGCAATCATAACTTCAGGAGGGTGAATGATGCTTTTACCATGTACATTGTGAGGCTTTTGGACGGTGATCTTTGTTAGAAGATTTTCTGATGAATCCATGAACCTGATAGAAAAGTATGGAGCTTTCTTTATTCAATTTAGAAGGTTTTCATATATCAGGTTAGCCGGTTACGAGAACAGACCTCTGAAACTCCCTATGTTTTGTAATGATAAGATGGCTTTGATTGAAGTATGCGAGACAATTAGATAAGTTACATAGAACCTGCAGAGACAAGAACATCTCTCGGGCTTCATTGCCCCATATCCTTAGGTAATTATACATGTAAAACAACTTTGGATGCTCAAAACATAGAAAGGGCCCTTGCTTCAATCATCTGTTCACTTCTTGGGCCCAGGACCTATTTTGATTTGAAGAAGTTCATTGAGTTAAATATCAAGATCAATTACTATCAAAATCAGATCTTTGAGGACTATTGGGCTGATTGTGTGCAGATGATTTTGAAGCAAGGCAGAGGCATTATGGTAGATTCTCCCTCCAGCTGATAAAGGAGCTCAATCTATATCAGATTCCTGAAGGGCTTCAAGATGACAATGTAGACCTGTTGTCATATGAATATGATACATTGATCAAGCATACTCCCTTGGAAGATCTGGAATGGTTCAAGATGGATAAGGATGACTTAGTTGAGATTCTAGCCCCTTTCCTTGTAATAACCAAGGTCTGGTTTGACTGAAGGGTCTGAGAGCTTAGGAAGAATCCTGGAGAATCTTCCTCCAAATACACTTCAACACCAAGGAAGGAATCACATACACCTAGCTCAGAAGGTACCTACATAAACTCCTCCTCCTTCCTCAAGTAAAGAACCTGAGTCATCAGCCCTTCTTCATCTACTCAAGTATATCAAAAGAAGGTAAAAGAGGTTAAACATGAGCCAATTGAGGAAGATCCCCTGTTAAAACATTTAGAATTACCTTCGGGGCTAGAGAACATCATTGTTCTTAGTGAAAGTGATGAAAGGGAAGTGTCAGTCCCTGCAGGAACTTCAGAAGTTGTAATAGATAAGGAGAAGGAAGTGCATAGAAATGAACCTCTAGGTACCACTAATTCCTCTGCCCAAGAAGCCCCACCTACTCCACTCACATCTCTACATTGGAAGCAACAATAGTGAATACTTTAAGTGTCATGAGTTCTCTTGCTCTTGGTTCTCTTGCCCCTCCTTCTTCCTCCACTTTTGCATGGGTGCAACCTTTTGTTAACAAGCAGGAAGAGGAAGCCCTCTTCTTGATTGATAGGGCCAAATTTTGATGTTGTGGCAGCCTTGTTGGGCACTACTCCTTCTCCAGCAAAGAGAGCTAAAACAACTTCAAGGATAGTGACAGATGTCCAAGGCCAGCAATTTCTTGAGGTAGCAAAGCCTAAGGTTGATAAGGCATAAAAAGATCTACTAGCCTCTAATCTGGAGATTTCTAGGATCCCGATGGGAGAATCTACCCCTGAGAGTGAGATACATAACCTCTAGGAAATAGTAACCAGAGTTATTGGGAGAGTAGAAAAAGGTAAACAGACTATAGAGCAGCTGGAAGAACAAGCTCAAATTCTTTCTGGTTTCATCAAGTCGTTACTGTCTAAGGACAAGGTTTTGGATCCTACCCCACTGACTGCCCTTCTGCCACCTATGATTCTTAGTCAAGATGAAGTCCAGAGCATTAAAGACATACACAAGTATTCCATCTATGGGAGAGCTATGGAAGCCATGGTGGATGACATGATCATTGTAGGTTTGAATTTCATTGTAGAAGCCTTCAAACTCAATGAGAAGGTGACTAATCTGCAACAAAATCTCTCCTCTGCAATTGGGACCATGGATAAGGAACTTAAACTTTGGAGTAGCTGCATAGTGGATCTTTTCCTGATGGGATAGGCTGATGAAAATATATTGTTGGGCCAAAGAAGGTTTTGATGATGCCAAAGATAATTGATCAAGGTCATGGGTTTTCAGCATGGAGTGGAAGATAAAAGTTCTGGAGGAGGCTTTAGGAGAGTTAAGGAATAGTTGGCAGAAGGGAGAAGCCTTCAAAACTTGTGTTGTATCTACTTTCAAAGATATACACCTGTCATCTTCACGATGAAACTTCGGGTGTTCCTTTCTCCTCTAAGAAATTAAACTCGATTCAGGGGAATTTGTTAAAAAAACTTGTTCAAGGAGGAATCAATTACCAAAGAGAAGATAAAGGAGATTTTCTCCCTTCAATCTACTATTGAAGAAGCTAATAAAGAATATCATGCACACACTGAGTTTGATAAGGAGATGGAGAAATGCCTGGGAACTTGGACTCAAGCTACTGCCAACACATCAGTTCCATGAGGCAGAGACATAGCGGAAGCATTAAAAAAGTTTAGGCAACGAATCCTCAAGTCGGTGGGCCCTCCTCAGCAATAGGCAGTTGTTTCCTCTCCCAACTTCTCCTTTCCTTCTTTTTCTCAAATCGGGCTTATTGTAATTAGTTGAGGGTTTTGTGTCAAACATCTCCTTAATTAAACATTTTAGTTAAAAGAAACAGTTACCAAGTGTAACTAATTTGTAAGTTATATAATGGGCTCCCTACGCCATTTTGAGGGGCTGGAACTTGGTTTATTTTTGAAAGTGTTAAGGAGTAAAAAGCAATCAATACAAAAGATCTTTCTTTCTATGTCTATCTAGTCTTGTTCTCTCATTACTATCTAGTAAATGTTATTGAATCATTTATCAGTGTTACTTCAAGAAGCTTTGTTTTCATGTAGATGTAAATTCTAGAACTTTGTGTCTTTGAAATAGCATCTTATTGTCTCAAATACAAATGGTTCTGTTCCAAGTAATTTCATTCTAGAATGCGTAAGGAGTTATTTTGTTATCTATATTTCTTGAGAGTTCCTTTCTTCCCCTTCCCACTACTTCATTCCTCTATCCTTTTGTATTGATGATCTATTCTATTTTAACACTTTCACGATATCCGAGTTCCCCATTAAAGCTATACACTATACATGTGTAAATAATTTTTACCTTTAAATAAGGGAACCTCTCCCATTAAAGAGGAGGGACTTTCGTCCCACATTGTTCTCAATAAAGTTCTTTTTGATGACCAACAACATACTAACCTTGCCTTGTTCCGAGTGACTTGCCCATCTTCATTCAATTTATTTGAATACCCACTTAGTGCGAATCACATTCTAATCCTTTAGCCTAGGTATAAGTTCCCATGTTTCATTCTTCTCAATTTTATCTAACTCTTCCTTCATTTCCTTTATCCAATGTTTATCATGGCTAACTTCTCAAAGTTATTCGGCTTTATTTTGGATTAAGGATAAATTTCGTTTTGATGTACTTACAATTCTTCTTCTTGTCTTTACTCCATCATCAAGGTTTCCAATGATCGACTTTCAACACAATTCTTCTTAACCAAAAGAGATGGTGTTTTGGTGTCCTACCTTCAGATTTACTTAATTTTTCAACATCTTCTTCCTCTTCTTTTTCTTCTAACCTCGGGTATTTTTAAGGGATCTTCTATAGGTTCTTTAGCTTTTTGATTCACGATTTCATCCATTCTCACATTTGCACTTTCTACTATAGTTTGTAGTCTTTTGTTATAACATTTGTAGGCTTTACTTTTAATAGAGTAGCCAAGAAAAATTCCTTCATCTCGCTCTTGAATCAAATTTTCCCAAATTCTCTTCATTTCTTTTAATAAAGCATCTACTCCCAAACACTTTGAAATATTTTACGATGAGCTGATCTTCCTTTCCATAATTCATAAGGAGTTTTGTCATGATTAACTATGATTTACCCTCTATTCAAGATATGAATATTTGTATTTCTTGCTTCTCTCCAAAATTTATCGATAACTTAGATTCATTTGACATGGTTCTAGCCATTTCTTGGACGGTTCAATTCTTTCTTTCTATCACTCCATTTTTGTGGAGTCCTTGCTGAAAGTACTATCTTTTGATTCCATGATCTTCACAATATTTAATGAATTCATTTGAGGTGAACTCACCTCCATGATCTAACCTCAGGAACTTTATTTTCAATCCGGTTTCATTTTCTACTAAATCCTTGAAATCTTTGAACTTCTCAAATGCTTCTGAGTTTTCTTTTAGAAAGGCTACCCAAGTCATTCTAGTGTAGTCATTAATGAATAACATGAAATAAATCTCACCTTGTATGCTTTCTATTCTGGTAGGTCCACACAAATCCGTATGAATCAGCTCCAGTGGTTTGGTGGTTGAATACTCCTTTGTTCTAAACCTTCTCTGCTTTTTTTCTTTCCATGCTTGACATTGCTTACAAAGAGTACTTGCAGGGTTTCGTTACCTTAGGCATATCCCGCACAGCTTGCTTGTTGCTGATTTTCACAAGATTATGAAAATTTATATGCCCCATCCTTCTATGCCATAGCCAACTCTCTTCAACCTGACTTAGAATTTTTTTTTCTCCTTTTACTTCTCCGAGCATGTATAGGTTATTTGTGGTTCTATGTGCATCTACTACTAACTCTTCCATGTCTTCCTTCCTTATCTCACACCCTTCAACATAAAACTTAAGTGTGTGTCCTTGATCACACATTTGGCTTACACTTAAGAGATTATGCTTTAATCCATCAACATATAAAACATTCTCTATTTTTGTTTTACCATTATCAAGACTCAACGTACCTTTTCCAATGATCTTTGCTTTAGCGTTATCACTGAATTTTACCATACCTTCATTTAATTTCTTCAATGAGATGAACTTACTTTTATCTCCGGTCATATGTCTTGAACATCCGCATTATTAATGTACCAAAACAGCCCTTCATCCTGTGCATAGAATGTTGTTTTAACAAGCATATATTTCTCTTTATCTTTCCCATCATCCTCTTTCTTGTTTCCAAAATTTTTAGCTTCTTTTTTCTTTATTTCTGGAGCATTTACCTTCTAGTTCAATTTGGATGGTTCTAAAAATATTTCCATATGTCCATAGTTATTGTAGTTATAACAAACAATATCTTCAACATAGTTCGATAAAGGAGAAAAGGAGTTGTGATTTCTATTTGAGAATCCATACACACCTTTGTTCTTTATATTGTTGTCTCTCACCCGTATTCTACAATCTATTTCTTTATGACCAAAATGATTACAATAGAAGCAATAGCCATAGAAATAATGTTCAAACCTGAACATGTGAGTATATCTTGGAGGATTTGGTCTTGTAAACTTTTTCTCATCTTTTCTTTCCTTGTAATAAGTGTTGATCTTCATAAAACTCTTCTCCCTTTTCAACTCTTCATTCTTCATAGGTTCCTTGAGTGTCTCTACATAGGTCTTTGACTTCTCTTCTCTTGTCCCTTTCGACAAATCTATACCTTTTGTGTTAGCGGTGTCTTGTCTTTCCGTATATCCAAGACCAGTCTTGTCAGATGTTAACTTCTGTTGGTTCAAAATTTCATCTAGTATCTCAGTAATTTTCTTGAATTTTAGATTACTTGTAACTTTATCATTTGCCTTTTCCAAGTCCTTTCTCAAAGAACCGATCTTTGACTCACGCTTTTGCAATCTTATTCCTTAGTCCTTAGCGATTTCTTAATTCTTCTTCAACTCATTTTGGTTCTTCAATTTGGGTTTTTAGATCCACGATCATCTTTTCGATTCTTCAAGTGATTGTGATATCTTAGATTCAAAGTTACGATCTTCTTCTTCATACTTTAGGATCTCGTAACTTTTGTTTCGATTTTTCTTTTAACAACTTTTAACTCTCCCAAGGCACAAATAAGTTCCTCTTCAAGATTCACTTCACCTTTTTCTTCCATGTCTTCATCTCTTTCTAAGTCATCTTTTATAGCCATGAATAATATTTCTTCATTATCACTATTTGAGTCACTTATCCCACTTTCTTCGGATGATCTACTACTTCCTTTTGAATATAAGCTTTTCTTTTGCTTTCCAAATATTTTCTTTCCTTTGTTTTCTTGAATTCCCTTTTGAATTTAGGTTTGCTTTCCTCATCATCACTATCTTATTTCTCTGGACACTTAGCTGTAAAATGACCAATTTTACCATAGTTAAAACATTTAAATGGTAACTTACCTTTTTACTTTCCAGATCCTTTCTTTAACTTTCGAATGAACAAGGCTTCTTTATCATCTTCTTCGCTGCTTGAGTTCTCATTCGACTCAGGTTATTTGATTTTCTCTTTCTTTGAGACTTTGAATGCAGCTTCCTTCTTTGATGGTCTATTTGACTCAGTCCTCATTTCATACGCAGTCAATATTCCATGTAGTTCGTCCATGCTCAACTTATCAAGATCCTTCATTTCTTCAATGGCAGACACCTTAGCATCAAATCTTAATGGTAGAGATCTTAGAATCTTTTGAATGATTATGGATTCTTCAATATTTTCACCTAACCCTCTTATGGCATTGAAAACCTCATCCACGTGAAGAAGATAGGCTGCAACATTCTCCTCATCCTTCATTTTCAGGCTCTTAAATTGTCTCCTATGAGTTTGAAGCTTAGCCCTTTTAACCTTGTCATCACCTTCATAGATAGTTCGAAGTTTGTCCCATATCTCCTTGACCGTGTTACATTGCATTAGTTTAACAAACTCAGATTCCGATAGACCACATAGGATAACATTCATCACCTTGGCATTGTTTTCAAAAGCCTTCTTTCTGGCTTGATTTGTCGGTGGAATTGATGGGATTTTATATCCAATCATTCTATCGATTGCAAATATAAAACCCTAGTGCCATTAGATATGTTTTCATTCTTATGCTCCAAAATGCATAGTTTGTTCCATCAAACAATGGAGCCTTGTTTGAAGAAAAACCTTCTTGTACTTGATGAGTAGCCATATGTGCTTCTGAGATCTACCTTCCAATTGTTAGATTGTTCCTGAAGGCACCCGCTCTGATACCAATTGTTAAGCACAAGATAATACTGAGAGGGGGGGTGAATCAGTATTATGATATTCTTTTAAATTTAACACTTAATCTCAGATCCGTAATCACAATTAATCAGTTTCACAGAGAATATATCAAAGCAATCAATGAATGCAAAGCAAACCAACACACTGCAAATAGACACGATTTATGTGGAAACCCTTTCGGGAGAAAACCATGGAGAAAATATTCTTTATTATATTTCTCAAATGTTTGTAGGCACTAACCTACGGGAGACACCAATCCCCAAATTACAATTTTTGTAGGCACCAACCTATAGGAGCACCAACCCCTTTTTGCTAAGCACCAACTCAGCAAGAGACACCTATCTCTTCAAATATGAAGGCACCAACCTTCCTCACAAAAAAAAACTCTTTTCTATCTTTTATGTTGTTGTTGCTTCAACAAGTGATAGAACAAAACTGCTACTCAGAATATCCTTTTTTATTTATTTCGGTCCCTTCACATAAATAAATCACTGCAACTTTTCATCAAAAATAAATCTGCCCTTCACTCCTTTTTATTTCATAATCTGCTCTTCATTTTCTCTCTTCACACAAAATATTCAATATGTGTTCTTTTTTTAAATCAAATGATTCTATCTCCTTATATATCTCACATCCTTTCGAAAAGAGACATCATTCTAACCAACACAACCTTTCCATTATTTAATTAACACAACTTAATTAAGTGCATTAGTCGGCTTAAAACCAAACGTAATTAATGCAGCCCATAAAAATTATTAAATGCACATCAAACAATGTAATATACTCCATTAAATGTGTTGGCCCTTTCTTTAATAAAATTGTTGTCATCATTAAATCGCTGCCAGCCATCATTAAATCTTCTTTTTCACCATGAAACATGGCATATTAATGCCTTAAAATGCTGATATCTTTCTCATATAAACAACTGTGTATATCTCGCTTATACCATGTAACAATACTTCTTTTCATGTAGTTAAAATTTCGTTTCTATCCTTTCTATATTGTTGGTTATTTCCGTTAATTTCTACCATTTTCGTCAACATCCGTCAATAGTTCCGTCAACTTCCATTGTCAACATCCATCAATATTTCCGTCAATTTTTGTTACACATTTCCATTAACAAAATACATCAATGATTAAGCCTTTGACATCAATGACAATATTTCCAATAGAATGTTGTCTAGTTCTAATGGATAACTTGCAACTAGTTGAGAAGAATAATCCCATGCTCTTGTTATGGTTTCTATGGGTAGCTCGGTGTCTAACTCTACTAGACCAACTATCTTGGTTTACGGTCAAGTTCCTAATTGGGGTGCAACAGTGGATTTATTGAAGTTGAAGCTTCATGATCATTGTTTCCTGTTATAACACCTTTGTTTGTTCTGCTTGGATCTAACCTATTATTGTTAGAATGGTTTGGGAGCGGATCATTAAAGATCTTGAGGGTTACATTTTGAGGGGAAACTACCCCTGTGTAAGTGTTTGGCGTGGGTACTATAGAATTTGCTAAGAACATATCTATAAAGAGTTGTTTTGATCTTCTGGCAAATGCTTTGCATGAATTTATTGTAGTTGCGGCAAGTCCTAGTATCATGGCCTTGAATTTTGTGGAAACCACAATACAAATTGGGATTATAATTTCGAGGCTATTGATTTGAAACCTGTTGTGGCCCAAAATTCTAATAAGGTTGTTGGTTGTTAGAGTTAAAATTTTGAGGCTGTTGCCTTTGGTTTTGACTCTGATATCTAGTTGGGTTTCGATTTGGACCTTGTGTTTGGATTTTTCATTATTGTTGTTGTTGTTATGGTCATGGTGGATGATTAAAATCCACCGTGTTGATTGTTGGAGTAAAATTGTTATTTTGCTGATTGTTAACGGGTGGTGAAATGTTCACAACATTTTCTCTTTTAATTTGGTCAGTTACTCCATCTGTTGTAACCCCACGGTTCTTGTTAAGGATCTTAGGTCCTTGATTAGCATTCCTAGTATTAGGATAAGTCGTGGTGTTTTTATTGGGAGTGATTAATTTCCCGTTTGTTTCATATGTCTTACGACCACTATCTATCACCGCTTGGTCTATTCGGAGAGAACTCTCGAGTACTTCATCATAAGTTCTTAGTGGGAACTTTTGGACTTCTTCCTTTATCTCTCTATTGAGAGAATGAAGGAATAAATCACATAGTTCCATTTGATCCATGTTTGGAGCACTTTCTGATGAGTAGAGAACCGTATGCCATCTTTGAATAAAATGAGCAATGGATTCATTATGTTCTTGTTTAATATGCAAGAATTCCCTGATTCTTGTTCTTAACAATTTGTTCATATCAAAATCTTTAATGAACTCTGACACGAGTTGTTTAAATGAGTGTATCAAGGCTTCAAGTATTCTGTAATACCAATCAAGGGCAATACCCTCTAAGGTTTTAGGGAATATCTTAGCAACAACCCCATCCTAAGGGAGTAATTCCCGTATGGTTGTGGCATAGGCCTTAATGTGTGCATTTGGATCTCCTTCCCCTTTGTATTTGGGTAAATCGGGAAGAGGTATTGGAAGCATAACACTTCATATGGTGAAGTCTAGGGGCTCTTTTAAATATTTTGAATAAGTCCCTACCGCATAGGCCTTGACCATCGATGGTGCTTGCTGAGGGGGTGGGGTGGCATGGTTTGTTGATATGGCATAACATATGTCTTTGTAGGGATATAATGGAATCCTTGTGGCTTAACGAACATCCCAAGAGGAGAGAACATGTCTCCTTGTGGTGATTTTGAATAAATGTTTAAGTAGGGAGGAGCATTGTTCTGGTATGGGTTGTTTGGTGCCAAGCCGGGAGGTATCATATTTTCAACTGGAGCGGCATTTGAAAATGCGGTCCTAGTTGGTGTTTGTTGTGGGTAATTATATGGATGTTGAGGAGGCATGCCTAATGTGCCTGTTCATGTAAGGAGGTCAACCTAACTGGGGTGATGCGGAGGGTTGGGGATTCCTGCTTGCCAAAAATATGAATTTTGGTTTCCTTGAGCAAGTTCCAATCCTCTAACCTTCTCAACTAAGGCTGAAATGACCTCTATTGGCGAAGACACAGTGTTTTTCCTTAATGGTATTTGTTGTATACCTTGAGGTTGTAAAGGGGTATGATACCCTGCTATGAATTGATCATTACCCTGCCAAGTTTCACCAAGAGCATTTCCCACAGGTGGAGGAATGGGGGTGTTTTCTTTGATTAGGGTATCGGATTGTATTTTCAAAATCCCTATAGGTGGGTGCATGTTTTGGAAGTGGATCTAATCTGCTCATCGATCTATGGTCTGAACAAGACCTAAGGAAATGAAGTGGATTCTCCAGTAAACATCATATTGTTAGAGCTTGAGGGCTTTGGTTGTTGTGTTTGTGTAAGCTGATCCAACTCCTCAATTCGAAATGAAGAACTAGAACTAGTTCTTTGAGGGGAGTTTGAGATGACAAGTAATTACTTGAATAGTTATCAGCCCATGCAGAAAGTGAGGGTGATGGTTGTCTATTTGTTTGACCATAATTTGCTTTGAGACCTGAGAGAGGTCTGCCATATGCATCATATCCCGACATATTTAGGGGGTATATGAATACCTACAGAATAATGGGAAAGAGTGAAGGTGGATGAAAGAAATGAAAAAGGGGAACAATTGTTTATTTCACGTCGGGTTCACCAATTTTGTATGATGGAAAAGTGACATGCGAGCATGGGAATCTACAAGTAACTCTTCCTCGTACCCGACCTCCCGAGGTCGTGCCGAGACGACCGGTGAATGTGGAATATGTATGGATATAGACAAACTAGTTGGGCAATCTTATATCCTCAACACGCAATAGTGGAATATGTGAATCTAAGGTGTAGAAGGCCCTCCTAACCTGAATTGGCATAATGGATCGCTTGGATATAATAGTTGTTTGGAGGCTCCAGTCAATGTCGAGCTCTGCCGAGATCCTATTTATTAGCTATTGGATACATGGGAAGTGACCTGTAGGTGCTTCGTGTATATTTCTAGACAAGGTCATGAAAATGGTGATGGGAGGTGTAGTGGATCCTCTCGTGGTTTTATGGACGATTCTATGGTCTAGTCTAGAAATCCTTAGCTTGATTGGCTACTACGTTTAATACGGAGAATTGTGTAATGATGTTTGGTGGGAGTGGTGAGGACCTAAATATTAGTGTTTGTAAACTAGTATCAATGTCTAATTGATCAATAGGCCCATTGGGTTGTGGGACCTATGGATCACAACCATAAGTTTGTGGTTGTGGTAGACCTCCTATGGTCATATGAGGAGTTAATTTCTCCTTCCGATTATCCAATAATCATATGCCTTTTCAACCTCTATGTTTAGAACTAGAAGTTGTGTAATTTTCTCAGAATACCTTGCAGGTGTTCTGACAACTTGAATGTGTAAGCTAGTATCTATGTCAATGAGGAGGTATCCTACGTTAGGTTGTGGAACTAAAGGATTGCAACCAAATACTTGTTCTCTTTCGAGTCCTTGTACAGTCATGCAGACATCCTATCAAGGCAATCTATCGTTAGGGTGATTTGACCAAAATGTGTATTTCTTGTTGTCTTCAATATTTAACTCTCTCAATTGTTCACTAATTGCTCGTAGGTTTACCATTGTTCGAAAAATTTGAATCCTAAGGTCTTGATCTATATCATCTAGTGTTGTGGGGAGATTTGGTTGAGGCACTATTGGTTCAAACACATATTCCCTGAGTTCCCTAGGTCCCGTGATTGTCATGCAAAGATGATTCAACTTTAACTAAAACTAGTAAACTAATTATGAAAGATGTATCTACACTATGCATGTATTCTTTTATCTTTGTATTTTTGATGAAGTATTTTAAAGGAATTAAAAGAGCATCTATTCTAATATATTTAGAAAATGGACAATTAATCTAGTAATAGAATCAAAACAAACAAAGTAGCCTGGTGTAGCTATTTGCCTGTGCAGTTGTGAATTTATCCTAAATATCTAAACAACTAATTAATTTAAATCGAAAGACTCTCGATCCTACCTCATAAGTGAGGAATGAATTAGAGTTTCAGAAACTATCAATCCCCTGACTTCTGGCGATATCGAGAGCAAGTTTTGACTGAAATGAAATAATTTACTACTCTATTTGATATGTTATAACTAGAACTTTGACAACTCAAACTTGAAGTTTAAAAAATAGTGGTAAATCCAATTGTGTGTGACTTTTTCCCCTCACTGTGATCTCCTCGTTCCTTCGTGCTCTCATGAATCCAGAAAAGCATGTATATGATAGCATCAACAGAATAAGGTACTCAAACAATGGTAGCTTTGGATATAGACCGAATACAATGTGAGTAAGAGAGGGATAGTGCAAGTGAACAGAGCTTGAATATGCAATTCCTAGTGGGATTTATTGCGGGAATACAACACAAATACGCCAAGAATTCTAGAAACTATCTTTTGTGACCAAACAAAACTTGCAACTCTAAATGGATTCCAACCTAAGAATGAAACTATCTTATTCTAAATTGATTTGCATGGAACAAAAATGAAGCAAGATTGAAACAAGAAGATCAAATGACCTCTAGACAAGCAAGAGAAAGCTAACAATGGATGCAAAACATGAAACTATTGGAATTCTAAGCAAGAAACTCAAAAGACTGAATGATTAAATAGAGAAGGAGAGGGGCCTCTTGTTTGAAAACAAGCTGGCTATTTATAACAAATGCATTCATCAGAAGGTAACTTGAAATGGAACTCTTTTACCATTAAAAAAGAGAAAAAACTATTCACTGGGTGGCCAAAACATAAATGCAAAGTAAAGTAGCTGAAGAATACGGATAGAAATTTGAATTTTGCATTTGACGAGATCGTCAGAACATCCTAGAAAATGCACATAGGACCACCACCCTATGTAGGGTGGCGATTCTGTGACCGACGCCCTATCCACGGGTGGCGATTATGGTACCACCACCCTATGAAGGGTGACAAGCATAAGACCGCCGCTTTGTCTCGGGTAGCGATCATGGGACCGCCGCCTAGGTAGGGTGGTGGTCTTGGCACTTAAGACCAAAATGCAAGAAAAAAGGGGGGAAGAGGGTAGAACAAAGTACACAGAGGCTAGATGAGGCTTACGGGATACAAACGTATACTTGGTGAGATTTTTTGGATCCCAAACACCTTGCGAGGAGACATGTATCATCATTGGGGTATGTGTAACCTCTTTCCAGTGATGCGGCAAGACCCTACAATTTTGGGTACGTACAACCACCTATCTTCTCACATCGATGCCTAACCTCATACTAAGCCTTACAAAAATGGATTTGATTTCCTCCATGAAAAATCCTTTGATTACACCTACCTCCATCATTACACATGGAAAGGATTTGGTATGGAGTTCTATGAGAAATTCATGCAAGATCTTATCATCGATTAATCTCACAAGCCCCATGAGAAGTTTGGATGGTTTAAGGAGAAATCCACCTACTCTATCACACCTTATTCATCTTCATCCCTTATGAATATTTATCTTTCATCTAAATCTTCCTCATCTAATGAACCCATGGATATGGATGACACTGTTTCCATTTCTTATAGATTTTTTTAATATCCATGATCACTTTGGGACCAGTCACTTATAAGTGTGAAGGTTAAATTAGTTCCCTTTCCCTTCAATTTCCCGATATGGTAGAGGAGGGCTCCCCTAACATTAAAATTATTTAATGTACCGATGATGATTCCATCATTTCTTATATGGGGGTAGAGGATCATTATATTCATAAGTCCTTACCTCTAGACATATATAATCTCCTTAATGAATCCACAATCGACATCAACATTGGGACTACAAAAGATCCCCGTATCCTTAAAGTGGGTTAATCCCTTGATCCTTAAGATCTTGAATATTTCAACATCTTCCTCTCTAAATATAGCCAATCCTTTGCATGGTCCTAAAACTAATATGACAAGCCTCAATCTTTCTATTTTCATTCACAACATCATCATCATCCCTAACAATAAGTCTCATTAAGAAAAAGCTTCACGGTATGCATCATCACGTTGTCATCATTGTCAAAGAGGAGTTGAAATTCCTTCTTTCTTCCAATTTCATCATATCTATAAACTATCCATAGTGGGTTTCAACATTGTACCCATTTCCAAATCCTTTGGAAAGCTCCATATCTACATTGACTTTCAGGATTTAAATCTCACTTTCTCTAAAGATGACTTTCCCCTTCCTAACATTGATTAACTCGTCAACCTCATAGTTTGCCACAATATTCTCTCTTATGGATGATTTTTATAGCTATAATCAGATTATCATCACACCAGAGGACCAACATAAGAATTATTTCATCACTTCTTGGGTGACCTTCTTTACCACGTCACACCCTTCAGATTGAAAAACGTAGGGGCCACCTATCAGTGTACTATGACCTACATCTTCCATGACCCGATCCAAAACACTATAGAGGACCATGTTGATAAAATATTGGGTAAGTCCAAGCATTTTGAGATCATCTTTCCATCGCGGAAATCCTTTTCACACATCATATCCAATCATTTATTCATTTGAATCTAGCCAAGTGTGTTTTTGGAGTTCTAACTAGCAAACTACTTGGATTCATCATTTCTATCAGGGGCATTGAAGTTGACCCTACCAAGATTAAATCCATCCTTGATATGAATCCCACTTCAAATATAAATAAAATTCATAGTCTTCAAGGTCAGCTTTAATCAGTCTACCACTTCATCTCACAACTTTTTGACCATTGTTAGAATTTTCACCATCTCCTTTGCAAAGAAACACAATTTAATTGGGATTACAATTGTCAAAATGCCTTTGATGATCTCAAGAAGTATCCTTTATCCCCACCTGTACTCACACATCCATGTGAGGGGGAGCCTTTCTATCTATATATCTCTGCCACTTGTCATGCTCTAGGTTCCATGTTGGTGCATCGTGATGAATAGAGTAGGAGCCATCCATCTATTACATTAACCACACACTTCACGAATATGATACCGCTACATCGAAGATGAAAAGATGTGTTGTTTTATTTTCTTTGCCACTTCTAAACTTTTTCATTATCTCCTTAATAAAAATACATATGTCATCAATAACTTTCATCCTCTTAAAACCTTATATTAATGACCACATAACTTGATGGATCATGCTCATGACTGTTTAACCTAGATTTCATATCTCATAATTATATCAAAGGCTAAAGGCTATCACTAATCGACTAGCCAAATCCCATCTTCCCAAAAATCATCTTCCTCATGAGAAATTTCCTAACAAGTCTATCTTCACTATCGATCATAAATTTTCTACCCTCTAGATGACACTCTTATTTGATGGATTGAAGTGTCGGCAAGGGGGAGGTTCAGTGTTATTATAATTCCTTCTTGGGATACTCCTATCCCCATGACTTACAGATCAATTTCAAATACACTAATAATATGGCCAACTATGAAGCCTTCATCTTGGGTCTTGAAACTACTATCATGCTTTATGTCCAAACCCTTAAAATCTATGGTGATTCCAAAATCATCATTAACCAATTCAAAGGAACCTATCAATGTAAAAATTAAATCCTTCAAAAATATAAGGACATCATCGAATTCCTTCTTGAGGCCTTCAATTTCTACACCATCCAAATTGTCCCTCATTCATCTAATCATTTCACAGACACGATGGAATCTCTTGCATCTCTCATCCATTAGGAAACAAAGGAATCTGATTTTTCTATTGTCATTTGTCATCTTGATCAACCATATCATGTCCATGAGATTCCTCGTATCAATCATGTTGATACCAATCCATCAGATCTCTGGTATTCTCAAATCTTTGATTATATCTCTCAATGTTAACTTCCCTTCGACCTATCTAAAAATGGTAGGAGGTCATTTCTCCAACACACTAATAAATATGTCATCCTTGGTGGCATCCTCTATAAGCATGGGTTTGATGGTATTCTCCTACGCTACCTCAAATCTTCCGAATCTACCCATGCTATATGAGAATTCCACGAAGACATATATGGTGGTCACTTTAGTGGTTTGGATGTTTCCAAACACATTCTTTGGATGGACTATTATTTCCCCACCCTCAACCAAGACTACTATGAATACATCAAAAAGTGTGTCATATGCTAGAAACAATATAATCTTATCCACATTCCTAGTTAGGCCTTGCAATTGGCTCAATATCTTTGGCCTTTCTCATAGTGGGGTCTCGACCTCATTGGTCTCATCAATCTGTGTTCTTCCCACTACCATCATTATATCATCACCATGATTGAGTACTTCACCAAATGGATGAAATCCATTCCACACACATCCACTAAAGCTAATAAGATTGTTGACTTTATCTATCAACACATTATCTATCGCTTTAGTGTTCCCATAAGATCAACATGGATAATGAAAATTAATTAAAAACAAATACCTCAAGAATGTTTACTACTCTTTAAATATCAAGTGTATCTTGTCTTCCCCTTACTATCCACGAGCTAACAGCCAAGCCAAAGCCACTAACAAAACTCTTCACAACATCCTTGCCAAGACTATTGATAAATCTGATCATAATTGGCATCTTCACATTCATTACTCCTATGGGCATTACTCCTTTCTCTTTGGTCTAGGTCTCTTAGGTCATTCTTCCTCTAGAAGTACAAATCCCATCCTTATAGGTTTCCCCGTGAATTCATCTCCATAGAGGACTATCATCAAGAGCATCTAGCACAACTTGAATTATTAGACGAGTGTCACTTAATTTCTCTTCAACATCATCATGTTTATAAGGAGAACATCAAACATGCTTACAAAAAACATTTGAATGAACGCAAATTTACAATTGGTGACCTTGTCTTAAAAGAAAATCAGAATGTCATTATTCTAGAAAGGAGTCAACGTGGAATTTTTTCTCCCAATAGGAATGGACCATACATTATCAAACATAAGTATGGATCTGAAGCCTATCATTTAGTGTATCTCGATAGTAAACCAAAAAGAAAACCTCTCAACACCTTGCACTTGTGACCCTTCTACTATTAACACACCTACCAACATTATATTAGTCACTACCTAAGATCTTTCTTCCACCAAAATCCCCCATTTATCATTAGCAGTTGATTTGGAATTGTGTGGTCTACCATCACTTTCATATTTATGACCTTGAATATGGGCACCACGGCTCTACCCATGGCATATTCCTTATGGATAAGTTCCTTCTCCTAGGTAGGATCCCCATGATCATTACATCCATCACCCTCTTATCTACCTAGTAGAACAATGATAAGGGTATACCTGTGTCACTTGTACATATTATCATCCTCTCCCCAAGTGGTTTACTTGGCTATCACCAGCTCTATCCTAAAGTCAAAAACTATGGATGCTCATATAAAAGCTATAATATCCAAAACAAACTGCCCCCTCAAAGGAAAACTGTTCATATAAAGCAAAATTATATTGTCAAAAGTATAGATTTATCCCTCGAAGGATGTATATCATGCATATCTTATCTTGCAATAAAAAATTCAAAAGAAAAAAAATCCTAATGTAGACCACTCCCTTAAAGGATGGCTACTTTATCATATCATGGCAGTAGAAGGCTTCCCGTATTTATTAGCCTTCCAAATCTCAAAAGAAAAAATCAAATATCAAAAGTAAGCATCCATGGAAATATTCCTACATCAATAAGCTTTCCCATCTATAGTGAACTTCCAGCATTGATCATTTTACACCATATTTCCCATAGCTGGGGCATAGACCTAGGATTGGCACCTAAGAAGAACTTATTCTCCTTGTACAATCTCCATCTCAATCCCTTTGAAATGTCTACAAGTAGGTTTATGAGATCACATTCCATATTTTCCTCGTGATCTTAAGACTAACTAATTATCGTAATTTATGTGTTAACATTTGTCAATGATCACAAGTGCAATGCTTCGCGTTATTCCCTTTCATGTTTACCTCCAACCCCATTTAAGGGAATATTTTCCATGTACACTCCTCTCTATGAAAAATTTTACTTTCTCACATTTTGGTCATCCTATCGATGTCACATCCTATCTAATTACACTCTCTTAACCACAATTATCTTTCCCCTATCTAAATCTAGCTCATATAATTTTGTTGATGTGTTAGTTATATCTCTATTCCAAATTGTCTAAACTTGTACAATGTCCTCATATCTAACATATAAGCTCATCTACATCATTATCCAATCCTATTTGAGTCCATCATTCCTATATCATCAACATCTAGTTTAATATTTATGCCATTCCCATCTAAACCCATCATATCTACTCTAGTTCATGTCATATCACCCCATATCTATCACATCAAAAACACATCTATCATGTTATCTAACATAAATCTTATAAATTCAATTAATACATAAATCACATCATATGAATTACGTCATCTAATCATTATAATCAATCAACCAATTAAAGCATCACAACACATATCTAAGATCAAATCAAAAATATCACATCATCAATATACATGGCATCATATATAACATCTACACTAACATCCATCCTATGATCAAATAATCCATATCCACCACATAAATCATCACACATATCATATGAGCCATGAAATAATCATATATATATATATATATATATATATATATCCTCATCAAAATGTGTCTATACATCCATGATAGGATTCTATCAGCTCTATCTCAAAAATCTATACATCGATATTAGAAAAATCCATATACAAACATTCACCCTCTAGTTGGTGAAGCTGCAGATTTGATTCTCTAAGCTCTAATCCTTCAGGTTCTATATCTTGTCCCCCTCCCTATCCATCTAGTACATGATCCTATATCTTTGTCTTTCGACATATGGAACACTCATCCAAAACTAGATCTCTTCTTGCGCTTACAAAGTAGCCATGCTTCTAGATGGCATTACTCTCATCGACCCCCTACTACCCCGCTACCCTACTAGGTATGTCGTGTATCACAACACATATGGTAGCCTTGATTTCACAATGAAATAATAATAGCGTGCCTCTGTACCTATTGCCTTGTACTACTCTAGTGAGATAATACTCGGAAGTGCCATCGGTCGGCTCCCGTGAAGTCGTTAGTGCCTCACTCCTTGATGCTGCAACTAGAGGTCCAAGATCTCAAAATCTAGAATTGTAGGCCTCCCTTTGTCACTGGTATCTATCTCTATGCTAAATATCCAAGTATCTCTCCTGTGAAGTCATGTCACCTTATGATGCATTATATCTATCTCATGATGGGATGTATCTAGTTTTTCCCATAGATGAGATATCTCCGTTGCCACCCCTCCATCTCCACCCTCCTCTCCTCTAGGTGTTACATCCTCCCCTCTTGTTGGAACCACCTCATCCTCATATAATCTTAGCTCTTCCCTCTCCTCCACTTTGCCCAGGCCACCCACACCTCTTTTATCCACTCCACAAATTTGGCCCCTACCCCCACATCATCATCATTGTCCCATGAATATCCTACATCCTCCAATGGATCAATAATCACAGGACTAAGTAAATCCCTCTTAGCTTCATCTCATCTATACTTTATGGGATCCCTGGAACTATCTAAATAAATCCAAACTATCTCATCACTCATCAAACTGTACAACCTCCACTATCTTTGGCCTCAGCCCCTACACTCATCTAATCCTCCTTGTACCAAAAATTTGAATTTCCACCCTGGTCATGTGGGAAACTCTCGCATGGCCTCCATCTAACCTGATCCACCTCTAATCCCCCCAATCTCTCCATATACCAATCCTCTCTCCTCTCTCATCTGCCAATATGAGATTGGTCATCCCACCATCTCAATAATCCAACAGCCTACCTCTACATGGTCTCCGGCCACCCATGGAAGCTCGGTGGCCTAATCGGTGTTATGTGCTCATAAGCCCAACAATGTAGTAAACATTTGACATGTAATTTGAATATCTTCTTCTTCGCATATATCCATAACTCATGATATACCTAATCCAGAACACTATGCCAAATGAAAACACTATCCTATGATCCAATGTGTGTGCAATAACCCCTCCAATGACCATGGAAATATTTCTCCACTAGAATTTGGGAGTGTATAACATGAGATTTCCATCAAATCACACAAATAAACTTGCTTCTAGGTGTCCCGGATCATATCGTGACTCTATATAAAAGGACGCATATGTAAATGTGATATGTGGGGCGTCGGCTTAAAAGAGCCATTTCAATACACCTAATCTCCTATCCAATGTGATCGGCTATATAGGCTCCTCATGTGTCGGTAGCCTCAAAATACAATAGATGTCCTAAAGTTTCATTGTCATCTCCCATGTCCTTAACAAAAATGTACTGGTCCTCACATCCCACCTCTCAATTAGTGTAATCAACAATCCAACATTCCTCGGTATCCTTTGATAATGGTGAAATCTGCCCAGTCCTACCACCTCCAAGTGATCCCACTCAACATCACCACATCACCTTTGATTTTATCATACATAGCAGGACTCTATCTAGAAAATATAATGTATCCCTAGCCTTCAAAACCACTAACAAATATAATAATTAGCATCCCGACACATGAAAATCATCATCAAAAATAAAAAACTCCCATCTTAGCCTAGTTAACACCGACCCATTTTGGGTCTTCGCCACTCGGCTTGGGTCACCACTCTTAGGCCCCGGTCAACAATGTTCGTGTCCGGTCACCTTTGAATGCCCTTGGAACCAATCTCAAAAACTAGAAAAATACAAAATAATAATAAAAAGAAACTAAATAACTTAAAAAATAAGCTAGGGTCAAGCACTTACCATCCTTCAAGTCCTTGGGTACTTCCTCGCTACTCCACTAGACTCCATCTCACTCTAAATATAAATCTATATTTCACTCAGAGCTCTTGATCATCAAGTTGAATAGTGAAAATGAGATCAATCGGATATCTTCGTTGCTTATTTAGGTCACTTTCCCTGGTCTTCATTAGCTAGTTCAGCTTATAATCGACTAACCATAGTCCACCGCCGAATTCTACTCGGTCGTCATTGATCACAATTGTAGATCAAATTAATGGAATACCTTGGATTAATGAAATTGATCTAAGGTATTTTCTTAATTGATTCAATAATAATAATCAACCATTATTGACTTAGGATAATTTTCCCATTTTACCAGCTTACCAAATGCTTCCAAGAACATAAATCAAACTTTCCACAAGTTACAAATATCTAGTTCATTTCACAAATCAATTAAATAAAATCTAAATTCAAGATTACCTTACAAGATGGATGATTAATAAAGCAAATCTCAACAAAGATAAATTTTAATCTAGTAACATGATTCATTTAGTTCTAAGGAGCATCAACTCAAGAAAAATCACATGTCAACGTTGCAATCCATTTCTCAAATGAGAAAGTACCAATGAAAGGATGGTAGAGGTGTTACATTCTTCCCCTCTAAAGTATCATCATCCCGATGATTGTATTAATTCCAAACAACTTATCTAGAAAATAGGTTCAATATAAATTATTTAACCATACGATTCCTTAGCAGAAACAAAATTCAATCCAAAAATTTAGTTTTTCAATAGTATAACAACATCAATGGTTGTATTAATACTTGAAATAGGTATTTTCTCAAAACAAAAAACCCAAAATTAGTTGTAAGTCAAAATGATCCAAGTTTTTACATGAGAAATGAAATCTTTCTACTAAAACAAGTGAGGAAAAGTAACTTTCATGTCCTCCAGATTTTCCTAGGTTGCACTTTCTTCGTTAAACTGATCCCATTGGACCTTACATTGTCTAATTTCACAATTATGCAAGTGCAACTTGTGGGTTTCTAGTATTCTAACTAGCTCCACCATGATTACCCCTAGGTCTTAGACCTACAAGGCATTCCAGTTTAAAACATGTGATAAATCTGAAACGTATTTCTTAAGTAAAGAAATATGAAAAACATCATGCATTTGTGCCAATGAAGGAGGAAATGCAAGTCAGTAGGCCACAGGGTTGATTATTTCAACAATATCAAAGGGGCCTACATAACGAGGTGACAACTTGGCTGACTTGTCAAAGGTAATCAAGATCTTTTTAGGCTTGACCCTTAGAAAAACTTTATCACCAAGTTCAAATTTCCTTTTGACCCTTTTCAGGTCTGCATAGCTTTTTTTGTCTATCAGCAGCCTCTTTTAATCTTTCCCAGATTAACTTAACCTATTGTTCCATTTCAAAAGCATTTCAGGCCCAATTACTTCTCTATCCTCAATGTTATCCCAACTGATAGGGGTCTTGCACCTCCACCCATACAAGGCCTCGAAAGGTGTCATTTTTAGAGAATAATGGTAAGTGTTATTGTATGCAAATTAAACCAAAGGAATATATTCTTCCCATTTGTATTGTTGATCCATGCAGTACATCCTGAGCATATCTTCAAGAACCTGATTCACTCTTTCAGTTTGTCCATCTGTCTTTAGATGATAATAAGAGCTAAAGTTCAGCTTTGTCCCCAAAGTTGCATTAAGAGTTTGCCAAAATTGTGAAGTCATTCGTGGGTCCCTATTAGAGATTATAAATTCAGAACACCATGTAATCTACAAAATTTCTTGAACAAACCTTTTTGCAAGAACATGTGAGTCATCCTTCAGATTCCCAATGATGAAATGTGCTACTTTAGTTAGTTTATCAACCACAACAAAAATAACATCATGTTTATTTCTTGACATAGGCAATCCTTGAACAAATTCCATACTTATAACCTTCCATTTAAATTGTGGTATGCTATGAGGGTACAATAAACCAACTGGGTGCATATTCTCAACTTTCACACATTGGAATTCTAAGTAGTGAGACACATAATCCAAGATGTCTCTCTTCATCCCTTTCCAAAAATATTGTTGTTTAACATCAGCAAGCATCTTTGTCACCCCAAGATGTCCAGAGTAAGGTGCATTGTGAAATTCAGTTATCACTTTCTTCCTTAACTCATTTCCCAGTGGTATATACACTCTATCCTCATACCTCAAAATCCCTTCACCATCTAACCGAAACCCTTTGTACCTCTTATCCTTTGGATTTTCAGCAAGTTTTGTTTTTACCTACTGGAAGTATGGATCAGACATTAAGGTGTTCTTAACCTCATCCTTAAATTGAGTTCTCAAGGTCACTAGTGCAGAAATATATTTTCTACAACTTAGTGCATCTGCTACTCTATTTTCCTTTCCTTTTATGTAGTTGATGTCAAAATCATATTGGGATAAGAACTCTAACCATCTTCATTGCCTCACATTTAAGTTAGGCTGAGTGAAGATATATTTCATCCCAAGATGATCAATTTTCAACTTGAAGGGTTTCCTAAGAGGTAATGTCTCCAAACTTGCAATGCATGTATTATCAAGCAAGTTCTAAATCATGAGGAGCATAATTTTCTCATGCACTTTAAGTTTCCTTCTTTCATATGCTATTACATGATCATTTTACAACAATATACCCCTAATCCTTCCTCGAAAGCATCTGTTACCACCATAAAAATTCCATTTGGATCAGGGATAGTCAATATAGGGGTTGAAGTTAGTTGTTCTTTCAATGCTTTAAATGCAGCTTCACATTTTTCACTCCATAAGAAATTTTTATCTTTATTTTGTAATGAAGTTATTGGGGTAGCAACCCTTGAGAAATCCTTACCAAAATTTTCTGTAGTAGCCAACAAGTCCCATGAAGCTTCTAACTTCATGTACATTCCTAGGTGCTAGCTAATCTATTATGGCTGATATCTTAGAGGGATCAACTGATATTCCATCCTTATTTATTATATGTCCCAAGTATTGTACCTCATTCTCATAAAAAGAACACTTGGATAGTTTCTCGTACATTTTCTCTTTCTTAGCACCTCAAGTACAATATTTAAGTGCTCATTATGCTCCTCCAAGCTCCATGAATAGATGATAATATCATCCAAGAATACAAGCACAAACTTGTCCAAGTATTCTTGAAATATGTTATTCATCAAATTCATGAAGGTCATAGGGCATTAGTTAACCCAAAAGGTAAAACAATGAACTCATAATGTCCATATCTCATTCTAAAAGCAATCTTATGAATATCTTCTTCCTTGATTCTCAACTGATGATATCCAGAACACAGATCTATTTTAGAGTAAAATGATGCTCCACACATCTGATAAAAAGATCATCTATCCTTGGAAGAGGATATCTATTCTTAATAGTTTCCTTGTTCAACATCTTGTAGTCAATGCAAAGTCTTAAGGTTCCATATTTCTTTTTAACAAATATCACTAGTGCTCCCCAAGGTGAGACACTCAACCTTATTAACCATTTAGAAAATAATTCATGCAATTTTGCCTTAATCTCTACCAATTCAGTGGTAGTCATTCGATAAGGTTCCTTAGAAATAGGTTCCATTCTGGTTTGATTTCAATAGTGAAGTCAAAATCTCTTTTCGACGGAATATCTCACAACTCTTCTAGAAACACATCAATGTATTTATGTAATAATGAATATTTTTCCAAAATTCACCTCCTTCTTCGATTGAATCTAAAAATTATTGCATAAAGCATACAACCTTTATTTTTGGCCTTTTTCAGTTGCATAATGAGATATTTCTCTAACTTTATGCTTCTTTTTATTCCTTGAATGTCTGCTTGATTTCTGTAGGTCATCCAAACACCTTATATGTTTCCAAAAATAGTCCACAAGTGCTTTATGATCATCTAACCAGTTCACTCCAATTATTATTTCATAAGACCCTAGAGGTGCAACATATAGGTCTACCTCAGTTGTGAAGCTTGGTGAAATTCCAAGGCTGCACCAAAAAGGCACTTACTAACTATGTGGACAACATTATTCCCATACTAGATAGTCCATGGTTTTTCCATAAAACCATTTATGTTTTAATTTAGTGACTAACTTGCTAGAAATAAAACATTCAGAAGCACCAGATATCAAAAAGTATAGTTACAAGGTAGGCCATACAACTTACCTTAGAACTTCTATGGGCGTAGCCTACTTTTTAACTTACTTGTTGGCTACCAAGCAACATGTATCTTATGTTGTTGGTTGTTGTCATTTTTATTTAAAGGAAAATGACTTGCATAGTGGCTTCCTCCATAATTAAAACAACCTCTTACGGGTCCCTTCTTAGGCTCATATTTATTCTCAGCCTTGAAAGTATTGTTTGGCCCATGATTTCCCTTCTGGCCATTATTTTTATTATTTTTGTAGCTTTAACTCTGCTGTTTTTATTTTCATTTACAACCAAAGGATTTCCTTTGTTTCCAAACTTCTTCCATGTACCCTTCTTGGGTGGAAAAGATGAAGAAGCATTCCCATTTTTCTTACGTTTTTCCTCCTTATGTGTAGAAATTGCCTTCAGTTTCTACTCTTTCCGAATGGATTTTTCTACCACTTCTTCCATGGTGGGGGCTATGTACATCAACCTCACCACCTATGATAGGATAAAACCCCATGATGAACTTCCTTATTCAAAATTTTCATATTTTGTATTGCGGTACATATTTGAGAAGCTTGGTGAACTTCTCCCAATATTTCGTTATCGATAATTTTCCTTGAGTTAAAGTTTGGAACTCTATCATTTTCTAGTCATAGTAGAGTTGGGGCAGCCAGCGCTTCCTAAAATGACCCTTGAACTAGTCCCATGTGATGTTTTTTCATCAACATTAAGCTCAACCTTGCGGTTGTCCCACCATGAAGATGCTTCATGGGAGAGCTGATAAGCTCCCCATATAACCTTGGTTTCCTTAGAGAAATTTCTTATCATGAAATATTTCTCCATCTCGCTAAGCCAATTCTCATCCCCATCTCCCTAGGTGGTTCCATCAAAACTTTGGTGGACTTATCCACTTTATATCGCTGGTTAGTTCAGTTGCCAATCTTTCCCTCTTATTCTTGGGATGATTGGGTGCATTCCTATTATCATTATTTCCAACATTATTTACAACATTCTCATTCACAACATTGAGATCCTCAACTTCATCATTTCTCTCATCATGTGGCTTCCCCTGAGACTACTCACTATTAGTCTCAATGTTATTTCCAACCACTTTTTGTTCAAGAACAACAATCCTATTCCTGTGTCCAACAGGGCAACAAGGATTTCATCCAAATTTTGATTTGTGGCTACTTCACCATCCAAGAGGTGGGTTATTTATAGCACATCCCCTTGTTCTTACCATTTCTGTAATCAAGAAGTTTAGTTTTATCAGAAGTGGACTCAAATAGGTCCAAGAGATGCAACTTTCACTCTGATACCAAGATGTAACATCCCTATTTCATGATTACAAAAGTAGGGGATTTTTTTTTTTATATCAATGTTCACTACTCTAAATTCAACATTTAGAACCACATTAAATTTGCTAATCAATCCTACAATAGTAACCATATGCAGCTGTTATGACTCAGTGTAACTGATCTCTCATATTTCATTTCAATGATGACAAGACATAAAACCGATCTCTCATATTTTATTTCATTTCATTGTATACTCATTATACTTGTGGTTCCCTTTTTCATTTAAGGCTCATCAAGTGCAACTGACAAGGGCTTATCTAGGTACTTGTTACAAGTACCCATCATATATCTCACACCTTAGTCTGGTGAATTTAAGACAACGCAACCAAAACTTGCGATACTTTGGCCAAATTTTAGACATGTTTTCCATGCCTATATTTCGAGATGACATACTTGTCATGAAGGAATATGTCTTTCACCACACTTGAAAACTTTTATCTTGATTAGACTTTCTTGACTCTGTCAATCCTTCTCATTTCCATGTTAAATGCTAAGAAGAGATAAACCACATGGGCTAGTGTAGATAATCCACTTATGGTAACTAAGGGTCATCAAGTGTATTCAAATTGACCCCTGTCACTTTGAGTACACTCCATCACCCATAGTCAACGTAAGTCGATATCGCCATAGACCATGGACTCATCACTACCTAGTGCTTAACAATGAATTGAGATCCCATTCCAATATGATCTGATTAGAGGAGATGAACAGATTATTGTGCCATAACGACTACTCCATAGTAACCACCCAATGAACCTCGTCATTGGATGGGTACTATGTAATAGTGGTTATGTTAAACAACCCATTAAGTTCTAGAAATCTAAACCTTCCTTCTTAACAAGTTCATTAATCCCTTTAATTTGTAGCTTGTTAATCCCACCCTAGTTATTTTCAGCCTTTAGGTGTCATTCCTAAGGACTAACTTGGGTTCTATCAACATTCCTTTAAGGAACATTATGTTTCTACTCAAGTCAACTTGAAGGATCTGTAGGTTTATTTCTGCTCATTACTTATTCTCTTAAAGTATGAAGCCTCCATTAGTTGATTTCATATCTTAGAAACATCTTATAGGTATATTGTAGGGAAATAGCCTCACTCATCCAATTATACCTTTAGGAGCATTCTAAAGTTCATTTTAATGACTCCAAATGGGTTTCATGCATTCAACCGCAATAGTCTCATGACTTACATTTACTTTCCTTTAAGTCATTCAACTATTCAAACCTACTTAGTTAAACTTAATCCCCTAAGTGTAACTCATCTATGATGGAAGGATATTTTACATCCACCTCATAGTCTTCGAAGGGTTCATTTCACCCAATAGTGAACAATCCCTTGTATCAAGTTTACATAACATAATTACATTATGCATGCAAGTCAAATATGTATCATATTTATGACTTCATTATTGCAGCAAGAAGAACTTTGTTCTTAATGCCTTAAGGTTAGGTTCATTTATACATCTAACCCCATATTATCATCCTATCCCTCTTAAGTACAATTCCCTTTTGTTATTGTACTTATTCATTTATTAGGATAGATAGAATGCATTATAGTATAATCACTTAGATTTCTTTACTATTAATCATGCATCTCTTTTTATTTTATATCATTTCTCTTAAAACAGTCATACAAGTGTTGTTCATAATGATGTAATTAAGCATAGTCATTCATGACTTAATTTCCACAACATATAACTTGTTTGAATATAACTTATTCATTACTGCCATATCCTAATAAAATCAGTAATTAAAATTTATAACAACCAATGAATATTTCAAGGATAAGACATTATAATTATACCTTTCATACAGGTCATTAAAAGGGAAAAGATTCCCAACTATTCCCTTTTCCCTCCTATTAATGGATCAACAATAATATTCCTTGCTTTATAACAACAATGTAAGATTGGTAACATTTTATATAACTTTCCCAAGATTACAAATCAATGTCTGAAGTAAAGCAATGTATATCAATGATTCCCTACAAGCTTACTTTTCAAGTGAAATAACTCTTTTAAATTGAAAACATCATTCACACACAACCAATCTAGTCAAGAGAGAATGATTTAAGCAACCACTTCAATCATTTCCAATTTAAGATGTCAATTCAATTAGACAAGAGATAATTCAAATTATCTTTCAACAATTTACATTACTAGCCTTAGGCCTTACACACTTATTCACAAGAATAGTTCAAGTAATTAAACATAATCTTTTCATCAAACTACATTTCTTCAATCAATAGAATAAATGCAACTTTCCATAAGTCTTCCTCTTTTCCTTTTTCATGAATTTTATCTACAAGAGAGCATTAGCATGGGTTAGTTCATTTGAACTGAGCATGATAGGAGCTAAATCCTTGGAACCATATGTTCTAGCTAACAACTTTGAAAAGGAACACTGCTTATTAATAGAAAACATTCAAGGGTTTGAAAAATATTTTCCTATTTGAACACTTCAGAAGTACCATACTCAAGTGTATCACAAAACCCTGCAATGTTAGCTTCTAACAATCCAAATGAGTCTGATTTCTATCAACTAGAAGACTATCAACAAATGAATTTAACATTCATCAATCATCCAACCAAACAAGTAACCTAAAATATAGGTATACATTCCCGCTTAAGCAATATCATACCAATAAGGCAAAGCCAAGTATACCTAATATCAGGTGAGAAAACAAGAGTAGAAATGTCTTAATCATGTAACCCATACTACATGATTAAAATATTTTACTCGAATCCAAATAATTGCAAACAAAAATGAATTCCAATTCAATAGTCTAACAATCCAAAGGTTGGACAAGATTATAGTTGAGTAAAGAGATAATGGTAGCAAGCTCTTAAAACCCAAATCTATCTTAACTTGTTATACAAAGTGGTCCATGTCATAACTACTTGGCTCCAACCAAATGAGAAGTATACAAGCCATTAAATACATTATACAAGATTTATGAGATAAGGTTTTCTAAAAACCATACAAGTATTCCATACAAGACTGGTGTGAATCATACTTAACCGATTTCCTCACTCAAGACAGAGAAACAAAATGATTCCACACATGAAGAGAAAAATCACAATTGAATAAAATTTTCAATGATTGAATGATACCCTTGATCATATAAATATGATCAAGGTTTGACATGAATTTAAAATGATCATACTTAAGCAAGTTTAATGAACCATCCAACTAGTTCAAAGTCGAGGTTCCGACCAGGAGGCCTGACTCTATAAGATCATTAAAAATGGTGGTCAACTTAAACCTACTAGTCAAAACAACATATTGGAAGTCTTCTCAGAGATCTGAATAGTTCACAGAGTGATACAAAATATCCCCAGGTGGCCATTACACTTTCATGGCTTAAAATAGTCCTATTCAACACTATGCCAACCATCTACTCTGGCAGTATAAAAGCAACATAATAGTTACCATGATTGAAATAGAAGGACCCAAAGTTCATACGACCTAGACTACGAATAACCCTCCATGGTTCAGTGAAGAAAAATCCAAATGGATAAATTGAATAACAATCTAGTGACCTACTTATACAAAATAGAGAATGCATTTAACCACAATGGGTACAAACAATTCCCAGAAGCTTCAATTAAGATCTAACTTGACTGGGTTATCGAAAACTCAACAAACCTTCAAGATTGATCAAAGAATAATACAACCAAGATCATACCCAATTGGGTTGAGTAACAACTCACCCACATGAGGGTGATCACATGAAGAAAAATCCCCATGAATTCATTGTTACGATGATCATGAGTTCGAGTATTCAAAGCAAGATTCGAACATAGACCCAAAATAGATAAAAATATCTTTAGATGACACCAGTCTAACTCAAATTGAGGGCTTGAGTTCCCACTTGAACCACATCAAAGGTCATTAATTCCTTTAAAATATAAGTATAGACATAGTTCCATAGTAATCGAAAACTAACAATACAAAGAGATGATAACAATACTACAAAAACCCATTGGTAAAATATAAGCACATGCAACCCAGAGTCATCGAAATAACATGACAAGATCAATATCACTATAGAAAAACTGATTTGTAAAGTATTTACACATGCAACTAAAGAATAACACTTTTTATTTCCACGGAAGTCATGGGCAATTTTATTTCAAAATGACTAACACATTCATGTAAAGGAAATCAACATTTCAACCATGATAAAACAAGTATACATATTGCAAGCTCAAAAACCGGTTCCAATGGCTACTTACCAATCTACAGATTCCATTTATTGATCAATAGTAAAAACCCAGAACCCCAAAGTGTATTCTATCATAAGAAGAGTTCTTTTAATGAACTAATTAGATAGAACAAGTTTTTGCAAGGGATTAGAGCCTATCATGCCTGGTAGAGCTTCCCAAAGTTTTCTTCTAGCTCCCAGGATCCTTCTTCCAACTCCCACGATAACTTCTATAGTTGAAGTAGTTAATCTTCATGAAAATTCCTCCACCTTTCCACGGAATCTCTCCCAATAGCTTCTCCATGAAACAAAGAATTCAAGATTCAAACCAATAAAAACTAGATCAAATTCCCAAAACCTCCATTTGTAGAGTGAGAAGGAGAAACAAAATGACCAAATGGAAATCCAAAAACAATATTGCCTTCTCCAAATCGGCATGTTTTCCCCTAGGAAGTTTGGAACAATTTTCCAAATCATTAATGCTTTCTAGGATGGTTCATTCCTCCCGCCAACCCACCGATTCCTCTAACCTTTACTAGGTTAGCTTCTAACTGCTTAGCCATCCAACTAATCATGCTAGAGTCATTTTTAGAAACCTTCCAAATCCAAACTTGGCTTACCACTAAGGAGTGGTGGTGTCTTCCATTAATGGCATTAAATCAAAGTTCCAAGTACATGAAAAGGTGGTGAAACCACCACTTCTTACTCTGACCATGCACCCCCTTCCCAATGCCAACCGGGGTTAGCTTGAGTTAGGGTCTAAGTCTCCCTTCCATCCTAGGTTAGGATTAAATTAATCTTAGCAACATTACCATTAGGCATAGATCACTTAGGTTAGGTTCTTAGGAATTGACTTAGTTCATATGCCTTAGGCCTTAGGTTAGGTCATTAAAATTCAAATGTTAACAACACATCAGTCATAGTCTAGGCTTAATAACTACCACATCTGAACCTTACTAGCCCAACAGAAATGTTTTTAAAATGGAGTGGTGTTACTCGAGCCAACTCTCAACACCTTCTAGTCCTCAACATGGGACTGAATCTTAAGAAAACTGGAATAAGTCACCAATATTAATTAGTATACTTGGGTAATTCATGATAATGAACAACTACAATTTCCACATTAATCACAATTGCAGATCGAATTAAGGGAATGCCTTGGATCAATGAAACTGATCCAAGGTATTTTCTTAATTGATTTAATAATAATAATAATAATAATAAGTCATTATTGACTTAGGATAATTTTCCCATTTTACCATCTTACCCAATGGTTCCAAGAACAAAAATCAAACTTTCCACAAGTTGCAGATATCTAGTTCATTTCACGAATCAATTAAATAACATCACAATTCAAGAGTACCTTACAAATGATGGATGATTAATCAAACAAATATCAACTAAGATAAATATTAATCTAGCAACATGATTCATTTAGTTCTAAGGAGCATCAAATCAAGAAAAATCACATGTCAATGTTGCAATCCATTTCTCAAATGAGCAAGTACCGATGAAAGGATCGTAGAGGTGTTACACATCCTAAGCCCATCATTATGGCCATCTTTATCCTCATCCTTATTGGATGCATATTTTTTATTCCTCATATATGAAGGATGTCACATACATTTTTTCCCCCACATGTTTTTAGACCATTGTCTTTGCCATCCTAACATTTCTTTCTACATATTTTGATGTCTGCCTTCAACCTGTTGGTCCCATGGCTTGCACATCCATTCAAGTGGATTCTTAATGGGCTCCCTCCATTTTTACATGATTTTCTCTAACTCACAAGTCCATAGGAAATTTTCTGTCATCTCCATTGAGGCCATACTTTGTTCCCTACCGAAGTGATTACAAAATCACTTTGCCGTATTTCATTCTTATTTTTCACTTGTTTTTATCACGCTCTGTTTGGGGCTTATCCATTCATCTTCTATCATTTTTTCTCTCTCCAATATTTACCTATCTCTTTCAAAATCATGATTGATTCTTTTTCGTATCTTCGATCCTTAGTTTTAGGAGAAGCACCTCAACCATCATCATATTCTATCACTTCTCATTTTTGTCTTATGGCTTGCCCAACACAAATAGCTCAACAAGAGGCAAATGTAGACACCAATTTTTAGCATCCCTTGTCCCTCATCCCAATTCCTCTCCCCTTCATCATAATTATTTCATACATACACACCTCTCTTTCTATTACAATCCCCTTTCCCTTCTAAATTTTATTTATCCATTTAATTATTATTTCCGTCTTAATCTCATCCTAATCATATCTTTAATTAGCTTTCCTAAGCATCCCTAATCACCATTAATTAGTCCTAAATTCTCATCTAAAATTTTTATCCTCCCTAAGCCTCATTTCTACCATCCCTATGTTCCCATCTACCTACATTTAATTCTTTCTTATCTCCCAACCACTTTTTATCTCCCCTAGTCAACCGTAACTTGCATTAACCACCCAAAACCCTAATTTCACCTCATATGGGCTCATTGTCTTGAGATAAAAACATTTCCACTACCTAAATGAATGGACTACCATAGTCACTTTGGTGACCCATCCAATTGCCATCGACCCTATATAAATATGACCATACCCCTCCTCTTATCGGGATACAATTTTTGATAATTCAAGTATTTCTTGCAATCGTAGCTTCATTTCATTCTCTTATTTGTAGCTATTATCACCACCTTGGAGATATTTTGGAGATATTTTTCCTCACCTTTGAATATTTAAAGTCCTCCTATTCATTTTCATGGTTGGTTCCCCATTGATATACCACTATTCTTCCTCATCAACTTTTTAGGTTCCTCACCATCCTAGATCTCTTCCTCTACGTGTCCCATATTCTAGTTTCTTTATGTAGATCATCATTTCCATCCATCTTTATCCATCAAACTCTAGACTAATTCTAGTCACCATCGACCCTACCGATCACCGTCAACCCAATTTTACTCTGTTTGATTCTCTATCATCCATGCACCCATTGCTTGTTTTGTGATCCCACGGTCCCTTAAAACTCCCAATATTTCCATTTCTACACAACTATATCTTTAGTTCTCATATTCATCACATCTAGTCAAAACCGAGTTGGGACTAGTTACAATCACTTTTATCAACACTTCTCATTTTATTCAATTTTCTTGCATCCTTCTCGTTCCCATCGAGATCCAAATTCTTTACTTTATCTCAACATCATTTTTAGTTCTAGATAATTTTCAGAGTAGTCCCTTCAAATCTATCTTTTTCGCATATTTTTAGCCTACTTTGTCCCATTTTCCATTGATTGTGCTATGTTGTCCCAAGTAATCATCGACATGAGTAGGTTTGAATTATTTTTATCATTTATTGTCACCTAATCTGCATCTTATCTTATCTAGCACATATTTCATTTTATATTTCATTTTAGATTCTATTATCACTTATCCACCATTATTTTTATCTATCTTTTATCAAAAATTGGGTTGAAATACATCACAGGAAGTTTTCACTTCTGGGACTGCCATTGTCGGGAAACCCACCATCAATCTACTAATCCCTTTCCATGTTTGATTTTATCTTTATTTTTAGGTAATCAAGCTTGCTACGAAGAGGATATTTTATGCCCGTATCCATAATCTCATCTAGAGGTAGCTTTAAACCCTCTCATATTGGAGTTTTTATTTTCTTTATTATCATTTCACTAATATGAAATAGGAGAGAGAAAATTAGATCAACAAGTCTCTTAGCAATCCTAAATATTCATATCCTCCACTACTACACCGACCCCTCTGCGTAAGATGTTCCTTGTCATTATGAGAAAGATACATCTATCATGCTAAGTTCCAAGCCTGAGATGAATGATATTTTTCCATGGGTGTAGGAAATGATCATGAAGGAAGCCTACACAGTTCAACAAGTGGTATTCCTGAATTCTCAACTATAGCTTCAATGGTCAAAGAAAACAAGGGAAAGTTAACTCAAGCAGACTTAACACTTTTTCAACGATGCTTCGGGTAACCAATATGTAGAATTTTTCCAAGCAAAGGTGACAAAACCCATTGAATAAATGAAATTAGATGAATACAAGATGAACACCATCCCCTAGGCCCAACAACTCACAAGGGAGATGAACATTTTTTTAGAGAATCTTTCACTCACCTTCTCGCTAGGAATTAGGAGTATAAGGAAATATTTGATTAGTTGAAAGATCATGTGAGAATTATCACCTCATACGTTCAAAATTTTATGGTATAAAATGTCACTCTATACCTTTCAATTGAAGAAGTTACTCCCTTAGTAGCTTTGATCTGGTGTCCATTAGGAAGACATAAGGATTCACCATGCAGGGGCAAGAAAATGATAAATGGGTGAACAAGATTTTGGAAAAAGGGAAAGTGATGCTTTCAGAGATGATTTCATTATTTAAGTACATGGGCACATTAAGTACAAAGATTAGAATGAAAAGAGATGAAATTGAGAAATAAAAGGAACACTAGGATCAAGTGTTTCCACTAGTGGTGAAAATGGGGAAATCTCATTCTCACATGTTGGTGCATTGGAAGGTATTCGATTCTCCACTTGAATATTTATGACATGGATAGGTGAGAACCCTTGTTATCAGGTGTGAGATGCTAAACCACACTCTAGAGGAGTTAGATTCAAATGAACCTTCTTCTAGGATGCAAGATGATGTTATTGCTAAGATATAAAATCTTGGAGTGCCAACAATTGATGAAAACACCTTAGTGGATGACTTGCTAAAGACATTTTAAGAACTTTTCAAGAAATATGTTGAGGATCCCTTTTCCTTCAATGAGGACACATTGGAGTCTCTCGCTAAGATAAGGGCTAAATTATCAAGTATTATGAAGAAATAATAGTCTTGGTTCTCGAAATGTAAAAACATAAATGCCATCTCAGATAATTGGCTCAAGTCCTTGAATTTTGTTCACATTCCAAGGATGAGAAAGTTGACCTACGGTGGCTCGATATAGTAGAGAATTCAAAGGACTCAATAATTTCTCATATGTACTTAAAAATGTCCATCAGAGAGTGAAGTAAAATCAACAAGGGCATTGTCTCCATCTGAGTAGTTATCTCTCTTATTTTCTCTCTCTTTCCTCCCTCTTCCTCTCTTCCTTCATGTTCTATTTCTTCATTAGGGGTTGCACTTTTCATTTTTATCTTTTTTTTAAAATGTGACTATAGTTTAAATTCTAATAACTTACCTCAATTAATAAAAAGGGGACTTAATTTTAATCCTAGGAATATGAAGAGTCACAAGTTGTAAAAGATAAATGAAAGGTCATGTGGGGGTAGGTGAAGAGTCTTTTTGAAATCTATATATATTGTCATGACTTCCTCATTCTAAGGGTTTGTCAATTTTGTATGTTGATGAGTAGATAAATACAAAGAATAAGAAAAATATAGAAAATTATTCCATTTTCCTTATCATATGTTTTCCTCTATCTCTCTTATTTTACAAATTTACAAATACGTCAATAAATAAAGAAGTTTCAACTTTTCTGGATGAGTGAATAAGTGAGATTTTATGTTAATGGTTTCATCTTGTCTTGATATTGTTGACAAATTTTTTGTTCTTCCCAAATCATGTGTGTTAATTTTTCTGATTAATCCTTATAAGAATATGAATTTTCCTACTTGTAGTATTAATCCACCTCCTAATTTCCCACTCCCACTTTCCCACCTTCTTCACAAATTCCCCTCTTGCACAAATTCCAAGCATTTTCAGTAGGTGCAATGGAGTGCGCTTGTTAGATCCCTAAACTTTAGGCAAACAAAATATTTATTTTTATTTCACATACAATAATGGAGTTTCCCATTCAAGTTGAGGGACCTAGTCTTAGAATATTGGTGAAATTCAACTAATTTTCCCATTGACAAATTATTTTACAAATAAGATGATAAGAAATATGAAATGCTAATTCAAGAAGGACAAGCCAAGGAGAACAATGATAATTCCAAAGTGTGAACAAGAAGGTCAACCTCAAGAAGAAAAACCATGTTAGAAATCCTAATGCTATGAGGTATGTAAAATATTTCAATGGTTACTATTATAGGTGTAATGAATTTTTTCATAGAGCTAGAGAATGCAGAAGGTTCTTCAAGAATTAGTATTTATGGAACAATGGAATAAATCACAGTCTATATTAGTGAAGAAGTAAGTATGATGTTTTGTGTTATAATTTCCATAAAAGAGATCATATTGCAAAGTTTTTTCACCATGAATCATCAAGAAAGAGTAATAAGCTCGAATCTCCTAGAGTAAGAAGATGTTTGTCAAGAAGTCGGACCTTATGAATGAGGTCAAACATAGTAAGAAATTTTATCATGAAGATGAGGTGAAAGAATAAAAATAAAGTCATGCTTAGTCCTTTTTTGTCTCAAGACCGAGTGGATTGTTTACTAAGGTTGAGAATAGGCCAAAAATTAAAGAGTGACAATTATGTTTGATTGCAATTCAATGAGAGAATAAAAATGATGAAGAAAACATCAATCTTGGAGTGTCAAAGAATCCCAAGTGAATTGTAAAGAAGGAAAATCAATATCAAGACAACGAGGTGATGGAGATATGGGAATCTTCCGAGTTGATGATGTTTTAGATCCATAAAGAATTAAGGGTGTATGTATTAGGTTTCATAGAGGAATTCATCTATCTAGAGAAGTAATGAAGATGGGATGTAGGTATGGTGATTTGACGTAACTATCAAAAGGAAAAAATTGTGGTATGATGACTTTATCAGTTCAGTTACTATTATGAAATTATGTTTCAAGTTAAGGAGAACAATAGAGGTTCATGAATCAAGAGTATTTGAATACTTAGTAGGGTAATAAACAACTTGAAGAAGTGTGTTATGTTGTAAATGTGAAAGACAAGTAAAGGTATGTGTTTGTGTGATCACTTGAACTATTATTACTGTCATGGAGTTATGTTGTAATATTAAGTGCTTTAAGAAGATATATGAAGGCTTGCAAGTAGAGATAGATATTTTAAGGCATGTTTGAGCCTATGGTTGTGTATTGAGACCTTAGTTAGGTATGTGATGATTATGAGAGCAGGTGTTTGGTATGAAAAACCAATATGATCTTTAAGCCTTATAACCTATATGGTTATGCATGATATGAATACAAATATGTATCTATTGGTGTGCTTTTAAGTTCATATATCCTTTGAGATAGGCAATATGGATCTAGGTATACAAATTTGGTAATTGAAGCATTCATGAATATATGTTGCAAAGAGATGTGCTTCAAGAATGTTTTGGAGTCTTGGAAGGTTGGAGGATTGTTTTGTGTATGGATATGCATAGGAGTTTGTATTGAAATTTGAGAGCTAGGGGTTGATCTATAAGATAAATATGTTTTTGGTATATAGCCTATGTGGTAATGATAGAAATACAGACCAATGTGAGTCCATGTAATGTACTTGTTTAGGTCATGATAAGGAAGTTGAGGCTATGTCATAATAAGCAAGTAAACATGTTTGAAGAAGTCAAATATGGGTATGATGTACATAGTATGCATAGTTATTCATTGGATTATTGACATGAAGAGTTTGAGTTGTTTATTGATAATCTATTGGATTTATTTTGAAGGTTATAAGTAATAAAATATGGTAAGTGTTGGTCATTCAAACGTGCACCCGCATCTCGAGATCTTGGAAGGGCCGAGTTGTTTGAGACCACAATGAAAAATTCCCCAAGTTTTAGGACCTTGCATGCTTGGGATGGATCTCTGGAGAAGATTGGTTCCTCTATCTATTTCTACTACTACTCCTAGTGCTAAAAGGGAAACTAAGATAATAAATGCCAAGGGACCAGGGATATAAGGATAACATGAAAGGAAACCTACACTAAAAGGTGATAACACCAAAAAGAGGGATGAACACTATTTTTTTGAGTAAGAATGAAAGGAAATGCATGAAAGGAGGCTAGGCATGAGTAGCACAGATAAACACGTATTTACCATATCGTTCTCATGGAACATAACTAAATAAGGAACTGTAAGGGATGTGAAATGGCACAACCAACACACAACGCAAAAGAAAAGGAAAGAAGAAGGAATGCAAACACATTAAGATAGAGAATAGTCACAAAACGATGCTTTTATTACTTCTAAAAATGCACAAAGCTATTACAATGGCGAAGGAGGCCAATATCCACATGCAAGAGCCAGATCTAGAGGTTTGCAACTCAAAATATAGAAAATATGAAGTCCTTAGTAGAATGCGTAAGGATCCAAAGTGTCCAACATTAATAATGAGCCCAACTCTTACATTTATAGATGAATCTATAGAAGGAGAAGAGAAGGAGGGAAAACTCAAATTTGAAATACAACCACCAACAAGAAGCATTTAATGCCCGAAAAGCTGCTAAGAATCTTTCAAATGCACTTCCCTAGGTTCATTTGGCATGTTGAAGAGGGAAGAAGGGAGAATCAAATTAAATCAGGTGGTTGGAGCAATCAGATCTACTCATCAATGCTCAGAGAGACATTTTCCCATTTCTCACCTACTAGATCCACCAAGAATTTGAATTTGAATGTCTAGCACTGTAGCTAATGTTAGTAGCTCTCTGACAAGTCTAGGCACACACCGATTAGATCACCGTAGAAAATGATATGGATGTCAGAAGATGTTAGATCATCCTACGCACGTAAGACACGTGGCACACGTGAATTGGTTGAAATGATGGCCAACTATGCAAATATTTTTCATTTTTGCCATGTGTCAGTCATTGATTTGTTGTAAGGATTTGGCACCCTATTGGCATGCTTTGATAGGTTGCGTGTGGTATACTTAATTATGTCAAAAGATGACCTGACATAGAAGGGAACAAATGAGGGCATGAGGAAGGAAAGCAGAGGAAGGAACAGAGGAACGTGTCCACGACGCATGTTGGGAAATGAAGCAAACTAGTGAGCATAGAATGCATGGTCAAGGCGTAACTATTACAAAATAATGGGTGCAACACGTGAGAGGGCCATGGAATTAACTGATTGAAGCAAGTGTGAGGCACGTGCACAAGGAAGAACTACTTAGGAAGAAAGTGAATACATAGAAGGTGGAATGGAAGAAGATAAAAGAAGGTGTGTAAACACACGTGAGGAAAGAAGAAAGAGGGGTCAGAGGAAATATCCAACCAAGGAAATGTGCCAAGTGAACTTTGAACGTGCTTAACCTTCAATAAGGAGCTAAGAGCCATAATATGTTTACAATTTACCAAAATCACTAGGAGATTTATTTAGCTTGTTATGATCCTAAGGTGAGTGTTTTAGTCATGGTGTCATTCAATTTGTGTTAGTATTTCATATTGTTTTTGAAGTTTATTTTGAATAATATCCTTTGTCATTTATGTGAAAGGGGGAGAATGAGTAAATGGAACATGTATATATCATAGAGGGAGAATGAGAAAATGTAAAGTACAATTTGGAAGTGATTTCAATTTGTATTATGTTTTCCATCAATAAAAAAAGGGGATAATTTTTGAAATATTTTCATTGTTGTCACTAATGTCAAGATGGAGATTATGCCTTCTTGATGCCAAAGGATGATGTGGATAGTTGTTGAGTGTTCTTATTGAATTCAAGAATGTTGATTCATTAATGTCGAGAGGTTTTGAGGATAGAGAGAGATAATTTGAAGATAACTTGGGTTGTCAAGGTTAGAATTGAAGAATATTCAGGTTCTTGAGAAGCCTAGTCATAAAGTATGGAGCTAGATAGAAGAAGATTGAGTTGTCACAAGTATGTAGAGGTTGTTTGAGTATAAGAATGTGGTTTAAAGTGCATGGAAAGGGCATGGAATCAATTTGAAGGTCGGTTTCTATCATGAAGACCAAACAAGGTGAAGAAAGAATGGTCTAATGAGGTAGCTTGATCATTTTTCAGTACCAATATGAAAATGTGAGCATGGAAAGTATGTTGGCATGTTGTTTCATATGTGTGGACAAATGTTTTAGGTCATAACATGAATGATTGTGCAAGATATTGAGTTTTTGGTCAAACCGAGTCCTTGAATATGGTATTTCCTAGCTAGAAGGTTAATTTATGATGCTTGTTGGTATGTTAATCCTATGCACGGGAACCTAATATATTGGGGAAATATTAGAAAATATCCTAGATAAGATTTATTAGCATTAGTTATGGGTTTAAGGTCATATTATTTATGAACAATCATTAACACCAAAACTGGTATAAAACCCTTATAAATCCCTAGTTTGAAGTTGATTGGAAAGATATTGCTCAAAAATACCTAGAATTTATTTATTTTAAGTGTTTGATGATTGTATCACGTAGAGGAATCTCCCATGTATCTCCAAGTGGTTTTTGTTATCAAATGAATAAGAAAAAGTGACAAAGACATAGGTTTGTTTTATGAAGATGTTGTTGTAGCAATCAAGTTTTGCAAAGGAATAGTTGAAAAAATGGATGTTTGATGATGATATGGACCTATAACAGATTTATATGATAATTTATAGAAATAATTTATCCTTTAGATGGTCATACCAAGTCAATATTTCATAAGCTGGTTTTTGGGTGTTCAAGACAATTTTGACAAAGTGCTTATAAAAGAGTTGTTCTTGAGCTTCTATGCTCGAGTTGAAGTGTCTAATGGACATGGTGATGTTTTAGAGGTCATGAAGTACTGGTTCATGTGTTTTAATTGGCATGGTTGAGTGTTTCAAGGTTGTACAAGCTTCATATTTCAAGGCAGGTTTTTAGGGTATGTAGTCCTAATCAAATAGTCATGGTTTCAAGGTGTTTTCATGGTATGAATGGTTGATGTAGATATTTCCATGCATGGTGGAAGTTAGTAGAGGTCATGGAAACTTTTATTGAAGATTTTAAGCGTTGGTGAAGACCATAGTTGATGAAGAAGTATCATGGTGTAAATTTATTCTTGTAGACCTAGTATTTGTAAGGTTTCTTGAGTCCAAAAATGATGTAAAAAGTTTAATTGAGCTATGTAAGTCCATAAGAAGGTTGTATTGTACTTTTTACAAGTTATTCAGATGTATTTATGTCTTGGAATGGCTCACCTACATGTTGTATAACTGACCTAGTGTTGGTATGTTCTTGAGTCATATATATACTTGTTGTTGTCATGCATTTTTGCAAGCCCAAAAATCCAAATTTTCAAGCATGATAACTTAGCACATAGTGAAAAATTTTCTCCCAGTCTTCCAAATCCCCCTTGTGGTTAGTTTTTCTCTTGTTTAGTTCTCATATTAACATTTCAGGTACTTGAAATATAATGAATAATAATTATCAAATGATCAAAGTGATGTATCAAGGTTATCAATTCCATTCACCTGAAGAGTAATTGATGACTCTCTCTTTGGAAAGCTCGAGAAAGGCGCTTTTGGCCATTTCAAGGTAGGCGTACATCCTCTACATGGGTTTCAAGATCTCAAAATCATATGTAGTTGGTATTGGAGATTTATGAAGGTGTTGGAAATTATTTAGGAAGGTTTATGAAATTTTTGGAGGTTTAGGGATAGTTTGTATAACATCCGGTTTTCAGTGTAAGGAGTATAAAGCAAAAATTGGTACATGAACTTCATTAGATGATTTTGAGAGCTGTAAGGATTTATAAGTCAACAAAATATGAATTTAAAATATATAGGAACTATCTACATGGTGGAAGCTTCACATTTTTTAAAACACATGCTTATTTCAAGGAAATTCAATCTTGGAGGACACACCCGTAGTCTTAAATAAAATGGGGAATTTTTTAGATATTCAAGAATATTAAGGTTATAAAAACCATCCCATTATTCTTAAAAATTTCCTTAGGAGTAAAAATCATATAAAATTTCATGAGAAAATACCTTTTGGAGCTTTGAGAATTGTTTCAAGTTCTCTCTTGTGAAGCAAGAGGCTTCTCGTACGTAGGAAATGTTTTGAGTGACACATGTCACCTTATGGTGAGAGAAAATTTGTTATTCCTTTTCTGAAGGGGATAGAGGGGGAAAAAAATTATCCCCACCTCATGCCTTCCCTTTGGTCCCTCATGTGACTGAAATCGGTCGATGGAGTGCTAGTCAAGCCAAACCCATGTCCCTCTCAACACACCACGGTGTGACACTTGGAAACATCTGGTGAGGGAGCATTTTTGTGTCACTATTTTCCCCATTACCAAAGGTATATATGGGAAATAAAATCTCTCCCCATCCCATCCCCTCTTCAAGGTTCCTCATGCGGCGGATGACAACTCCCAGGTGTTAGGGCATGTTTTTCCCATCTCTCCATCCTTGCATCTTAGAGTGCCACTTGTTATCATCCTGGAGAGGGAATATTTTTCTATTACCCTTGTCCCCATTCTAAAGGGGACAGATTTTACACAAAAATTCACCCCATACTTAACTATCCAAAACCCTAACTTGAAAACATATGTTGTTACTTCACCCGTGAATAAAAACAACGCCGAGTAGCTAGAAAACATGAAAAAGCTAACTACCAACTTCATACCTTCAAAAAATTGAAATTTCATCCATTATTGAATCCATGAAACCTTAAAAATATTATAACACAACCAAAATTCTGAAAAAAACATTTTGGACTAGCCATGACTGCTAAAACTAAGCTTTTTCCATCACTCCTCATCCATAAAGCTTATCGCACTTTGACTCTTCACTAATTTTTCTCCTCTCAAGATTTGTTATGATCACTAAAGATAAAATAAAAAATTAATTTATTTCATCATAGAATAATTCCTAAAACCATTTACCTATAAATTTTCCTTTTTGATTTGCGAGAATTCTAGCGGGAAGAACATGATGAAAATTGGAGCACAAGATCGCAACGCAAAGTCAAATTTGATGATGATGTTTTTGTTACAAATAGACACTAATAAGTGCACATTATCAAAATATTAATTTTTCAGCTCTGAAACTTACTAAAAATTTCAACCCTCTAAAATTGCGAGCTCTAGTTACTCAACATATCGGTAAATAGTTTAAAATAGTAAGCAAGGAAAAATTGGCAATTTTTCCAAAATAATAGGTTATGAAAAAGTAACTTACTAAAAATAGAAACTTGATAAAAAGGGGTAAATAATCATTAATGTAGTTGAATTTAGTATTATGGGGGATTAAAAAGATAAAATTTGATAAAAAGGCAAAATATCCCATAATATCGAGTCCTGGTCCCACTTGCCAAAATAGAAAGTATATGTTTTCGGTGTAGAAATTTGCGATTGTCTCCATTTTCACTCATCTCTTTACTTTTTCCCATCCTTTCATGGTTTTAATGTTGTATCATATCTCAAATAAGATGATTCACCCTTGACAAGGATACTGAAGCATCGTTCTAATCATAATTGTGTCAAGGAGTGAGACAGAACATAACGAGGTGTAGTGGGTGAAAGTCGCGACATTGTGAAGTCTAAAATAATTTGAAAGGTTTCAAGAATTCCATTATAATAAAATATCATTAAAATAGGTCATCATAGTCATAAGTGAACATGAAACTCATTATAAGCATCGATCATGAAGGTATACAAACATCTCAAGTTTGAGCTCATTCATGTACTTTGAAGCAACAAAGGATAAAGAGGTGATATTCATGAGTGGCATCCTGAATGAAAGAATGATGAATTATCTCAATCTAATTTTATGTTGTGGTGTTCTTAAACACTCAATAAAACACCCTGTATCATGATCAATCCATCAAAGGAGGTCATTTTGAATCATCAAGAAAGTTGGAAACATCGTGTCTCAAATCCATCATCCTCACTCTGAAAAGAAAATCAAGCAAACATCATGAGTCAAGAAAAGGTGATTCATCATAGCCTACTTATCCTAAATATCTCATCATTATGTTCATAATTATTTAATAATGTCATCTCTAATGGGACAAATTTTCCATAATGAACAATATGTGATCCTACAATAAGATCCTTAAAGTGTTTGAAACCAAAGCATCATGTCAACTTATGAAAAGAGATTCCCGAGGTTAGGGTTAGGAGGAATACTGTTGAATGTCGAGATGGTGTGCGCGTACCGTAGAAAAAGATCGGTGTTGCGGAGAACTCCTTTTTGTCTTGGAAGGACTACTGCGAAATAAGAACAAGACCCAAGATTTTGATTAAACAATAAATGAGAAAGCGCCTTGGGCCGGGAAATATAAAACTTCCTTTGAAGGTGGTGAGTTCCCTATTTAATATGAATTAACACAAAAAGCTGCAAAATATCAATTAAATTATTTCGTTAAAGCTGGGTAGGGGAAAATTTGGTTTTTGGTTTTGATGGAGGAACCGATGCGATTCGATAGCGATGCGGTTGCGATAAGCAAATCGATACCGGTGGGTTCTAGGATCTTCTTGGTAGCTATGGTGTTTGTAATGGCTGGGTTTTTGGATGGTATTAGGAAATGGGATGATTAGAAGCAAAAGAATGACGAGTTAGATCTGATGGCACGTTGGGTAGTGGATTGAAAGCGGATTTAGGAGGAGGTGAGATTCAAGAAGCATAAGAAATGTTATAACAAAGGACATGCGAGATGTGACTTCTTGGTTTTGACCAAGATGCAAGTTGATCTCCTTGGTTGTAAACACTTTGGTTTCTTTACTCGTCTACTGCTTCTGCTCTGTCAAGTGAAGATCTGGACTGTTCCTCGCTCATGATGCTCTCTGTTGATCGAGAAATCCTTTGGTGATCTCAAAATGAAATTCCGATCCGTTGTTTTGGTTTGGGAGCCCATTTACGAGGAACCGATGGCGGTTGCGTGTAGCAAGCGGCGGTCAGTAGGAACCGGCATCGGTAAGGAAAAAGTAGGCTATTTTTAGTAAAATAGCCCACCTTCCTACTTTTCTCGAGAGATCAGTTGCGGGCTTGGTCAAGTGGCTAGAAGGTCGGCTTTGGGTGCGAGTAAGGAGGCATTAGTTATGGATGTGAGTCTAGACCAAGTCATGGGTCTTAATTAGGTTAGTTTAGGGTTAGGGCTAGGTCATGATGAGGTGGCAAAGTGAGGTGGCGGGTAAGGTGATGTGGATTTATCAATTACAAGGTAATTAATAAATAATTGTGTAAAGTTTAGGTAATGAGGTTAGGTTGCGAAATGGGATGCGGGTCACAAGGGGTCGTAAGACACGAATTTGGTGTCTACATTAGCCCCTTATTGTCGTGTAGCTTGTTCTGTAAAGCTGCGCGGACAATAATATGAAGTGGTTTCTCATGTTAAGGATATAGGTAATCCCCCTCAAATCTATCACAGATTGAGTGAACGGGAAATCAGGGATAGGGTTGATAAAGGGTATATGTTGTAGAGAGGATGGTAAGGTGGTGGGGTAGGTCCAAGGAAGCAGACGCATGTTGAAATGCAATAGTACGACGAGGGTACATGATTTGACAAGCAAACCAGCAATGTGTAGGCAAAGGTCGATAGTTTATCCAAACAAGGGTGATATAATCTGGTATCAAGGCATAGGAAGTAGCTCGGGGTATATAACGGTGAGGTGCACGAGAGCGTTTAGGCATGTTCGGCGGTACGAATGGTTGGTTTGGTTGAGATAAGCGTCACGGTCTAGAGTCAGGCAAAGTTGGTCGACGAGATCAAGTCGAGGACCAATCATGCTAAAACACGAACAGGTGAGCTCGATTGAACACAAGGTACATGATGGATGGATAAAATAAAGCGTTGATTGTGGGTATGGTATTGAAGTGATACGGCCTTGGGTCAGGCCAAGTGGTTGGGCGGTGGCCCAGGTCGGGTTAGATGGGTAGGTTGAGGCCTTGGGTGAGGGTCGGATAGGTAGGTTGAGGCCTTGGGTCGGGCAAATGGGTAGAGGTTGAGGCCTTGGGTCGGGCGGATAGGTAGGGAGGCGAGGCCTTGGGTCGGGGAATAGGTAGGTTGAGGCCTTGGGTCGGGCCAAATAGGTAGGGCGAGGCCTTGGGTCGGGCGAATAGGTAGGTTGAGGCCTTGGGTCGGGCCGAATAGGTAGGGGTTGAGGCCTTGGGTCGGGCCGAATAGGTAGGTTGGGAGGCCTTAGGTCGGGGAATAGGTAGGTTGGGCCTTGGGTCGGGCCAAATAGGTAGGCGAGGCCTTAGGTCGGGCGAATAGGTGAGGCCTTGGGTGGGGCCTTTAGGTCGGGCCGAATAGGTAGGTAGGTTGAGGCCTTGGGTCGGGCCAATGGTAGGTAGGCGAGGCCTTGGTCGGGCGAATAGGTAGGCGAGGCCTTGGGTCGGGCCGAATAGGTAGGTTGAGGCCTTGGGTGGGGGCCGAATGGTAGGTTGAGGCCTTGGGTCGGGCCGAATAGGTAGGTTGAGGCCTTGGGTCGGGCCGAATAGGTGAGGTTGAGGCCTTAGGTCGGGCCGAAGGTAGGTTGAGGTGAGGTGTTGGCCTTAGGTCGGGCGAATGGTAGGTTGAGGCCGTAGGTCGAAAGGTGGACAAGTGAACAAATGTTGTGCGAAAAAAAGGTGGATAGAGGCGATATTGGTGAAAAAGAGGCAAAGGAGTAAATAAGGGCAAAGAATGGGGTGAAAGTTGGGTAGCGAACCGATGTCGATTCGCATGCCGATATCGGTTAAGGGCCGATACAGGTTCCTTAGGGCAAAAAATGAAACGATATCGGTGAAAGGCGAAAAACCTATAAAAAAGAAAAATACGGCTTGTCATTGTCACTTTTGTTATTTGCAATCCAAATCGACTTGTCTGACGTGGAGACTTGGGATTAGAGGCTGGATTGAGTGAGGTGGAGCTATTGTATTGGCGGAGAGAGTTGATAGTGGGCCCGATTAAGGAGGAGGAGGCGGATTGATTGGCGGGGACCCAGCAGATCGGGATTGGAGCCATGGCACGAGGCGAGGAGGAGGCTGGGAGGCTGGACCGGTGGACCGCCACCACCCATCCCACCACGGCGGCGCGTGTCGTCGTTCGGAGAGTAGATCGAAACTCTTTAATTTGGTGATTTGGTTGTATTATGCTAAATTGGGGGTTTGGGTAGGAATTAACCTTTTTTAGGAAATAATGAGAAAATGGAAATGATTTGAGAAAGGGAGAGGGTAGATAGGTTAGATAGGCTAAGGTGGGTAGGTGGGTAAGTTTTTAGGGTTTTTGGGTGGGTAGATGGGTAGAAATAGGTAAAAAATGGGTTTTGGGGGCCGCGCGGGGGTTCGGCTCCGGGAGAGGACAGTGACCGATGTCGGTCACTAAGCGACCGGCATCGGTCGCACAATTTTAGGGAAAGGGAGGGTTGTTGGTGACCGGCGTCGGTCATGTATCGGCCGGCGTCGGTTGTGGGTTTATGTAGGGGTTGGGTTGGGTTGGGTTGGGGTGGGGTTGGGTTGGGGTTGTTTTGGGTGGTGGGTGGGTTGGGTTGGGGTGGGGGTTGGGTTGGGTTTTGGGTGGGTTGGGTTGGGTTGGGTTGGGTGGGGGGTGGGTTTGGGTTGGGGTTGGGTTGGGGTTGGGTTGGGTTTTGGGGGTTGGGTTGGGGGTTGGGTTGGGTTAGGGTTGGGTTGGGTTAGGTGGTTTGGGTTTTGGGTTGGGTTGGGTTGGGTTGGGGGGGGGGGTGGAGAAGTTTTAGGTTGGGTTGGGGGTTGGGTTTTGGGGGTTGGTTTGGGTTGGGTTTTGGGTTTGGGGGTTGGGTTGGGGGGTTGGGTTGGGGGTTAGGGGTGGGGGGTTGGGTTGGGTTAGGGGTTGGGTTTTGGGTTGGGTTGGGTTTGGTGTGGGTGTGTGGGGGTGGTAGGTTGTTAGAGGGGGGCGGTAGAGAGTCAGGGTATGGTCGGGGGGATAAAAAGGGGTGTTTAGATGATAAAGTAGATGTTGTAATAAAGAGTAGGTCTAAGGATGTGGGTTGGTTTTGCAGGCACGTCAGCAGTTGACGATGCGGGATAGGATGCCCCCGCTGTTGGTGCGGATGAGGCCACACGTATCTGCGGCTCATTGGGCCATCATGCGTGAGGTGGGACTCGGCGGAGTCAGAGTACGAAGCGATAGAGAGAGATCATCACGGCTGATGGTCGCCCTCATCGAGAGATGGGATCGGCGACAATGTGTTCCATCTCGGCCCGTGGGGAGATGGCCGTCACATTGGAGGATGTGTATCGCATCCTTGATTACCTATCGAGAGAAGCGATCTTCGAGGTAGAGGTCGAGAGAAGCTGCGATGGACACATCTGCGAGTTTTGGGGATGCGGCTGCTGCTTGACCTACCATAGCGCGAGTATCGGGTACGGTGACATGTACCGTGCGCATCGTCACGAGACACGACTGGCTGTGTTGATGATGGTTGGGATCACCTGCTTCGCCCTCCCGGACTCAGAGGGAGGCCGCTTCCCACGAGCATTGATGGGGGTGCTGCTTGGAGATGGTGGAGGAGCACACATTACGCACAGGCACGGTATATACAGTGCGATTATCTGAGGAGCTATGGGGCTATCGCCGGAGGAGGCGATTTGGTATTTGTTCTACATTTTTGTTGCATTGTTGGGCATACGAGCACATCGTATGCATCAGGCCAGTAGGGTTACCCCAGCAGCCAGGGCCACAGGTCATATACCGATATGGCTTTCAGAGGTGGTTGGGGGTCGTGGGCCAGCCACGAGCAGTTATGGCAGGTCGGGATGTGGCATACTATAGACATCTGCTAGAGGGCCTTACAGCAGTAGACATTGTATGGAGACCCTACAGAGGTCACCATCTGGCGAGAGAGCCGCTTACTGATTGCGCCTAATCAGTACACATTACGGATAGCGGGGCGGAGGCGAGGAAATGCGGCGGATACCCACAGAGAGAAGTGCAGCGAGGCGAGATGGGGCTGCGGCAGGGCGAGCCACCTCCGTTCCTCGGTACGAGGAGAGATGATGTAGAGGCCCCCTTACTGCACCACGACCTTTGGATCAGTTGGGTAGCGAGAGAGGCGGCGGTGAGGTATAGATGATCTTTGGGTGCGGGAGCATACGAGGGTGTGGTGGGTGCAGGCGAGAGAAAGCGCGAGATAGTACTGCGCTGCGGCCGAGACTTAGGCTGCAGTGATAGAGAGAGAGATCAGCTCGGGGTGAGTGCGGCTCTTACGGGGCGGCATTAGCTGCTGCAGCGAGCACGAATAGGTGTCTTACGAGGGGCGGTAGCGAGAGCTCGAGCACGAGCACGGCGCACCACCGGCGGCACCACGGCCAGTGCGAGTGCGAGTGCAGTACGGCGGCGCAGCCACAGTACCAGCACCACCACCAGCAGCAGTACAGCCCGGCCCGGCCCGAGCAGTGCAGTGCAGTGCAGTGCAGTACCACGGCCCACGAGCACCACCGGCAGCGCAGCCACGAGCACGGGGGCCTTTGGTAGTAGGTGTCAGGGGACCAGCCCCAGTACCTACGGTGGCTCGAGAGCGTTACATGGAGGCTAGAGCGGAGGCCCGATACTATCAGGATATTCTTGATGGTACCGGGGCTGATTATCAGCCCTATGCGGCACATAGAGCAGAGACCTCTCGGAGCCAGAGGTCTCAGGGAGAGTGCGGCCCACGGTGAGTGGGTCCGTCACAGGCAGGAGGCGAGAGGCACCACAGGGACCAGCGGGGAGAGGTGCCGAGGGCGGTGGGGAGAGCTGAGGGATCCCAGACATGACTTTTGTATTTAGAGATGGGCACCGGTCTGCGAACCGGGTGTATTGATAGAGGCCTGCGTGCCTATGTATTATTCATGTATTCATTTATTCATTTATTGTATACGGCTGCGAGCGAGTAGGGGTTGTATAGTGATCGGCTGCGAGCAGTATATATCTATTTTGATACGAGGACCGGCTGCGAGCGAGTCGAGATTTTTGCGATTATTGCGGCCTGCGTGCGGCTTTGGTGGATTATGAGATCACAGAGGCCCCGATGTAGGGCACATTGTATTTTTGAAAATTTGTATATATATAGAGACGATGTTTTGATCCTCGTGCAGTGTTCAAAATGTGTTTAAATATTTTGTTAATGGTTGGTAATATGTAATGTATGATAAGTTTTAGTTGACATGTTGATAGATGGATGATGTTGATGTTTTTGTTTTGCGTATATATGAATGTCAGGTTATGTGATGAATTGGTGGTTTTGTGACATTGTGATATATATAGCGATGAGTTGATCAAATGATGTATAGATTGATAGTTTCTTGATATCCGTAGTTGATGGTTTGTGTATTTGTATAAAATAAATGATGTTAATGAAATTGTAATGCTATGTGTGGTGGATGAACAAATGTGGTAAATTGTGTTGTTTATGCAGGAAAAGAGGCGGGCGCGACAAAAATTTAGGTGAGAAATGAAGAAAAGAACGCTGTTGAGAAAAGATAGGTGTGTAACCGATATCGGTTAAGGAACCGATATCGGTAGCTGATAGACCGATATCGGTTAAAAGTAAATCGATACGGTTATTTAGGTATGAGCTTTTCTAAAAATAGAAAAGCTAGGGTGGTGACTTAAGTTTTAATTTTAGAGCCATGCGAGAGGTTAAATACGTGAGCGCGGCGCTTTTTTTTGGCAGTGAGGCAGGTATTTGCATGAGAGATTTGAGTGATAAGGAGAAGAGAGACAGGAATTTGTATGAGAGATTTGGGTGATAAGAAAAGAGACTGGGAAGGTGAATGCGATCGGAGATTCAGAAAGTAGAAAGGTGAATTTGAAAAGAGTGGTGATAATGGCAGGACGAGGAGAAACATCCAGCAGGCAGGGACAAGAGGGAAGACAAGGGCCACCTCAAGCTACTGCAACCCCAGAGGTAAATGTTTTGGTTGTGATTTGATTTTTGCATGTGTTATGAATAAGAGATTAAGTGGGTAGATATGAAGAAGAAAACATGATAGCAAGGGTTATAAGTGAGGTAAGTGTTACGTGGTAGGTAATCACGGGTTTCGGGTATGTCTGTGTATACAGAGAGGAATAAACGAGCAATTTATTGTCGTAGGTGGTTGTTTTAGGCAAGATGTATGTAATTGACAGTGACCGGTAGCGGTTAGAAAGAACCGGTATCGGTTACTCAACCGATATCGGTTATGTATAACCGATACCGGTTACTGGAGGAATTTCCAGAATGTTTGAAAAACCCTGACGGATTGAATGGTTGTTTGTTGTTTTGGTGTATGCAGGCAGAGGCAGGATTGAGGATGAATGATAGTGTGCAGTATTTGTTGTCACGAATCCGAGCGGATGTAACACCAGCTGAATGGACATTGATAAATCGTTTGGGGTTAAGTGGAATCCGCTATTATTCACGAATCACACGTAATCATGCTATGTTGCAGGCATTGATTGAGAGATGGAATCCCGAGACAAATACCTTTATACGCTGCGAGGGGAGATAGCGGTAACATTGGAAGATGTGTTTCAGATTTTGAGACTCCTATTACGGGAGAACAGTATATCAGGCACTACCTAGCGCGGCACGGGGAGCGATAACAGCAGTATTTGGTCCATACGCACGAGATTTGACACAGCGAGGTTTATCTTTTACATATGGGGTAATGTATACGGCACACCACGAGGAGACAAGGTTAGCGGTGATATTAATGATAGCGGTAGGGTATTATGCGTTCCGAGGGCGGAAGGAAGATTTCAAAGGCATTGATGTGTGTTATTTGGGAGATGATAGAAAGGCGTGACTTTTGCATGGGCACTGCATATTTGGCGGAGCTATACGAGGGTTTATGGGCTTGTAGGTGAAATCACGGGGCGACCTTTGGATAGTTCATACTTATTACACTGTTGGGCCTATGAGCACATTGTTTGTGTGCGACCAATAGGCCGACCCATCCAGTCGGGAGAAACCGGAGTGCAGAGGTTGGGATTGAGCGATGGGTCGAGCGAGAACAGAGGCGAGATCCCAAGCCGTGACGGGTGATATTGAGTATTACAGGCAGGTATGGGAGAGAGTGACGGTTGCGGATATCTGTTGGAGGCCATACGGAAACTATATGGTAACAGAGAACATAGCTGAGGAGTTGAGGGGTGTAGAGCGATTGAGGTGGATCGCGGGGCACAGGCCGGGTGAGTATGAGAGGATTCCTATAGATCGCGTGCGGCGACAATTTGGATTTGTGTAGGATATACCCCTGGCTTATAGACCATATATGAGGATCGACGCCGAGGCAGCATTCTCACCTCCCCGGCCAACACCTCCAGAAGGGCCTGAAGAGGTAGCAGCCGATCGCAGGGTAATGGATGCGGGAACCGACAGAGGCCTATAGATTATGGTGGGTAGCAAAACTGCGAGGTGTACGTGAGCGCCACGACATAGCGGTGATTACAGAGAGAGAGAGGATCGTCTGCGGCGTTTGGTTGGCAGCTCAAAGCGAGGTGAATGAGACAAGAGGATTGTTAGTGGTTGCGGAGTCACGGGCGGGAGACTAGAGGCTGGAGTCCTCCATGCGAGAGGCGTATTCATATGTTACAGGAGAGATTGGCGAGATCGGTGGGCGGTACCAATAGCCGTGGTACCTTTGAGGACGAGAGAGGCCGGCGAGAGGGTCGTCGCGATCACGATCATCACCTAGTTCGGGATGAGGCGTGAGTGCGAGTAAATGTTAGCAAGGTATAAGAATAAATAAGGATCCGACTGCGTGTCGATGATGATAGAAGATGTATTTGTTTAACATCTAAATAAAACTGAATATGTATGTTGATTTGAGTTACGATAATAATAAGATTGTTTGTGTTTTGATTTTCGGTGTTTTGAAAAAGGATAAAGAGGAATGTGATTAAATAGAAATACACAAAAATATTTATATTCACCACACAGGATAGGTTATGGTAGGGGATGGTCGAGCTAACCTTGGGAGACCCCATGTCTCCGAAGTGCTGCCTACATAGCCCATTGCACAAAGCAAGGAGGGGCCTCAGACCGATGTAGTTCTCCCTTAGGATCAGGGAGAGGCGAATTCAGGCAATTGGGTACGGTTTAGGTAATTGGTTGGTTGGTAAAAATATTAAGATTAGTAAAGGTAAGGTGGATGGTGTTGGTAATGAATTGGTGATGCTGTAAAAGGTATGAGGGAAGCGAAAGTTAGCCTACCCAAGTAGTAGGGAATCGGGTCCTGATTAAGGTCAACACACAATCCTAGATGCGAGGCAAAGCAGAAAGAGTGCTCCGTAGATGAAGAGAGCTAAACAAACCACACCACGTAGAACGAGCTTGGAGCCCTAGGTACCGTGCATAGACGAGAAGTCAATAGGTGAAAAGAGTTGTGTGATCACAATATATCGAGCGTACATTACGTCCCTTGAGTTGAAACAAATGGTGAGGTGAGGTGGATGATATAGCTGAGGTACGGAGAACTTATTACAAAGTGAGTGTTCTGACGAAAGAGAACCTACCCTAAATAGACAAGTCCATGACTCAAAAGTCCTTTTGAATGAGGCTTTTCTTTTATTGAATGTAGACTGATCGATGCGGGAAGTCTGAGGATATTGATTGTATTATTCTTGAGGTCTTCACGAAGGTGATCAATGCGAGAAGCTTCGATAAAAAGGCTGGTGTGTATATTTGTCCTTCGAGGAGAGCGATCTATTTATAGTAGTGAGATATGATTGTAATGCATATTTGTCCTTGGGAAGCGATCTATATATAATATAGCAGCAATAGTTCGGCATATAATTTGTCCTTCGAGGAAGCGATCTATATTTAATTTAGATGACTAGATGTTCATTTGGCGTGAAGCATCTAGTTTAGTAGGAAGTTTGACTCAAGAAAATCCCATAAGAATACGGCTTATTTTAATACTTTGAAGTCATGGACTAGACTAAAAAGGGGAAGGCATCATCAAGGGGAGGTGAGGATCAAACTATGTGAGCTTGATTGTTATTATGAAGTGTAGGAAAGCGAGTGTATGTAGTGGTAAGTGAGCTCAAGGGACGAGCGGAGGTAGATAAGAAGTGATATAACACTAATTTCAACAGTAGAATGGTCGAAGATGCAAGGCATTAAGGGGTTCAGGCTCAGGTTTACCATTAAGCGAAGCTAAACGATAAGTACCAGATCCATAGGTATGAGTGATTATATAAGGCCCAATCCAATTGGGAGCAAATTTTCCACGTTTGCTCTTTTCTAGTTTGGTTACATGTTGATTCTCTTTGAGAACAATCACCAACCTTAAAATACGCTCATGAAGTAAACTTATCATAAGCACGTTTAATGCGTTTTTGATAGATTTGAAGGTGATCGAGAGGCTGTAAGGCGGCGTTCGTCAAGAAGCTCAATTGGGCTAACCGCTCTTGGCGGAAATCATCGTTGGTGAGAATATCTGAAGAGATATTCTAAGGGAGGGTATTTGTATTTCGAGAGAGGCAAAACAGCCTCGGTACCGTATACGAAAAAGAAAAGGTGTGGCATTAGTAGAAGTACGAATGCTAGTACGATAAGCCCAAAGGGCAAAGGGAATGTGATCGTGCCAATTTCTTCGGATTCATTGACAACTTTCATGAGGATTTTGGTTAGTGTTTTATTAGAGGACTCGGCTTGCCCATTGGCTTGTGGATAGTAAGGTGATGAAACTAAGTTTGATACCAAAGTTGTCACAAAGGTCTTGCAACAACTTGTTTTTGAAAGATTTTCCATTATCATTATCGGGCGATGAGGAACACCAACGGCGAGATAATGTGGTGGTTAATGAACTCGACAATTTTTTCTTTTTGATTGAAATGAGTGGAATAGCCTCCACCCATTTTGTGTAATATTCGGTCATTGTGATTATCCACGGTGGCGTTGTGAAGAGGTTGGGTGAATCTCACCAATAAGGTCTAAACCCCATTGTGAGAAGGGCAAAGATCTCGAAGCGATCTGGAGGCGGGTGGCTAGGAGTATGTTGAAGGTTGGCATGTTGCTTTGACACATAACACAACGCTTAACATATTCGTAGCGATCGTTATTGAGTAGGCCAATAATAACCAAGGCGAAGGATTCGTTTGGCCCGCAGCGAGGCCGCTAAAATGTCCACCACAAATACCGTCATGGACTGTTGGATGGTATGAGTGGCCTCGCGCCTTGATTAGGCAGCGAAGGAGGATGCCATCAAAGCCACGTTTATAGAGAGTCCCCCATGACAACATAACGTGAAACACTTTTAAGAAAAGCACGTTTGCCGTTACTAGTAAGGTCGGTGGGAGGGCGAGAGATTGTAAGGTAGTCGTGAAATTGGTGGTACCGGGTATCCTGTGAATTAGTAGACACGGTATTTATCATACAAACTACGGGGTTGAATAGGATGGGGCAAAAAGTTGTTGGACCACGACGAATAATTGAGTCGGTTGGCGCGGCGGGAATTTGCGAGGCTAAGCAAGCCATAGTATCCATGCAAATTTGTTAGTGGAGCGGGGAATGGTTTGTATAGAATAGTGGGTAAATAAGGCTAGAAGTGAATCACGTAGTGTTTGTATTTTGAAGTTCCTCGTTTTTGCATTGGTAGACGCCCATAGCTTGATTGACTACCGATTGAAGTCGCAAAAATGTTGATAGATTTGATACCTAAGTGTGTGACTTGGAGACCAGAGCAAGGGCCTCGTATTCATTTGTATTATTAGTGCAAGAGGAAATCAAGTCGGAATGAAAGAGGCATAGGTTCAGCGTTGAGAGGAATGAGAACAACGCCGGCTCCTCCGCCTTGTGGCTGGCATTTAGATCCATCGAAGAAGAGGGTCATTGGAGTACGACTCCTCCGTGAGGAAAGAGTAGCGATGAGTTCGTCGGGAAATGTGAAATTGGTAAATTGTTCCCAGGTAAAGGAGCTTCCATGAAGTTGGTGCGATGGTTTGTCCTTTGATTGATTTACGGTGGACAAACTCAAGGTCGAGTCGGCGAGAAGCATGAGCCATCTAGCAATCGTTGGTTCGAGATGAGGTTTGGCATACATGTAATGGATGGGAGTGCTGTATTAGTGATGACGAAAGTCTTGTGATTTAGAAGGTAGTGTCGGAGTTTGGTGGCCACGAATGATAGGGCAAGGCACAATTTTTCTACATGTGTGTACCTAGTCTCATAGTCCACCAAAGTCGACTTATATAATAAAGCGGCTTGTTCGCGATTCTCAGAGTCACGATGTGCAAGCATGGCTCCTACAGCGTGGTCGGTGGCGGAAAGGTAAAGGTAGAAAGGGCGGTCGTCTTGGGGTGGGATAAGCACGGGTGGCTGCAAGAGATAGGATTTGAGAGCTTCGAAGGCTTGGTGACATTCTTCGCTCCATTGGAATGCAATATCCTTTTTAAGGAGGTGATGGAAAGGTTGACACCGATCCGAGAGTTGGGAGATGAAACGTCGGATAGATTGAAGCTTACCTTGTAAACTACGCAATTGTTTGAGATTTTTGGGTGGGGGCATTTCTAGGATAGCTTTGACTTTAGATGGATCGACCTCAATGCCACGCTTGAAAAGAGGCGATAAAGCCAAGAAGTTTTCCCGAAAGAACACAAAGACACATTTCTTCGGTTGAAGGCGGACGAGAATATTGTAGCAGGCGATCAAAAATAATGGTTAAAACATCGAGATGTTCACTACGATGTTTAGACTTGCCGAGAAGATCGTCGACATAGTCTTGAGGATAGTGTGCATAATGTCATGAAAAATGTAGGTCATAGCCGCCGATAGGTAGCACCGGCATTCTTAAGGCCAAATGGCATGACACGATAACGAGAAGGTTCCCGAGGAGTTATGAAGCGTAGTTTTGTGTTGATCGGCGAGGCGACCAAAATTTGGTTGTATCTGAAAAGCCATCCATGAGAGAGAGCATCTCATGACTGCAGTTAGATCAACAAGTTGGTCAATGCTAGGTAAGGAAGTCATCCTTAGGGCAAGCGAGGTTAAGATCCGGAAATCTGTGCATATCAGAAGTCCCCTGTCGCTTTAGTAGCCAGTGCGATGTTAGAAATCCATTGAGGATAGTCGATAGGCAAGATGAAGGAAAGCGAGAAAGGAGTCGTTGGAGCTCCTCTTTGACCAAGAAGCAATGCGTGGATGCATTTTCTCAATTTTGTTTGGTGGTTTGGAATCGGGGTTTAGGGTGATGTTATGGACGGCGATGGTAGGATCAATTCTGGCATGTCGGCGTAAGACCATGCGAAAGCTTGGTTGCGAGCACGGAGAAAGGTAGTAAAGGCGGCTTGTTACGATGTGTTAAGGGATTGTCAATCTTCACAATGTGAGATCCTTCTCGTGTGGATGTTGATTTCTATGGTAGATTCGTTCGGCATAGTTTGGGTTTGAGATGGTAAGGCTCGTTGAATATAAGAATCATCGCGCAGAGTAAGTGAGGATGGAGTCGTCATCGGCATTCAACAACATTAATCAAAGGCGAATCCTCTTGATCATATGCGGATAAAGAAGGGCAAAGAAGATGGGTCGTCATTATCGCGTTGATAAGTGAGAGGACCTATGAAGATAGCATTTATGAAAAAAAAAAAAGTTAGGAGGGATGGATTCAGGGTCTATAGATTCTGCGGGTGATGATGGCAAAGTGGGTGATGATGGTTTGGTAGGGCGGCGTCTTCTTCTTCGGGATACGGTGTGACGGAGGTGTCTCCTGTGTAGGTGTTTCGGGAAAACCGAGACCACTGCGATCATTGTGTTTACGGGTAGTCACGGGAATGAGTGTATGTCGGCCTTGTTCGTAAAGGCCAAAACCAAAGCCTTTCCACGCCTGGTGAGTCGAAGGTGAGGGCGAAAGAGCGATTTGTCAAGTATTGAAAATCGGATTGGAAAGGAACCACACAAGAGGAGGTTCGGGGGTAATGGAGGATGCGTCAACACCCCCATACGTTAGGTTAGTGCGGCGATATGGGGTGGTCGTAAGAGATTATCTCCCCCACGCGACGGTCGTAGGTGGGATGTGCATGTAATTGTCCGTACTCCTGCGGGGTAGGGAAAGAACTAACGTTATATAGGCGGTACTCCCCCAGCGTAAGGCGCTGAAAAACATCTACTAAGGGGTCGGAGGTTGGAATGTTAGCTGCGGGAAGGGAAGTGGTTTTTGCGATGGTGGTTTCATCAATTGAAGGCGTAGGCGCGGTTGAGGTGGATGGTTGAGGTACATTTGAGGAGGATGGTTGGGTTGAATGTATGGGTGTCTTGATTGGTATAAGCACATCGTTAGGGCGGTATAACATATTGCAGGTTTTAAAAGGGGGAGGGTCAGCTTTTACGGTGTAAGACTTCCCCTCGTACTCAAATTTTATGCATCATGTAATGTTGAGAACGCATCCCATGGCTCGGATCGAGGGCGACCCAGCAATATATTATATTGGAACTCTCCCTCAAAGACATAGAAGAGTTCGGGTAAAGTACGTGGTCTACGCGAATGTTGAGGATCACGGTGCCTAAGGTAGAAGTAATAGCGTCATTGAATGACCGCATGACATGATGGGGTTGGCACACATGCAACTAGAAGGGATGTTCATTTGTTGGAAGGCTTTTGAAGAGATGATGTTTAGGCTAGCGCCCCGTCAATCATAACCCGGCGTACTCGAATGTCCCGGACGTAGCGGAGATGAAAAAAGGCGAGGGTCGGGGTCTTGTACCAAAGTCGACAATTTCATCTTGAGCCAGCTGCGGCGGCTTGTTGTACGAGAGGCGAAGTGGTTGGGGCGGTGGGTTGTTTGGTGAGAGAAGCAGCGTGATTGGGTGTTAGAATGGAGAGCGGCAGGCGGGGTTTCATTAGGTAAAACCTCTATCCCTTGAAGGATCTCAACGAGAGCTTGTCGATGAGATTGAAGTCGAATGAGATCATACTGATGTCATTTTACGGGCGATTGGTGAAGGCTGTTTAATCATATTTCGGTGGGCAATGCCATTAGAGGCGGGATAGGCGGGTCGCGAATGACCACTTTAGGTGGTGGTGCAATCGGGATGTTTGACGGAGAAAGAGATGCCGCGAGTGTGTTTTCTTTTGCTTTCCCATTGTTTTTACGCCTCGAGTAGCGACACTAATCATATTAATCTCGTAGACTGAGATGAGGAAGATGGTTGGGATAACTCATGGTCTTGAGAGGTGGGGTTGTAATAATGATAGATCTTGGTGAGGCGGGGACAGATGGTATATAGGAGAGGGAATGGAAACTAAAGGTCTCTCCCTTCGTAAGTTGTCTTTCTTAATCTTTCTATCAGGGAGAGGTGGTGGCGAAGGATGGTTTTAGAGCTTTGCATCCCTCCACATCATGTCTGGTGTGCGGTGATAAGCGCAGATTTTAGACTCATCGTAACCCATAGGTCGGGGTTTAGGCGGGTCATAAGGTCTAAGTGGAGGTAGGGAAATGGTCGCATTCTCCACCAACATAGCAAGGATTTTGGCGTAAGATCCTTTGAGTGGGTCAAAATCGGAAGAGGATGAGGGTATTGGTTGTGCGGGTTTTGGTAATGTTTGGGCATGATTGGTTCGTACGGGTGGTGGTTTAGCGAGGGTGTTGATACATGGTTTTTACTAAGCGTGATTTCTTTGGCGTAGAAGCTATGTTGGATGATGAGCGCGAGATGATGTGGTATCGAGAAAACAACCACGGGAAATAGGAGTGAGTGAAAACAAATCTTTTGATGATGGAATTTGTTTAGGGTTGATAGGTGGACGGGATACGAGTAGCGGTGTTCTTATACCCTGGAATTTACTGTATAGGTGCGGAAGCGCGTAGGTTGTTTTGAAAAAGCGCGGGAGGTATGATATATTGATGTAAGGTAGAGGATGGGGTCCCAATATGGAAGGTAGGTATGGCGATGATGGTTTTGATTGTGATAGGGGCACGGATTGAGTTTGTCTCTAGGTGGCGGGCGGATTTATTTTGGATAGATCGAGTCGCTTAGGCGGGTGCGTTAGGCCCGGGCATTGGTGAGGTCCCAGCGTAGGGGAAGATCTGGTTAAGTTGATAGAAGTGGACGGGGCATTTGGTAGAGGTGAGGGGGTGAAGGTGAGAGCAGGGGGCATTTTAAGCACGTAAGCACTTCGGGTATATGGTGGAGACATCGGGATCGAGTCATTTGCATTTGAGTAGAAAAAGGGGTACTCAAGCGTTCCCATAGGGCTGTCATCTTACGTGGAATGGCAGTCTCAGTGTGATTTGTAATTTTTGTACGGAAGAAAGGTGGGTTGTAATTCCGAGTCCCGCTGCGGGTGTGACACGGGGAGGTAGATGAGGCCTTTGTATCAATAGATGTTAAGAGGTCGGCGGTCGTTGAAAAGATTTAGGCGATGAGGGACTAATAGGTAGGAGGGCGTGTTCGAGGGGATCTATCACGTTTAAAGAATGTGGTGATGTTAGTGTAAGAGATTTCTCGTCTAAGGATGTCAAAAGGAGTGGCGAGCCTTCCTCTTGTGTAGCAAGAAGTGGTAGAAGGGACGTTTGGGAAATAGATAAATTAGATAGCATCCGCTCACGAGTCTTGTAGGGATGTGGTGTAAGAAGACTCGTCGATGAGAAGAGAAGTCCGGAGTTAACTCTTCTATGGGTAAAGGAATGATTTCACTTTGGCTTGATGGTGGTGAAGGAGGTTCAAACTCCTGTGTTGGTGGAGAGGCTTGATTTAAAAATTTTTCAATAGAGGCTTTTGGTGAGAATCGAAAAGCTGCATGGATCTCATGAACACTCTCCTCGGCTAAGATATCTTGGTTCAAATTCTTGTTGGATGAGTGATTCGGAATGGCTTGTTGAAAATTTTCAGATTTCGGTTAGCGGGCGTTAGGATTATCGAGGGTTATATCCCCTGCGTCAACCATTTCCTGCACTATGTTTTTCAACATCTTGCAGTTTTCATGACTATGTCCTTTTACGCGGTGAAAGTTACAAAAGTCATTTTCTTTGTACCAGGAAGGTATTGCGCGGGTGGAGTCAAACCCAGTGAGGTTTAACGAGGGGGCAAGGTGATAGCCCTGACTTTGAGCAATTTCTCGAGGATGACGCCATAAGTTTCTCCCGAGGAGTGTAATTGGTGGGCTCGGCTTTGTACTTATAAGTGGTTTTCGGCGGAGTATTGGACGGTGTTTGAGATTTGACCATTACCGCGTGGACAGCTCCTTTTGATTTAGAAGAAGTGGACGCGTGAGGAGTGGTGGTGTTTGGCTTGTTGGTAGAATCAGGAGTTCGGAAATTGGGGTTTTGTTACTGTGACCGTAATTTCTCTTCTTCTAAGGCTCGAATTTCTAGTTAGAGCCATGGTAAAGGCCTCGTCGAATGTGCGGAAAGTTTGAATTTGGAGGGTAGGGGAGATGTGCTTAGCGCGAGGCCCGCGTAAATAGTTCGATGAGTTCGGTTTGAGGCAAGGCATACGTAAGTTGGTTGATAAGGCCCGCCATCGTCAGCGAAATCTGCGATAGATTCGTCTTCAAATTGTCGGATGGCATAGAGTCGGTGATAGATACTTTCTTGGCAATGTTAATGGAGAAATGATCAAGAAAGATTGGGCTAGTTGGTTAAAGAGAAGATTGAGTCTTTGGGTTAAAGCACATGTACCACTCAAGCGGGTCTGATAAGGACATGGGAAAGGTGCGGAGTATGTGAGGCATCATCATGGGCAATCAAATAACAAGCATGTCTAAATGATCGCAAGTGTTGTTGAGGATCCTCTTTCTTGTTAAAAGCGAGTAAACTTTGGCAACTCCCATTGAGGAGGATATGAATGAAGGGAGACGAGAAGGGTGAATGGGCTCCCGACAAACTTGCTCGTATGTCAAGCGCTACGACTTCTGAAAGCGGAAGCCTCGGGTTTTGCATTTTGTCCATCATTTGTTTGATGAAATCTGTGGTTGGATGAGATGATGGTGCCTGAGAATAGGGATGTCCCATATAAGGTGTTGAGGTTCTTTGGATACGTGTATGGGAATGAAAAGGTAGGCGGAGCTTGAGAAGGAAAGCTCGTGTGAATAGGTGGCGAGAGAGTAAGTCATGAATGGAGTGGTGCGAAGAGAGATGAGATAAGGGCGGTTGGTGGTAGCGATACGTGGGGTCAAGGTTAACCAAAGGAAAGCTAATCGGGGGTCGTATGAACCTCGAAGGCTGTCGGATTGGGAGGCGGGGCTAGAGATGCGGGAAGTAAGGCGGTGTTATCGGGAGGAGTGGGAGCTAAATGAGCAGCTATACTAATAGGCATGCAATAAGGAGGTGACCATCGGGCGTACGGTCGGGGCATGAGACAAATAGTATTATGCAGCTTTGGGATTAGCATCAGAAATTTGGCAAAGTCCTTGTCTCCTACGGGAATTTGGGGATCTCACTTTGGTGTCAGTAGGGTTCCCCTATAGAATGTGAAGGGGGTGATTCGAGGCAAAGACACGGAGAGCGAGGCATGTGAAACCATGGCGGCTTGCCAGTGATGACAACCATAGACAAGAACACACGGGAAAGTTTCAATCTATCAAGAACAAAAACAACCTCGAGAATGATGAATTTGGCAAGTTCTTTGGTTTGTCGGGGGTGATGAAGAAGCGATGGTAACCGATATCGGTTTAGTAACCGGTGTCGGTCCGCGAGAAGCAAGCGGCGTCGGTCCCTTAGCCGATGCGGTGTCAAAAGTCTAGGATAAGAAGATATATAAAAAGGCTGCTAATTTGATTTTTAGCAGCGTTGAGTATATTTATCAACTTATTGATCACGAGAAGACAAAGTATGACAGAGAAAACAGAATTTGAAAACAAGCAAGAGGCACACGCAAATCTAGAGACTAATCCTAGGGTTAATTTTAGTTATCGTGGGCTTATGCCTTTAGACGTAAGATGATGTCAGAATCCTAAACAACAAGACCTAGGGGAAATGTCAAGTTTGTTTTGGCTTATAAGGTTACCTCAATCGGGCGGAGGAATACCGCGGAAAAGGGGGGATGTTTGAGCTGTTGTGTTAATTGTGAAGTGATTCGGTATGTGTTGTGCAGTGAAACTAAGGTTAATTTCCTGTCAATACCGTGGATATCACCCCCACGTGTACGACCTGTTACTTAATCTATGTTCACTAGAATTGAAGAACAAGCAGGAATGCAATGCACGTGTTTTAAACCCAAATCGAAAATTATATTCGATGAAGCAAGAGAGATGACTTTCACTAATGCGAAACTAGGAAAGCAAGACAAATTCTTTACGAAATATATAACAAAAGCAGCAACAACAAATATGCTTCCTAAAATGAAAATAAGCAAGAGAAAGAAACCCAAAATGGGTCCCACCGGGCGTGCCAAAATGTTTCGCTCGGAATGTTTCGGCTTCTGGGAATAGAGTTGCTTCTATCCTTTCATTCCTTTTAGAAACAGATGAGGTTAGGGTTAGGAGGAATACCTGTTGAATGTCGAGATGGTGTGCGCGTACCGTAGAGAAAGATCAGGCTGACTGCGGAGAACTCCTTTTTGTCTTGGAAGGACTACCTGCAAATAAGAACACAAGACCACAAGATTTTGATTAAACAATAAATGAGAAGCGCCTTGGGCCAGGGAAATATAAAACTTCCTTTGAAGGTGGTGAGTTCCCTGCTAATATGAATTAACACAAAAAGCGCAAAATATCAATTAAATTATTTCGTTAAAGCTGGGTAGGGGAAAGGCTGGTTTTGGTTTTGATCGAGAGGCCGTGCGATTCACCCGATATGCGATGCGATTCGATAAGCCGATCCGGTGGGTTCTAGGATCTTCTTGGTAGCTATGGTGTTTGTAATGGCTGGTTTGGATGGTATTAGGAAATGGGATGATTAGAAGCAAAAGAATGGCAGTTAGATCTGATAGCACGTTGGGTAGTGGATTGAAAGCGGATTTAGGAGGAGGTGAGATTCAAGAAGCATAAGAAATGTTATAACAAAGGACATGCAAGATGTGACTTCTTGGTTTTGACCAAGATGCAAGTTGATCTCCTTGGTTGTAAACACTTGGTTTCTTTACTCGTCTCTGCTCTGTCAAGTGAAGATCTGGACTCTGTTCCTCGCTCATGATGCTCTCTGTTGATCGAGAAATCCTTTGGTGATCTCAAAATGAAATTCCGATCCGTTGTTTTGGTTTGGGAGCCCATTTACGGGAACCGATGGCGGTTGCGTAGCAAGCGGCGGTCGAGTAGTAGAACCGGCATCGGTAAGGAAAAAGTAGGCTATTTTTAGTAAAATAGCCCACCTTCCTACTTTTCTCCCAGAGAGATCGAGTTGCGGGCTTGGTCAAGTGGCTAGAAGGGTCGGCTTTGGGTGCGAGTAAGGAGGCATTAGTTATGGATGTGAGTCTAGACCAAGTCATGGGTCTTAATTAGGTTAGTTTAGGGTTAGGGCTAGGTCATGATGAGGTGGCGAAAGTGAGGTGGCGGGTAAGGTGATGTGGATTTATCAATTACAAGGTAATTAATAAATAATTGTGTAAAGTTTAGATTTCGTTCTATTCAATTGAGTGAACATTATATAAAAATATTAAGATTCCTTTTTCCAATAATAAGAAAAAGATTCACTTCTAGGAATTTGAAAGGTCACAAGTGATGAGGATAGGTGAAGATTCATGTAAGGGTAAATGAAAAGATATATAGTAATGTTATAATTTGGAATGGATTTTCTATTCTAAAGGGTTGGAATTTTTTGATTGAATGTATGTTGAAATTTCCACTTCTACATCAAGCAATAAAGGTTGGAATTCTTCTATTTCTTGTTTCATGTTCTTGTACTCTCTCTTTCCAACTTTGCATATATGATAATATTGTAGAACCAAGAAAGGTTTTAACTCCTTTGATGAATGAATCCATGAAAGTCTGAATCTATGGTTTTTGTGTCTTATCATGGTTTACATTTTTTTTTTTCTAATTAAATTTGGAATTACTCTATTTATGTGTGTGAACTTTTCTAGAGCCTACTCACAATAATAACCCCCTCTCTCCTAATTTCTCTCCTTTATCCCTCATCACTGAAAATTGCTCCCATATACCCCATAAAATATAATTACCACAAGTTTATTGAATTTTTCTTGTGTGATCCTTAGCATATTTGGCTAGTCCACATAAATAGGATAGTTTGCATTGCATTCAATAATGGGAGCCTCCCCATACACAAGAAGGAGGGGCTTCACCCTTTCTTGTGTTGGAATGAGCAAGTTTAGGTGTTTTCATTTATGTAAAAGCTCATGAATGAAAATAATAATGATGAAGGGGTACTAGAGGATTATTATCATGATGATGACATGGACATTTAGGTTGATTCATCTTTGTAAGAGTGGAATCAATGAGAATGGCTTAGCCTAAGTAGGCCTAATTAGGTGACCTAGCTAGCCTAGGTAATACAACATGATGGATAGAGCTACATGATGAATTGAGGAGCATAGTAGAGGCATGGAAAACATGATAAGAGAGTGTTAAGAAAATCATATGAGATTCAAAGTGTACATATAATTCATGGAATCAATTACAAGTGCTCATCTAGACCTAGTATAGGTGCTTGGAGGCCAAATGGAGCATGAGAGTGATGGGTAGATCTATGCAAGCTCATGGAAGCATATAGATGAGTGAGACATGATGTATCAAGGTTTTAAGGGTCTTTTGGAGAGTTTTCATGTTGAGGTATAGTCTTCTTCAATTTTGTTTGGCTTAGAAGACCTAGTCGGGCAAGTCATTGTTGTTGGAATGTTCTAGTAAAATTTGAGCATGGTGGTGAGTTTGAATAGTTATATGATGTTTTCATGATGCTTAATGACAATTTTCAAGTAAAATTGAATAATATTTTTCAAGATACATTGGTTTTAATAAAACTGAGTTGAGAAGAAGGCAAAACTAGCTCGAATTGGCATCTTTAGATGCTCATTGTGAATTGTGTGCTTTTTATGGGACCTAGAGGTTTTGGGGGATTTTTTTCCATTAAGCTAAGATTTTTCACAAAAATAATGACGTGGTTTAATTATCAGGTTTTTATGAACAATCGTTAAGAATGTAAAGTGGTTTGAAACCCTAGCTCAAAAGAGACTTGAAGGAAATTTTTTGTATTGAGCAGAATTGATTTATTTTGTTAATTTTATAATTTTAGGTTATAGAGTAGTCCTCCAGATTCTATAAAGGTATGATAGAGCTTGTGACAGTATGTGGACCCCACTCAAATAGACAAGTTTATGAAAATTTTCAGTTTGTGGAAAATTTGTCCATTGAAGGTATTGACTAAATCACCATTTATGGAAGCATGGGATATGTAATACATGTCAATAATATTATTAGGTCATGGTTGAGGTCCTAGAGGGAAAAGTGTTTCCTATCTTTGAATATTGGTATTTGGGCCTAAAAGGGAAGTTTAATAGTGTTGGAAATATAAGTGTTTGAGTGCTTGTGAGCTTGGTGAAGGAGTATAATGGAATTAGAGGTTTTGTAAACATCTAATGTGACATGTTTCATGTTTTTAGAGATTTGAAAGTTTAACAATTTTCCATGGTTGAGGTCACAAGTTGACCTATTTTGACTGGTTCAATACGTGACTACCTTGTCTAGAAGATGGATGTAGAAGACCCATGATTTGGCTTAGTTGATTCTTTATATCCATTGGAGAGTGAAGAGAGATGAATTTTTTTCCTAGATAAGAATCAAATGAGAAACACTCTCCCTCAAGATTTGATCAACAAGAAGGTTTTTAACACTTATTCGAATATTTTTCACGCTTATGGTTAAGGGCCTTGGCAATCAGATTTGAAGCAATCAACTGGGCCATCACCAAATTGGATGAAAGAGAGGAACAAGCATACAAGTTGTAGGATAATATTAATTGTCAAATTAAAAATCTTGGAGTACCTGTAATAGGAGAAAACACAATTGTCAATGATTTGGCTGGTCTATTCGAGTAGTATGTTAAGAAAGAGGTAGGAAATCCATTATCCTTCAATAAGGATACCTTAGAGTTCCTCTTAGATATTTGGGCTGTCATTGCATTCATTGCAAAGAGGCATCCATTATGGTTTGGGAAATGAAAGGATATCAATGATGTGTCTAATGGGTGGAAAGATACTCTAAGCTACATTCACATCCCTCATGCTTAAAAATTCAAACCTACTGATAGAACATTTTAGTAAGGAATTTGGAGAAATGAAGATATCCTTAGAACGCGAGATGGAGTCTAGTCGGGAAGTGAGATCGAGATCCACTAGAGAAACTCATTCTTCTAAATAATTATTCTTCCTCCTCCTCCTTCCTTTTATCTCTTTCTCTATTCTCTTCCCTCCCAACGTTCTCTTTCTTCAATATTCTAATTTTGTGTTGGGGTTTGCACTTTTTTATGTCTTTAAGTGACTTTAGAAACATAATGTAGCATTTAAGTCAACTTGTTTTATAATAGTGACTTAAATATTTGATAAGAATATGATCATCCTAAATTCAAAATTAAATCATGTGAAGAATCACTGAGAAGATGAATATTTAGCAGCATCTTCACCCAAAAAATGACCTTGAAAAATACAAAAAAATCAAAAATCCTAAAAATTCAAAAAAGAAAATTTCTGGAATTTGAATAGTCCTTTGAGCCTATGTCTTCAAACCATGGCTATTCTAGGAAATCCTCTTATTGAAAGACCTGAGTTACTCTTCCACATTCAAGAGGATATTGCTTTAGATTTGCGAGAGGCTATTTGGCATAATAGGAAAAGTGTCAACCACTACTTCATTTCCATAAGAATACTTGACCTCAAAGAAGAACGTGTTGCTGAATTAGAGAGACAAATAAAAATTCAAGAACCACAAAGAAGAGCATAAATATCCAATTTGGAAGATAGAAGACACACCCCATGCAACAGAGACAAGGAGGAAAAACCGATCCCACTTTTGAAGAGATTCAAAGAAGACAAGAGATGCTTAGAATTCAAAGGTCTCCCCTTCATCACACAACTAGTCACATTGGGAGTCCAAGCGTTGTCAATCCATTAGATGTTGAGTTTCCATACATCAATGAGAACCTTGAATATTTCACTGACGTAGAGACCAAAGAAGAAGATAGAGAAATATAAGAAAGAGCTAAAGTAGAAATAAGATCTCAAATCGAAGAGATTGAAAAATATCAACATGAAGGCGATGCCGAGAGAGCAGTAGCTAAAGCCACAACCTTAAAAATGTTGGAAGCTAGAATCTAAAACAAAATTGAGGATCATGATCATGAAGAACACAAGCAAAATGTACCTTGGGGTGGAAACACTAACCCATTTTCCCTCGCACAACCGCTCCATGAGCTATGAAAAGGCTCAAGGAATTTTTTTCCAGAATTCATAGGGTATGGTTCTTAACTCCTAGATGAACATGTAAAATCATTCATAACTACTTGTGGTGTGTTGGGCGTGGAACATGAATATGTATCATTCTGGCTCTTTGTGGAATCACTTCAAGAAAAATCTTCTAAATGATTCTACATGTTACCCCAAGGTCTATCACCTACTGGGAAGATATAAGAAGTGCATTCAAACATGGCTTCAAGTCCACGAGAGGACTCCCAGGATATTTTGGTTCATCTAGTATAAATGAAGAAAGATGATTTTGAATCAATGTGAGACTTCATCACCAAATATAACATAGTGATAAGGATAATTCCCGAAGATGTCATGCCCCCCGAAAATAATTTGAAAATATTCTTCATCAGTGCTTTGCCACTAGAAGTTGGTTTCTTCCTCAGAAGATCCCAACCTAGAAATTTGAGGAAGCACAAAACTTTGTAATCGAGATAGAGAATGATTTGATCTTATGCGGAAAAGTAAAAGATCTGAATGTAAAACAAAAAGATGATATTTCGAGGCTCGTTACCACTCGATCATATGTTCCAGAAAATGGAAAATGACTTAATTTCCATGAAGAAACAACTGTCTCATATCACAATGCAAAATACTCCAAGGAAGCCAAATCCTTCCAATAGACCAATAATTTCTCCACCTCTAGCCAACTCACTCTCGAGGCACCACCGGTCAATCTGCATGTGGCCCGATGAACCAGAGGAAGAAGTGGAGATAGAAGAACCTGAAGAGGAATATGTAGGTGATGATGATAACTATCTCAAAGTTGAAGAAGTTGACGGTGATACGCAAAATGGCCTAATTGAGTATGTTGATGGAGATGAAGATGATAATGATGAAGAAGCCCCAAGTTTTTATGTGCACAATACAAGAAATGATCCTCATCCTCAATGGTTGCGGTGAAGGAAAATAAAAAGAAAGAATATCCTTCTACAGAGTTCCACAAAATAAAATCATTAGCAGAGGATCACCACTACCACCTTCAATGGAGTCATCTAAAGAAAAACCAGACCCACTAGTTAGAAAGGATCACATTGTCATGCCAAGTAAGTCTCCTATTCCTTATCCTAGTCCCAAAGTTGATAAAAATAGTTATTCTTCAAATACTATTCCTACAAAATCATCTAAGGCTCCGTCAAAATCTACATCCCCATCTCCTTGAAAGGAGCGATACTTGAGATCATGCCAAGCCAAGAACACATATGCTAATCAAACATCACGATTAATAAGATGAAAGTAATTCACCAGAATAACTTTACATAAACCTTTGCAAACAAATGAGTAGCAATATCATATATTATTATGGAACTCAATGTAATACATTGAGAATAGGCCTTGCTTAAATAGGCAAGGAATAACAATCTAAGAACCAGTCAAGGTCATAGATCAAGCCATAAATCAAGGAAATAACTAGTCATCAAAGAACTAGTCAAGACCATAGATTTAGGAGAGAACTAGACATCAAGGATTTAGTCAATACCATAGATCAAGGAAATAACTATACCTAACAACTAGATAATATCTCCTAATATCTAAATAAGATAAAAGAAATATCCACACACATAAGTGGGTGAGGATAAATACAATAAAGGTAAATAAAGTACCTAGGTGAACATGAGCTAAGGTAAATACCTACTCTAACACCCCCTCAAGTGAAGCTAGGGGCCAAAATAGATGTGGCATGTCCACAATATGAGTCCCAACAACTAGGCCTGATGAGGTACTCATGTACAATAACTGGGAAAAAGGGACACCACAAGGTACCCAAAACTAGTAACAACAAAGTAAAGAGAGTAAAGACCCACTCCAAGGCATCCCAAGAAGCTCGGCTCAAAAAAATCATACAATGTTGAAGAATTTTGGTGTGCACCGTTGTCTGGATCCATTGCTCGATCACAAAACTCAAAAACACTGACACTGGGCTCCACTAGAATAGCTCCATATAAGGAGACTATCAACGGAGTGATGTCAAAAGTGCAAAAAAAACACCAAACATAATTTGATCAAGTGCTGCAAATAGGTGTGCCATAATCCAAGAATAATAACCAAAGCAACAAGGCAAGGACACAAAATTGAGTGTCACGATCCAAGAAAAGCCAAGGTAATAAGGCAAGGACACAAAACCTGAAGAAGCAGGATCAACACCACACCCTCCCATATTGTTGAATGGGTGGAGTGATGCTACAAATTTGTATGAGTTGTCAAAACAACTACTTGAACACAGAAAAACTAACACTGGGCTCCACCAGAATAGCTCCCACACAAGAGAGACTATCAACATGCCAAAAGTGTTGAAAATACAGATACAAAATCTCTCAACAAACAAGAGAGATACACTACACCTGCTAAAGAAAAATGCTCAAAACAAGAAGCATCACAATACATAAGGTATAGAAAGTGGAGCAAGAGGCTGAATGGTGGAGGAGCCATGCCTGTAGAGTCCTCTCAATGAATGCCTATGTCACCACCACGAGTGATCAAATATCCACCCCAAATCAACACGGATGGATGAAGAAGATTCCTGCATATGACTTGGTGTAAAATGCACAATGGGTGCATGTAAAAGAACATCAGAATGTGTGTCAGGTTGATCATGTCTGACAACTAAAATCTCAAGTTTCTCAAGCTTGAGTGAAGGTGTAGAACTCATGTGTTTCTCATAATCCTCAAAAAGAAACGAGCGAACAAAAAAATGAGCTCTATCAATGTGTGATCCCAATGAAGTATCTGCTCGAAAACCAATGTCACGATGAGAATTCCACTTAACATGTGGAATAGAGGAAACAATACCCTGTGAATGTCTACCAATGACTCCTCTAGTGAGACCCATAGAACGGAGCATGTGAGAACTGAATGCAGTGGTATGCTTCTTAAAAAATCCATGTAGTTGAGCAAAAGTAGGATACACAACATGTGGTAGTGTAATAGGCACATATGTGGAAGAGCATATAGTAACAATCCTCACAGGTTTAGAAGAATCAAAAGTAGGTTCAGGCTCAAAGAGTGGCAGATCAATGTCAGTGGGTATAAGAGCAACAACTACAAGTGGACTAGGAGCATGGATATGGTTGTCCACAATATGATGGTGATGTTGTAGGCTAGCAAGTTTGTTCTGCAGGGAGTGTATTATTGTATCCTTATCATGAATGAGTGATTGTAGAAGAGAATTTTACTTCTTGAGTGATCTATTTTCTTCCAAAATTTTACAATATCCTCTTGAAGTCCACATACTTCAGAGAAAATCATATCATTCTCAGAATCCATGATAGGTACAAACTGCAACTCCCAAAAATTTAGGATGTCGGGCTCAGCCAAAATTGCATCCACAATTGATTACAACACTCCTCCATATTTGGCACTTTATAATTATAGTGCAAGTCTCAAAATAAATAACTCCAATGGAAAGATCACAAAAAAAAGCACTTTTGCAAAAAAACGGCACTCAAAACCGAGTTACCGATCAAAAGTTACAAGCTTTTTAATATTTTGCTCTGTTATTTATTTTAGTTGCCACTAAAACAAAATAAATTGTTGTTTCCTTCACCACACAAATAAAATTAGAGGGGGCTCAAGTTAAGCACCTACTAGTAGGAATCACAAGTTTTAAGCCCTCATATGACCATACCATATGACCACAAAAAACATTCAGAAAACGTTTCACAAAATCTCAACAACTATCAACACAATTCAATAGTAATCACCATTTGACCATAATCCTAATGATCATTCCAGATCATCGGTAATTATTACTTCTCCTACCCCTAGCATGTAACATCATTTTTGGGTAAGATCATCAACTAACCGTTCATGTATATCCTCGTTTAGGGCATTCAGCTCTTAAGTTTTTCCTCACATTAACATTATTTCCTGGAAAATTGACCCAATCTAATTTCCGATTGCACTTTTATGGGATCCAATAAGAGTGTCATGAGGATTAGTTACTCTGCTCTTTCATCTGATCCAATCCCCTTGGATATAGAGTTGCCTAAGGTCATTCAAATTTCTGAAAGGAACAATAACCGAGATCATACCAAGCCAAGAACACGAGATACTAATCAAACATCACGATCAATAAGATGAAAGCAATTCACCAAAATAACTTTACATAAACCTTTGCAAACAAATGAGCAAAGTAATATCATTTATTATTATTATGGAACTCAATGCAATACATTGAGAATGGGCCTTACTTAAATAGGAAAGGAATAACAATATAAGAACCAATCAAGGTCATAGATCAAGCCATAAATCAAGGAAATAACTAGTCATCAAAGAACTAGTCAAGACCATAGATTTAGGAGAGAACTAGACATCAAGGATCTAGTCAATACCATAGATCAAGTAAATAACTATACCTAACAACTAGATAATATCTACTAATATCTAAATAAGATAAAAGAAATATCCACACACATAAGTGGGTGAGGATAAATATAATAAAGATAAATAAAGTACCTAGGTGAACATGAGCTAAGGTAAATACCTACTCTAGCACTCCTTCCAAGCCAGCTATCATGCCCATGAAATAAATTTCAACTTCCAAAATGGAAAAACCTTCACCATGTAAATCTTGTCATCCCCATAACCTCAACCCTACCCACCATATCCCCATTTGACTATGTGGAATACACTAGTAAAACCAAAGTGTAGATCACGAGAGATAGAATATTTATAGACGTGCCCTTTCTCAATTTGATAGGTTTGTTGATGTAGTCTATGATGGTATCTCTACTGAGAATCAAATGTAAATTCAAAAATTCTACTTCCCACACCATCCACACCGCCTTCACAAAACATGCTAGCCCTCAGTGCCTCTTAAAATAACAAAGTTGAGCCCTCCTACTTGTCACTCCTCATTAAAGGTTTTCAACTCAATAATTGCATCATAGATTTTAGAGGCTCAAATAATGTGATGTCGGTCAAATTTGCAAACACTCTAGCCCTCACATTGATTTAAGAAAATGGTTCTTGTTTTTCTATGGAATCCAAATAAGTACCACTGGTAGGAAGAATCAAGGATGCACAGGTAGCACTAGCTGATTTTCTAGAGAAGAAGGTGCTTCTCACCATCCTAGTGGTAGACATTCCAGCATCCTTTGGGATGCTATTGAGTCGGGGCTTCTGAGAGATTTAGGTTGAGAGATCAAAATGGATTGGTCATATGTAACTATTTTAGTAAAAGGCAAGATGAATAAATTGCTTCCACTAAGGAAGATGAAGTATACGGTACAAAAGTTTGATGATCCGAGGGGAAAATTTTTATTCCAAGATAGTGGGCTAGGAAACTACTTCCTCACATCAGAGATGGATGAGAATTTCCCACTACTTATGGAAGAGGAGGAAGATCAAATATGTACAACATATTTGATGGTAGTCACTCTAGTGCGGGTTTGGGAGTAGGTATGGTGTTGTGCTCTCCCTCTGTCAAATTATACCCATTTTCCTACAAGTTATAGTTTGATAATACAAATAACACGGAAGAGTATGAAGCTCTCCTCTTGGGCATGGGTGTAGCAAAAGATATGGGGATCAAAAAATTGAAATTCCAAGGTGATGCAGAGGTGATAGTAAAGCAAGTTTGGAAGCAATACTAGGTGAAAAATCCAAGACTCTGTCATTATAGAAACAGTATGGGATTGCATTGAATATTTTGATGCATTTTCTATCAAGTTTGTTCTATGAGAACAAAATGAAAATGTTGATTCCCTTGTAGTGTCATCTTCCCTAGTGACACCTCATCCTTCCTTTGGAAAAGATAAAGTGACCATTGAGATGGTGTTCAGACCCATTGTACTTGATAACGTAAACAACTAGAAAGTTTTCAAGGATGACGATCAACTCTTGGATTTCCTAGAATAAAGATACGGTTTCAATTATCTCTTCTTTTAAGGAAGTGATAATTGACATAGGGAAGCGGTGACCAAAGAGGAGAATGAAGGAATTAAATGGATTGACAAGGAGGAGTGATCAAATTGAAAGGGAACAATATTCCTAAAGGCCTAGTTTCTCTGGAAGATCTTTTTGATAAGCATGACAGATTCATTCAAGAGAAAATGAAGCAATCTTCCCGGTGCTGACTAATTTCGAAAAGGAAAACATCGACACTCGGAGGAGAACCCAAGAATGGTCAATATCGAGAAAGTGTTGTTTACGGATGAGAAGAGAAGGTTTGTTTATTTGTTGAAAAAATATTTGGATGTTTTGGCCTATTCTTACGAAAGCTTAAATCTTTCCGGCCCAAAGGAAATGCATCACTCAATTCCCTTAAAGATGAATGCCAAGCCATTCAGGGAAAAACAAATGTTGTACAACCCAAAGATAATGGACACCATCAAGGAGGAAGTGATGAATATGTTAAATGCAGGGATCATATTTCTCATACATGATTCCACGTGGGTGGAAAACATTATAGCAGTGCAGAAGAAGAATGGAAAAATAAAAATATGTGTGTATTTTTATAACTTGACTAGGGAATCGCTGAAAGATAATTACCCCATCCTCATCATGGATCACATTTTGTAGATGGTCACCAGATCTGAAATGCTCTCATTTCTTGATGGATTCTTGGGGTATAATCAAATCAAGGTAGTAGAGGAGGATCGCACCAAGACAACTTTCACAACACCATGGGGCACTTTTGTATACAACAGAATGCCTTCTAGTCTGATCAATGTAGGAGCTATGTTCCAAAGGGAGATGGATCTAGCATTCAAATATTTGAAGCATTGTATTGTCATATACCTGGATGATCTCACAATATTCTAAAAAATGGGAGATCACATTCATCATTTGGAATAGGTACTCATGAAAGTGTAGAAAGCATGGCATATCCTTGAACCCAAAAAAGTGCATTTTTGGAGTTATGGAAGGAAAGTTGTTGGGGCACATTGTGAATAAGCATGGAGCACACATTGACCTAGAAAGAGTGAAGGCCATTCAAGCACTATCCCTACCCACAAGCAATAAAGGAGTTCATTCCTTCTTTGGCAAGGTAAAATTTCTATGTCGCTTTGTTCTGGAGTTTGCAAAATCCACGAAGCACATCACCACCATGATGAAACCTCAAACAAGATTCAAGTGGAATGATGAGGGAAAATCAAATTTTGAATAAATCAAGAAATCCATTACCAAAGATCTAACTCTCATGTCTCAGATTTCAATAAATAATTCATCATGTATTTTTATGCATCGGATAATACGCTCTCTAGTGTTCTTGTCCAAAAGAATGATGAAGGTGTGGAAGAACCCATTTATTTCATGAGCTGCCCATTGAAGAAGCATGAACTAAAATACAGCCAAATAGATAAACATGCCTATGCGGTGGTTGAGTCTATACAAAATTTCAGGTTTTACATACTCAACTCTCATACGGTGGTGATGGTCCCAGCGGTCTGCAATAAATTCCATATTGACGTAACAAGATATTGGAGCTAAAAAGAGGATACTAGGGTGAAAAGACTTAAGATTATGAATTGGAGATCCGACCCTCCAATTTTTTGTGGGGAAATGGTTTGCATAGATTTATCGCCAAAGATGAAGCCCTCAAAGCTCAACATGGCAAAGATAATTGTGCTTGCTCAAATTTCTTTGAAGATAGCCCACAAGTCCTCTTCATAACTACTACTGACGAGTGGTACATGAACATTTCCTATTATCTAACCTATGAGAGAATTCCCCCTCATCTTGATTACAAGCAAAGGAGAAAAATCAAGCTCAAGGAAACAAAGTCTACGATACGAATCCACGCACTTTACAAAAGAGGTCTTAATGGATGCTTTCTTAGGTGCATAAACAAAGAACAACAAGAAAATTTTCTTAAAGCATACCATGACCAAGCATGTGGTGGGAATTTTTCAGCCATGGTCACTGCACATAAGATCCTCTAAGGTAGATATTATTGGCCAACCCTCTTTACATATACTCAAGAATGGATTTTCAAGTGTGAAGCATGTCAATAATTTTTGGGAGACCACAACTTATAGCACTACCACTCAGGTCAGTTGTTATTGAAGAACCATTTCAATAGTGGGGGATAGACTTCATCGATGTTTTGAATCCTCACTCAAGTGTGGGGTACACCTACGTGCTCACAATGACAAATTATTTCACAAAGTGGGTGGAGGCCATCCCAGTCAAGCAAGCTAACACCGAAATGGTATGTAACTTCATCAAAGAGAATATCATAGTATGTTTCGGAGTGCCACAGAAGATCGTAGCGAGATAATGCTACCTATTTTTCTTCAAGGGAGTTGATTGAGTTCTACTATGGATATGGAATCTCCTATCCCATTCATTAGACTACTATCCATAGGGAAATGGTTAGGCCGAATCAAGTAACAAAAACATTGTGACCATTGTCTACAAGCTCGTGGATGAAAACAAGAGGAATTGGCACAAGAAGTTATATGATGCACTATGGGAGGACATGATCACTCCAAAGAAGGCAATAGGCATGTCACCATTCCAGCTGCTATATGGAGTTGAAGAAAAAATTCCCATTACAGTTGAAATTCCAACTCTCAAATTGCTCTAGGGAATAGAAGATGAACAATATAAGGATTCTATTGACAAAAGGATCCTATTTCTAGAAGAAGTTGGAAGAGAATAGACTCTGAGTGGTTGACCATATCAGAGAACATCAACTAAAAGTGAAGAGGATATTTGACAAAAATTATAAGGCAAGAGAATTCAAAGTTGGATATTGTGTACTACTATGGGATAAAAAAGAGATCCAAAAAGAATCCATGGGAAGTTTAATTGATTATGGTGGGAAAATTCCAGATTCATGAAGCTTGTGGTGAAAATGTATTAATACTCTAAAATCTGGATCCATTGGAATTTCCTCGTAGTGGGAAATATCTGAAGTAGTATCATTAGTGAAAGCGGGTTATCCCCACCTTGTACCATAGGTTATTGTTAGGTGTGTTTCCCTCTCTATTTTGTGTATTTTTTTCCTATCCATGTGCGTCATGTGTTTCCTTTCTTCATTTCTAGGGTGTGTGTGTGTCTCCTTCTTATTATCTCTATCTTGTAAGTTGTACATGACTCTGCAAGGCCTAATGGACAAGGCATTGGTCATTATATTGTAAAGTTGAGATTCTAGGATTCTTCATGTCATGTCATACTACACTTAATCCATACCATGTCCCTAAGCTAGAGCTAATTGTTTTCATCCAACTTTGCAACAACAAAATTGATATTTTTTTAGCATGAAAATGATACCCATGTGTCGAAACTTTCAAGTTTTACCTTCCGATACACCCCAAGTCTACCCATCCTTAGCATAGGCCTTACCCAGTCAGTCAATGACCTCTTAGTGGATGTTAAATCAGTCCCCTAGGTGAATTAGGAAATTCAAGTCAAACCCCCTAGGTGATTTTAGGAGTTCTTGAAAAATATTATTTTTGGGCGGTGTTGGGAAGGGTTACCATTGACCTTCCCAGACTGATACAACCCCCTGGAGCTGAATAGAGGATCCAAATCTAACATGGAGATGAATTAAAGGTCTAATAACATCATGGAATTTATTTTGGAAGATTTAGGAAATATTTGGAGGAGTTGGGGCAGTTTCATCAAAAATAGGGTTCACAAGCCTAGGCAGTGCACAAGGCAAAAGAGCTACTGAACTTTGGGAAGTGATTACAGGTGATCCATTTAGAGTTAGAAGCTAAACAAGACATCATACGAAACAAAATTAAAATATCTACAAGATGGTGAAGTCATATTTTTCACAACACTTTAGTGCAATAGGTTTATATATGGTTTTTCCATGCTTAACTAGGAGCTAGATCAAAATATGATTTTCAGGGCTTAAATGGAGAAATCAAGAGCTGAGACCCCCACCATTGGATTCAAAAGGAAATTTTAAGTCAAACTAATATAATTTTTTTCCAAAAATTCCATCAGGAGCTCAAGATATTTTCGTTTCAAGTTACACTCAAGGTGAGCTTCCCACAGTTAATCAAATTTTGATGAGGACGTGTGTTGGCTCCTGGAGCCTGACACAATTTGATGTCCCTTTCATCCCTAAATCTAAGGAAAACAAGGGAAAATCAAATTTTACCAGCCCCAATATGCCCTCTGGTCACACATAGAACCTTATGGATCACTAGTTCATCCTTCGGTGTTTACTAGAGATTATCCCCTCACTCGCTCAGATCATGAAAAGTGGTGCAACCTGGTGCAATGTGAAAACTGATGACCCTTATGTCCCTTTGGAAAAGGGACATGAGGGACATGAAAATTTTCCCAGCCCCTTGTGGCCCTCAGGTCATCAATGTAAATTTCCAACCCCAAGAGCTAATTGGAGCCAAATGAAAAACCGCTTAGGATGCCCGCCAAGTGTCAACTCCAAGCGCGATGTGAAATTTTATGTCCCTTTCATTCCTTAATGCTTAAGATACATAAGTGATAGGAAAATTTCCCAAGCCCTAGGTATGCCTCTTGGTTCTTCATATGACCAACTTCCAGCCCCCAAGTGCTTTTCTCAAGTTTTTATCCCTAATGCTCAATCGTTGGATTTTCGCCAAGTTTTACATTGAGGCATGATATACAATTTTATGTCCCTTTCATACCTTAAATTTTAAGGGACATCAGGGACGTAAAAAATGTGCCCTAGCCATAGTATGCATTTTTAAAACGCTTTAAAGTTGACACTTAGCTTTATTTCTTGTCGCTTCTTCTTCAAAACTATGTACCTGTCATAGCTCTGTTCATGCTTGCACCCAGTCCACCATTGCTGCTCCGAACCATCTCTGCCATGGCCACCAAACCCTCCACTCCATGAAAATATATAGGTTTCTAGAGGAAAGATTGATTGGAAGAGTTAAAGAAATGAAGAATGAAGAAATTCATTTGAAAACCCCATTGTCGTGAGACGAAGATTCGAACATATCTTGCAAACCAGTGCATAAATCGGATAAATATTTACTGCTATGTTCGTCATTCTCAAAGTCCATAAAAACCTCAACTAGAGACCTCTTATTTGCAAAGTAAGGAGTGTTCACGGTGATGAAATCTCCCTCTTGCTCCAATGAAGAGAAAAACAAGATTTCTCATCAAACCGACAATCAATTTGAAGAGAAATTTCACTGTGGTGGAACGAGAAACAAAAAACCATATCAAAAATATGATTTTGTCATGAACAGAGAAGAAAACCAGACCTATAATTTTCAAGCTCCGTTAATGGCTACCATATCCAAAATTAATGTTAAGTAAAAAATTGAAATTTTAAAATCTCATGAACCAGTGATCGAGTAAGCCTAAGATTTTAGAGGGGTGATATTGGGAAAAAAACCCATATCAAAAAAATTCGCCATGATCCAACCACCAAAATCTCACTTTCTAAAAATAGCAGGTCTTCTACATGGGAGACTGTTATTTCGGGTAAGTCACCAACTGAAGAAGCTACAAAAGAGGCGGTGAACACAGAAGTGGTATTGCAGGAAAAAATCATCAAAATGGTCGTCTTGGTCCAGAATTGACACTTACTAAAAATAGTAAGTGGTCTCACGAACACTTGCTAAAAAAATTGGTCCAAAAGGTGAGAGGAACACAGGAGAAAGAGAAATTTGAGTTACGATATCTAATTGAGGTTTGAAGGAGCTAATTTTTCATACTTACTAAAAATAGTAAGTCGTCTCATTAACACTTACTAAAAATAGTAATTCATTCTAGAGGGTGAATTTAATAGAAGGAGCATCAAAGAGTTGAACATTGAGAGAAGGATTTCCACAATTATTAAAATAGTAAGTTACTTTTTGTAAATAGTAAGTCTTGGGAACCATGAAGTACAAATGGATAGGAAAAATCCTGTGCAACCTTTTGCTTCGAGTATGAGATAGAAGATAGTGATGTCTCATATATGGACTTCAATGATCTAAAGGCTCACATGAAAACCAAGGAAAGAGGGAAGATTGAAGACCAAGTATTCATAAGTAGATTGTTTATAGTTGTAGGTGTTGGTATCAGATTTAATCTCCTTCACAACTTGAACAACATCATGAATTTTCACAAGACACTCAAGGATATATAGATGTTTTGTATTTCGTTTGTAGGCTGGGAAGCACACCTATCTGCTTGTTTGCATTCAATAATTAAGGGAGTGGATAGCACCTTCAAGAGGGTTTTGATCTAACCCTCACTATTTTAGGTTGTGCCTATCAACCAAGGCAAGAGAACCTGTATTGCAGCCCCTATATGGTAAGGAGATGGAGATGTCCTTGTTTTTGCATATAATATTGAAGAAGCTTTGTGAAAACATGATCAAGTATCCATTATCTAAACTCAAAGGAGTTGTCACTACTAAATGATGGAAATGTTCTCAAAATAAAGCTAGAGCTGCTAAAGACATGATAAAACCCTAATCAACTTTGTGCATTTTAGTGAAAGGATTGAATTCTTTTGTGGACACACAATGCAAATACAAGGGTATTGTAGGTAGGATGAGTTAGTTTAAAATTAATTTCTGATGAGAGATGTTGGAACAAGAGTAGTTAGGAGTTATCACCTTCTTTGGGAAACTTTGCAAATGAATTACAACACCTAAACATCATAGATTTTTCAATGAATCTGAAGTGTTCTTTCAACCAGGATGTGTGCACACATGGATGCCCAAATCTGCACTATTCCATACAAAATTTGATAACCTGCCACAAAGGCTTGAAGCAAAATATCAATGAAGCATTTAGGAACCCTTGCTAGATCATGACCTAAGGTACACCCAAAGGTTTACAAACAGTCTCATTAATCAAGGACAGTAAGATGATTTTAAATCTGTTTATCTTCTATCAGATGAAAGCTCTTCTGAATACAAGATTGCAAATGCCATTAAACCATCAACCAGAAATGAGACCCTGTATGATTAGAGAGATCCTAAACACAAGATTGCAACATGAGCATGAAACACAAATTGAAAACATACTGAAATATAAGTGTATGCAAGCTTTGTCAAGAGATAAAACTAGTTAATCCAAGAATTTGATCAAATGTATCAGCAAGGGAATGTTATTTAAACAATCTCAAAGCTTTTTGATGGCTTTACAACTGAAACCAACTCAACATGATGAACATTTGATGCAAACAGGAACCAAAATGGCTCTCAGGCAGTCTCTCCAAAAAGAAATGGACTTCTTCCAGTTTTTCACATGAAAATTCTTCTCTCTTCCTCCAAAATTCTCAACAGACTTTTCAAAATGCCTCCAAAATACATCATATACCCCCTGCCAACTTGGATCCTTGCATCCCAAGCAAATAATATGCCAAAGGGATCAAATTTGTTACAAAACCCTATCCATTTGATAAAAAATGATATAAAACTGTAAAACAGCTCGCCAAATGCCAGAGATGCACAAATATTTTAAAATATTGCATGAACTCAGATCCTTATGCATCTTAGGGTCACGTTTTTGGCATTCCACCATGCCAGCATGCACTTGCAATCATTTTTCACCATTTTTCCTCATCGTTTTAACTCTGTAACTTTAAATTTTTTACCTTTCCCCTGTTTTTCACCGGCTGAGGAAAATATTTCATGAAAAACACTATAGAGCACCGAATCATCTCATAAAAATGATGCCATTGCAATCAAGAGGCCGAAAGGATGCGAAATCATATAAAATTTCATGTGGTTTGGTGCAAAAATAATGATTCCACACTTCTTGGAGCTTCCATGGCGCCCAAAAATGACAACACTCAGCAACCGCTGATTAGAAATCAACTTTAAATTTGCGCCGTCCACGTGTCTGGATGAGATTCGTCATGTAGACTAAGAAATATCTTCTTTGACTTTTGGATAAAGTGGACATGTGTCCAGCTACCATTGGATCGAGCCTCCAACCTTAAAATGCCTTTTGAACCTTTTCTGACCTCGGGAAAATTTTGAAAATTTTCCCGCTTGCCCTTTAGACGTGCCACGTGTCCTCCCGTGGGCCCTACCAAAACCGCGGGCCGATTTGATGAGTTTTGCCACTTTTGAGAAAAGGAAAATTTTCTCAAAATTCTCCGCACCCCCAAACACCCGCTACCATTTCTGCCACGTGGTGGTCTCCCATTCGCTGTGGAGCCGACCCCTCCTCCTTTCCTTCATTCCTCCACGAGCATCAAAACTTCATGCGGGCCCGAGCTTTCCTTTTTACCTTTTGAAATGTGCCACATGTCTCTATCCTATTGGATGCGGAGCCGACCCTCCAAATTTTCCGCGGGTTTATTTTTCACCTTGAGATTTTTCACCAAATTTGTAAATTTTTCCATTTTCTCCACGCGCTCCATTTCTCGCCAAATCCGGGACACGTGTCCTACTTTCATTTGACGCGGGCCTATTCTTCATTTTTTACCTTTTATACCAAGGGGAGAATTTCAGAGAAGTTTTCTTCGGCCCTCATTCCCATTTCTCCTCCCGGACACGTGTCTCCCTCCTACTGGTCGCGGGCCTTTGGGTAAAAATTTAATTTTGGCATTTTGAAGTTAGAAACTTAAAATTTTTAAAACTTACGCCCCTTCATTTCATCCCCTGCACACGTGTCACTTTCCTATTCAATGTGGGATTTCGGGCCGAATGTTAACTTTAACATTTTGTAGTTAAAAGCTTCAAAAATTTCACAAACTCCACTCCTCCATGCTAACTTTCTTGGACACATGTACATTTCTTATTGGAGGCGGGCCTTTGAGTCAAAATTTTCCCTTGAAACCTTTGAGCCAAAAACAATAAAATTTTCCCAACTCCCACGCTGTCTGTTTCATCTCCCTGTGCCACGTGTCACTTCCCCATTGGGTGCGGGCCTTTAGGAAAAATTTGGATTTTGAGAATTTTTACAAAATGAAAGAAAAAAATCTAAGTGTGACCCGCCACCTAATGATCCTCCAACCAATTATATCGTGCCACGTAGGCACACCATTGTAACACTGCAGGGGCGCGTTCAAAATTTTTCCTTTTGCAAAAAACTCAAAAATGACAAGTTAGCAATGTTTTTCCGCATATCCCGACCAATGAGAGCCTACCATGTCAGCATAAACGTTGTAATGATAAATTTGATGGCCCGAGAGCCCGTCAAAACGTGAAAAATACAGGGAATGCCCTAGAAACCAATTTTTTTACAAGGAAAGCAAAATTCTTCATTTTAAACCAACTGAATCATTCTTGACATCATTTGCGACCTTGGGATTGGGGAAACACTTGCACGAATTTAGGATTTGATCAATTTTGAGTTTTTTCACAATTTGGTAATGGAAAAGACGACACAGTCTGAAAAATGAAATATTAGGGCACAAATGGGGGAAACTTGGATCTTGTTTCAAAATAGGGCAGAATAACAACATTTTGAGCATATCAAAGGTATTCAATTGGAAAATTTGAACTGTAGACCACGAGACAAAAAAATAAAACATTTGTGAGTACATTTGGTCATAAAAAATAAGGCACATTATGCAAACTCAATAATGGGACCAAGCGTAGGAAAACCCATGTCTATCAAAGATTCGAGTTTGTCTTGGCCTGCTCACACCACTATGATCTTGAAACATAAAAAATCGAGCCAAAAAAGGTACAGTAATGAAGTTCATTAATCCTAGAACCATCTCCCTTACTCTATAAATTCGACATCACCTAGAATGGTCGTCATCTCAAAAGAAAGGGCCATGCATGAGTGGGAAAATATGGATGCATACATGTAAGGGGTTGCACTAGGATCATGGATGAAGACAAGGATAAAACCCTCAAGGATGCCAAAAAAAAATTCGAGATGTGAGTTTTGGGAAGGCTATTCAGATGCAATCACTCTCCTCATTCGGGTGATGGGAGAAATGAACATGACAGCCTTTCAAGATTGGATAGGAATTTTCATCTTGACGGTGAATGAAGGAAAGTAGAGAATTGAATGGGTTCATATCATCAGTGACAATATGCATCTACAAATTCTTGAGGTGCCCATGACAAAGAAGTTCCACATGACTTCTTACTTGGTATTTTTCTCACATGCTCAATATAATTCAAGGGATTGGCCCTCACACAGAACATTGCTGCCAAGGTACTTGCATTCGAGAAACTTCCACAGTTGATGATGGAGGAAATCCATAGGCACTTCACCCACATGAATGATGCATTCACAATGTATGTAGTCCAAACCTTGGAGGGTGATTTGGAGGAAAGGATGTTTCCACAAGTGGTGTCCTTAATAAAAAAATATGGGTCTTATTTCATACAATTATCAACTTTCTCCTACCTTTTAGTTGGCGGCTTCAACCAAGCTATGCTAAGGTTTCCCAAGTACCTTAGTGACCACATTGTACTATTTGATATCTGCATGTAGTTCATATAGGTAAACAACAAGCTCAGGAGCAAGAAAAGAATATGATTTCATTCCCCATCTCTCTCGAGGTATTCACATGTAAGAATGCAAATGACACATCAGCATGCAAATGACGCATCTCATATGGAGGTTTCCTTTGAACATTTGAATCTACATTCCTACACTTCCAGGACCAACTTTGACATTCGAGATGATCCTAATTCTTTCCACATCCCATACTTGCACCATAATCCAAAAATCAAGGACTATTGGGCCAATTATGTTGATGAATTTGAAGTATGGGAAAAGGATCATATGAGGATGATAATCGATGAGATGAAGAAATTCAAGTTCTCTTGGTATGAATATATTTTGCAAGATGATGGGATAAATATGTATGATCCTAAGTATGCAGTGGTCAAGGTTTCTCCATTGCCCCAAGTCAACTGACACATTCGTGAGTCGGGGATATAAAGGAATGAACTGAGAAGGTGGTTAAGAGAACAAGGGATTGGTTCTAGAGAAAGAGATCCATGATCATCCAATCACGTGGTATCCCCAAAAGTTAGAAATAATCCTCTCGGAAGTCATTGTCAAAAGTTGTGGAAGTTGCTTCAAGTTCAAGGCATTCTGGAGAAATTTCTAAACAAAGATCCATAGAATTGGAGACTTCTTCTCATGGAAATTCACCAAAGAGATCTAGGATAGAAGAAGGCTCAATTGCAACAATGCAAGAGGAATATTTGGTCATGGAAGTGTAAGAAGAAGGTCCAATGGAAAAAGCACAAGTGGAGGAGAACACGTAGTTCAAGACCTAGTCTTGAACCACCACAGGAGGCCTCACCTCTTGTTAACACTAATATCTCCCTCATTCAAGATATGCCTCCTCTTCCAGAGATAGGGAATGATTAATACACCTATCATAGAGCCTGAGTCCAATGAAATGTTCCGTTGATGCAGGAAATAATAACACTTGATACTCACACTGTTTAAAAAGTTACAACCCCCGATTAATCGGAAATCACCTCTTTAGATAAGGAAATAAAATGAAATTTTCACACATGGCCTCGTGGTTCTACAATGGAGAAACAAGTAATGAATATATTTAAGTAGCTTGGTTAAAGGTGATCAATCCAGTGGATGAGATGACACCTATTGACTATGAGATGAGCACAATTCAACCAGGATCGGCTACTTGTGAATGATATTTTAACATGTATTAGTATTCTTCCACTCGCATGGTGGTGAGAAATAAATAATATAATAAGAATTGATGAGCTAAAGGCACAGGTGAAAAATTTGTCATCCTATGTGCAACATCTAGTAGATCCAAATGCCACAAAAATTCCCATTGAAGAAGTTACACCCATCAACAACTTCAATCCATAATCTATCAAGAGGACGCATGAGCTCATGATGTAGGGGCGAGCTAATAATGAATGGATTAGTTCAATTTCTGAAAAGGGAAATTAGTGCTCAATAGGTAGTTAAGCTCTTCACCTACATGTGTGCAACTGTAAATAGGATGCGAAACTTAAAGAATATTTGGAGAAAGAAAGGGATTACCAGGGAACCTCTAGGTCTAATGGTAAATGAAATGAGAAACACTCGCCCTCAATATTTGATCAACAAGAAGTTTTTGGCACTTCTTCTAAAGACTTTTCACGTGTATGGGCAAGGGCCTTAGCAATCAAATTTGAAGCAATCAATCGGGCCATCACCGAGTTGGATGAAAAAGAGGAACAAGCATACAAGTTGTAGGATAGTATTAATTGTCAAATTCAGAAGCTTGGAGTACTTGCAATGGGAGAAAAAACAACTTCACATGAGTTGGTTGGTCCATTCAAGGAGTATGTTAAGAAAGAGGTAGGAAATCCATTATCCTTCAATAAGGATACCCTGGAGTTCCTCTCAGAGATTTAGGCTACCATTGCACTCATTGCAGAGAAGCATCCATCATGGTTCGAGAAATGCAAAGATATCAACGGTGTGTCTAATGGGTGGACGAAGCTCTAAGATGCATTCACATCCCTCATGCTGAAAAAGTGGAACTGTAGCAACATGTTTCAGCAAGGAATTTAGAGAAATGGATATCTCCTCAACAACGTGAGATGGAGACCAGTCAGGAAGTGAGATCAGATCTAATAGAGTAGCTCATTCTTCTACATAATTCTTTCTCCTCCTTCTTCCTTCTCTCTCTTTCTCTCTTCTCTTCCCTCCCAACATTCTCTTTCTTTAATGTTCTAATTTTGCGTTGGGGTTTGCACTTTTTGATATGTCTTTAAGTGACTTTAGAAACATAATGTAACATTTAAGTCACCTTGTTTTATAAAAGGGACTTAAATATTTGATAGGAATATGAACAACCTAAATTCAAAATTAAAGCATGTGAAGAGTCACCGAGAAGATGAAGAGTTTCTTCTTCTATAAATTGTAACAATCTCCTCATTTGAGGTTCTTCTTAGAATTCTTAGTTGTTTTTGTGAATTCATGAGAGAGAGATCCTTGTGAAGAATCAAAGAGTTAGAAAATTTCTTCCATTTTCCCCTATTCTTAAATGTCTTACATTCTCATACTATGTAGAGTTTCTTCTTGAGCACTAATACAAGAAGGAGTTTCTAGCTTTTTTGACTAAGGGATTTATTGATAAGTTTTGTTCATTAAATTCTAATTGGTCTTGTTGTTGTTTTTAGTATTGTTTCTTCCCAATTTTGATGCATGTGATGAAACTTATAATTGATGTATGCAAGAATTTGATTTTCTACTTGCAGCATTAGTTTCTCCTATCTAACATTCTCACTCCCTTTCTCGCTCTCCTAGAAAATTCCTCCCTTGCATATATCTGCAAGATTTTACCGCAATGTCAGTGGAGTGCCCATTTTGGATCATCACCACAAGGCCAACCCAGATAAAAATCACCTTACTCATGCATGCATATAAAAACCTTCACCATTTAAGTATAGGGACTTAGATTCCCGCAGAGTGTTGAAAAGAAACCCATAAATTTTTACGTTGGAAAATTTTCTTGCCAACATAGATTAAATAAAATATTCAATAAAGATTTAGGAAATCTAAGTACATCCCCAACCTAGAATTTTCAATGCTGAGGTGAAAGCTGGTTGTGGTTTTCTCTCGTGTCTCCTCAATTTCTTTTCCAACTTCAATGTTCACGTGAGACCAGGATTTTCACTAGGATTGCAGAAAAGAAAAGAAGAAGGTGCTGGAGCAATGGTGGCTTGCTTGGCAGTCTGGTAGTAATGCAGGTAGAAGAAGAACAATGCAAGATAGCAAAGTGCTTGGTTGTGTAATTTATAGCAAGATCACGAAGCATAACGATGCAAATCACAATAAAAACATTCGGCCATTTCTTTGGGAAGAATATTTGATTTTATAGAACATAGGATGGGAAATGGTCTAAGCCATTTGGCAACAATGGGATACCACATCACAACAATGAGGGTAATTAACTCTTAATTAACAATTAAAATAGGAAGAGGAAGTTGGTATACATCTATCAAGCCTACAAACAACCAATTTGACCAAGAAACATGCGTAAAAGGTGAGTTGGAAGAAGTTAACATGCATATAAATCATGCTGGGAATTCTCAACCAAAACGCATGGAACCCTTTGGTCTTTACATGGTAAAGGTTATGTAACTACCAAGGTCATTACACAACCACTTTGTTGAGGGTATACCGATGGTTGCATAACCAACACCCAAGTAGGGAAGAGGTTGCGTAACTTAAGGCCAAAAACTAAGGAAAAACAACTTTGTGGAAAGTAGGAAATGGCTAAGTAAGGTATTCTAAGATATAAATATAAGATGCAAAGAGGGAAAGGGGCTTGAACACCATTGGAAAATATAGTAATCATCATAGGGGACTTTTAACCGTTTTCATCAATGTAGCACATGAAAAATTGAATGCATACGGTGCCTCACTAAATAAATCTTGTGTGATGAGTCATATCCATGTAAGTCTTTTGGTTTGAGTAATATAATCAAAAGTTTCGGTGGGGTTTCTTCCCCAGAGGGTTTCCCAATCTTGTGTTCTTGTGTACTCTTTCATGGTGATTCTCTTGTGGATGATTTTTGCATATTTCTAAGATCATATTAATGCATTGTTAAATGTTAATGGTGTATATAAGTTAATTAAATATTGTTTGATTTTAAAGGACTCATTCACCTCCCCTCTCAATCCATTTTGATTCCCACAATTAGTATCACAACAGGTCCTTTTGGACAAGTTTAATCACTGAAAGGAGATGTTTGAAGCACAAAATTAACAAGTCAACAGAGTGGATATTCTTCCATAATGATAATTTTTGGAGCTCAAATATGCACTCGTGCCCAAATTATAGACAATTCGGATTTGAGACAACATGGGGGACTGTCTCCAAGTTGAAGGACTTGAAATGAGATAGACCTCTAGAGAAGGTCGACTTCCCTACTTACCTCTAATGCTAAAAACTCCTATGACTTGAAATGTAGTTATTTAACTATACTCTAACTTTCCTAGGGACCGGGGTGAGAAGGAGATGCATAAAACTAATCTAAAAGAGGCAATAGCACAAAAATAAGGGGATGAATACTTAAGAAAGAGTGAAAATGGGAGAGAATGATGATGAGGAGGGCCAAAACAAAATCCACATATCAAAATCACATTCAGAGTTCCATTTTCACAATGCACAATAGACACAGATGTCTGAAATAACACATACAACACACCTACAAATGAATGAGAGGAAAGAGAATGCAATAAAATAATAGATAAGGCTGAAATGAGCCACAAAACCAAATATTTTATTGCTTAGAGATCATGCACAAATCATCACAATACAAGAGGAAGATGTAAAACATTTACAGAGATATAGCCCAAGGCATGCAACTCTTAGAACACTTGTGTAGCATAAAATGATGCCCTCGTATTCCCAAAGTATCCAACATTAAAACAAGGCATCACTTTACAATATATAGAAAATCAAAAAGGAGAGAAGAAGAAAAGAGAGGGAAATTTGAATTCCCTTTCCACCAAATTTGAATGTCATTTAATTTTCTGAAAATATCTTATTATCTCTACAATTCCACCTCCCCACACCATTTACCTTGTTGAAGAAGGAACGACACCCATACTACATTTAATTTTGGTGGTTGAGCCATTCTGAGTAGACCTTTTACATGTTTGGGGAGTTTTCCTTTACTTCACCCACCTAAATTTATGAAATCCGATTTTGTTACATGGATAAGGTTAAGATTTCTTCAAATAATATCATATTTGCAAAGATCAAATCATCATATTGAAATTCATGTTCATTTTTTAATCTGCATGAAATCATTATTTTACTTGATACATGGATTTTTGTTTTGTTTCAGCCCATGTAGTTTTATGCCTCCACAGATTTATCTCTCATTTCGTGGTTATATACCAAATTATCCACGTTACTCGCAAAGCATTGATATGGTGTGGCCTCATGTTGACCTCCACAGACTACCTATTTTTACCCCATGGATTTTGTATTCTCTTTTTCTACTTCTTTTCCTTTATCTCCATAGACTACCTATTTTTACCGCATGGCTTTACCTTAATCTTTGCGGAATTCTTAAACCCTTCCATCATCCTCATTCCAAGCACGGGGCTCTTGAGTTGTTCAATTTTTGCAAGGGTGCAAAAATAGACAAAAATTTTGGTGACTCATAGGGGCCATCTACCTACTAGATGAGATGATCAGTAGCCTTAACATCCATTGGGCATAGATTTAGCTTGAAATCCTTGAGTCTGATTTAGTTGATCTATATTTGATTTTCTGAGGTGACTGCAACTAATCCTTTATATTTTTAACCTCCTTCTTTTAGCAACCATCTAGAGAACATGATGAAATAGTGCACAAGAACATCTCAAGAAACAAGACTATGCAAAGAACTTAGGGAAAGAAACTATACTACCAATAATGTAATGTGCTTTGAAAGTAATTGGAGGAATTGAAATTATAATCTACTATGTACAAGATACAAGAAAAATCTTAATGAGATGGTTTGAGATGAATCCCATTGACTATCATTTGAAACACATTCGCATAAATATCAGAAAACTCAAATGAGTTAGATGCCTTGAAAGTGGTGATGATGTATGGTCCACTCTAAATAGCATAAAATTTGGAGTGTCTTCTTGGTTTATCTCCATCCACATCCCACTTGAAAACAAGATATCTAACTTTGAATGTTTGATCTATAGCTTTCATGCCAAACCCTTTTGTTTGGTTGATGCATGATGTTGTTCCATCCTAACCATGGCAACATTCCTATTTTCCTATAATTGCACCAATTCCGCCATTCTAATTTCCTTTTGATCCACACCTTAAAATTCAAGTTGATGAGCTAATTCAAATATAGGAAACTCAAGTGATAATGGAAATATTGCTTCTTTACCATATACCAGTTTTTAGGGAGAAGTGCCAATTTCCTTTTTTGTTGTTATCATGTCCGCCCAAAGAGAATTTTTCACCTTTTTGTGCCATTGTATTTGATTGATGTCCATTATCCTCTTCATGATTCTGATTAGATTTTGTTAGTAGATTTTTCCAACCCATTACCTTGGGGGTAATAATTAGAAGAATTTTTCAGATAAATCCCAAGTCCTAAATCCCAACTATAAATCTTGGATCCCAAGAAAGCTTTAGCATTATCAGAAATGATGGTCTGAGGGATGCCAAACCTTGTAAAAATTTATTCAAGAAATTCCAGGATGGCTGATTTAGTGGCTTCCTTCAATGGCATGGCCTCGATCCACCTGGTGAAATAGTTTGTGGTTGTGAGAACCCATTTGTGACCAAAACTAGATGATAGGTTGATCATCCCAATGAAGTCAAGGCCCCATTGTGTGAATGGTTGATCTACTGGATCGGATGAAGTGGAAAAGCCACCAATCTTTTCTTTCCAGTGAAGAGTGCACATTCTTTGCATTTCCTAACCCACATGTGAGCATCTGCGAACAACATAGGCTAGAAGTAACTTGATTTTATAATCTTCATGGTTGTAGCTTTAGCAAAGAAATTTCCACCGAGAAACCATCATGGAACTCATTTAAAACCCTATCACATTGCTCACCTTCAATACACCTGAGTAACACTCCATCAATATTCCTTTTGAATAGGACACCATTAACCAATGCATAAGGAATAGATCACAACCTCATATGTCTTCTCTTTGCTTTATTCAAACCAAGAGGGTATGCACCAGTAGACAAAAACTTTGACATATCAAGCAATCCAGTTATAATCATTAAATACATTCCTTTCATCTTGTTGTCATTCAACATCACACAACAACTCATCATTTGAAGGCACTTCATTAATGAGGGAGGTTTCTTGAGATTCACGTAGCATCTAGATCCAACTTCTCAAAAATTGCTCTTCCTCTTACTAATTTTTTAGCTTTAATGGTCACATCATACTCCATGATTTTAGTCACCCATCCATCTCATTTCTCACTGATTTCTACTCCCATAATGAAGTCTCTAACACTGGAATGTGATACTAAAACCTTTATACGGCTAGCAACAATCATACTTTTGAATTTCTTCAAGGCTCTCATGATGAAAAACACTTGTTTTTCAATGTGATTGTACTTGAGCTCATAATTCTTCAGTGTTTGACTAAAAAATTCCATAGGCTGCTCCATTGCTTGATCATTGAGTTGTGTCAAAACTATGGCTATGCTCGATTCCACCCCATGAGCATAAAGAATGAAATCCTTGGCATAATCTGGATTAATCAATGTTGGGGCTTGAGAAATATCTTATTTTATCTTTTCAAATATGTCCTTCCCTTCTATGGTCCACTTGAATGTTGCATCCTTCTTGAGCATGAGAGTAATAGGTTTTACCAAACCTGTGAAGTTAGGAATGAAGCGCCTAACAAAGTTGATCTTTCCAAGGAAAGACTGTAATTCCTTCTTGTGAGTTGGTAAGGAAAGAGCCACAATAGCTGCAATTCTTTTTGGATCAATGGCAATGCCTTCTTTTGAGACAATATACCCCAAGATATTGCCTCTAAGGACTACAAAGTCACACTTTTGAGGATTAAGGGATACACAAAACTCCCCTGCATCTTTCAAAATAGTTCTTGAGGTGCTTAATATGATCTCGCGCTCTACTTGGAAAAAATAGTAATGTCATCCAGGTAAACCAAGATGAACTGATTAATATACCCTTTAGAAGAAATGTCCATTTCTCTTTAAAAGGTAGCACCTACATTTGATAAGCCAAAGGGAATTTTTTGATATGCATATGTTCCTCATTTGGTGGTGAACATGGTTTTATACCGGTCTTCTTCTTTCACTTTGATCTTGTTAAAACCAGAATAGGCATCAAGCATTAAAAACCTCTCTGCTCCTACTTACTGTCTGCAAGATTTTTTTCCATGGAGGAAAGGGGTAATAATTCTTGAGAGATGCCTTGTTCAAATCCTGAAGTCCATGCATAGTTGTATTTCACCATTCTTCTTCCTTACTGAACAGATTCACCACCCAAGTAGAATACTTGATTAGAAAAATTATTTTGGCTTTAATACGTTTGGATAAATCCTTTCTCATGAGGGGTTCAATATTGGGTTTGACTGGCCTCTATTTTTGTCTAATTGGTTTGATGTTGGGATCAAGATCAATGGAATGCTTTACTGTATCTATATTGAATTATCCTAAATCTTCATAGTCCCATGAAAACACATCATTGAACTTATGACATAAGGAAACAAAATCCTTCTTTTCACTTTCATCACATACCTTCCCAAGAAGAAGTTGTTTTCCTGGAGTGATTGAAACTAGTTGACAATCCTCTTGCTTTTCTACCATGTTATTTTCCATTCCTTTGAACTCATCATCTGGATTGAAAATCTAATCTAGAGTGACTCATCCCTTCATCAACTTATTTATTATTAGTTGAATAATATTATCCCCATATAATTCCTGCAAATAAGCTTGCATATTCAAGGATAACTCTACCTCATTTTGGATTAACTACACAATTTTCTCATCATTGTAAAATACCTACAAGCAGGCTTGGTTGTTTGGAATGGATGGCCTAACTACCATCTTGATATGTTGGGAATTCCCTTTGATCAAATCCTCAGTAGGTGAGGAATGAGAGCCAAGAGATGCCATTTAGTCTGCATCTTTGTTCAATTTTTTGGGCACAACTTTGTAGAATGATGGCATCAAATATTTTATAGCAAATTCAGGACTCTATATTTGTAATATTTAAATACTTTGTTCTTTGTCGCACATCTGCCATAGACTTGATGAATGAATAATTCAATGTCTCTAAATACCTATAAATCTTTTATTTTCTCCTTCTCGCATTCAAGATACCATGCACTAACTCTTCATACTCTGCCACATTATTAGAACATGCAAACTGCAATCTATGAGCAAAGAACTTTTGATTTTTTGGATAAATGAGTACAACACCCATTCTAGCTCCATTTTTGCTTCTAGAACCATCAAATAACATCCACCATAGTCCAAAAACATTTTCTTTTTCTTTTTTGAATGTCGCGGGTATCATATATTCCTCCTAGAGAATGTAGTAGGTTCCTAGACTAGTCTCAAAATTCTTAAGCTCTTCATCATAAGGATCAAACTTATGATCTCTCTCAGCCCATTCATCCAAAAATCAGGCATGGAAAGAGAAATGAAATGTTCATATTGGATATAATCTTTCTCATATATATCTTGTATTAAGCAATTTGATTGGATAGGAGAAGGGTCATATGATTTGATATGGTAAGAAAATATGGGATCAACTTGTATTGTAAATCTTGTACAATATCTACGGTTCTCGAAGCATGCAAGTCTAGTCTAAAGATAGATAGCCACCTACTTTAGCATTAAAGTCTCCCGACATATATATAGAAAACATAGGAGACAATTGAAGACTAAAATGTTATGAATTATGGTGAGGCTTGAACATGCATGAAGTGTCAACTCAATGTCTTTTATTACACCCAAGACATTCACGATTGATCTATGAAGTTGTAAAAATCCCATAAACACAGGACTATATTTGAGACCTAGGATATAAACAATTTTCTTGGGCATTATAGAGGTACTATCCCCTGAATCAACCATATGGTTATGAACTAGGTATTTACCCATAATTAACAACATGTAAAAGGGTGGGGTTTTGACCATTTTACTTACTTGATCATTCTTTTCTTAATAGACATGAACTGCGGCATGAGCCTTTTGCATTACTGAATCCATTAGAGGTAATTGCTTGAGGGATTCACACAGGAGATCCTGGTATGATGAGATAACAAGTGTATCCCACATTAAGACGTTAGCATTAGTTTTCTTCATTTTCTCAACAATGTTAAAAGGAAGACCCATGAGACTTCTGCATCTACGGCATGCTACCTTCTTTCTTTTATTACCGTGGCATTTTATTTGGCAGTTTTAGCTAAATAGTAAATTCTTTGTCCATGGCTTTAACTGGGAACTCAGGAGGTTTTCTTTTGTTTATCACGACTTTAAATTCCTTATTTGTGGCATTGTCTTGATCCACAAGATGTGAAGATTGTGACTCCAACATCCTTTTCTTGTGTCGTGTATTATCAACAACACTGATTGATGGTCTGTTAGAAATTCCTGCCACTTGGTTGACCATGTGTACAAATCCTTAGCTCCAAAGAACATAAGGTTTGTATCATTGTTGGTTTCTTGGCTTGCTTTTGTGGTTGGATTTGGTGCCTCTAGGAGTGGTTCCTATTGACTGGAAGATCCCTGAACCATGTATGCTTGAAGATGCATTTCCCTTTCATAACCAAGTTGGTTATGCAGTAGATTACATGGAAAACACCACTCTATTTCTTATGCCATATTATTTTGCATAGGAACTAAAGCCTGACTTGAACTGGGAGGAGGAAGTTCTTGTGGAGGAGGGATTATTGCCAATGGAAGAGGAACACTTTGAGCTTGCCATCTATTATTCTTCTAGTTTTGTGCATATATTTGATTAGGATGCTGATTTATCCATGGTTGATACCCTTGATTAGAAGATTACCCTTGATTCTGATAATTCTTATAGGATTGGGCTTGTTGTTTCTCTAGGGATATAATTTTTTTGTCAAGTTTCTAATTAGAGCCTTCATTTCTTCATCGTCATTTTGCTGAGAAAATTTTTGTGATGTGGAAGCAACATGTTGTGGATTAGGCTCAGGATAGGAGCAATAGAAGGTTGAGCAGCTTTAGGTAGTTTATGATACAATGGCATGGGTGGTCTAGGAGCTAATTTCCTAGCTTGTATTAGACTATTTTCAGCTCTGATTGCAATTGCATAGGCAAATGGTAGAGTTGTTCCTCCCATAGATTGTATCATAACAGATATATCAGAGTTAAGAGCTTTTAAAAAGTAAAGAAAGGCACCTTCTGTTGCAAGTCTCACAAGAGCTGGAATCCTGTCCCAAGTTCTCTAGAATTTAAAGTTGAAATCCACCATTTTCTCATTAGGTGCTCTCTTGATTGTAGTTAATTGCTCCAAAAGAGATAAGTTGTCTACTCTTTCTCTAAACTAGTCATAAAGGGTTGTGCACAACTGATCCCAGTTTTGAATTGTTCCTGCCCCTAGGCTTTTGAACCATTGTAAAGATTTTCCTTTAAGTGATGAAGCCAAAAGTTTGACTGCCATGTCCATCTCAAAGCAATCTCATGGATAACATAGACATTTAAAATATCTTGAATGTGGTCAACTAGAGTAGTGTGATTTTCTCCAAGTAAAATATGGGATATTTTTCAAGGTTGCTACTGGAATAGGATTTTTGGCATTCAATGCGAGTAGAATCCTACCTGTGAAATTTTCAAATAGATTTTTTTTTTGATGAGCCATTCTGATAGGTATGAGAACTCTTGTTAATTGCAAGAAGAGCCTTCTAGAAGGTGTTGAGAGTTCTATTTGGAGGAGATGGGGATATTTGAATCTATCTTCCTCTTTTGCCTCTACCTAGGGATAACTGTAAATACTCAAATATGCCTTCTTCTCTTGTTCTCGACCGTGTTTGGATCCTTCTCATGAATCAGGGACACTTACATTACCAGTACTGTTGAAACCAGTAGATATTTTGAATGGAGTTGCCAGATGTGTTACTGCAAAGCCTCCAAAGGATAGAGCTTCACTAAGATACACATCAAAACTTGATAAAACTAGAAATATAAATTTCAAAGGTCCCACTAGGCATGTAAAAATTGTTGTAGCTCAAATATGCACCCGTTCTGAATTATAGACAATTCAAGATTTGAGACAACATGGGACTATCTCCAAGTTGTGGGACTTGAAATGAGATAGACCTTGAGGAGGATGTCGACTTCCTATAATTACCTCTAATGCTAAACAACTCCTAGAACTTGAAATGCGTTATTTAACTCTACTCTAACTTTCCAAGGACCAAGGTGAGAAGGAGATGCATAAAACATAAACCTAATCTAAAAGAGATAATAGTAAAAAATAAGGGGATGAATACTTAAGCAAGAGTGAAAATGGGAGAGAACAATGATGAGGAGGACCAAAACGAAAGCCACAGATCAAAATCACGTTTAGAGTTCCACTTTCACGATGCACAATAGACATAGACCTCTAAAATAACACATATAACACACCTACGAATGAATGAGAGGAAAGAGAATGCAATAAAACAATAGCTAAGGCCAAAACAAGCCACAAAACCAAATATTTTATTGCTTAGAGATCATGCACAGATCATCACGATATAGGAGGAAGATGCAAAACATTTACAGAGATATATCCCAAGGCATGTGAATCTTAGAAAACTTGTGCAACATAAAATGATGCCCTCATATTCCCAAAGTATCCAACATTAAAACAAGGCATCACTTTACAATATATAGAAAAACAGAAGAAGGAGAGAAGAAGAAAAGAGAGGAAAATTCAAATTCCCCTTCCACTAGCCAACCACCTTCATTTAATTTTATGAAAATATTTGATTATCTCTATAATTCTGCCTCCCCACGCCATTTACCTTGCTAAAGAAGGAACGACACCCATATTGCATTTAATTTTGGTGGTTGAGCCATTCTGAGTAGATATTTTGCATGTTTGGGGAGTTTTCCTTTACTTCGCCCACCTAAATTTATGAAATTTGATTTTGTTGCATGGAGAAGGTTAAGATTTCTTAAAATAATATTATATTTTCAAAGATCAAATCATCATATTGAAATTCATGTTCATTTTAGTAATCCGCGGAAAATTGTTGTTTTCCTTTGATACTCGGATTTTCTATTTTGGTTCTATGCAGTTTTATGCCTCCATGGATTTATTTTCCATCCCACGGTTCTACCAAATTCTCCACTTTAACCCATAACACCGATATGGCATGACCTCATGTTGACCTCCATGGACTACCTATTTTTTACCCCGCATATTTTGTATTCGCTTTGTTCTATGGATTTTCTATGATCTTTGTGGCATGATTAAAACGTCCATAGATTTGTTTCTTTCACCTCACAACTTTACCTTGATCTCCACAACATGCTTAAACCCTTCTGTGGTCCTCATTATAAGCCCATGAATCTTCAAGTTGTTCAATTTTTGCAAGGGTACAAAAATAGTCAATAGTACCATTGTTTGATGGAGTGAACGATGACTTTTGGAGTCTAAGGATGAGAATTCACATCATGTTATTAGCATTTGATATTTAGAAATCAGTTTTGGATGGTTATACAAGTCTTGTAACTCCCCCAACAACTACCACAGACAAGTCTGAGTAGTGATAAATCCAGGGATATGAATGCAATCATGTGTGGATTAGTTGAACCCAAACTTGAGAAGGTCGTGCATTATAAATTAGTAAAATGAATGTTGGAGAAACTTCAAGTCCTATATGAGGGAGATTTCAAGGTAAGGATAGCTAAGCTTCAAACCTTCATAAATCAATTTGAAGGGCTAAAACTTAGTGGTTATGAGCCTATTATTGCATACTTTCTTAGAGTTGACAATGTTGTCAATACCATGAAAGGTCTAGGTGAAGAAGTTAAGGAAGAGGTTGTGGTAAAAAGGTATTGAGGTCTCTAACACCTAAATTTGACTCTAAAGTGTCTACCATTGAAGAATCCAAGGATTTCACTCTCTTCACTATGGATGAGTTGCATGAAACCTTGAATTCCTATAAAATGGTGGTTGTTGAGTCTAAACCAGATAAGAAGGATGTTTCTTTCAAGTTAGAGATGAATTCCAAGGGCAAGAAATCTAAGGATGATGGAGTTGATCCTGTGATTGATGATGAAGAAATTTTTTCTATGATTTCTAGAAGACTAAAAGTTGGATCGGGTAAGTACAAAGGAAGCTACCTTTTAAATTCTTCAATTGTGGTAAGATAGGTCATTTTTCTATCAAATTCCCTTACAAGCACAAGGAGGAATATCATGATGATCATGGGAATGAAGATGATCATGACAAGAAGGATCACAAGTATGGTAAAGGAAAGAAGGATTTCAAAACTTTTGTGTTATCCAATTTTCCCCCTACGAAAAAATTGGCTAACCTAGAAAATTTGGAATTGGGTGGTTTTCATGGAGCTTGATAGAGAACATGAAAAAATAGGTAATTTCCATATTCGGGAACTTAAATTTACTTTAGGGGATTTAGAATTATTTTGGTGCACCTTATTTTCTCTTTAAGGATCCATACTTAGTCAAAAATCAAGAAATAAATGAAAAGTTGGAGAAAATAACCTTTGGAGGCACCCTACCATTCCTTTCCTAAACCCTCAACTATCTACTTGGCCAAAATACTTAGGAAAATTTGGAAAAAATGGAGAAAATGAGTCATTTATATTATTTTTGGGTCTAAGAGGAACACGAGGTAAGCGTTCCGTCGGGGCTCAAGTTCCCGAATTATCAATTTTCTTGAAATATGAAGGTTTCAATGTTGTGCGGATCAACAGTGAGATGTGGGCAAAGGTGCTTGAGATGGAACAATACAAATTGGAACCAATTCTTAGGAACTCAATGTTCCTGTAGAGGCTTTCGACCCCAAATCAAAGGATGGAGCGAGGTTAGTTTTGTGTTAGCCAAGTGTGTTGCGGATCGAAGAGGGCCGCTAAGAACTAAGGTTGGGAAGGAATAGTTTTGTGGGGGCATGAGTTCCCCATGGAAGCAAATAAGCCACAACAAAAATTGTGGGCACCAAGGGGATAAACAATGCAGATATTTGGGTTATGGAGAGAATGAGGTCACGGGAACACCTTTCCCACAAAACATTTTTCCCCACAAAGGTAGGTGACCAGAAAAACATGTCAAATTTAGTACACTGAGACATTACACCCCCCACGGGAACAAATGGCCACATCCCCCACGGAACAAATGGCCATGGTTCCTAACTTCCCTATATGACCCACAAACCCGAAATAATCGCATTGTGAAGGAAAAGAATATTAATATGGACTATGGAGTCACATGTGGAACTTCATTGACCATCTCAAGCTACTGATCTTCAAATGGCCATAAATTTTGACCCATAACTCTGATTTTCACAAAATTAGACTTATTAGAAATATCTTAGCAATCTCTACCCCAAAAAAAATTAATTTTATTGAGTTTTAATATATAAAAAAGTGGAAAACGTCCATGTATTTAAAATTCACATTTCCAAGTAGTTGAACAACCAGATTAATGAATTATGGTGCCCATTTCTTCTTCCACAAGGAAAAGGACATGGGGGATAAATTTGTAAGGTTTCCCATAATGTTTTCTAGTCAATTAATGCATGTTATTGGTGGGTGAAGACAGAATTTTGGGTTTCCCTCCTCTTCTTCTCTCATTTTCTTCTATATATTGTAAAAAGTGACTCATTTGTAATGTTGGATACTTTGGGAATACAAGGGCATCATTGTAAGTGTTACAAAAGTTTTCTTGAGTTACAGGGCTTGGATTGTAATCCTGTAATGAGTTTACACCTGATTCCTCCATTGTAATGATTTGTGCATCATCTTGAAGCAATAAAATTACTTGTTTTGTGGCTCTATTCTACCTTAGCTGGTATTTTATTACATTCCATTGCCTCTTCATTTACTTGCAGGTATGTTGTGTATGTTTCTTCATATTATAGGGTTTATTTATATTGTGCATTATGTGAAAATGGGAATTTAGATGTTGTTTTGGACTGTGGATGTTACTCTCTCCATCATTGTTTTGTTCCATTTTATCTCTTTCAAAAGTGTCTTTCCCCTTATTTTTGGTGCTATCACCTCATGTAGTGTAGGATTTCAGTTTCATGCATTTCTCTCTCTCCCTGGTCCCTTGGAATAAAAAATTAGTGATATGTAGCTGCATTTCCCTTCCTAGGAGTATTTTAGTAGTAGGAGTAAGTAGAGGAATCTAGAATTCTCTGGAGGTATGTCTCATTTTTCAAGTCCCACAACTTGGAGATAGTCCCATGTTGCCTCAAAATTATTGATATTTCATTATTTTTCTAGGGTGCAATTTTGAGATCAAGTAGTTTAATAACAAGAAGAAGTTCAAGAAGAGCTTCAAATCACATGAAGAAGCTTGTTCATCTGAAACAAGTAGTAATAGTGGTGTTTTAGACTATGAATTTGAATCAAAGCATGAATATGTTCGAGATGAAATGTTTTTTATGACCAAGGATGCTATGAGATCTACAAGTGGTGGTTCGACATTGTTAGGTGATTTTATATCATATTTTTGTAGGGAACTTGAGGAAGAAGAAGACGATGTCAAGTATGAATTAGTATTTGTCCAAAATGAGATAAATCATGCTAAGAAAAATAATAAGAAGCTAATATCTCAAGTCAAATAATATGAGGCAAAGATTCATGACCTTGAAGAGAAGCATTGGTCGAGAAACTAACAAGCTAAATGAGATAGTTAGAATGCTAGAAGAGAAATTAAAGTTCCTAATCACAAATTTTCAAGATAAAGATATTAAGTGCACAAAAATTGAAGAATATATATATTTTATAAGGGTAGAGTTATCTGAGGTTGTCAATAAGGCCAAGACCTTTTAGAAATTTGAGAAAATCACCAAGGATCTTGATAATATTCTTAGCATTAAAAGGTCTATAATTGACAAAAACATGTTTGGGGTTTAAAGATGACTTCAAAGGTAAAGAGATGAAGCAAGAAGATAGTGTTCCAAGAAAGGATGATGAAGGAACAAGCACCAAGGAAGGAAATAAAGAAAACTCCACTAAAGACAATGTGAAGACAAAGTCAATCAAGCAACCCAATGCTTCAAGGTATGAGAGGTAATTTAATGGTTATTGTTTCACTTGTAATGGATTTGGTCATATGTAAAAGGATTTTTGAAGGTATTTTAAATATGACCACCCATTGAGGATAGTAGGGTAAGCAATCAAAAAATATGATATGCTACGATTGTCATGAGAAAGACCAAACTTCTAGGTACTATCTATATGAACCTTTAAGTCAGAGTTGGAGGAATGAAGAAACTAGAGGTACAAATTTAATTGTATTCTATAACTATAATAATATTCGAAATATTTATATGGATTATTATGGTTCTACAAGGAAATATAGGAGCTTTCAAGGTCCTATAATGCATGTTAGAAGTCAAGGAAAGATATGGGAGCCAAGAATGAACAATTGGGTCCCACCAATGGATATCATGAATGTAAATCAAGGAAGTTCTTAGGATACAAGTTAGAAACAAGATAAAAAAGGTGAGTTCCAGATATCTAAGATTTCTTGGGACCTCTTCAAGGCACTCTTCTAGGTTTATCATGAAGAGATATGTCTCTACTAGGCTTCTTAGAGACATGTTCATCCATATGAAGCATTGAGAGAAAGGGGAGTTGATTGGTTGGAGTATGCTGTTGTAGAAGTCTTATCATGATGTCAAGATATGTTATCAAATTTTTAAGGTATGTCTTGTAGTATTACATGGTTGTTAAGAAATGAAAAAATGTGTGGTTACAGTAAAAGGTCTCGAATCTATACTGATCATATAATTTTTTATCGTCATGATGTGGAGTACTAATGGTTGAAGCATATTAGGTTTTGTATTGATCTTTCAAGGTATGGTTATGATACGTATATGAGTATTCCATGTAGTAAAAGTGTCTTGGTCTTAGTATGAACTCATGTTAGCTCATAAAAATGTCTATGGTTCCCTATCTTGAGTAATGGTCAAGTTGTGTCTTAAAAGTATCAAGAAAGTTTATCATGTCATCATATAAGTATGAAATAATGACACAAGAAGGTAGTATTATTATATTTTTCTTGAGGTTTCATATAAATTAAATTTGTAATTGGTTTAAGTATGCTCTTTTTATGAGTCAAGGTTTTCATTCATGAGGAATTATAGTGTTAAGGTCTAGTGGTGGTAAGATTGTGTAAAAGTCTCATGATGATAAGGAATGGAGTCTCCTGCATGAATTTGAGGGACTTTGTTCTAACAATATAGGTATAGAAAATTCATAAAGAATCAATTTTTTTTTTTTTGAATGTCTAAGAGTTTTCATTCATCAAGAGATTGTTTCATGGTCTATCATAGTACATAGTTTCTATTATGGTTTATGTTGACTCACTTTTGAGGAATATCTTTGTACCTATGAGGGAATGAATTTAAGTGATGATTTTCAAGTTCTTGAAGTTATTCATAATGATTTTAAGATGGTTTAGATGGTAAGAATGATCTAGGAGAAAAAATTATGAAAAAATTCATTCATCATATGATGACTTCATCAAAACTTATGAGAAAAATGGTTTCGCATTCCTAGGGTCAGTGTGGTTATTTTAGACTAGTGTAAAGTTTGGTATGATGATTCATGCAAAGCTATAAAGGATTAGGAAGATGAGCTACATATTGTTGATTAATCCATAGAAAATGATCAAATTTTTAAGTTTCAAGAGACGTCTATAGATCTAAGAGTGGTATTGAGGATTGTAATGGTATTCCCCAAGTATGTTGTGAGTTGTCAAGAACTCAATGTTTGAGTCTATCTACCATTTTATTTTATTTTGAATCATGTTTTGTAGTATTTATAGAGTATGTATGCATATTAAAGCTATAATGGAAAGGAATAAGGACTGTGGAACTTGTGGAAGTGCATTCAAGTGACTAGGTATGTTCTTGTGAGTTCATAATAGTGTTACAAACCTATGAATGAATGAATTGGGTTCATAATGACTAAGTTGTTTATCCTTGAATCATGGTTGAGAAGTTTCAAGAGTATTTATGCTTCATGAAGATGGTATGAATAATTCCACAACGTTATCAAGTTTGTGAAGTACAATAAGGTGAGATTTCTCATTTGACATGCACCTTTGTGACAAGCCTATGTATGAATGGTTTAGCCCAATGATAGTGACTAAAATAGGGTGAAGGGTATAAAGAGATATTTTAAGCTATTTATACATAAAATGAAGTATCAAATATCATTAAAGGACTAATGAAATTCTACAAATATATTATAAACTAAGATATGAATCTTGTGTTTATAATTGTGTTGCAACTCTATAAGAAAGTAGATTGGGTCCACAAGATGTGGTGTTAGTCCTCTAAATCATTATAGGAATTCCCCTAGAAGATATACAGATCTTGGAAGAAGTATGAAGTTATAAAATACATGACCAAGTTTGTGGAGGAGAAAGTGTATGTTATTCATGATGAAAGATGTGGCTACATGTTTGAATGTAGTGTTATAGGTCTATGGATGGTTCCAAAGGCATGGGAGATATTGATGATCTTGATCCAAGTATTATAGGTGATAAAAATGATAGAATGATATTGGTATGTGCACTAATAAATATTGTTAAGGTGTTATAATCCAAGGTATGCTTTATGAGGTATGTTTTGAAACTATAACAAAGTTACAAGATAAAAAAGGTATAATTACAGTCATGACATGTATTTTATGATGGATTTATATTGGTGGCTTATATTGAGGAGGAGCTTGTGTGTTCTCAAACTCAAGAAGGGGTTCCTAAGTATGTTTTTAGAATGATTTAGTGATATATTTCATCTTATGCAGATAGTGTATCATGACAAGGCATCATATGTTGAAAATTTGATAGTGTAACAGAGAGCTACAAGTCTAATATAACCTATCAAGGTAGGGGGAGCTTGTTTGAATCATGCATCATATATTTTAGGGCCTAGAAGACCTTAAGAGGTAGAGTTGATAATATTTGTAGGTATATTGGCTAGTGGAGTAAGTCATATTCTCAAGGAGGTTGCAATAGCATGCTAAAAAGGATGAAAATTGAAGAAGTGATCCAGGGTTGTGATGATATTCCTAATCCATTTCCATGGAAAATTTGAAATGTATGAAAGCTTATTGTTGTGTTTTGAATTAGATATGGGAAACATGAACCTAGGGGGAGCTATAAGGAGTTGATTTATGTTGATGATAGGTTTCCAAAGCTAGAAAAAGTTGTTCTAATTTGTTATAAAGGTCTAATTCGGGCTTTAGGTCTTATTTGTTCCTTACGAGACGATAATACAAAATACAAGTTTGTATGAGAGTGTTTTCAGTTAAGATAAGAATAGAAGCTATAAATATTTGTTAAGTTTAGTATGCTTATTGACATGAGTGGATTTTTGTGTACATCTTTCCAAGGACTTCTACAGTGGTTTTAAGCTATGATGAAGAAAAATAAGTATAAGGAGGTAAAACAAAATTGTGCGCTAGGAAGATGGATTTTGTTGATATTTCCAACTAATAGGTGCTCCAAATAAGTTGAAGGAATATGAATTCCAAAGACTTAGGTATTCTTTTTCATTAATGTACAAAGGGGGAGAAGAATTAGATGGGTTTCCATCAATGACAAAGGGGGAGATTATTGGCATGAGTGAGTTTAGGTGTTATCATTGATGTAAAATCTCATTAATGATAAAGAGGATGATGAAGGAGTACTAGAGGATGCTTAACATGATTATGACATGGAAATTCAGGTTGATTCATTGTTGTAATAATGGAATAATGGAGAATGGATTGGCCTCACTGGCCTAATTAGGTGACCTAGCTATCCTAGGTAATAGAGCATGATGTATAGAGCTACATGATAACTTGAGGAACATGGTAGAGGCATTGAGATAATTATAAGAGATTGTTAAGAAACTCACATGAGGTTTAAAGTGTAGGTATAGGTCATGGAATCGATTACAGGTGCTCATCTAGACCTAGTTTAGGTTCTTGGAGACCAAATGTAGCATGGGAGTGAGGGGTGGAGCCATGAGAGATCATGGAAGCATGTAGGTGAGTGATACATGATTTTTAAAGTTTTTAGGGCATTTTGTAGAGGTTTAATGTTGAGTTATAGTTTTCTTCTACTATGTTTTGGCTTAGAACATGAAAAGCCTAATACCTAGTCATACAATTCACTATGGTTGGAAATTCCTAGGAATATTTAAGAATGGTGGTGAGTTTTAGAAGTTAGAGGATGTTTTCATGATGCTTCATGACAAGTTTCAGGTCAAAGTGAAGAATATTTTGTAAGATACTCTAGTTTTGGTAAAATCGAGTTGAGAAGAAGGAAAACCAAGCTCAAATTGACATCTTCGGATGCTCATTGTGAATTGTGTGATTTGCACGAAACTAGAGGTTTTGGGGGTGTTTTCCATTTACATAAAAGTGTTTTGAAAAAATAATGATGTGGTTTAATTTTCAGGTTTTTATGAACAATCGTTAAGAAGGTAAAGTGGTTTGAAACCCTACTTAAACCCTACCTCAAAAGTGACTTTTAGGAAATTGATTATACTAATCCAGAATTGATTGGTTTTTCTAATGTGATAATTTTATGTTGTAGAGTACTACTCCAAATTTATATAAATGTATGATAGATCTTGTGATAGTATGTGGACCCCACTCAAACAAGAAAGTTTATGAAGATTTTCAGTTTGTGGAAAAGTTGTCCATTGAAGGTATTAACTAAATCACCATTTATAGAAGCGTGGAAGATATAATACATGTACATGATAGTTTAAGGTCATGGTTGAGGTCCTAGAGGGAAAATTTTTCCCTATCTTTGAAGACTTTTTTGGGCCTAAAAGGGAAATTTAGTAGTGTTGGAAAATGGAAGTGCTTGAGCACTTGTGAGATTGGTGAAGGAGTCTAATAGACTTGGAGATTGTTTACACATCCAATGTGACATGCTTTGGTGGAGCTATGAAAGTGTACTAAGTTTCCATGGTTGAGGTCACAAGTTGACCTAGTTTGACTGGTTCAGGACATGACTGCTTTGGCTAGAATATGGATGTAGAAGACCCATTATTTGGCTTATTGATGCTTGATATCCATTTGAGAGTGAATAAGGATGAATTTTTTTCATATTGAAGGAATTTATAGGTCTTTAAAGTGACAAAAGGGTGTAAACTAGTTGAGTTTCCAAAACTAATTTCTAGGCAGTTTAGTTTGTTGAAGAGGAAAAGAGGTGTGATTTGCATTTTTGGATGTTTCATGAAGTATAGAAAGCATTTATGTGATCTAAAGGAATTTTTATTTCTAATGAGTGGTTACATTTCATATTTTAGGTGTTCTTATGTGATCTTGAGCTCCATAGGTGAAGCATGGTTCCTGGAAGCAGTTGTTTTGAGTAGGAAATGGTCCTACTTGGTAGTGTTATGGAGAAACTGATTAGTGAAAATCATGGCGTGATCATGGATGATGTTGTTATGATGTATTTGAAATGTGTGAGGCCTTTGGAGGCATGGATAAACATGGTGATGTGTTTGGAGGTATTTGATGAGCTTGGTGATGGGGTTTTGAGCCTTTTGGGCTTGTTTGGTTGTTTTAGTGCATGGCCGACCTACATGGGTCCATTTTATGAGTCTATATGAATGTATTTTTATACTTTTCAGCTGGAATGGTCAATATCTTGGGTTAGGAATGACCTATGATATGTTTTTGAGTTGAGATGCATATAAAGTGCATGCTTTGGTTCAAATTTGAGTTGAAAAGAGAGGGAAAAGTGTGAGCTAGGTGAGATAGTGAAAGTGGTTCAAAGGCATGAAGTCGAGCTAATATAGTGTGAAATTATGAAAAAGGTTGAATATTTTGAGTACAAGTTTTTACATCTAAATTAGTCCATTAAATATCAATATTGAGCGAGTTAGGAGAAGAAGTGTTTGAAGGTGTATGCATGAAAGACTAACTATGTCATAAGAATTGAAACTAACACCTAGTAGCTTCAAGACATGATTAGATAAAACAAAAACATCAAGATAAGAGCTTAGAAAACTAACTTCTTTACACGTAAATGAAACAAACTAACATGCTAAGCCATTTTACTCTTTAGATTGCTAATTAAATGTGAACCTAGTTAGATCCATATCAATAAAATTGGGTTGTTGTTTTGCTTCAAGATGGTGAAAGGATATCTCTAAACAATGGCTACAAGGCCATGTTAGATATTCCTCTACTAACCAAACATGAAGAATGGATGCAAGGTGAGCAAGCTATTCCAACAATGGAAGTAAGGCTCAAGATCATATGTTTTATATGAGATACTATCAAAATTATGGTGTAAATTTGAAAGGGATGCACTAGGCTTGTATTTATAGGTTTCCATTTGGGAAAGTTTAGAATCCTAGTGCATGTGGGACAAAAGGTAAAGTAAAATAGAATATTACAAGTCAATGCACTTTTTGATTAGATTAGGAGCTAATTAATCTTTTAGGATTAATTAAGGATCTTAAGTAGGCTTAGGAAAAATTTTGAGAGCATCTGAAAGGGGTTTAGATAGATTTTAGAAGTGGGATTTAGACAATAAGAAAGTTTATTGGTTAAATGCAAGATTAGGGGCTTAATTAACATATAATTATCTAATTAAGAGAATTATCATTAATCAAAATGTCATTAGTTAGCATCCTCGGTGAATTAGAAGCATAGTTAGATAACGAAGTGTCGTTATTTGACCAAAGTGAGAGGAAGTGAAGATCACTAGTGCAATTTAAGTATTACAATTTCTTTTATTGAAATATAGGTGTCTACAGAAGGTGTATGAGATTAATATTTGATCACTATTAGTTGTGTGTGTTAGAAGCATTTCTTCAATGGTATTCTTATTCAAAACTTGTGTGATGAGAAATATTCACATGAGTCCTTTGTTGTGAGTAATATCAACAAGGGTTTCTAGGGTTTGTGCCTCACTAAACAAATCTTGTGTGATGAGTCATATTCATGCAAGTCTTTTTGTTTGAGTAATATAATCAAAATGTTTTAGTGGGTTTTCTTCCCCTTGAGGTTTTCCCACTTATATCTTGTGTTCTTGTGTACTCTTTCATGGTTATGCTCTTGTGGATGGTTGTTGCATATTGTTAAGATCACATTAATGCATGATTGAATGTTAATGGTGTATACAAGTTAATTTGAAATTGTTTAAGGTTTTTAAGGATGGATTCACACCCTCTCGGTCAGTGTGCTTTCAACATATTTTTGGTGAAAACCCAATAATTTTCCACATGACAAATTATTTCGTCAACACTTGTAAAAGTAGTTTTAGGCCTAGTGTTTTGAGGATAAAATGAGTGACCTATAACAGGATGTAAGCGAAGTATGAGGTCTTAAAGAAAATGGGAAATGTATGAGATTTGTGAGCCTATAGATATCAGTTTGTGCATACCTATGACTTAGTGAGTGAAGAAGATGAATGAGTGAGTAGATGAGGAAATTTGGAGAGTCTTCATGAACAACAAGGTGCAAGGGTATGAACTTTTCTTGATATTTAAGAACCATAATGTGTACTTGAGGATTTTGAGCATGATGATGTGACCGATGCATCGAGAGATAGAGAATAAACCAAGAAGAAGAAGAGAAGAAGATAGTGAAGAGAAAAGAAGAAGCATACCCCTGGTAGTTTCAGAAGAGAAGAGGAGAAAGAGAGTTTCATCATCAGTTGATCAACAAAAAAGTGAAGGTGAAAAAAATTCGAGGTGGTTGAGTTGGTCTTGATTATTCCTTGTGGAACTTTTTTCTTCACTAAAACCTAGGGAGTTGGTTCTTCCTTGTGGAGTTGGTGCTTCACTAAAACCTAGGTGTTGGTGTTCCTTGTAGAGTTGGTGCTTCACTAAATTAGGGAATTATAGCCTCCTTGCAAGTTTGTGCTTGCTAAATTTAGCTTGTTTCCTGATAAATTAGGGGGTTCATGCCTCATTAAAATTTGTTGTTTGATAAAGTCAAGTTCATGTGTGATAAATTAGGGGTTGGTGCTCTTTGTGGAGTTTGTGCTTCACTAAATCTTGATTATTTTTATTAATGCAATGATCAGTGGATTTTATTCCCCTTGAGGTTTTCCCATATGAATGATATGTTTATGTGTAATCTCTCTTATTTCATGCTCATCACGGATGGTTGTTATGTTGTTTTGATGGTTTGATATTGCTTATAATGTGGTAACACATTGAATGGTTCATCTTTAGTTAAATAAAAGCTCACTATGGCTCATATGTGATTGAAATTAAGTTAATATAACTAACTAATATTTTTTAAATAAAATTGATTCACCCCCATCTCAATGATTTTGCTTCCAAAATAGTGAAGTAGTTGGTTGTTTGATTTTTGAATTAGGCATGGCTCCTATGCACAATCTAAAAACTTAAGATGTTTTCCATGATTTCTTATGACCTTTGCACCCTTGAGATGATGTTCATAATCATTTTTACCCCAAAAAACATTAAACCAACTTCTAAGTGTCAATGTTTCTTTTATGTTCTACAACTTTTGATCTCGTCCCGTGGATATCCCTTGTTGTGTAGCTTTGGATTTTTGGCTCTCGCTGTGGATTCAAAAATTACACACTTTTCCTTCACACTTTATTGCTATGTCATAGAGGTATTATTTCTTATTACACAATTATTTTTCTATGATTATGTTCGTTCATTTTTGGCTCTGTGAGAACCCACAGAACACTCTAATTGAGAAACGTGCGGGACACTAAGTTAGTGTCTCACGATTTCCAACCTTAGTTGCATTTAAAATTTATTTCCCTAATGTGTAGTGCCTAGTGGAACTTTCCTTTCCTTTTTATTTGAGGTGCTTCAAACTTATCCTTTATGTATTAAAAATTTTCTGGGAGGAATTCATGTTTTGTTACGCGGAATTGTTACCAACTTCGTAAAGAAAAAATTTTCTCAAGTTCGTATGACACTATGATTTTCCATGTCGTTAAGCACTAATATTTTAGTTCCACTACGTGCTTCGTGGATCTTGTCCTTACCGATTTTCCAACTTTTCATGGGTGTATAAACCCCATGGTTATCTAACTTGCTTTCAACCCATGAGATACTAATTTAATGTCAAAGAATATTGATTTCCCTAATGTTGTGAAAGACTAACAAAACTCTGCAAAAAATGATATCCATATAAAATCTATCTAAGTCCCGAAATCTAATTCCTTTGTCCCATGGGTTAGGATAACTCATGGGATCTATAGAATACTATCTTAGTGTTTCATGGATTTCTTGAACAAAATTTTATGATTCCCAACTTAGATGAGTTGTTCAAAATTGCATGAGGGTGCAATTTTAGACAACATTTACTAAGAGAAATTCAACAAAGGACCAATGCCACTAAATCTTGCTTCATTGTTCAAAACTCACGTACATAACAAAATGAAAAAAAAATGTAATAATGATTTTGTGTAAATTTTGGTGTCTATAAAAATAAAGTTTATCAAATCAATAACTTGATTAATGTTATTCTCTATCAAATCAATAACTTGATTGATGTTATTCTCTATAAGTAGTAAATGGATAAGTGTGTACACTAGATAATACATCATCCACAATATATAAATTAAAATAAATATTAGAAGTGTATCTTAAAATCATATAATAGTGTAAGAATAATTAAATAAACTAATAATAAGATACTTGAATGGTATGCAAAGATTGAAAGATAATTTGAATCATCTCCAAACCTGGTGGCCCACCTTACCAATGAGGAAGCGAAAATTTTAAGGTCCTTGCCAAAATCCAACTTGGATTTTTTTGGTGAATTTGTAAAAATGGATTTTATGTTGATGGTGAATATGAGAAAAATGTATATTGTGATGCATACAAATAATTTATTTGGGAAAAGGCATGTTAGGGACGGTTGTAGGGGAGTGACCAAAAAAAAGAAACATAGGCGTTGGTTTCCCATAAGCCCAGTAAGTAGGCGTTTGCAAGTGTAGATGATTCATCATGCACGAAATCATTCTTGGGGACTACATATACTACTTGACAATAGTGAACATAAATAAATTTACAGTTGAAACTTCCCAAATATGAATGAGGGTAACATCCAGTCACCATATAAAATGATATAAGACTTCGCAGAGAAAATAAAAATGAATATGAGTTATGCATGAAACATCCAACATTACATTAATTTCAGACTATAACAAAGACAACACAATTGAGATAAAGTGTTTTCACATATGAAGAAAGAATGCTAACCATTTTTCTTAGACCTTGCACTTCTTTGCTTGAATGTGTTGCACTGTAATAGAGAATCTTTCCTTGTCTTCACGCAACAAATGAATGAGAAGTTTCAATATTCTAGATCAAACCCTAATAAATGTTAGATTTAACAGGGGAAATATAAGCAATAATTACAGATCCACCATTAAAATGTTGATGACTATAGATTATGATATGCAATCAATTAGACATATAAATATCTTAAAATAGATAGTGTATAACAAAAATTAATGAAAAAGAGCTGAAAGAAAATAATAAACAAGAATAGAGACAGATGACACCAGATTTAAGTGGAGAAACTGAAGGAAAAAATCCACTTGTAAAGCACTATCTTTATTAAGAATTCACACAAGTTTAACCCAACACTTCCAATTCACTCGTTGGTCTTTTACACTATCTGCAGAGCTATTTCTCTTGATCATCTAACATATCGACATTCGATCTCTTATAATAAGATTAATAAATACTAGACTGTACAAATGTAAATGTTGTTGATAGCCAATCCGAGAGGGATCACCCAAATCAATGTGGGTGGGTGAATTGGTCAGGTCGCTTCACTCTTAAATGTGAAAGACCTTCACAATATAATTTGATTAGACAAACTTTAATAATATTGGGCATACTTGCAAAGTGGTATATTCCACTTGAAATTATCACCCCAACACTCCCCCTTAATGTTAAGTGGGAATAAAAATCAGACAAATTACCTTTTTATACAAAAGGATTTATCCTTGAATCAACAATAGTGATTCAAGCTAACATGCAAACAAGGGAAATCTATAGATCTTCCCATACATAAATTCTTAAGACCAGTGCTTTACATATGAAGACTTACATCAGATTATGGATCCTTTTATAAACTAAGGCATACCCATAACTAAATATTTGTTGGGATTTACAAGTAACTTCACATAGAGTGACACATTTACTTATTACAAGATGGAGGAAGTATTGGAAGTTTACAATGAACTACCTTATGCATTTTCTCATGAGACTTATAGTTCACATACAATGTTACAACCATGTGTAACCAATCCCTAAAGGATCACTTTGTTACATACAAAGTGGGTGGTCATGATCCACTCTTAAAAGTTGACCCAGGTATTTTATAATAAGCCATCAAGAGGTGGCATTGTCATACACACTCCCCCTCAATGGAAACTCTGATAGGCCCAACAAGGCACAAAACTTTGTAGTAGTTCCCAACACATAATGGCTTGGGAAGGTATCTATAACATAATCTCTGATGTTGAACTGGATTCTTTATCAAGAGCAATTTGGCCTTCACATAGAGGAGGAATACTTCCTTTAGCTCCTATGTGTATCACTTCCAACAACCTCTTTAGCCACATGGCTCTTTTTCTACTCCAAGTGATGGCACTTGCATCAAAACTTGAACACAAATCCAGTTGCATATCCAACACAACATCAACAAATATCATAATAAGCATAATAGAAATCATACAAATTTTCACTTTTAACCAAGTATAAAGGTTAAACACTAGTTGTATAACAACTAACATATCACTATGCTTAACAACTAACAAATATGTTGAAATACTTCCAACATATTACACTTTGTAAAATATATATTAGATGCAATCAGTATTGGACGTCTCCAATACAAACACAAAGGCATCCCCAAGTGTCATTTGATATGCATATAATAATATTTTACTAATCACATAAAATGATTTATCAACATATGTATATCTTCATATTCTAAGTCTTTACATAATGAGATAAGACTTGATAGATAACACATCTGAACAAATAATCAAATTATTCAAGAATAATCAAGCATTCATTAAAAACATGATCCATTAAATAGTGGACACACTCATGGATTTATGTGAATTTTTCTTGAAAAATGACCATGTAGGCACCCTTTTGAAGTCTAGACATGTCATATATGCTAAACTACTAGAGAAGACTGAAGAAAAATCTTAAAAAAACATTTTGTGCATGTTTTCAGTTATAGTTATGCTTTTTATATAGTTCATAGAGTTATTACATTAGCTCTATGATTGTTCTCATCAATTTCATCTTGATTTTGATATGATTTATTCCATTTCCTATTTCTGAAATTTGACTTCTTTTTGGATTTACAATCCTCTTTCTTATGGCCAAATTTTCCACAGTTGTGACATCTACCATCAAAACTTACTCTTAAGTTTCTTGATTTCTTGTCTTTACAAGGGGTTTAAGAGATGGTTTTTATTTTGAATCTAGAAGGTTTACTTTTTTATTCTTGAGTGAGAAGTGCCTAAGTAGCATTCTCTTTGGAATCAAAATTTTCCATAACACGCTCTTCTTGAATTAACAAAGAAGACAAAGTGTCTAAATAGGCAGATCATTCTCATTCTGATACTTAGAGTTAAGAATGGAGATAAAATTTCTGAAAATTTTCATGTATATTGATTTATATAATGAAATATAGCAGCTTATCTTGAAATAGTTCATAGTTACAACCATCTAATTGAGCTTTAATGTTCTTAATTTTAGCTAAATAATTGACAATTTTCTCATCCCCCTTCATGGGTGTTGTAAACAGCTCTAAAACTAGTTTAATTATCTTAGACAACCTATTTCCTTCATGCATGGTTTCTAATTGCTTCCATGCATCTATAGGTGAGTCCATATGGCCTATATGCATCAAGAATTCATCTCTAATGCTTTGTAATAGGATGGACAAAGCTTCTGAGATCTCGAGAGAAGGAGCTAAGGTTTTTAGGGGTAGTTTGTCTCCCTATGGGACATTTTTCTATACCAATCACAAGATCCCATAGCTTTCTAGCCATAAAACAAGCTTTCAATTGAACTCTCCATATGCTATAATTTGTTCCATTTAAGAGTTGAGACTTATCCATAGAAAAATTAGTAGAACTAGCCATTTTAATGCTCAGATGGAAATGGAGACAAATATAGCTAAAAAACAAATCAAGGAAGCCAAATAGAGACAAAAAAACTAGCTACATATCTTTTAATTTGCTATACAAATGCAAACAACTCTAAATTGATCAAAAAATAGCTTGATTTGGTCAAATTTAAGATCAATTTGACAGAGCTTAGTGGGATCAAGTTTATAGGTGAGCTAACCGAGCTCGGACTGAGTTGGGCTAGAGTAGCTTGATGAGTTATTTTAGTAACTCGAGCTCAAAAATGAGCTATGAGCTCAAAATGAGCTACTTAACAAATAAAAACAAGTTAAAAAATATCCAAAAGGGGGACACATGTGCACACAGATCAACAATACCAAGAAAGACACGTGTCGGCTTTAAAATAGATCCTTAGTGGATGCAAAATCTTTAAAAATTAAAGTCAATGCCTTTTAGGTCCATGACAATAAACAAAATAAACATGTGTCAAAAAAACTATGAAAAGACTGAAAACAATGAAAAAAAAATACATGTGTCACTTTTAATTAGCTCGCATTTCGCAATGTAGCTAATAAGTCAGAAGACAATTAATTAAAAAAAGAATATATACACGTGTCTTAAATTAATTGGATCACTTTTTCGCATTCTGACACAATGCGAAATCAAAGTCTTAGTCAAACAGAGCCACTTGTCAAAAATTTAATGACTAAAGGCTCGACACTTGTGACTTTCCACCAAAATTTTAATAGATTGCTTTGAGCGGACTTAAAGTCCCTGAAATAAACCAAACTTAAAATAAGTTTGGGTCGAAAAAGGTATAAGATAGTGTGTCACAATCTAAGTGGCTAAGCCAAAGAAAATACTGACACACTGACACTTGTGAAGGATGACACAATTAAAAGATTAATATACGTGTCAAAAAATAATTGGTTCACGCTTCACAAATTGATAAAGACTAAGCCAAAAAAAGATACATGGAGCCTTTTAAATGGCTCACACTTCGCAAAATGAAAAAGAATGAAAATGTGAAAAAGATATGTATGTGTCCAAATTTATTGGTTTGCACTTCGCAATGCAACCAAAATGGCTAAAGAAAACTGAGGAACATGTGGAGCCTTTTAAATGGCTCACTTTTTGCAAGACGAAACACAAGATTGACAAATGTGAAAAGGTGGAAAATTCTTATTGGATAACTACAAATGAAAACCAAATGTGAAAATGAAAAACTAAAAATGTGAAATAAAAGATACTTGGAGCAATTTTATTGGCTCAGTACCCTTCACATATGACAAAAGCAAGCTAAAAAAAAAGACATATAATGTGAAAATTAAGTGACTTGGAGAATATTTGCAAATAGAGGAAATATAATCCAAGTCTGACAATGTGGAGACACACATGTAAAGCCCTTATTGGCTTGCATTTCACAAAGAAAGAAAAATCAGAAAAAATAAAACTAACACCATGAAGCAAGTGACTTGGAGCTTTTGATTGGCTCATATTTCACAAAAATAAATGTCTATTTAAGATAACAATCAAAAAGCTAGTGGAAAAAATGATTGGCTCAAGCTTTATTGGATCAAAATAACTTGCAAAAAAAAAAAAAGTCAAATAAACTGACACCAGTGAAGCAAGATGAAGCCCTCTGATTGGATCGTGCTTTGCAAAGATAGAAAGGTGTCGATTGAAGCCACTTGGCACTCTAAGAGTGGATATGGCTTTGAAACATGAAAAAAGGACAACAAAGCTATTTGGAGTAATTTTATTGGTCCAAGCTTTAAAAAAAACCGATAGAACTAAAAAGAAAGAATGAAAATGCATTTAGATGGCACAAAATGATTGGCCCAAGCTTTGTAAAGACAAAACTAGAAAAAAATAAAGATTTTTATTACTAGAATGAACTTAGAAGCCTAAAAAAATAGATCTAAATAAATCTTTTGGATCCAAAGTCAAAAAATGACCCAAATGGCTATAAACAACGTGAAAAACTTAAAATAAGCTCGTAGATGATGGATTTAAACCGTAAAATGAATGAAACAAGATGTAGAAGAAAAGATCTAAGCATACAAAAGCTCAAACATGATCTAAACAACCATTTAGCCCATATTTAACCAATATTTCAAATAATATTTAGGTGGGAATTGGAAGTTTAAACCTAGTTTGCTTGAAGATGACTGTGAAACTTTTAGGGTTTCATAGATCCGTAAATAAACTTCAAGCTTCTTTACTCTAGCAAATTAAAAGCTTCTAGATCAACCCTGCACATGCATAATCACCATGCTCGATACCATGTTAGATTTAGTAAGGGAAATATAATCAACAGATTACAGATCCACCATTAAAATGTCGAATGACTATAGATTATGATACAAATCGATTAGACACAAAAATATCTTAAAATAGATAGTGAATAACAAAGCTTAATGAGAAAGAGATGAAATCAAATAATAAACAAGAACAAAGATAGATGACACCATATTTAAGTGGAGAAACCCGAAGGAAAAAAATCCACTGGTAAAGCATTGTTTGTATTAAGAATTTCACACAAGTTTAACCCAACACTTCCACTTCACTCCTTGGTATTTTACAATGTCTACAGAGCTATTTCTCTTGATCAATGATCATGTTAATGATAACATTCGATATCATGTTTTTTAATCTCAGTTGGAATGTACAAATGTAAATGTTGTTGATAGCCAATCCCGAGAGGGATCACCCAAATCAATGTGGGTGGGTGAATCGGTCAAGCCGCTTCACTCTTAAATGTGAAAGACCTTCACAATACAATTTTATTAGACAAACTTTAATAATATTGGGGCATACTACAGTGGTAGATCCCACTTGACATTATCAATTGCTTACAAACATATGGAGGAGAATAAGATGTGGTTGTGCCCACATCTACTCATTACTTCCATAGATGAAAATATTGCATACATGCTCCACACAATTGTGCCCACCACCACCCTCGCTTCCATCCTTACTATTCACAAAATTCCTTGATAACATTTAGATTTATTAATGTTTCGTATCCAAGTAGGTGATGCGTATACAGACACCTAGCGAGAAACATCAGTCATCGTGCACGCGACCACTTGGTTGCATCTGACTACTTTGATACTACAGTGTGGTCAATCTCGTCCACGGACGTCTATAGTTAGAGCATCCGGACTATGTGGTCGAGCTCGTTCCTCGGGCATCTTTTATGTACGAGCCTTTGAATTTCGTAGATGCTTAGAGTTTTTATTAGTATATATTGGTGAATGTACGATTGGTGTTTCAATGTAGCATAATATACATACATAAGTATGAAATTTAGTTTAAACACTAGGCAAGCTGAGCCACAAAAGTAACTTGCATCTCGAAATTTTAGGTGAAATTTTACTCCATACGAATCCTCAAAATCGCCAAATGCAAGTTTCAAAAACGTAAATATTCGTGAATTAGCAAAGATTCACCACTAAAATTTATGTTACAACGAGGCTTTGTGGTGTAAGAGGTGCAAAAGCCTTAATTGAGATTTATACAACCATATATACCAAATCTATTAATGCACACTTTATGGAGGTATGGAGTGTGTAACGAATTTGATTTGGTGGTTCACAGTTTTTAAAAAATAATATCATAATTGTCCTACAAAAGATGAAATTCAAAATAAATTGAAGATTATTAAACTCAAATCTAGATGTCTAATATATTCCTTGATTATGTTATCAAGATTACAACAGTTGAAAACATCCACGGGCCTGTGAAAAACTATGAAAACACAATATTCTTTCTTACCAAGTGGTAAAAAATATTTAAAGAATTGATTCTTGAATGAATCTTATAAAATACTGATTTTTTTTTTTTTTTGAAAAACTACAAATGTAATACATCTTTATATATACAAACTAGTAAAACATGTTTATTTTAAACATTTAAATTTAAAAATTGTTGGTATATTTAAAATAACAAAAGAAAAAAAAAAAGGATTTCAAAATAAATTTAATATTCTCTCCATAGATATTGAGTGTATTTCTTAACTTTGTTTTTGGTGAGACAATAATAGTTGTTCTTGTTATCATGATTTATTTATATCTTCCCTTATTTTATTTTTGTGTGTATATATATATATATATATATATATATATTTCTGGTATATGTGTGTGTGTGTGTAATTTTGAATTTAAATTTACATAAAATTAAAATATTATTATTATAAATACATATACACGCGCACACACCTCTATAAATATACACATGTTCATGTGTGTGTACAATAACAATATTTTAATTTCAAATAAACTTACATTCAAAATTTACATTTAATTATATATATATATATATATATTTAAAAACTATATTTTAAAATTTATATAATAAAATATATTTTAATTTATAATGATAATTTTACTTATTACCTCAACAACCGAATAAAGAAATCCCACTAAAATTTACTCATAAGAGAAATAATACTCCGAAACTCCATATGATTAGATGTGTCTAAAATTATGATGGCAACTTTACCAGAATCAAAGATTCCAATAAAATTTACTCTTCAAGAAAAATAATATTCCGAGAATCCATATAATTAAATTTATGCTTATCAACTTCAACTCTTGGAACATATCCCCATTCTTGTGGGCCAAAAAAATCATTTCATTTTCTTGGAGTGCTCAAACCAACCACCATTATTCCATTTTTCCTCAAATGGAATGTCGTCCTGAAATTCTTTGCTTCCATTTCCTATAAAAATCTACAAAGCAACTTCCTTTTCAACGAGTTCGGTGCACGTCACATTTTGCGTCGATTAAAATCGAAGGTGATATTTTAATGATATGATTACTACATTAATATCATCCGGCCGGCAAAAACAAAAAATAAAGAGTGTAGAGTCCATTGCGTATATATTTGTTTATAGGTTTATAGGTATATACACTAGCTACTCGTTTTTTTATATTTGTTTTATTATTTTAGTGTTTGTTGATTATAGGTTTATTTTAAATTTTTGTTGGTATATATTTTTATGATAATTTTTAATATTTTTCATTAGGTTTATGCGAGAATAGAGTTCTAATTTAAATTTAAGAAATTATACAAAGCATTCTTATTTGTATATTCTGTAAATCTTAAATCTTAATGTTATATATGTATTATGTCATTCAAAATAATTAGATCCGATAATTTAATTATAAGACGTGTTAGGATAAATTCCAAACCAATTGATTTTCTTGAATTTCTTTTGATTAAACCCATAATTTATGTGGAAAAAAGTGGATGCTTTAAATTAAATTAATGTTGGGTGTGGAGTTATGATTTCTTTTCCCAATATTAATGCTTCTTTGAATGACAATATTTTGAATGATTATCAAATTGGTATTGAATATGAGGGTAATAATGTGAAACAACGCTGGTTTGATGATCAAGAGGGTGTATGACCTTGCATTATTTGAGGGATATTAAACGTCGACCCCTAGGTCAAGAGGCTAGCGATGGGGTGTATTACTAGACAAACATTACAAGGCGAACAATAGATATTTGAATGCTAATAATATAGATAAGAACTTTTAGGAACACCTAATATGTTTAATCACATACTCAATTCTCAAATTTCTATTCAAACAATTCTACCTTCTATTATTACTAATGTATCTATTACTTATCAAATTGATTATTAGGTTCCTCAACGCATCTTTTGCTCACTTCTTCTTACTCTCTTTAAAATTATTAAAATTCCTCTCAAATGTCATTGCTCATAATGCTTCTCAATTTTCTTCTAAGTTTTATAATGCTTCTATTCCATCCTATTTTATTGTACTACTCTTACATCTCCTAAAATGACTATAATGATAAATGTTTTTAATTGATAAATGGTTTTAAAGGGGACCATACCCGTGGAACAAAAGGGCTCAAAATCTAGGATATACAAAGAAAGTACAATGGTTTTTTTATATGTGGGGGCCACACCCTAGCAACAAAAGCCATAGAAAGCTAGATAAAAGAAAGAAGATCAACGGAGGCGGATGCCAATAAGAAGCCTAAAAAAACCATAAAACAACAATATAATAGTGTGTGTAACCGTAAAATAACAACATCGAGGCAAAAAGATCACAGAGGACACAAAACTGCTATTTGAGAAACTTATTGAAAACCTTCTGAGCATCCTCCAAGGCCTTGTAGAGGTTGAGGGTGGTTTTTAGGAAGGGTCTTGGCTACTCGATGTTAAAGCCTTCTTCTTGGCCTTACCTTCCTTCCATATGTCCTCAGAGATGTCGCTAATGTCGCAGATTCATTTCACTTGAATCTGAATGAATTCAAGTAATGCTTTATGCATGAAGAGTTTGTTAATTTTCTTATTAACAATTTGGTGTATTCTTTCCCCATGGCTTGCTGCTTCTTAACAATAATGTCAATTTTCTCCTCAAGTTTAGAGTAATTAGTAGATTCCAAGTCATCCTTATTGCCTTCATTGAGAAGGAAATCAACATTATCTTCAATGCCCTTGATAGTTTCTTTCTTGCACTTCAGTTGGGCTCTCAAATCAATGCTTGCTTGGGGGTCAAGGGAAGATTGGCTAATATCAAGGATACTTTCACCATGACCAAGTATATACCCTTCACATTACTACACAACACCCTTTTAGCAAGAGGAAGGGCATGGGAGGGAGAACAAAAGCTAGGATTCTTAGTTCTGACCTTGGGCTACTGTGGAGGGGGAGGTGCTAAGGGGTGAGGAGGATTATTAGTAACTACATCATGGAAGTATTGATGCAAGAGGAAAATAACCCCCTGGTGAAGGGGAAGGCCTCTCAGATGAGCTTGGACATCCAAAATGGATTTTTCTAAGGAATGGAGGATGTAATAGGAGAGGCTTACCTTTGGAGTGTGCTTGAAATGGTTCAATAAGACCAGATGGTGGAGAGGTAGAGTAGAAAACTAGCCCTCCAAGGTAATATACCTGACCACCATCTTAGCAACATCAACATATGGAGGTGGGATAGAAGAACAACTTGCAGACCCATTTTTCCAATCTTCAGGGTTTCATCCCCTTCTCGCAAACTATAATGATAAATTTTATTCATGACTTTCCAAAATTTTAATCATGAAATGATAAAGGGGATCCAACTCATGTTCATATCATATTTTTATGGCTTCTTCCTTAAATTTGACAATGATGAAACATTATTGACTAAGATAATTCTAAAAAGTTTAAGATAATATGCTCTTGATTAGTTTTTATGTAGTCACAGTTAGGATTCTCAATTAATATATATATTATACCATGGAACCCTCAAAATACACAATAAAATTCAACAACTCGAAATGAAATAAGAACTCAAAACCTTATTTAATCCAAAAATTAGTGAATGCACAAAAATACACACACTCACAAAAATCTCACAAATTGAGATGATTTACAAAATATAGATTTGTATATCTCCACTTGCTAACTCATAACATTTGCAAGTATATCTTTAATTAACAAAAAAATAACTAAACCTGAATAGTTTGTTTCTAGCTCCATCTCATATAGAACTCATCCCCGACACAAGTCTAGTTGCATACTTATATAGGAAGTAGACACATATACTTAAATCATCACCTTGGAGATAAAAGTAACTCATAAATTCATAAGATATGAAATTTGCATTATAATCCTCTATAACAAGGTAGGGAAAAATGATAACATAAGTTGATGCTCCTGATTTGGATCAAATCTTACAATTATGGGTTAAGTGGAATTGTGTCCGCTCTTCCTCAAACAAAGTTATATTTTAAGCTTCAAAGATTATGTGCCACATTTTTTCTCTTACACAAAAAACTCGCACACAAGATCCCAACTAAATTCTCACATTCTTAAGAAAAGTCACAAGACTTTTTGCTCGTGAAGATACACATATATTCCTTGTGTAATGATCTTCATTCCCATTCCCAAAATATCCACAACATAATCTTGCATAATATTTTCCAAAGACTAACATACAAATTAAGTCACAAACACGAAAACATATGTGTGTGGTATAATACACACATATATGTGCAATAGGACATAGACACAAAAGAAAAAAACAAAGAGACTTCATACTCACAAGTTGTACAAAACATAACAATACCTATGGTGCAAAACAATAACAACAAAAACAAAGACTTTATGAAATTGTGCACTAATAGAATTTTCTTCTTGCTATATTTTTATTGTTTCAATATTTAAAATTATTTAATGAAATTCAAATCTTTATTAGAGTATTGGAATCAAATCAATAAAGAAATAATAAGAAATATATAGCATACAAAGTACAAACAAGTGTACACAATAGTGATCTAAGAATGACTTATCTTGTATTTGGAGATCGGGTGCAACAATAGTGTAAATAAGATAAGAAGGATAGATATATAGTGTAAAGGCTCTATATGAGAAATTATAGTTTGGAACCTCTTCAGATAGGACATCCCAAATGAGGATAGGACTGCCCAAGCATTGGTGTATGAAATGGGTGCTAATGTCCGACAAGTGCTATGTTTTAGTTCATTTTAGGGTATAAACTTATCTCCTTTCTTTCATTTTTTGTTGCATCCACTTCACTATAGGGTTATTGTATCGCAATCGTACCTCTAAAAATCCCTAGCTACTTGCAAAAAGCTCAATAAAACATTAGATGAGACAAATAATGCATATTATTGAGTCGTAATGACCTCGGTGGTCACTCCAATGTGATTATCACCGAACCGCACTATATTTTAGGCTCTATGTAGTTATTGTGTGTGTGTGTGTGTGTATACCTTGAAGCTAGGTTTCCTTGTGCTAGTCACACTAAGATAACGGGCTACACATATTTTCCCCCTAAGATGAATGTGTGAAATGGAATTTAGAGATAACCTCTCCTATGTAGTGAATAATACAATGCAAATGCAGTCTTTGAATGTTGTTCTCTGCCCAAGTAGTAAATGGTAAGTATTATCCCAAAAGTTTCCCAACCCCTATTGATAGTAAGTCATGTAGATATATATTATTCTCTTGTTTGAATTTCATCACTCACAATAAGAAAATCTGACCCAAAGTAATAAGAAATATTTTAGAAAGTGTACCTAATGATGTGGCATTTGGAAATTAGGAAGAGGGAAAAGGGTGGAAACACCCAAAAGGGGAAAATAGTGCCTTGACACTCATGTCCCTAATGGGAGGAACCGTTTGGGATGTTTGGAGGATATAATGATAAATATAGAGCTAGGACATATGTTTTATAATGTCTAAGAGTAAAGTGGTCATTCTAGAAAAATAAATAAGAAGAGTGTGTAAGAGGATAAAGTAATGTAAAAGTAAAACATATGTTGTTAATGTCTAGTTTTATCACTTAGGAATCATGCATATAATGACATACTTAGAGGCCTGATGTAAATAGAAAGTGTGTGATTTTGTGACTACATTTTCCCCACTAGTGAGTGAATGAATATTCGGTAGCATAAAGTAGATAAGAAGAGCGTACCTTGTGGAGAGTTGAAGGGAAGCTGTGTGATGATAGTGTGTCGAATGAGGAATGTAATCGATCTTTGTGTCGAATGGAGATTGTGAAGTGTGTATCATAGAATATAGAAGAGAGGATAAGGATACTAGGGACGGCCTTTCATGCGTAGTAGAAGTGATGTATGCATGTATTACTTGGATATTACCTTTTCTGGAACATCTTGTGTTTGAGATTGTTCCTTGTTCCATTTGCATGTTTCCCTTTTGTTGGATTAAGGTCAAACCAACAAAAGAAATAAATGTAGTCGCTGCTCTTGATAAATGAAATTGAAATTTAACTTAGTAAATGTAAAAATATAAATGCGCATTGAAAAATAAGTGAACCACAAATACAGTAAACTTTTGTGTCATGAGAAAAGAGATATAATTATTTCTACATTTTTTTTCACCTTGGAGATGGTTGGAATAACACTAAGGATTTAGGCGTCTTGTCACAAAACTGAGGATTTGAGCGTCCTATCACTAAAATGAGGATTTTATTGTCTTGTCACCAAGGTAAGAATTAGGAGAGCGTTAAAATTTTCCCTCCAACCTTTGACACTTCCCCATGGATAAGTAGCATTGAAGATGGTCTCAAACCCAATAGAAATTGGTCACAAATGATCCCTAGAAAAATTAAGTTTAATTAGTTGCATTGCTCAAAATGTGTAACGTGCAACTAATTTTTTCTTGTTGTACCTGATAGTAACTTGTAACCGAGCATGTTTTGTTGGAAATTAGAAGATACTATAACTAAGAACCTACTAATTTTGCATTTTATTTATTCTTTACTCCCACGACAAGAATGCCCAAGTGGGACACTAGTGCCCACCACTCTTGTCTATGTTTGGTGCTCCTATCCTGCACTAATTTTAGGTGCAATTATGATTTTGAACCTATATATAAGCTCTTGTTTATCCTAATTTTTCTGTGTCATTACGTATGCGGTATTTGAACTGCTAAAAGGGTGAAATAGTCACCCTAATTATTGCCCCCATTCGTTTGGTATGTGTGAGATGATCAAAGGTGAGCACAACCCTAAAGAGGAAATGTAAAACTAATGTGCACCTTTGAAATAGAACTCCTGCATGGTGAATAGGGAATACACATGGTAAAAACCATGGTGCATGCCAACAATGGGAAAATGTTATCCAAGAGTGTTCATCACAAACAAGTATACATGATGTAATAGAAAAAATTCAAAATACACATTACATGGTAAAAATACACGAGTAATTGGTTGAATACATGGGACACCACTTAGTATGTCGTAAGACAATCGAATCCTTCAAGGAGATATAAAAAAACAATAAAGCATAGGGAATAGCCCACAAATAATGAAAATCAAGACACAAGCAAAAAAATATAAGATATAATAAAATAATAGAACCATGATTCGAAGTAGGGCTACAATAAACATTCTAGTTATCATGTTAGAAAAATTGATAGTATGCCACAATGTATACAATTGGAAATAGGAATGAAAGTAGTAGATATTGTAATGATAAAACATGAATATAGATAAATAGGAAAGGTAGATGCCCCTAGGAGCCTCAGTGGGGATGGTATGAAACAATGTCAAGAATTATACATCATGTAGAAACCTATAAGTAATCTACATTCACCTCAAAAGTACCATGTGAATGCACATGTGTGTATGGAAAAATTATAGAGCATACTATGAATCCAAGTAACATGATAAGTAATGTGCAACATAGAATATAATGAGCAAAAAGGATACATCCAATTAAGATCTAAGCTAGTATTTTTGAATTTTTGCCAATATGTGAACATGAAATAGAACATCTAGGGGAGGGGAGAAAGGTTTACCTTAGTATATATGTGCAAAGTGAGGTCCATATAAGTAAGTGTGCCCTTAACAATCATGTTTGAACCTAGAACAAGAGTGCGTCATCGAGTATCAAGGGGGGATAGTATGCCCCCAAGTGTGAATTCCATGGTGATCTATCCAATGAGCTACCATATAACAATGTCAAAAAATGAGGGGAGAACCCTATGGAGTCCAAGATCCCAACTACATGAGTATGAAGTGTATAAACAATAAGAGTGTGTCCATTAGGAGAAAATAGAATAGGTGGAACATTGAGCATGTTGGAAATAATGGAAATAGTAAGTGTAAACATAAGGATCAATGTGTGAGTCAAGAGATGTGTAACATATGTAGTGTTATGAGGCTCATCAATATTAACCAAAAATAATGGAGGGAGAGACACAAGACTCGTCATAAGAAATAGGTGCAATTTGGAAATATTGGAAGAATTAAAGTTATATGTAGTAGCCCCTATGATCATAGACATAAATGTGGAAAGAGGGGAATTTATTTCCCCATGGATGTAACAAGATGAGGTGTAACCATAATATATGATTCATGCATAGAAGTTTGGACAATGAGTGAGTTAAGAGCATCAAGAATCAGATCAACACATTGTGTTCTTACTTGTGGTGAGGAGGTTGTGGAAAGTGATGTAACATTGGAATCAACAAGCATATGATCATTAGAAGTGCATCAAGAGTTGTTCCAAGAAATATATTTGAAATCCATGGTCATGGTGACATTGTGAAGGGGGATATGAGTGTCTCCCAACACCTTAGGTATCGTATATGTAGAAACCATCATAGGGGAAAAATTTCTAAATATAGGTAAGTTTGCAGTAGTATGCATTAGGGATCTAGCATCATGTGGATGAGAATGAGACATAGTGGGAGGAGTATCATGGGTGCTAATAGAAATTTTATCATGTAAACTAGTAGCATTGTAGTCCATCATAGTAAAATAATGATGTGCAATGTAAGTAACAACTTCATTATCATGTTTGAGAGGGATATTAAAAAAATTAGTAACATGAGATGTGGGTTCTATTGTATCACTATCCATGGAAGGAATGAAAAGGGAATGAGTAGAAATATCTAGATGGATAGTATGTAACCAAGGATGGCCTCGAAGGATATTATAATTGATATTATTAGGCATACAATTATATAGAAAATTAAGAGTGCAAGGGCCTATAGTAATGGCTAGAGTTATTTCTCTCAAAACTTGCTTAGGTTTGTTATTAAAGCCTCAAATACATAGATTATATGGATTTAGATAAGTAGCAAAAATTCCTATTTGATGGAGAAAGAAGATGTTGCATATATTAAGACCATATCCATGATTAACTAAAGAAAACTTAAGAAGAACATTACTAATTTGAACTTGAATATACAATGGAGAATCATTGTCATCAATTGTATGGCAAGCCATAAAATAATTTGACATAAGCAAGCCAAATAGACAAATAGATTTGTATTGAAAGTGATGTTGATAAAAAATCATTGTCATCAAATGAATAAAACAACCATATCTCAAAATATAATTTGAATTTTATAAAACAAAAAGAGGATTTTTTGAATCTAATGATGTAAAATAAAAATATCTAAGGGATTTTCTCAAAAGTGTGTTTTTTTGAATTATTCCTTAATTACCAAAAAAATATAATTTTAAATTTCTGAAAATTGTGCAAACAATTAGGGAAAGTAAAAAGTGGTTTTAGTTACATATATATAAATTACAAATAACATCAAAGTAATTTTAAAATAGAGTCATTATTCTTGAGATATGAAACAAAAGGTGTTTTAAAAATTAGGATCCCTAGAAAGTGACCCAAAGGGTAGGATGAAGCATGAAACCCTAGGAATTCTTTTACAAATCTGATTTATGAAAAATGATAGATGAAACAATTTTGGATATGAAGATAAGATGCATATATGAACCCTAATGTAACTAGGGTTAAAATTCACCAAATGAGAAGAATGGATCTGTCAAAGAGTATGCAAGGATCAAATTCACCAAACTATTTAATGAAATTTAAAATAATTATCATGGGACTGAGATCAAATAGGTAAATTAGTAATAGACAAGATATAGAATGCAAGAGTACAAAAAAGTGTAAGCAATAGTGAGATATGAATGACTTAGCTTGTATAAGGAGAGTTGGGATGATTAATCGACTGGGAAATATGCTCAAAATTTTGGATTTGGTGGAATACGTAGGCTCTTTCTAAGAAATTAGAGCTTGAAACCTCTTCATAAAATACTACCTAGCTTAGGATAGGACTGCTAGGACGTTGGTGTCTCGAACTGGGTGTTAGTGTCTTGACAAGTCCTCTTCTTTTGTTCCTTTTAGGGTCTAAACTTGTCTCCTTTATTTCACTTTGTCTGTCACATCCACTTCATTATAGTGTTCATGTATCCAACATGTACCTATAAAAAAACCCTAGCTACCTATAAAAAGTTTAGGAAAAAATTATATGAAATAAATAATGTATATTCTTGATTCAGAATGACCTTAACGGTCACCCCAATGTGATTATCACCAAGTGTTACACTACATTTCAAAATCTATTTAGTTCTATTGTGTGTGTGACTAAATTGTGTCCCTTGAAGATATGTTTCCCTTGTGCCAGTCGCACCTAGATAGGGGGCTAAAAATATTTTGACTCCAAGATGAATGTGTCAAATAGAATTCAGAAATATCCTCTCTTATGTAGTGAATAATGCATCCCAAATGTAGTCCTTGAATATTTATCTTTTCCCAAGTAGTAGATAGTAAGTATTAGCCAAAACGTTTTCCAATCCTAATGATAGTAACTAAGTCACACACACACACACACACACACACACACACACACACACACACACACACACACACACACACACACACACACACACACACACACACACACACACACACACACACACACACACATGATTACCTTGTTTGAATTTCATCATTAACAACAAGAAAAGTTGACCCAAAGTAATAAGAAATATTTTATAAAATGTACCAAATGATGTGACATTTGAAACTAGGAAAATAAGGGAAAATGACAAAACCACCCAAAAGGGGATAGTAGCACCTAGGAACTCCTATACCTAATGGGTGGTACTATTTAGGATGTTTGGAGGATATAATGGTAAAAACAAAGTTGGGCCCATATGTTGTATAATGTCGTATAATGTCCAAGAGTAAAGTGGTCATTCCAGAAAATAAAATAAGAAGAGTGTGTAAGAGGATAAAGTAATGTAAAAGCAAAACATGTGTTGTTAATGTATATTTTTCTCACTTAGGAATCATGCATATAATGACATACTTAGAGGCCTAATGTAAATATAAAGTGCATGATTATGTGATTGCATTAAATACCAAGATGTTCAAAAATAATATTACTTGTGTAATAGAGAAAATCATAAGATATTTCTTATGGATATACTAAATATATTCCATATTTTTAGCTTTAAATGTTCTTATCCAATTTTCATCCTTAATATCTTGTACCTTCCACTTGACTAGATATTATTTTTACTCCTTTTCTCTTGTCCTCTTACTAACCCTTGTATCAATTAATTGTTCCACCTCTTTGAAATCCTTTTTTTTTAATCTATGCTCTCTAATAAACTTCTTCACTTGAATATGTGCTCACACTTCCTTTTCCATTCGCATATCATGATATGGATACAAATAGACTACATTGAATATAGGTGAAATATATTCATCCAGGTAATTCAATATCATATGCATTCTTCATAAAAATTTACAATACTTTGAATTGTCCAATTTTATTGAGTTCTAACTTATTATATACCCCCTTTAAAAATATCTCCTTTAGTAAATGTGTTAATACCATGTCTCAAATTGATTTTCTAATTCTCTCTTATACAACCCTAAATTTAATAAACATATTTTATTTATTAAATAAATTAGGACTGATGTGTAATATGATATAAACAAGTAACTTAGATCATATACATAATGTTATGTTGACCCCATAGTTTTGACTGCAATTTTTACTATGGTTGGAGCAAGACGCATAGGAGGTAGAAGATAAGGGGTGCACACATTGATTTTGGAGTAGTGCACAAGGAAGGAGAATATTCCCAAGAAATTAAAATAGCCTAAGACATGAGGAGTGCACAAAAAGGTGTTGAGATGGAAAAAAATAAAAAAAGTGTAAAAAGGAAAAAAAAGGAAAAGTAGGGGAATGCAATGACATATGGAAAGGGGAATGAAAGATTGACACTGAAAAATAATCGATCCATAAAATATCATATATGGGAGTTCCATATCTTTTCCAAATAATACATAGTCCTAGGTGTCATCCTTGTATTAAATATGTTCCCCGACAGGTTTAGAAAAAGGCCAACTACCTTCGATAATGAAAACCACCTACTTTGAGTAGGAAAAAGTTAAATTTGAATGGAGAACCATGTATAAATAAAGCATTCCCATCCTAAGGTTGAGTGGTTGTTAGTTGTTAGTGATATAGTAGTAATTTTTATTGATTCTGAATGATCTTTATTGCTTTACTACACTGTTACACCCATGAATGAACCAAGTTATGTCCTAAGGGTAGTAAGTCATTAATGGAAGATCTCAGTAACTTTTTATTGAATGAATAAATATAATGGTTCATACATATATTTTTTATTTTTATCCCCATGTTCCCTGACGAGTTTAGAAAAAGGCCAACTACCTTGATAATGAAAACCACCTACTTTGAGTAGAAAAAGTTAAATTTGAATGGAGAACCATGTATAAATAAAGCATTCCCATCCTAAGGTTGAGTGGTTGTTAGTTGTTAGTGATATAGTAGTAATTTTTATTGATTCTGAATGATCTTTATTGCTTTACTTTTTGTTACACCCATGAATGAACCAAGTTATGTCCTAAGGGTAGTAAGTCATTAATGGAAGATCTCAGTAACTTTTTATTGAATGAATAAATATAATGGTTCATACATATATTTTTATTTTTATCCCCCTCATGTCATTATTGTGTGCTTTGTATTGTCCATGCGTTCAAATCTCATTTAAGGGTGGTATTATGCTCTACCGTTATTCATGCTAAGTATAGTTAGACACTTTTGTTCCCCAAACTAGAAAGGGAGACCTAAGGAACCGAGCACACCTTATATGGGAACTGAGTGAAATATCATGTGACATTCCATCATGCATAGTGGGTAAAAGGAGCTTGTACACTTAGGTTAGGATATCCCTAGGTAAAATGTGACAATGCTACTAAAAACCAAAATATCTTGGTTTCGTTCTTTGAGACTTTTATCATTGAGAGAATGATTTGTTTTTAGAGAATAATGATTGTTTTGGAACTTAATATTAAGTGCCTATGAAATTTAGTTTATAATTAAATAATTTAGAATATATTATATTCTCAATTATTTAATATAAAATTTAGGTTATGTTTAATTTATTATTTAGTAACTAATTTATATGAAATTGGGTACCATTTAATCATACCCCATCAGTTAATATGTTCATGACCCATGGGGTCATTTAAATATGGTCATGGATCATATTATTTTTCACCTTGGGTGAATGGATTGGAGAGAAGTGAGGTAAAGGAGATTTTGGACTGTGTAATGTTTCTCGTATAAATGGAAATTCTCATTTTTCCATGGTTTTTCCCCCTCGAGGGTTTTCTAGGTAAAACTTATGTACTATGTTTTTACTGTGTTGATTATTTATTTAGGCATTTACATTATGTTGGTGAATGTTAATTTAATATGATTTAATTAGGATAAATAATCCTTGTCCTAACATGGTACCAGAGCATGTAATTTAATCCTAATTTAATTACCCTGTCAGGTGTGTCGGTTGGGTGGTTAATTTGTTGGAAAATTTAATTTATACCCCCTCTCCTTCAGGACATAGATGTTACCAATAATGTGCAAAGGTGGAAAAATTCTTCAAAAAATATTTACCCTGTGCATGAAATATCATGTCAAAGAATTTACCAGGGTTACGTAAAACAACTATAAGGATTTTGATTTCCTTAAATTTACTCAATATGGTTGGGAAATCCATCAAATACATGTAAAGAATGCATTTATAAATGGTGATTTAAAAGAGGAAATCTATCGACCCAACCTAAAGATATTGTAAATTTAAAAATCTTTTTATGGTTTAAAATAAGCTCCTAGAGCTTGGTATTCAAAGATTAACGCTTTTTCCAATTAAGTTGGTTTTCTAATCTGCTCTTCCGATAATGATTTATTTGTAAAAATTGAAGAAAATAAAATTATTCTAATTTTATTGTATGTTGATGATTTACTTATTACTAGTAACTCTAATAGTTTGATTATGAAAATTAAAGCTAAATTAAAGCAATACTTTGAAATGGCTGATTTAGAATTATTGCATCATTTCTTAGGCATGGCTATATATCAGGATAAAAATTCAATTGTTATATCTCAATCACAATATGCCACTAATTTTCTTAAAATGCTTAATATGATTGATTGTAAAGTCTTTATTCCTATAGAATTTGGATGTAAACTAGATCCTAAACCTACATGTGAAAAATCTAATCCTACTTTGTATAAGAAACTTATAGGTAGTTTGATTTATATAACTATTACTAGACCTAACATTGCTTATGTAGTAGGTATTGCTTCAAGATTTATATAGGAGCCATATCAGGATCACTGGAAGTTATCTAAAATAATATTACGTTATATTAAAGGCATAATTAATTTTGGTTTACATTATACTTCTTCTAACAATGCATATTTATATGGATATTGTGATTCTAACCACACTTTGGTGATGTGATAGATCACAAGTATACAACTAGATATGTGTTCAAGTTTGGTGTAGGTGTCATTACTTAGAGCAGTAAAAAGAAGTCAATAGTTTTCATTTCTTCTACTGAGGTAGAGTATAGAAGTGCAATGGAAGAAGCAAAAGAAACCATGTGGCTGACGACGGATGTTAGAAGAGATACACATGGAAGTTAAAGGAAGTACTCCTCTTTTATGTGATATACATAGTTACATTTCTCTTGTTAAGAATCCAATTCAACATCAAAGGAAAAATAATATAGAGATTCATATGCACTTTATTCGAGAGAAGGTTCTCTATGGTGATATAGATCTCCAGTATTGTCCAACTGAAGATCAAGTTGTAGAAAAATTTACGAAGCCATTGTGTGCTATAAAATTATGTAAGTTTCATGAAATTCTTGGCCTTTTAGAGTTACCATTAAGGGGAGTGTGCATGAAAATTTCACCTCCTAATGGTAGGCCAATTGATATTTCTCCTCTACAATTTTTCTCCATGTGTAAAGCAAAGTGTAAAAATATATTTACGATATTTTGTAAACTTATAACTCTAATTTTACGAGTGTACAGTCAAGTGTGTTGCATCTATTTGTAAAGGAGGTCCTTGTGTTATAAAAGGATCCTAGAGATGTGGTTTGAGTTTTTTCCATGAGAAACTATGAGATGTAGTCTCACAAATCATGCTTAGCCTAAATCATAACTTCTTATTTATGGATTCCAAATCCTTTTATACCAAAAGGTAAGTTGAGCATGATGAAGGTGTTATAAATCCTTCAAAAGTGATATGCTAGCCTAAACCTTCACTAATGGTTTATGGATTTGTAAATCCTATTGTACAAATAGGTAATGTTGGCATATGGTTCCCCACTTAATATTAAGGGGAGTGTTAGAATGTAATATTAAGTTCCTATAAACTTTAGTTTATAATTAAATAATTTAGAATAAATTATATTCTTAATTATTTAATATAAAATTTAGTTTATGTTTAATTGGTTATTTAGTAACTAATTTATATTAAATCGAGTACGATTTAATCATACCCTATCACTTAATATGTTCATGACCATGGGTCATTTAAATATGGTCGTGGATCATATTATTTCTCACATCGGTTGAATGATTAGAGAGAAGTGAGGTAAAGGAGATTTATTGGACTGTGTAATGCTTCTCACATAAATGGAAATTATCATTTGTTTGTGGTTTTTCACCCTTGAGGTTTTTCTACGGAAAACCTATGTACTATGTTTTTATTTTGTTAATTATTTATTTAAGTATTTACATTATGTTGGTGAATTTTAATTTAATATGATTTAATTAGGATATATAATCCTCGTCCTAACAACTCGGAGCTTGTGGAGAATTGGTTTAATGAATATGAAGAAGAATTTTCCTAGAGACATAAAAGTTACTGAGGAAAATATCTAAGAAAATGGGTGAATGAGGAGTTGGACAATTCCCCGCACTTAATCTTCTTCTCGTGAGTTCCCTTGCCACCTATACATGTGGATCAGTGACAATGCTTCTTGAAAATATAAGAAGCAATAGAACAATGGATCCGTGGAATAAAGAGAGTCTTAAGGTGATCATAAATACCGAAGAGGTATGGAAAAATGTTGTTAATGTGTGGTGTGAAGGTGTCACGGGAAGTTATCTACTAGAGTTTTTTCTATCAACATATTAATTTCCATAGGAAGTTGAGTACCGGTTTATGCATGCACCTAGAGGAACATACATCTACTTGTTTCCATTTTGCATCAAGATGATTCTCGTAGATGGAGGCATTGAGACTTTATCCATGATCGATAGATAACTCATTGTTTCATTTGTGGATGGTGGATGGAAAGAGTGCATGGGAAGAGTGAGCCTTACAGGAGTTAGGAGAAGCCAAGATGGAACAGGAGGTGAGAGATAACTCAAAAGGTATATATACAACCATGAGAAGATCCTATTGTTGAATACCACAAGGACCTGGTATGGTGTGGATGTCGTGATGACCTCGAGATGATGGAGGGAAGCACACTACCATGAAAGGAAAAAAAGAAAAGTCCACTCCACTTGAAGAAACAACTTGTGACCCTCGTCACTAAATGGTCATGGAAGAAGGAATCGCTAGTCCCTCCACCAAAATAAGCCAATGATTTTGTGATTGTTAGACCGAATAAAGATGGTTACCATTAATAAAATAAAAAATTTTGCTAGAGGAATGATAGTGAAATTTTTGTTATAACAAGTAATTCCATATATAACATTGACATGAGTCATAATGAGCACGTAAGGTGTGATACATTCAAAATCTATAAGTGCATGAGGATTGTTGAATGGGGTCATCCCATGACAACAAATCCAACCCAAAGCCAACCTACCTAGAATCAAGATTAGGGTCAATCAAGACAAAAATAACCTATTAAAAATCAACAAGTATAAAACTAACCCATCCAGAATAATTTGATTGTACCTTTTGCAACCCTATTTATATAGTCAATTGATGAAGATTATAAATTACTAAGGCATTGAGAATGTCAGTAATAAGTGCATTATTGTGAATTTATTTGGCACATAAAGGGGATAACATTTCTAGAGAGGAAAGAAAGTCAATTTTCATGAATTTTATTGACTACACACATACACACAGTACATGAAGTATGAATAATTGCACTAGGTTGTGGATTATGACCTAATCAAGAAAATGTTTATGGAATATTTCGATATTCCTATAGTTTTTGTTTTCACTCACAAAGCTATGTGCATTGACACTTAATTCAGATAGATATGAATACTCACCCAAAGTGCGTGTAGTACCGTGTACCTCCTTTGTTATGCTTAACAAGAAGTTAGCATACATGTTCTTCTTATTAATAACCAAGAAATGACTCATACAAAAATAACCATTATAACCATCTTAAATTGGAAACACATATAATAAGGAAAAAAACAATCTAAGTAGTCACCAAGATCAATTACATCATCACAACATCATAATTAGATATGTCCACAATCATTATCCAACCAAAAATATCCATCATTAACCATAATTCATTACACAATAGAAGATGAATACATAGTTAGTCCATACACTAGTGTACTGGACCATGCACATAGGAATCAAACGCTATATCTCGTATAAAAATAACATAAATCCACTATAAAATAAAAGGAATAATTAGAAAAATAACATATATCAGGTATATATAGGGGTGGGGACTTTCCTTCACCACCCATGCACTCTCCTAATAATAGGCGTGCTCACAAAGATAGCCCACATGATTTATTTCCTAAAAATATCCATGCGTAGAAAGCTTGCATGCCTTTACAACTTCTGCTGATAATAGATTAATCCTAAAGAAAATAATTTATTTAATATTATTATTAACCTTCTCCATGCGTGTTCTACATTTTCTTTTCCCACTTGTTTGATCGGCACTCCAAGTCTATTGTTATCCTAATCTATAAAATCGGTTAAGTCCATGCTTTGTTCCCTATTTACACATAGTCCCGTGTGCTACTTTGTCCAACATCCATGTACAAGCTCCTACATGATGTCCTAATCCCACCGCGCACGTGTGATCTTGTGCGTAAGCCTTTATGCATATTTGGTACTTAGTCAATTTCTTTACTCACCATCACCCCACGCTAAATACATTGCCTATCCTCGAAAATGGGGTGCTCAACTTATCTCTCTAATGACTAAAAAAATCAAATAATATACAAAGAATACATAATATTAATGTGAAAGAGTAGGGGCCATATACCCAATGAATGAAATAATACCCGGTGCACACTTATGTTTACTCATGGGATTTCTATAGTAGCTCCAGAACTATTTATTAAGGATTACTTATAACTCTTTCCATCTGGTCAACTCCTTAACTAATCGCATTAGGTACCATTCCTACTATCCATGGTATCTATGCAAGATCCATGTTTTCTCCTTTCTCTCTGATAACTCTGCGAGGCCCGATTTCACTCCTTTGAATTCATCCATCCTTTGTGTAACTTGATTACATGAGCTCCTTAATCCTTGTCTCGCTTAAGTGCATCCCACTTCTTCGCTATTACGTCCATATTGTCTTCTCGACCAAACTTTTTGTCCTTCTTGGCTACTTTCACTTGATTCTCCTCATTAATTGTGTACGCCTTAAGGATGGAGTCGGGTTCCCGTAAATTATTAAGCACCCACACTACCTTCTTTATATAATCCATAATGGTAGTTTTCATCACTTCGTATTTAACTATCTTCGTGTAAATGCTGCCTTATTATTATTTTACACATCAGCCATTTCCTCCTCTAAAGGCCTCTATGTAGAATTATGCTCCTATAGTAGCATTCCTACCATGTCCTCCTAGTATTACAACGTTGTAGGATATTCATCTTGATACTTATCTTACAAATCTAAGTGTACTGCAACAATGGAGTCCACTATGTACTCGAATTTTTTACGAATGCATACTTTGTGCACTTTTTTCCTTGTCTCATGCCTCGTCGGTTGTCGCACCTCTTGTTCTTTATTCTTCTTATCTTCCAATAAAACCTTGATAGTGACACCTTTACCTAAATTCCATTGGGCCACTTCTACCGCCACTTTATTCAATACATTAAGTCACCTTCTCATTAATCATCTCAAAGTGGGCTTCATAGTCACATGAGTTGTGTGTGGCTCCCTCTTCATTAATTTCCTTATGCACACCTAGTCACTTATATCAAAATCGGGTTCTTCCATGTGGGTCTAAATTATCAATGATAGAATCTTCCTAGTGCACATGGTTGCACCCTGGGATCCATCATCTCCTAGCCATAAGATTTTTCTATGGATACCATGCTTTGAAATTGTGAGCCCAATACTTTAGACTAATCATATATGTAGCTTATCTGCTGGTGTGCGCATGAATTCATCCCTTCTCCTCCTTCCTCTAGTGTGGTTATTGGTTGGCATGTGCTTCTCCCCACTTGTTCCCACACCGATTGCATCTTCTCTAGAGGCCCCTTCAAATCCTATAGGATCACCATCGCCCTTACATTCCTTTTCTACTTCAAAGTCACCTTTGTGCACTTTATGTTGTTATTCTTCATCCTCCACATCATGAAATATCGAGTCTTTATATTGTGTTTAACCTCTTCCTTGTACTTCTCTCCATCATGGTCTTCATGGTGCACCAACTTTTCCTTTGTCTCATGGGAGGGGTCTTATTTTCTATACTTGGATTTAGTGGGATAACCTTTAATGACCTTCTCATGGGATTTGAGGTCCTTGTGTCACTATCTTTCCCCTTGCACACACTATCTTCATCTTTCTCCGTGGCCTTGATTCAAAGACAAGTGCTATTCTAGTTTTCTTCCTCCTCATCCTTAGTATTTTCTTCTATTTCTTTCCATGGAGGGTGGCCTTGTGCATACTCTTTATTCCAACAGTTTTCTTACCCTTAGGTGATGGTGGGAGAGGAAAATCATCATCATTCACACACTTCCCATTAAATACCATGGGCTTCAAGTATACATACACTCTTGCCACTTCCTTCTTGCCCACCACTAGAGTCTGTGGAGTAATATAAATGTTATCAAATTTCATCGTTTGTACATACACCGACTTACTTGGATATACATATGTTTTACACAAAATATGGTGATCCACATCTACCTTGTTGACATCAAATCTCAACTTCTATGTGTTATACAACATGTTCACCAAAAATCAAAAATACCTTCTTGTGAAGGAGAAGGGGAGTTATACACCATGGACTCTTCTCTCCAGTTTTCATGTAAAATATTCCCAAAGAGAAATACTTGTAGACTCCAAACTCTACTTTTCCATCTAGAACCATAGACAACTCCTGTGGTACTCTCCATTCATGTTGAAATTCCTTGTGCATCCATTTGTACCATCTTTACACCCTACTTTTGTAGGTATTAGTAATGAATTCATATGTAAATTATGTAAACATGTTTTGGGGGATTTTTCTCTGGGGATATTTCCACATATTATTTGTTAAACCATTATAAACCCTAATCTCTTAAAACACTATTGTTAAGAAGATGGTGCCCCTAGTTATCTTTACACCCACACACGCTGGCTCTATTATACCTTCAGCAATGAAGAAGGAAATGTTATATGTGGTCTTGTTGGCCATATTCTAGGCAACATGAAGCCACTTCTTGTTTATTTGGGTCCATATTTTTATGCTTCTAACTTGTAACTTACCAAGCACGTGGAAACTCTCACCGATGGGTCACCGATCTTTACAATATCCATTCCAAAACCTCCCCATTGGTAGTTGAGGGAAACCGTGGTAGCGGCTACTCCATCCACATCTTCTAGGTCGGTTTCAATCTCCAAGCCCGAACCTGCACAAGCCCATAATCCTCTCGATCAATGCGCAGCTGATGTACATCCTCCCGCCTCGTAAAGTATAAGTAATATTATTAAATGCATGACACAAGCCACCGATAGAGGCACTCGGGTTTCCAAAATATGGCAGCTCATATAATTGAAAGACTCACACACTCTATAGGTCCTTATGTACCTAGTTATCATAAATCAACTTTCCATCTATAGTCCTTTCACCTGTGTTCCTTATTACTTCCTTCTCAATCTCACACTCATTTTCCTCTAAGTGATGGTTAAAATCGAAAACTTTACACTTAGTCCATTGTAATTTCCATGTTACTCAATGATCACCTCCTGGGTATTTCATTTTAGAAAATCATTCTTTGGGCGCTTCTTCTATCATGGGATTCTTTCCCTTCCCCTTGTTCTTTGGTGACGTGGAAATTGCTACCTTCCTTGGTGCCATTTTTTCTTCTGTAATTTTAAGCTTCAAGTTTGAGATTCTAGCTGGTTATGGTGTTCCCTAGGTGCATGTATTCACTTACCCAAATACGTGCTTTGTTGTTGAGCATTCAATTCTTTCTCAAATCCCTTTACTCCTTGCTTCTCTTTGTATTCGGTTCACCCTTTGAAACTGTGTGCCCTATCTTTGATTGGAACCCTCTTGCAAATTCTATTTTCAAACCCTAGCTCTGCAATTTATCCTCCAAACCCCGATATTTCTATCCAATTGCCTATTTTCTATGCTCACACTTCCTCTAAAGGAGATCTATCCTAGGATGTAGAAAATATTCTCTAGTTCTCTCAACTCTCTGTACATGAGATATTTGTAATGGTTTGTACTCCAATCACTCTTTAAGGCTAAAATGATTCGACATACAAGGTAGGAATGAGCTCACGGCATCTTTTTATAGATTTCAAAAAATTATGCATTTATTACTCCTCACCTACCACCGTACTGCAGATTTAAATGTGCCTTTTTGTTTTTTCTACACTTTTTCTCTACTTTCTTCTGTGTGTTGTAGTAGTAACCTTATGGTGCACTCCTACTTCCTAGGATGTAGAATTCATGTGCACTTTCCTATGCCGCAATCCATCTTCCTCTACACTATATACCAAGTAGTTCATCTTGTTGTTGCCTATCTTGCATCACACTTCACAACCTCTTCCTCACGTGGTATCCAATCTAAGTGATTCCCATTAGCACTATCATTCTTAGCACTGTAAAAAAATTTATTTTTATCCCACGCACCTTTCAAACAACATCCCATATTTATACTTTCCAACGTACATATGTACCATTTTTCCTATAAGTCCCCAACACCAACCGATCTCTTTTTCATGTACTTATACCTGGTTCACCCCACACTAACAAATTGAGTAGTCCTCTCAGTGCATAAACTCAAAATATAGTACTCAACTTTTATGTGCGCAAGCATGCTTATTACAACAAAACAAGTAAAACACAAACAAAACATGGAAGGGGAAATCTAATCCAAGTGGCAATATTGCCTTATTACAAACAATGAGAATCTTATTTATAGTAGGTCTCTCACCTACTCCCATTGAAGTAATAGGAAACATGGTGCCATCCATTGCCTCCAATTGACATGCATCTGATTCAAGTATCTTGGCTACATTAAAAGGTCCCACCAATGTACTTTCAACTTTCTTGAGTGGCACAAAACTTGGAGTCGTAGAGAAGTACCTTTTTCAAACTATAAATGACTTGTTCTTAATGTTCCTATCATGCCAAGCCTTCTGTCATGCCTTCTTAGTCTTTTGGCTTCAACACGTAATTTTGTGCATCTCATCTAATTACATCAGTTTATCAATGCGCTCTTTCACATCTTATTTATATAACAATCCTCTTGTGCACATAATATGTAGGGATGGTAACAAAACCTCCACATGTAATACTACATCGTGCCAAAAATACCGGCCTAAAGGGTGTGACCTTGTTCAATGTTTTATATGTGGTCCTTTAATCACAAAACACAACTAATACTCTATTGTCTCAATATTTCCTTCCAACATCACAATTTTTTTCAATTTTTTTCCCAAGGTCTTGTTGAAATCTTCTAAAGTATTATTAACGTGAGGGTGATAAGGGGTGGTTTTATAGTGTGCCACCATAAACTCTTCCAAAAAATCCTTATTGTCTTATTCAAGATATGAGTTCCTCTATCATTGGTCAAGCTTAATGGGCACAACCTATACCCACCTTGTCATATAATCCATGCATGTAATTATGTAGCGTGATCTATTCCTACATGCAGGTGGTGTAATAGTCCCTACAAAGTAAACAACTCACTTCTCAAAAGGTTTTTCACTTGTTATGGGTCACAAAGGCATTTCATCCCTACTTCCATATTTTCCAAGTCACCGATAGTGGTCACATGATTTAACATAGGCCTTGGTATCCTTCTACAATGTCTCCCATCATAATCCGGTGAGAAGGATATTGCATGCGATTGCATCACTATCATGGTGTCCTCCTGAAATACCTCCATGATTGCTTCATGCTCATGCTCTAAGACACACCTATGAAAGATCTTGTCTCTCCCAATTTTATATAAAGCTCCTCCAATGAGTTGATATGGCGCATCTCAAATAACAAGATACTTTTTCTCTAATGTCTTTAAACCCTCTGTGCAAGTCCACTTTGGATAGAAAAATGGAAATATCCTCCAAATATTCTTGTGTGTAGTTCAACCTAAAAACTATGCCTTAGGAATTGTGTCTTTAATACTCTTCGTGTCCTCACCAAAATTTATCCTTGATAAGTGGTCAAGTCCTAAATTTATCTTTCCTATTTTTACAACAACTTTGAAATAAAACTACTAAAACATAAATATCCATCGGTAGATGCGCCCTTGAAAAATAATATTGTTAACAAAATACTTTAATACTATATGATATGTGTAAAAAAAAAAGGTGTAGCTAACAAGTACTATCAAATTTTTTGAATCATGTAGACCATATATAAGGCCTCGTGATCTATTGTAGTATAATTCTTCTCCACTAGTGTCAACTTCCTTCTCACAAAGCAAATGGGGTGATCCACATTACCTTCCCTTGGTTGTGTCAAGACTACACCAATCACCATGCCAAAGGTATCCACCTATACATGAAATGGTTTATTCTAGAAAGGAAAGTGCAAGATAAGGGCCGTGGTTAATAGTTCCTTCAAGGTCTCAAACATCATCGTTGTTACGTCTCACCCCAATAAAATTTTCCTTTAGATTTAATTAGTTCTTCCAAAGTGGCACAATAATATTTGCATATCCTTCAAATGATGAATTTATTGTAGTAACTCGTATGCCCTAAGAATCCACACACCTCACTTTTGTTTATAGGTTATTCCAACCCAAAAATTATTGCTATCTTCCCTAGATCTACTAGTAATCCATCCTTACAAATGATGTTCCCAAGAAAATTTCCAAAAGGTGTAGCAAAGATACACTTCTTAATTTTGAGAAAGATTCTAAAGCTGTCTATATCTCTCAAACATGAGCCTCAAATTATCAAAGTGGTATTTAACAATCCCATATACGATTCTAGTCATCCAGTATAACTATAAGAACTTATGAATAAATTTCATGGAAATCCTACACAACAATGATAATGCGAGAAAATAAGTGACATTCTTCATTCCAAACGAAGTGAAAATATAAGATAAAAGTTCCCACTCAATAGTGAAATTGGTCTTTTCCTGGTCTTCGTGTATAATGTGTATCTGGTGATAACCTAAAAATCCATATGTGAAAGAATAGATCTTGTGCCAGAAACTCCTTAAGGATCTCCTATGTGAAAGGTGTAGGAAAAGGATTTATGACACATGAGACATTAAGTTCCCTATAATCTACATAGATCTTGATCCTTCCATCCTTCTTTATGCTAATAACCATAGGGATAACCCACTTAGACTCTTTAATGGGATTAATAATACTAGACTTAAACATCTTGTCAATCTCTTCCTTGACCTTTACGTGCAAGTTTGGATTCATCATGTAAGGCCTCTTTCAAAAAGGTTGCACACCATCTTTTAACTTAATATTCATCTCACCCAACAAAGTATGTAATCCTTTTAACTCATGGTAACCTCTTGGAAATAGATCTTATAAGTCATCTAAGAGATCAATGATCTTCAATACCTCATGTTCTAACAAGTAATCCCCAATAATTGCCTTCTTATGCACATCTTTAGTGCAAATGTTAACTTTATTTTTTTTCATGGGGGCATGGTACATGTGTGCATTCATCCAAGAATCCATGAACTCACGTGCACCCTCTGTATGGATAACATCAATGTTTTCCAAATCTTCATCATCAATCATGTATACCATTTTTACCTTTTCTTTTTATTTCCAAGTGTGGCCCAACTACATATATTTTAATTCAAATATGTCTTTGCACACCTTAGAGTTAGGTTATCCAAGTAACTCAAGCATAAGATCTTATGATTTTGCACCATCCCCTATATTGATTCACTTTATACTATGTAGAGCCTTATGTATAAGTGATTAATTTGAAAAATAATAAAAGGTATGGACAACACTGAAGTCATCTCACGCTAGCTAGGAGTCTCCCTTTTCAGATCCGCATGGACATACCAAGTGTGCACACATCCGCGTAGAATGGAGTAGAACTTATGGACCCATAGTGATGGTGGTAAAGCTTCCTAGCCTTGTGCCAATTTTCTATCACAATTATGGACGTGTACCAAAGAAAGAGTCTTCCTATTATACTTGTATATAAGTGTAGGTACATTGTTTTGAGTAAACCTTGTTGAAAAGGTGATTCTAAATTCTCATCATCCCGAAAGGTTGTCTATGTGTGTTTCCCACCAATTCGTTGTTGTCCGCACAAGGTATAGACCAACATGTTCCTTTAATCCACTTCATTTTTTCACTAGTTCTCCATGGCACGTAATAATGTATCAGGCTTCCCTTCACCAATATACCTTGGTACCTAAGTTGATCCTAACCGCCTAACCAGTGTGTGTCCGATCATCCCTGGTAAATTTCCCTTTTACCTCATGCCCGACCATCTCATACATGTTATGTTCCCAGTTATCACAAGAAACACTAGTAGTGTCACTTATAGACTACACATCTTACCACCAAGTATGTCTTCCTTTATTGGTTCCATATTTTTAGGGTCATTCACCATCTATGCATAGATTCTATTAAGCTCTTCTTCACTCAAGGGATCAACATATGGCTTCACCTTCACATCATTTAGAGGTATGATCACATGCTCATCCTTGTTCTTAAAACTAATATATCTCTTCTTGAAGTGGAGACCAACATTTTTCACGTAGCATTAAGGATGTCCAAGTAAAAACCGGGAAGTTATTGTCCTAAGCATGCTACAAAACTTCAAAATCCTCAGTGAACTTGGCTCCCGAATGGTAATGGAAGCATCCTTCAACACCCCAATCGAATAGCTCTCATCTTGTTTACAATATACAAAACATTGGAAGATCGATGTAATGTTGGTCTCGCCCATCTAGTTCCATGCATTGAGAGTCAAAACATTCACCTTAGTGCTTGTGTCAATAAAGATATTACTTACTAACTAGCCATCAATCAATGCATCAAGTGTGATTTCCTTGTCAAATTCATGCTTCTATGGTGGTAAGTTTTCATGGAGTATCCATCCCTCATGCTCAGCACCTGTCTCGTGACACCTTCTCTTGCAACCATCCCCCAAGAGTGGGATGATATTTTCTATCTGCAACATCCCGCATACCTCTTTTAGATCATCAATGTATTTTTTAGAAGCTCAATTTTCTTTGCACTTTCTCTCTCTCTCTCTCTCTCTCTCTATCTCTTGTTCCTACTCCTTTAAGATTTGAATTTATCCTTGTAGGTATTTTATCACCCCCATAGTCTCCTAATATACTTGTTCCGATAGGAAACATCCGGGTACTTGGCATGCATAACCTATTATTTTCGTATGAGTGGCTTCACCTTGAGAGGTTACTAACATGGGATGTAAATATGGACCAAGATTCTTTAGCATCCACCGATCATTTTTGCATGCCGCACCTTGATCATTCCTGCACCTTTGTCCTTTGTCTTATTCTTACACATATGCTCATACAAGTTAGGGAAATCCTTGACATTATGATGATTCCCACAATATGTGCATACCAAGTTCTAAGGACATTATCACTAGTAATGATCGGGAACTCACAAGTGTAGCAATTCCTACACATGAATTATCCTCTCTCTCGTGATGGCCTTGGCTCTTGTATCCTCCATTAAATCCACCTCATCCATTGTTATGTCTAGATTTCCTATTCCCGAGAACCACTTGCCATCGTGGTTTGTCGTATTCTAGTCTCGCATGCCTCATGAATTTTATCTATCATTGTAGTAAACACTTTTTAATACTTCACTTTAAGGGAATTTTTTTATAACATATCTCATGCTTCCCTGTTCTAAATACATTGAATTTAGAACCAACATAAATCTAATTCAATTCATCATTATGAGTTATCCCGCCAAGTTCCACATATTGTGACAATCGTAATACCTTTAATAATCAAATTACGTTAGACTATAAAGGCTGATTACTCTGCACGAACAAGTTACCCCGATGCCAATTTATGTTGGCTATGGGAAAGGAATTGTTTGTGTAATGACGCGAGTCATTACGAAGTCATTTTATCTCCCATAAACATTCTAAGCTAGCATAGAAGTAATTCTTTGTACATGTTAATCCATTTTTGTACCTTATACACAGCTTGTAAATAATTATAAATCCAACATCTAATATTAATCAAGATAACTAAAATTAAATTATATGGTGAAGGACATGTTCCCAATGATAAATGTGCCATCACGGAACCAAGCATGGCAAACATGTCTTGAAACTTTGGCCAAAGTAGTGTAAGATGTTGATTACACTGTCTTGATTTCACCAAGATCTAAAGTTGTAGGATACTAGATGGGATTCAATGACAGATACCTAGGTATACACTTAGAATACAACACTTGATTTTCCATACCCGATAAATGAAACCACTGGTATACTTTGTATACTCACTCGTAATGAGTAATCTATGGGGGATCAGAATCAACCAACCCATACCACTACACATGGTTTGACTGTTATAGGATGGATTGAATTAGATTGATGTTGGTTCTAAATTCAATGTATTTAGAATAGGGAAGCATGAGATCTATTATATAAAAAAATTTCCCTTAAATTGAAGTATTAAAAAGTAGTTATACAATCATCAAGTAGTCCTTGGTGTCATGAGTGTGTGCATCACGAGATATTGCAATACATGATACATTATTCATCAGTAGCACACACCTTAACAGAGATGAATTTTAGAAATCATGGTTCTTGTGATAGATTTCAAAATATTTTAATAATGCATACAAATTCTTACATAGATATCTATCCGTTGTACGTCCCTCTACTTCACAATCTGTACACCACACTCCACTTAATGTCTCATGCACTAAATTAGTAGAGAGCTTCTCCATTGCTTGGCCATTGATGTAATCTGTTCCTCTAAAAAGAGCTCACTTCAGTATTAGAACTTCTTAATGCCTCTACATGCATAGCTACCTCGAAGTCCTTGTGTGGATTTGCATATGTCTTATGAGATATATCTCTTCGAAATGGAGTCAAAAATCCTCCAACGAACCACTGTGCATGCTGAATTGAATGAATATTATAAGATAATTCTAATAGAAGAGTCTTAAATTACATGTCATACTCCCTCACAATCTCAAAAATCCTTGCTTAATGTCCTTTAATGCGCGATAGTTTTTTTTTCAAAGTATGGAATGTGAAACTCTGTCAATAATTTTGTGTAAAGCATCATAATCTCATCAAGTCTAGTGTGGGTCATAATTTATATACCAACTATTCAAGTTCCCTTGAAGTGTAGTGGAAAATTGAATTTCCTTTCTCTCTAGGGCTAAAATTCCTTTCACACGCCATGGTAATTTATACTTGTGCACGTGCTCTCCGCATGCTCCACACCTCTATACTTTGGTAAATAGAGATACATCTCAAAGAATACCGAGGTGTTTGTTACAAGAATTATTCGGGTGAGGTATGTGATGGATCGGGGCCTTGTCCTAGGTTAGGGCCAGATCCTAAAATAGACCCTTTACCAAGGTTTCCTCCGGTGGCTACTAACTTGAACCTCCCGAGCCTCCCATACTTCCCCTGCCGCTTGACTTGTGATCATGTCGACAAAATTCCTTATGTCCCACTTGCAGTACTAAACTAGAAAGCCACCGTCTACAATATTACAACACCTACAGAATAAATTCCAATTGTCTACCCACTAATACTTTGTATTGATGATGTGCTTGAAACAATCCCCCAAGTTTACTTCCAAACACCGACGCCTATTGCATTTGCCATGGGTGTGTTCCTTACCTAATGCACTTCCCGAGTGAAAAAAATTATATCTACTTGTGTTTTCCTACTTACCTTCACTATTGTGCCCTTCAAAAATATATTTGGATATGGAACACCTTGCGTAAGGGCTAGGTAGCCAAGTTAGGTCAGATGCACACTGTGATTTTTACTCTCTCCTCTAAGACACTCTCATCCGAAGTCGACGGGTATCTCTACTATGATTTTTAAATATCGGAGGACACTATGATGCAACTCCTCATCTTCCACGAGCCATCATTCTTCTTTACTCTAGTTTTGCTTCAATCTCCTTATCTTGTGCTTTATTATAGTTGAGTCATCTCTCTTCTCTCTACCTTCATGAGCCATCATTCTTCTTTACTCTAGTTTTGCTTCAATCTCCTTCTCTTGTGCTTTATTATAGTTGAGTCATCTCTCTTCTCTCTACCTTTCCTCTGCAAAGGCCTCCATACTTCTCCACACCTTCTCCTACCCTATATGCGGTGGGGATTTATCTATCCATATGTATTCTTTCTAATCCCAATTCTATCATCAATATATTTATAGCTAAAGGTAGCACTTGCAAATAAAAATCCCTTGGTCCACGTAAAAACTAGAACTCGAGCTTCTTCGGGGGGAAAGGATATGTATAAATTATGTACTCTAAATTATAATTATGAAATACACCTTCCCATAAATGATATAGAGCTCTAGTCCATTCCTTATTTGTATTAGAAAGTGTGATAATATTCCTCCGTCAAAGCTCTCATTCCCGGGAGAAAATTATTTTTGATTCGTAAGCGGCCAACAACCGACACAACTCTACTAGAAAGAATCTAAAGAAAGTATCATATAGACAGTCATACAAATTATCCTCTACCCACTTACATGTATTGAAAATTGGTCCAATGTTATATCTATGTGTGAACTTATCTTGGTTGTATTATACCCAAGCTTCAATACTCTCCAAAGACAAAGCCAATACACCATCTACATGCAACATCCTAGTAAACAATTTCAAAAGAGGCCCCCGCATAATGAAATCAAAATATAGTTTTTTTCACTCATAAGATATGTGCACTGGCACTTTATTTAGATAGATCTGAATTCTTAGCGAAGCACGTGCAACTACCAGGTCCCTCCTTTATTATGATTGACAAGAATTTAGCACGCATGTTCTTCATATTAATAACTAAGAACTACTCATACAAAGATAACCATTAAAACCATGTTAAACTGGAAACACATATAATAAATTGCATCATTACAATATAAGTAGTTAGAAATTTAAATTACATCATTACAACACCATAATCAGATATGTCCACAATCATTATCCAACCACAAATATCCATCATTAACCATAATTCATTACATAATAGTAGTTGAATACATAATTATTCCATACACTAGTGCATTGGACTCGTATGCGCATGCATCAAACCCTATATCTATATCAAAACAACATAAATCCACTAGAAGATAAAAGGAATACTTAGAATGATAACATATATTAGGTATATATAGGGGTATATAATTACCCTTCACTAGTCATACACTCTCTTTATAATATGCATGCTCACAAAGATATACTTTGCATGATTTCTTTCCTAAAAATAGCCATGCGTAAAAATATTGCATTCCTTTACAAATTTTACTAATAATAGATTAATCCTAAAGATAATACTTGTTTTAGTCCTATTATTAACCTTCTCCACGTGTGTTCTACAAGTGCTTTTACCACTTTCTTGATCGACACTCCAAGTCTATTTTTATCCCGATCTAGAAAATTGGCTAAGCCCCTACTTTGTTCTCTATGTGCATGTAGTCCCGTGAACTACCCTGTCCAACATCTATGTGTAACCCCATGCATGAAATCCTTATCCACTACATGCACATGTTCCTACACATAATCCTTATGCCTCTTTGGTACTTAGTCAATTTCTCTTCTCAACAATTCCAAAATTTGAATAACATATCTTGACACAACTAAAAGAGATAAAGCAAGCCCCATCCGAGAGTGTGTACACTTATGATGCAAGATTCATAACTTTTATATCAAAACTATCATATGAACTTCATCCAGTCCATCATATACAATGGTTTGTTGGAGGTATTCTCATGACAATTAGACCCACGCTCTCATTAAAAACTTATAAAAACCTATGTGGAGCATTGAAAGCTATGCTATGTGTAAATTCATAGGAAGCAATGCATATACATAAGAGTAATCCCATTTCTTAAGGCTCAAATCTATAATATGAAAAAAAATAGTTACAAATCCTCATGGCTAGAGGTACACAAGAGAAGTATGCATGAATGGAATCTTGATTGTCAAGTAGAAGGCTTATGAAGAATAATTACCTAAAGAATAATGTGCACCTCACAATAAAGGATTGTGAAATATATCATTGAAACCATGATGTACAATATTTTGAGTCATGTACGGGAAAAAAAAAAAAGGAGTCACTATGGTTTTAGGTATGTGAAATTAACATCCATGATACAAAAATTGCTAGGCATTATGTAATCAATTACTATCCCCACCAAATAGAACTAAGGTTATAGTGAAGGGAGGGGATAGTGTATAAGAGGGGAGGTAAGGGGAGGAGGGTAATTCCCCTAGCATCTACTATAAGTGTGGTGGCATGAGCCACTATCAATGAGAATTCCCAAAATTTCCTACTTGTGGATATTATAGAGGTGCACACAATACTAAGGACTTCCCAAAACTCTATAATAAAATGACTCATAGAATCAAATGTCCAACTGAATTTGTAGGAATGATCAAGCTAGAAATATGGGCCCAAGGTAGTACTCAATTCATAAGGAAAGTACCGGTAGGTGTAACAATGCGTAATGGTGTATACACCTATCCAAAATGGAAATAAATACTCAATAATCCTCTCAAGTACTTTCTTTATAGGGAGATGAATTAGCTAGATGGAATGGGACAGAAGATGATTCTTCAAAAATCCTAGGAGATTCAAAGAGAATTGCAAGGATAGATATATACTACAGATGAAGTTGAGGTGAGTATAAAGATGGAAGCTCGAAGTATCGTACAAAGTAGAAAGTGACTAAAATACTGTGCTTTCTGAAATTTGAAGGAATTTTACCACTTTTTAATGATTTCCTAGAAGTCCTTGAATTCAAAATTTTGGTGCAAGAGCAAGCTAAGGGTCGGGAATTGAAAGTGGAAAAGCTCGATTATAACAAAGAGTTATAGTTGGATGCTTCCTTGAATGAAAAAACATGTGAAATATACTTATTTACATCAATGAAGAAGTTAATATTAACACCAAGGAATCTTCGAAAAGCATGGAAATGTCATCTGCTAGAGCCTACTCCAAAACTTTATTCATAGAAAATAATACAAGCGTTATTTTTCTTGCTACACCTAAGGGAGTGAGCTTAGATATAATGGTCACAAAGTTCAAAGATTACTTTTAGGTAATTGATTTAGTATAATTAAACCATCATTCCAACCTCTTGTGAAGACTTGGGTGTTTTAAAAATAATGGGGATATACATTTGAAGAAGCACTACACAATCTTTGAAAATGGAGAGCATATGGTTGCAATCCCAATTGAATAAAATTAAGGGCCACCATTTTATTAGATGGTGGACACAAAAGAAGAAATCAACTATATATATAAGATCATTGAATGAGGAGGAGATAAGGTCTAACCTGATCATGAGGGATGCCTTGAGTGGGAAAGTGACACATTTGTCTCGGACATGACGGGCCACACTTATCATAAATGGGTTGACAAGACCTATAAAATTATTGGAATGAGATGCATGGAAATAAAGAATTGTTAGGTTGTGGAGCCTTTTTTCATGTGAGAAAGTGTTGAATACTGTACACTAACATTCTTGTGCACTTTCCACAATTGTCTCACTTGGGAAATGTGTTTTTTCTCATATGGGAAGGATTTTTGACCCATAGATTTATGGGACAATTTTGGCACATAGTTTTTATACCACAGTTTTGTAAAATTGCTTAAGTAGTTGTCTACTTATGTGGTTTTTGCATATGGTAGGGATTATGTAACATTGTAGATGCGTTATGAATTTGGGTGTGAATTTCGTAGAGTTTGTTAATCATAGGTCCAAACAGGTTTTGGTATTGTATTGAGAGAGAGGTGGCTTGTAATAAAATATGAGGAAGTGATTCTTGGTGGATGTAGCTGAAATTAGGTGAACCATGTTAAATAGTGTCTCTTTATGTTGTGTTATTTTTATTCTACACTTTTATTTCAGATCCGTAATATTTTTCGCATATTAGTTTCTACTATTGTGATTCTACGAGGGATTGTTCCACATATTTTATCTTATTTCCTAACAAGAAGAGGCCCACAAGATTAAAAAAATGGTGCATAGATACCAAAAAAAATAAAATGAAATGAATGCACCCTTATAGGTGTAGAATCCTAAACACATGTCCTCCATAACAAAGTGGATCTTAGCATCGTGTGCTTACCTGAAGAGAGTATTTAGAATTAGCCAGGGAAGAATAGTACAATTATAAAGGAATGATGGAACCATATGTGCATGCACATACATGGTAGACTTAGAGGTTTGTCTACCTAAGGAGGAAGAAAGGATAGGCTCCTTATCTACACCTTAAATATTAAAATTTATAGGTGGCGGGGTGACTCGATCTTCTATCACTACCTCATTGCGAAACATTAAGGAGGAATTATCAACTCATTTCAAAAAAGCAATGAGATAAAATAACTACCAAATTGTAATGGTTGTACCTATCCCATAATCCATGTGTACATGTGTGAGGAAATATTCGCTAGAGGTACCAAAATTCTATTATACTTATGGGTCCAAGCATTTTACAACACCTTGATAGTTTGGGCACATGTTTGGTATACGATAAGATAGACAAGGAGAGAAACAAATGATTGAAACTAGGTTAAGTGGAGTATAATTAAAACCTCTTAGGTCTATTCAACCAAAAAGAAATGGGATGAGCCCTAAATTTGGTAAAGAAGATAACATTCCATGATGATGTGCTTATAGAAGAGAGAGTGGATTAGATATATGACAAGGAAGCTTAAGTTCTCGAAGGGTTATTTTGAGAAGAGGTTAGAACTTTCCATGTCAATCATTATAATAATTTGCATGGGCATCGTGATGAATATATAGATTTTTATGAAGATTGAAGAGAAGGATCCAACAGAGCACTTGAATGTCACTAATGGATTTGGAAAACATATGGTTCAAGATGCGCATGAATCAGAGATGAAGTATTACATAGAGCCCATGCACATAAAATAGAAGAGAATTTGATCGAAAATAAACCCTAGCTAGCTAATATTGGTAATTATTTGTCGATGCAGATTTAGCATGCATATTTAAGTTACTCAAGGAATTCAAGGACCCATTTCCTAAAGGAGATCATGAAATGAATGGAGTGTATGAGTCACTTATAAAATTACCATCAAGCTAATGGAATATGCATTCTTAGTTCGAAGAAGAGGTCATACCACATGAACCCAAACTTGAGAAATAATGTGAAGGAGGAGATCAAAAAGATGTTTGAAGTAGGAATTATCTATCTAGTAAATGGTTTTGAAGGGGTAATCCCGTGGTGATATACATAAAGAAGGATGGGAACGTAAGGATATGTGTTGACTACCACATGTTGAATGAGGCTTGCATCATTGATCCATTCTCGAATCTGTTCACCAAGGATATCTTGGAGGTCATATCCAAATGTGAGATTTATACTTTCACATATGGGTTCTCGTGGCATCACCAAGTACAAATTGTGAAGGAGGATAATCCCAAGACTACCTTTTTTACAAAATGGGTATCCTTCAATTATAATGTAATGTCATTTGGTTTTAACAATGTGCATGTCATCTTCTCACAGGTAGTAATTAAAGCATTCAAATACTCCATTAATAAGTTATTACATATATACCTAGTTGATTAGACCATCTATGGGTTAGTGAGATACTACCATGAAAAATTATGGATTATGTTTGAGAGATATAGGTAGCTACATATCTCCTTGAACCTCAATAAATGAACCTTTGTGAAAATATTCATAGTCTTATTGGGACACATGATTTGGAAGGAGGGAGTGTTACTTGATCTAGCCAAGATCATTGGTGGTTTTCAAACTTGCACCCGTGTCTTGGATATAGAAGAACCGAGTCATTTGAGACAATAATGGAACCATCTCCAAGTTATGGGACCTTGTGTGCTTGAGACAGATATCCGGAAAAGGCTAGTTCCTCTATCTACTTCTACTTATACCGACACTCTTAATGTTGGAATGGAAAACTAAGCTAACAATGCCAAGGGACTAGGGATAGAAGGATAATAGAAAGGAAAAATAATCTAAGGAAGGTGATAGCACCAGAAAAGAGGGATGAACACTATCCGTTCTAAGTGAAAATGAAAGGAAAAGGCATGAAAGAAGGCTAGACACATGTAGCACAAACTAAAATGCATTTACCATATCAGTTTCATGGAACACAACTAAAAATGGAGTTGCAAGGGATGTAAAGTGACACAACAAGCACACAATGCAAGAGAAAGGAAAGAAGAAGGAATATCAACACATTTAGGACAAAGAATAGTCATAAAACGATGCTTCCATTACTTTTAGAAATGCACTGAAGCTATAATGGTGAAAAATGCTGATATCCACATGCATGAGCCATATGTATAGATCTACGACTCAAAATATAGAAATATGAAGTCCTTAGAAAAATGTGTAAAGATCCAAAGTGTCAAACCTTAACAATGATCCCAACTCTTACATTTATAGATAAATTCATATAAGAAGAAGAGAATGAGGGAAACCCAAATTTTAAATACAACCACCAATAAGAAGCATTCAATGCTTGACAAATGTACTTTAAAATATTTAAAATGTGTTTCCCTAAGTCTATTTGGCATGTTGGAGAAGGAAGGAGGGCGGATCAGATCAAATCAGGTGTTTGGAGAAATTAGATTTTCTCATTTATGCCCAGAAAGATATTTTCCCATTTCTCACCTACTAGATCCACCAAGCATTTGAATTTAAATATCTAGCACTATAACCTACATCAAAAGCTATCGATTGAGACTAGGTGCACACCGATCAGAGATTTTTATAAAAAGATAGGGTTGTCAGAAGATTTTCAGAGTTGTCTACACGCAAGACATGTGGTGCACATTGATTGGTCAAGAAGATGGCCAAATGTGCAAATTCTTTGTCATTTTCTCGCCACTTACCACTTATTGATTTGTTCCAAATATTTGGCACCATGTTGGTGCACTTTGATTAGTTTCATGTGGCACACTCAAGTGTGTCAGAGAATGACATGACACAAAATGGGACAGAGGAGGCCACAAAAGTATGCGCACGAGATAATGAGGCGTGAGAGAAATATAGAAGGAAGGCGCATGCAATCGTAATGGACGCAAATGAAATGGGGAAAAATGGTGAGTGGGAAATGTATGATTAAGGTTCAAATATTACAAAGTAATGTGTGGGGGGGTGCAAGAGGGCTAGGGACTTAGCTGATTTAAGTAAGTGCAAGGCACTCGCAGGGGATGAATAATTGCTAGGAGGAAGGTGAATGTGTAGAAGATGCGTGCATGAGAAGAGTGGACCAAAGAGGAAAAGGAAAATTGAAAGGGGATAAGGGGAAGCACGTAAGGGAACACGAGGGAAAAATGACCAAGTGAATGTGCCAAAGAGATGACCGAGGTGCGTGTAACTTGTAATGAAAATCTTAGAGCCAGAATATGTATGCAAGTTGTCCAAATAACTAGGAGAGTTGTTTGGATAACAATCATGGTTATCCTTATTTTAGAGGAACCAAATACACGATGGGATGTGTGCACCTTCATAAACAACATGGGTTAATAAGAAAATTTAAACAAGGACTATGCCAAGATAGTGACCAATTAGAGGAATTGCTAAAGAAGGATGGACCCTTCAAATAAATAACATGCCAATAAGAATCATTTAAGTAATTGAAGGAGAGATTGGCTAAAAACCTATTTTTGGTTCATGTATTGGAAAGGCCCTTACATGTCCATTTGGATGCTTTAAAAATATCTATAAGAGCTATTTTAGCCCATCCGTGAGAAGGAGAATAGACCACCCCATCTATATCTCTAGTAAGAATTTATCTTTAGCATAACACAATTACACTAACACCAAGCGTGAGACACTAGCTCTGGGTCTACATGATCTATAAATTTGATAGCACTTATTAGCCATAGAGTTTGTGTTCTTCATTGATCATGGGTCCTTAAAGTACTTGGTCAAATAACCATCCTACATGGGCAAATCTATAGATGGATCATCTTGTTCCAAGAATTCAAATTTTCCATTATGGTGAAGTGACAAAATCTCAACTATAGGTTAGATCACCTATCTAGAATCAATACTAGTGAAATTTTGTATAGTATTGGATATGACATGCTAGATTCATAGTTGTATAAGGCTTAAAGGGTTCCGAGAGGAGCTAGAGGCTATTACAAAATTTCAAACTTTGGGCATTTCTCTCACTAGATGTACAATTAACAAAAAGAAACGACTTATAGTGTGTGCAGCACCCTATCAACTCATCAAAGGATAATTTTATAAGATATGACGTGTAAAAGTCCTTAGGTTCCATATTTTATCACATGAGCACGTGATATTGTTAAAATAATACCATAAAGGCATAGTAGGGGTCCACTATGTTAGAGAGGCTACTACACATAAGATCATATTCTCAATATTATGCTAGCCCAAATTGTTCAAGGATGATAATGAATACACTATTAAGTGTGAAATCTTCCAAATAGTAGAAAAGAAAAATAAAAATGATGAGATTCCCTTGATACAACTTTGAGTAAGAGAACCATTTGAAAATGGGCCATTGCCTTTGTTGGGTTGATAAATGCTACTATATATATAAATGAAGCATGGTACATTATCACCTGTCATGGGCTATTTGACAAGATGGGTAGAGGAAGAATGGTAGTTATAACAATAAGGTTCGTATGGGAAAACATGATTTAGATGCCAATTAAGTTTGACTAGTGATTAACGAAGCCATTTCTTCACGAAGTGGTGTGTATCTTGTTGGATGATTTCATGATTGTGTATAAAAATACCACTCCCTACCATCCCTACAAAAGTGGAAATTTTGAAGCCTTAAAAAAATTCTTGGGAACCAATTTAACAAAAAAAAATCAATGTAGGGGAAAAAGATTGGGATGAATGATTTTTTTGTTATACCATGAGCCTATAGAACTACATATAAGAACTTGCAAAATTATACACCATTCTCGTTGGTTTTTGGAAAAGAGGACATACTCCCCTCATAATTTATAGTACCATCACTCTACATCATGTGCGTAGGAAATTTGGTTGACCAAGTTTTCATAAACCAAAGACTAGAGGATTTGATGAAGCTAGAAGAGAAGAGGTCGCTTACATACTGGAGCCTAAAAGTGGAGAAGATGATATTTTTTTAGGATGATAAGAATATTAGAAACAAGGTGCTTAGATAATCCACGTGTTCCCTTATTTATGAATTTTTATATGTCAAAGATACAACGAAGTTACAAGTTATATGGTTGGGCCCATAAATTATCCATGATAGCTTAGATAGTAGTATATACACGAGAAAATTCAAATAAAGAAAGAAAAAAGACAATAAAATAAGTGCAAATTTTTTTTAAACAAGTTCCTTTAAACCTAATATTGGACTAGTTAAAGAGTGGGGTTGAGTGGAAATCTTGTTGGATCTAGATGAGAGATTGATTCATTTTGATTTGTGGTTGCTCCAAGATATTCCAAATGGAAGTGAAGCCAAGCTACGAACATTGATGGTTGATTGAAGATTGATTTGGTGATGAATTAGATAACATAATGATGTGCAAGAGTGATTTCCAATGGCAATTTGACAAAGTAACACTACAAATTCCTCAAGCTTCCAATGATGATTTGAGAGGAATGAAGCTTCTTATTTATAGATGTAAAAGAAGCCATGGATTGAGGATGGTGGAATTGATTGAGTTACAGGATATTGATTTCATTTTCCTTATTTAACATGGTTGATTTATTTTGTGTAATTGGCCCTTTGAATGAGAAATAAAGAGACTTTATTTCAAATTAGTTGGCTCTTGAATTATTCCAAATTGTACGTGCATATTTGCTTCCATGTTTTTAGGATTATAGAACTTGTGTGGGATGACTAGTCAACTTGAGTGAGTTGGCTAGTGAAGTGGAGATGAGTAGAAGGTGAGACATTTTAATTTATTTTATTTATTTAAATAGTTAATTAAATTATCTAAAGGGGTGTATAGTGTATAGTGAGTGTAATAGAATTAATTAAATTAATTCTAGAAGTGGGATATGGGTGAATAATAGATTTAATATTATTTTTGGATGTTTATAATGTGTAATGGGTATTTTTGGGGTGTCTACATTTTCCCCTCTTTAAAGTGGTATTATAATATAATAGCATTTTAAATATAATAGACATATGTAAATCAATGAACAGATGATAAAGAAGTGTTTTGACTCGCTTGATTTTCCCTAGAAAATAATTTGTTTTCCCAATGGATCTAGACTATGCCAAAGGAGTGTAGTAAAAATCATGCACTTTAGGCATTATTTAGCCCGGTCTCATACTACTATTTAGAAGGTTCTTAAGTGAAGAAATTATTAATTAATCCCACCTTTTGGCCATCTTTTTTATATTTTGTTTTGTCATTCCCACAAATTTTTATAAACATTCCTTGATATTTCGGCACTTCCCCATCATTTTAGCTTAAACTAGGGCTCCTAGTGTAGACACCAAAATTGGGTCACACTCCCCTTGGTCCCCTTTCGAATAACCAACTTAAACACATTCACCTAACCATGACCCTTATACCCCACATTAATATTAATTTAATTATTTACAATTAAATTAATACCCATCCCCACCCCATTATTAATTTAATTACTTTAATTAAATGGATGCCCACCTCACCTAGACACCTCACCATAGACCTATTCATGGCATGTTTCCATAAATGAATAAGACTTGGTTCAACCCTAAAAACAAATGCCTATTATTCCTCTAACCACCTTCCCACTCATAAAAAGATAATGTCCATTCTGATCCATGAATAAATGAATAGACCTAACCCAAATGATGTGAGATCTATCATTTTTAGTAAACCTAGGGAATCTCACCTTAACCAACATTGGTCATCCCAAAACTCGATGTCGATCAACCAGAACCATTGTCGGTTACCATTTATTCACTTTGGTAACCTTGTTTGTGGGTTGGCACATTTTCAGAATCAAGGAGAAGAGAAGAGAGTTGCATGCAAGCAGAACCAAAGTCTTTTCACACCTACAAACATCCATAGCCAGCACCAAGACAAATCTAGAGGTATTGCACTCATGGTAACATTCCTAGGAAGCACTGCCACGGTACCAAACATCATTCCTCTTATCAACCATCATCACCATCCAACCATTTGAACTGCACCATAGTAAGTACACTCTTTACCTACATCATCTATTTCTACTTTAGTCCATTGAATTCTTCTATTGATGTTATCAATTTGCACTTACACCCCTATTCCCCTACCAATTAATTTCCCGTAAACTCAACCGTTCATCCACCCACACCATTAAATCACCTATATCTAACTATTACACATCTTTGAGTATAACTAAGATTCCTATAGACCTTTCCACCCCCTTTTGTCTCCGTTTAACCTCATATCAACCTCTACAACTAGATCTTTTTGAGTTTTATCAACCCACCTCTACCGACGTCGAGTTACCCATAACCATCATTGGTTCTTCCTAATCGTGATCAGTCATACCTCGACCGATGCTAGTCTTTGTGTCTACCAACACTGTGTAAACCAACAACCACACACCTACCAAGACAACCCAAACACCTTACCCAACCCTGCTAAGACCTTGTTTGTGACCTGCGGACCACCTGCAACCTGACCCAAAGACCTTGACCCACATAGTTTTTAGTATTTAATTGGATCAACGCTGATAGTGATATGAGGTACCCAAATCAGAATACTAGCACTAGATTTGTTTATGTACGTATTTCAGTTATTTCATATTTGTTTTATAAAAATAGTGGATTGACAACCTTCTAGGGAGTATCACACTTCCCAGATCTAGCATATGCTAGGCATTCCACTATCATATATTATTTAACTCTTCTTTGGTGGTCTTGTTTTCTATTTCAAGTAGTTCCTCCCAGCCAAAAGGAAGCTCTCATAGTCAGCATTGGATCAAGAAGTTAGAACGTGCACATCAACCTCCAAACCAACACAATAGGTATTCCTCCTTAGCCCATAACATTATCTGTTTCGTCACATTCCAAAACGTAAAGAAAATGGTGAAAATTTTTGGCATGCCCGGTGGGACCCATTCAGGGGTTCCTTTCATTTTCTTCATTCCTAGGTAAAATTGTGTGTTTTTTCCTTCAAAAGGCTTACACATTAATTTTTCTTCTTTGGAATCATTCTTCCTCTCTTTATTGTCTAAAAAAATCGTTTTTTTGGTGCTTTAAAAGGAACATTCTTCTTTCTTTTTGCATTACATTAGTGAAAGAGCACATTCCTACCTATTCACCATTTGCTTCATTAAATGTAATTTTTTGATTTGGGCTTAAAATCAGTTGCATTTCATCCTTGTATACTACATTTATCTCACATTAAAATGAGGGAAACCTATATGCTAGAATTCATGCCTAGCTGATGGTTGACACAAAGAACTCGTAGAAAGCACTCTCTTTCTTCTTCTACCAAACTGCACAAAATCTGAATATACACATTTTCTTAAATGACATCTTACTGTAAATTCTGTCAATAATCACACGATCAGAGGATTGGCAGGTAATCCCCAACTAGTTATCTCTGTCTAGTACCCCATTAGAGAGCACCCCCACCATAACATAACCCGAAACCTCACCTTTTAGATATCCTTCTTCGTAGGACACCTTCCCAACCAAAAATTCTATTCTAAATTCACATGGTCAGTTCTAAATAGCATAAGCTAAACAAACATAAGAAAATCACTCTTAGGATCGTGTTTTTCTTAGTTTTTCTTCTTGACTTGTGTTTTGAGGTGTGAGACTACGAATCTACATTATTCTTCTTCTTTGCACACTCCACCATCGTAGTTGGAGTATTCTGACTTTTTCTGAGTGTGTCAGGACCCCATCTTTCATTCTTAGATTCCTGAGTTTGACTCTTCACTTGATTTAAATTCACAAAATCTAGTTTCTTCATCACTCTCTCATTTCACAGTAACGGTGTCGGTCCAACGACCATCATCGGTTCACATCTGACCATCGTCGGTTACACCTAATCGGTGTCAACTTCTGGCTTTCTAGTTATTTTTCCTAGAATAGCCTTCATCACTCCTCCTATTTTGTTTTTTGCCCTTAGGGCATCATCCTATTCCCCCATGTTGATATTTTTGTCATACACATTTTCCCCATTACACATTCATCAGTCTTGTTTCACTTATGAAACTAGTGTTTTCTACTGATGACAACATCAGTTTCTATAACCGACATCTGTCCCCCATTAACCATCATCGGTCAGCCCGACCAACGTCGGTGTCTGGTTTGGTTTTCAAAATCCAAACCTTGACCGAATTCACCCTCCAGCCTCATTTTTCCTCTATTCCTGCTATTTTCTATGTCATTTATAGAATACAGTCTTTCCAGGTCAACACTTACTCACATGGTGTTGACTCACAGCCAAACTAATGCTCTTATATTCCACACCAGTCATCAACCACTCCCACCTAGTCCTTCACCACCTTCTATCCTGTCACCCATGGATCTAACCCTACCTACCACCATTGCTACAGGTGATAAGGAGTTCGCATGACTCCTCGATCAGAATCCCGTAGCCTTACAATTCTACCTTTCCCACTCTTCCACTCAGGATTCCTTAGGTCAATTGATATATGGAATGCTTGTATCCATCTCTCCTACCCTTATCCCCACTTCTGCATCAGCCCCTACTAATGCGGCGTTACCTTCACCTACTTTACCCCCAGTGGTTTCGTAGCTAGGCCCCATACCCACTATGACCATTGCATCTGCAACATCAATCACACCTGTAGTATTTTTGTTCCTTCATTGACCACCCAGACCATAACCCCATCCATGCCCATTATCTCATAGATACCAATTACAACACAACCGCCCATGGTGTCGGTGACCCCTACCCCATTCCAAAATCTTGTCCTCTCCATCCCGTAGTCTCTGCCCCCAATCACTACTAGAGTCACTGCAACTGCCCCACCTACATATACATATTATCAAAACCCCTATCTCATCCATCATTCATTTTGGATATATTCCCTCTATGTCATTCCCTATTCTCAACCTTCCTATTCAAAGCATCACCATACACTGGAATGCCACCCACATCACATGTTCAACACCAACCCTCTTACGCCATAGGAGGCACCCTTCTATCACAACCTACCAATGACCTCATCAAATTAATGATGGAAAGGATGTAGACACTAGAAGCATTGGTTTCCAGATCACATAATTCTCTCACCTATGATGAAATCTATAATGATCCCATTCATCCATCCATTCCTATTCACCCATACCCTATACATTGGGAAATGCCAAAATTCAACCGCTTCAATAGTAAAGAAGATCCACAACAACATTTGCGGTCTTTCAAACATGGGTGTTACCTAATCACCCATGATGATTTTTTACTCCTGAGACCTTCCGGTGTCCCTCACAGGACCTACATTGGACTAGTATAGTGGGCTACCCAAACATTCCATCTACTCGTTTAATCAAGTTGTTTCACCTGATTCTAGATGTGTTCTTTGAATGTTGATGAAACAGATAAGGGTAAAGGGCTAGGAGGAATACCTGTTGAGATGCTTGGTTGTAGGTTGTTACGCGTGTATGACTTCTGAATCCATAGCTGATCATGAGAGATTCCTTTTTGCTTGGAGGAACTACCTAAAATAGAAAACAATACCACCAAATAAAATTTAAACAATATATGCAATGGACTGCCTAGCGTGTGCTAGATCTGGGAAGCGTGATACTTCCTAGATGGCTGTCAATCCACTATTTAAAACAACTTAATGCTAACAATAAAGGAAATCCTACTGTAGTTAAAATGATTTAGGTATCTCATTTGTCTACAATAAGCAAATTCGTTCACAACAGGCTAAGCTATGACTGAATCTGAAGGTCAAGGTCTCTTTTAGGATATTGGTATTGGTCAGGGTAAAGTTTTGGTCTGTTTTGGGTATTTGATGGAGGTTTTAAGCTCTAATCTAGGTTTTTGTTAAAAGACACAGAGACCGGCGTCGGTCTTGTATGACCGGTGTCGGTTTAGGCTAACCGGTGTTGGTATGGTTTGGGTATAGGAAATTCAATAAAATTTTGCAAGGTGATAGATTTGGTGTTAGATGAGAATGAAAGGGCAATGGCAAGGTTCTTGTAGGTCTTGGATATGCACAAGAATGGTGAAATTCTGGATATGGGCAGTTCAAGGGTGTGGATAAAAAGATGGTCAAGTTCGCATGGAGATAAAATAACGGGGAATGGAAATGAGAACAGAAACTAATAACATAAGTGAAATGATATGCTAAAACAATAAGGGACCAATACAGGTTAACAAAACTCACTGTTTGTATGACCTTGATGTCTGGTTAGAAATGGTGGCTGATCAAATGGAAGGAAATCGGTGTGGTAATCGGCACTTCTCGAATGCTCCCATGAAGGTAAATGGCTCTGTGGTTTCTTCATTTGTTGGCTATGGATATTCTAATGTGTGTACGGATGTTGGTTTTGCTTGCATACAGCTCTGGTTTTGTCACTTGTTCTCAGAAGATGTCTCAACCTCTCTAGAAAATGTGCCAACCTCAAAATAAGGTTGTTTTGGGGGTTAAATGGTAACCAACGGTGGTTCCGGCTTAACAACAGCGGTGTAGGGTAACCAACATTGGTTAGGGTGGGATTTTCTAGGTTTACTAAACTAGGTAGATCCCCTTGATTTTTTGGGATCTCGTTTTGTTTACTTTGCGGATTAGCATGGAAGCTTCCTTCTAATGGGTAGGAATGTGGTTAGAGGGAATGTAGGCATTGATTTTTAGGGTTTGGGTAGGTCTTAGTTAGTTATGGAAACTTACTAAGAATAGGTCTTAGGGTGAGGTGGATATGTGGGCATTATCCCAATTAGGATAATTAAATAATAAATATGGTGAGGATAATGAATTAATTTAATTAAATTAATATTATAGTGGGGGTAAAGGGGACCATGGCTAGGTGGATGTGTTCAAGGTGTTTATTTGTCGAGGGACCAAGGGGAGTGTGACCCAATTTTGGTGTCTACATTTTTCCCCTTTTTGTTGCGTAGCTTGTATTGGTAAGCGACACTGAAAAAAACAAGATGTGGTTGCCCCATGTGTGGGTGAAGGTGATCCCCTCAAACTAGGAACTGATGAGGCGAAGGAAGAATTGGTGAGTTGTTTGATAAAATTTTTATGTGATGAAGAAGAAGGTGGGGTAATGGGTAAAAAAGGGAAAAGGTCCATTTGGGTAATCTAGGTAAAGGGTTATGGTCAAAGGTAGTGACAGTCAAACGCACACACACATATAAACTACAACACAGTACCAGGTTGAAGAGTAGGAAAACTCTACATTGTCTAAGGTCGATATGTTTATCCAAATAAGATTGAGGTGATTCCAGTATCCAAGGTATAGGATAAGGTTAGGAAACATGACATAGGTCAGGTGCAGAACGTTTAGGTATGTTCCGGTACACCAAGGGTAGGGTAGGATAAATGGTCATGACAAGAGGCAAGGTAAGGTCAGGATGGCAATCAACATAGGTAATAGTGCCACAAGGTATAGTGAACACATGGGGTCAAAGGTCACTAGCGATGTTCCAAGTCCAAGTATCTAGGTCATGGCATGGGTAGGGCCGAGGTATGGGAAAAATAATGAGTCCCTGAATGAGGATGAGGTGAGGGGATAAAGGGTAAGGTCAAGAAGGTCAAGTGGTGTGGCCAAGTGAGGTGAGTGTAGGATAAAAAGGGATTTAGGGAAAAAATTGGGGGTAGGGGGGGGGTAGGGTAAAAAGAGTGACAGAGCAGGTAATAGAGTGAAAATGTGGGCAATGTGGAAGAGAGGGTGATCCATGCGGTTAAGGGTAACCGACCACGGTAAGGTAGGGCATGTGACCGATGTTGGTGAAGGTAAAACCGCATCGGTTAGGTTGGGGATGTTATAAAAAGAAAAATTCCATGTTTTTAGAATCATTTGTCTCGTGCAAAATAGAGGAAAATGACACAAGAGAGAGGGAAAGTTGGAAAGTGTCCAGACGGAATGGAAAGCTGAGTTGGTGAGCCGAATAGCGGGTGATTGGTAGTTGAGAGGTGGGTCCATAAGATCAGATTATTGGATTTAGGTGGTTGGAGGTGAGGTGACCGATTGGTGATGGTAGAGGCCGAGAGAGGGATCGGGCGGGCCACCGGTGTAGTGGCTAGATGTGCCACCACAATGATGGAAACATGATGAGGTAAGTGTCAAACCCTTTTCGTGTTTTGTGAGATAGATTAGGTGATAGGTTAGGTTTTGAAATATTGGGTGTGTGGGGGGAAAATGAAATTTGAAATGTGGGAGGGTAAATTTGGTAGAATAGGAATGGGGAGAGAGGTAAGTGGGTGAATGAGGGGTGGGATGGGGTTGAGGGGAATTTTAGGGGAGAATATGTGGGCAAAAGGGTCGGGAGAGGGAGTTTTTTGAGAGGGGAGGGTTTGGGGGTCACGGGTTTCGCGACAAAGTGACCGGTGACCGGGCGTCATGGGGTCAAACCGGTATCGGTCACGAAATAGGTGACCCATGTTGGTTTAGGGGTGACCGGGTCAGTTAGAGATAACTAGCACTGGTCAGGTTTTGGAGAAAAAGGGGCTGAAAGGGCCCCAGGTCAAGTGGGTGAGAGAGGTAGGGGAAAAAGGTGTTTTGGTGCAAAATATGGCATAGGAGGGGGGTGAAACGGGCATGGGTAGATGATAGTGGGTGAGAGTGGGGGTGGGTAGATAGAAATGTGATACGAAGGTAGGTTGGGGAAGAAAGAATGAGATGGGGTAGTAGGTATAGGTGAGGTGTGGAGTGTGGGTATGATGAAGGTAGATTAATTTGATGTTTGTGTTGGATGCAAGGGAGAGATCAGCTATGGATGAGAGACAGGGTACCACCCCTACTCTTGAGAGTGTGAGGCGTAACAATAGTTGAGGAGTGGTAACACATGGAGGAGGTGGGCCTGATTGGGGTCTGACACTATCGACATGCAGTCCGGTAGTTGATTCTGATGGTCACCCTCATCGATAGATGGGATTCAGCGACCAACACGTTCCACCTACCGATGGGTGAGATGACAATCACCCTGGAGGACATGTTTAGGATCCTGTAGTTACCGATATTGGGGACGCAGGTGTACTTGATCTCCTCCGAGGCCTGGAGGAGTTGATGCTGATAGTGTTTGGGGAGGGACTGGCAGACATGACGTTCCATAGTGCCAGCTTGAGTTACGGGGGATGTACCTAGCCTGTCTAGAGGAGACGAGGCTAGTTGTTTTATTGATGGAGGCAGTGTGCTATTTTGCACTACCGGATGCAGAGGGTGGGAGATTTCCCCGCTCCTTGATGGGGTTTTACATGACATGGTGATGGATCAGACCTACTTTTCTTGGGTGCCAACATTCCTGGTGTAGTTATACAGAGAGTTGTGGGCATATGGGTGGCTCTCGCAAGTTTAGCCTATGTTACACCTTTTTACTACACTATTGGGCCTATGAGCACATAGTTTGTGTGTGGCCAGTGGGTATGCCCCGAGCAGATGCATTTCTACCGAGATTGGTTCGAGTGGGGTATAGGTGATGGGTGCCCATGATTGGAGAGCATCGATTAGATAGGGCTACACATGATGTAGCATATTATAAGCATCTATTGGAGGGGTTGTCGAGGTGGACATCATATGGAGACTGTATGTGGGTTATCCCTCATATAGATGGATGCATGATGAGCTAGATGGCCTTCATTACTGAGATGGATAGAAGGGCACCATGCTGGGGATAATGAGATGATCCCAATTGACAGGGTTAGGCGGTAGTTTGGGCTACTACAGGACATACCTCCACCCTTCCCGTAGTACATGAGAGATGATGTGGAGATGCCATTACCTCTATCACAGTTGATAGTGTCCATGGGGTAGGAGGAGCAGGTGTTAGACCAACATATCAATGATGCCAGAGTGATAGATAGATATAGACAGTGGTGGGCAGCTCATTTATGAGCAAAGTACCACCTAGACACTGGGTAGTTAGATTTAGACACTATCACAATGTAGAGGGATGCCCTATAGGGGTAGCTGGAAAACTTGATTACCTAGTTGGGGATGGTGTAGGGGTAATTAGCCGCCCAAAGGTGGAGGTGGCCAAGTTACATGCATAGGTGGCTAGTCTTCAGGCCCAGATGGCCCAGGGTGGAGATGGGGATGGTGATGATGGTTAGGTGGCCACCCTATAGGCACATGTTATAGGGATGTAGGGCCATTTTCCATGACACAGAAAAAATTCAGGATTATAGGTGCAGTACATGCACGGGGTGTGCAAGGCTGATGGCACCTCCACAAGCACCAGGATAGGGTCCCAATTCATAAGAAGGGGCAGACAGGGTCCCATAGGATAGGCACAGGGTGAGGCCTATGGGGCCACCACAGACCATTCCCATATCTAGGTTATGGGATGCCCTAGGTGAGGCCAGATACTACTAGGATTAGTTGATGGCGCCTGTCGGGATAGATTTTCTATCATATGGAGAGTACAAGGCACAACAGCCTCAAGTGAGAGGACTAGATCTCGAGACTCACAGTGTAGAGAGCACAGGGGGCCATTGAGCTCGAGATAGGATCAAGGAGAGGCCACTAGCTCACAAAGACCAGATCCAAGTGATGTGCTAGTAGGGGCGGTGAGATGATACCATGCCGCAAATAGGAGCCGAGGAGGATACCTGGGAGAGACCGATACATGGAGGATGTCTGGCAGATGAGGCTTGATGCCCATTCCTATATTTTGATGTATTGTAGTCATTTTTTGATATATACTAGCCTGCATGCCGAAGATGGTGAGGATGTACTAGAGTTTTGTATATTTTGATCATATACCGGCCTGTGCACCAAAGATGGTGAGGCTGTATATGAGAGTTTTGAGAGACTGGATTATATACACCGGCCTGCGTGTCGAAGACATTTGATAGTTATGTATATGGATATATTGTATTTATATAGATGATGATGATTATGGGAATTATGTGTTTGTGTTGATAACATTTTATTATTATGCATAGATGGACTTATGGTAGGTGTGTTAGGCATGGATTGAGTTAGGTCATGGATTTAGGCATGATGGAGTCAGGTCATGGTTTTAGGCATGGATTGAGTTAGGTTTTGTTTTAGGCATGATGGAGTCAGGTTATGGATTTAGGCATGATGGAGTCAGGTTGTGGTTTTAGGCATGGATTGAGTTAGGTTTTGGTTTAGGCATGATGGAGTCAGGTCATGGTTTTAGGCATGGATTGAGTTAGGTTTTGGTTTAGGCATGATGGAGTCAGGTCATGGTTTTAGGCATGGATTGAGTTAGGTTTTGGTTGTAATTCATTAATTTTTACAATGAATGATGATATGGGTTATTTATTAAGATGTTTTATAATACATGCATGATGTTGGTAAAGAAATGGTAATCAAAATAAATGTATGTTTTGATGATGATAAAAATGTGAAGCAATTTGTCATTTGTTTGGTTTAATTTCCAATTTTTGATATAAAAAGGAAACGAAGTAGGGTAGAATGTGATTTAGGAAAATGAAAGATGAATTGGTTAGGGTAGAGAGTGGCTGACCTAACCTCCAAGGGTCCCATGCCCATGGAGTGCTGCCTACATAGTCCCAGTGAAAAGGGACCTCAGGCCAATGTATTTCTCCCATAAGCTAGGGAAGAATATGAGGAGGTATGAGAATGAGTTGGTAGGTTTTAGGCATGGTTTGGGTTTTGGTCTATTAGGTGTGGGTGAGTTGTGGGCAACTTGGTATAGGTGATTTTGATTGTGGTAGAAGAAGAATATTACCCAAAGGTAAGCGTCAAGGACCAAGTCCTATATAAGGTAATCAATATGTAATAAAGAAGGTTAAAAGATAAGAGGGGGAAAGAAATCCACCTGATTGGTGAGGATCATAACTAGTGGACCATACCGTAGGTAGGCTAGTGAACATAAGACCCTAAAGACTTTGCATGAGTGATTATCCTAAAGGTGAATAATAGTCACATGATCACCAAATGTCACAGTTCCAAGAGGTCCCTTGAGGTGGTGGGAAATGGGAGTGTGAATGGTGAGAGGGATGAAAGGTGGTAAATCTTTATAGGGTATGAGGTAGCATGCTCTTTGGGCAAGAGATCCAAGGTCACAATGGGCAAGTCCATGACTAAAAGGCTTTTCTGTTTTGACTGATATTTGAGATAGACTGATCGATGTAGGAAGTCTATATGGGATGAGGAAATTAACTCCTTGAGGTCTTCGTGAAGCTGATCGATGCGGGAAGCTTCATTATCTCTCTCTTTTTTTTGAAAGATCTTTACATAGCTGTCCTTCGAGGGAGCAGTCTATTTATAGTAGTGATTGTAGAGAGGAAGATGTCCTTTTGAGGGAGTCATCTTTTTATTGGAAGTTTGACTCAAGGAGTTGGATCCCATGTGAGGGATTTGAAGTCATGGACAAGACCAAGGTGAAGAATAGGATTCTTGTTCAGAAAGTAGGGTGAAATGACCATGGGATCTCATCTAAAGGTAGACAAAAAGTATCCATGAGAATCATGCTATGTGTAGTACCATGGTACACATATTCAAGAGAAGATAACAAGTGATGGGTACGCACATGATTCTTGTTTAATCATTGGTGATGGCATAGGAAGTGGATAACACTTAAGGGATGAGTATGGAAAGAGATAAAAAGTGAGTTAGAACTAAAATTCAACAGTAGAATGGTCTAAGATGTAAGGCATTAAGGGGCTCAGGTTCGGGTTTACCATTGAGTGAAGATAAACAATAAGCACCTAATCCATAAGTATGGGTCATGATGTATGGTCCAAGCCAATTAGGAGAAAATTTGCCTTGTTTAATTTTTTTTGCTTTAATTACATGTTGATTTTCTTTCGTGAGACGAGATCACCAACATTAAAGGTTCGTTCATGGACACGTTTATCATAGGCACGTTTGATACATTTTTGGTAGACTTGAAGGTGGTCAAGAGCATTAAGATGATGTTTGTCTAATAACTCAAGTTGTGCTAAATGGTCCTCACGAAAGTCATCATCATTGACCATATCATGGAGAGAAATGTGGAGTGAGAGAATCTAGACTTCGAGAGGCTAAACAACCTTTGTACCGTAGACCATAGAAAAGGGTGTGGCAGCAGTGGAAGTACGGATACTAATGTGGTATGCCCATAGGGTGAAAGGAATGTGCGTATGCCAGTCCTTCCCAGTATTGTTAACCACTTTCATGAGAATTTTGTTTAGGGTTTTGTTGGTGGATTCAGATTGGCCATTAGTCTATGGGTAATAAGGTGATGAGAAACTTAGCTGAATGTCGAAGGTGTCGCAAAGTTTTCGCAATGTTTTATTTTTGAATTGTTTTCGTTATCAGTGATGAGGCAATGAGGAACACTAAAGTGACAAATGATGTGATGATTGATGAACTCACATATTTTCTCATCTTTTGTGGAGATGAGTGGTATGGCTTTGACCCATTTTGTGTAGTATTCGATAGCGGTGATGATCCATTGATGGCATTGGGAAGAATGGGGATTGATCTCTCCGACAAGATCCAAACCCCATTGAGAGAAGGGCCAAAGGTCACGGGTGACCTATAAGGCATGACTAGGTGTATGATGAAGGTTGGCATGTTGTTGGAATTTGACACAACACTTGATGTAGTCGCAACAATCATGGTTAAGGGTCGGCCAATAATAGCCTAGGTGAAGAATACGCTTAGCAACAACGAGGCCACTGAAGTGACCTCCACATATGCCATCATGAACTTCCTTGATGGTATAAGGAATTTTAGAACTTGTAAGGCATCGCAAGAGAATACCATCAAAGTTACACTTATAAAGGAGGCCACCCATGATGACATAACGAGAGACCTTTTTAAGAAAGGCACGTTGTCCATTACGGGTGAGGTCGGGAGGTAAGACGGAGAGAGAAAGATAGTTTGAGTATTGTTTATACAAATGTTAGTTCACCTGGGTTGGGGTAGCGGTTCCAATAGAGTAAACGTCACAAGGTAAATAAGAGGGTGATTGAAGTCGTTGAACAATGGTGACAAAGATTTTAGAATCAAAGGGCGAAGCGGGTATTTGAGAAGTGAAGTCGGCCATGGTATCTACAAATTTATTGGTTGAACGGGGATGGTTTGAAAGGAGTAGCAGTCGAAGGTGGTCAAAAGTATGTCTATGTGATGTTTATATTTTTGAAGTGTCTCATTTTAAAATTGATAAATACCATTGACCTGGTTTATGACCAATTGGGAATCACCAAAGATGTTGATGGATTTGACATCTAAGGCATAGGTAGCTCAGAGACCTAATACGAGTGCTTCGTATTCAGAAATATTGTTTGTACAATCAAAATCTAATTTGAAAGATAAAGGCATGGGATCACCATCAATCAAAATGAGGATAACACTAGCCCCACCCCTCACGCCACACTGGAACCATCGAAGAAGAGCGTCATTTGGTAAGTGGGTTCGTCCCAGGAAAGGGTAGTGATTGACTCATCCGAAAAGTCAAAATTAGAGGGTTGATCCTGAAAATAGGTGCATCGGCCAATTGGTCAGCGATATCTTGGCCCTTGATGGAATTTTGATGAATGAATTTAAGGTCGAGGTCATTCGCAAGCATAATCTAGCGTGCGGCACATTGATTTTGGTAAGGTTTGGAAAACATGAAGTGTAAGGGGTTGGTGTTGGTCACAACATAGGTTTTGTGGTTGAGTAGGTAATGGCGAAGTTTTGTGGCAACGAAAACTAAGGCTAAGAAAAAAAATTTGGGATGGGTGTATCGGGTTTCATAGTCAAAAAGAGTACAACTTATGTAATAAATTGCATGCTCTATGTGATGTTCATCATGATGAGTGAGCATGGCCCCCAAGGAGTGGTTGGTAGCTGAGATGTATAGGTAGAAATGTTGATCATCTTTAGGTGGAATGAGCACGGGTGGTTGAAGAAGGTATTGTTTTAAGGCCTCAAAATATTTGTGGCAGTCATCATCCCATTTAAAGGAGACATCCTTCTTGAGCAAATGATGAAATGGTTGACACCAATCAGACAATTGTGAAATGAAACATCGAATAGATTACAACTTACCTTGTAGGCTATGGAGTTGCCTAAGGTTGGTGGGCGAGAGGCATTTCAAGAATGGCCTTGACTTTAGCAGGTCAACTTCTATACCACATAAGGAAATGATAAATCCCAGGAGCTTTCCTGAGAGAACCGCTGAAGACACACTTCTTGGGTTGAAGGTAGATGCAATATTTAATAAGGTGGTCAAAGATGGTTTTTAGGATAGCAAGGTGATCGGAGTGGCATTTAGATTTGGCTAGGATATCATCCACGTAATCTTCCAATATACGATGCATGATGTCATGGAAGATATAAGTTATAGCCTGCTGATATGTGGCACCAGCATTTTTAAGGCAAAAGGCATGACTCGATAGCAAAAGGTCCCCCAAGGGGTGATGAATGTGGTTTTGTGTTGATCTCTGGGGCAAGCAAGATTTGGTTATAACCCTAGAAGCCATCCATGAGTGATAACATCTCATGACCAGTGGTAAGGTCAACCAATTGGTCAATACTAGCTAAAAGAAAGTTGTCTTTTGGGCAAGTTAGATTGAGGTCACAGAAATCCATGCAAATACGGAGTCCCCCTGTTGCCTTAGTGATAGGGACAATGTTAGAAATCCAATGAGGATAATTAATGGGTAAGATGAAGGAAACGGAAAGAAGGCACTGAAGTTCTTCTTTGACGAGAAGGGAAATGTGAGGGTGCATTTTCCTCAACTTTTGTTTGTGAGGTTTGGTATCGAGAATGGTTATGATATTATGGACCACTATGACCGGGCATGTCTACATAAGACCAAGAAAAAACATAGTTATGATCTTTCAGAAAAGAAGTGATGGCTTCCTGTTCAGCAACATTTAAAGATTGATCGATCTTTAGGATGTGTGGGTTGTCCTGAGTATGAATTTTGATTTCGATAGTTGATTCATTCAACTTGGTTTACATCTTAAATGGTAAAGAATCGATGAATATATGAGTCTTCTACACGAATGTAGGTGAGTATAGATTCATCATCCTGGCATTGAACAACATTAATCAAAAGTGTATCACCATTGATCATTTCAGGGTACAGGAAGGGAAGAGAGAAGGGAGCCTCACCCTCACGTTGATAAGTCAGAGGCCCCAAGGAAATGGTGTTTATGAAAAAAATTAGGAGGAATGGATTTTGGATCTATTGACTCTATCGGTGAAGATGGTGATGGGGGTGAAAAAGGTGAAAAAGGGCTGATGTCTTCAATGAGCTCAACGTGGCCTTTTTGGTAGGTTGTTTAGCAAATCCGATACCACTATGGTCATTATGCTTGTGAGTAGTACATGGAATAATAGTATGGAAGCCTTGCTCATAAAATCCAAAACCAAAACCCTTCCACACACATCAGTACAGGAAGGTGTGGGAAAAACGGCGATTGGTGAGTGACTGGAAGTGTGGAAAATGGGCGGGTTTATGATGGTGGTTGGGTGTGTAAGTTGAAGTATCAAGTCCTCCATAGGTGAGATTGGTATGAAGGTGGGGAGGACCATAAAGGAGGCATTCTCCTATGTTGCTCATAACGAGGGTTTCAAAGAAGACTTCCATATTCTTGTGGAGTAAGGAATGTGTTGACACTATATAGGTGATACTCCCCCAGAGTGAGGCATTGAAAAATGCCCTCCAAGGGATCGAGTGGTTGGTATGTGGGTAGCTAGAATAGATGATGTGGTAGAGGTCAGATTGGGGGTGGAACTAATGAATTGGGAGGCCGATGGTTGGCTGTGGAGGTTGTGGCAGTGGTAGGAATGGAGGATGTAGGTGTGGTTAAGGTAGCAGTGCCTGACCGGTGAGGGGAGTTGGAGGTGAAGAGGTAGTGGTGTGGAGGTAGATGCTTTAATGGGTATGAGCATGTCATTGGGTTGGTAAAGCATGTTGCAAGTTTTAAAAGGTGATGGGTCAGTTGGAATGGTATAGGTGTGTCCTTCATGCTCAAACTTTACACAACGATGCAAAGTGGAAGGAACACAACCCATGATACAAATCTAGAGTCTACTGAGAAATAGTTTATATTTAAATTCCCCTTCCAAGATGTAAAATAACTCTGGAATGGTGCGGGGCCCATGCGAATGTGGAGGATGACAGTGCCTAGTGTAGAGGTGATAGCATCATTAAATGAACACAACAAGCTACGATGTTTATGCATGTAATTGTCGTGTATGCGCATTTGAGAAAATGCATGGGATGAAATGATATTAATGTTAACACCCCCATCAATCATGACATGTCGTACATGTATATCATCAATGTCGACAAGGATGAAGAGTGTAGGGTGTGGGTCATCTTCTTGGTGCGGTGCAATCTCTTCCTCTAAGAAGCTAAGGGAGGCTACTTGGTAAGTAGGTTGAGGTGTGGATAAAGGTGGAAATTTGGTGAGAGAGGCTACATGATGGGGTGTGATAATGGAGGATATCGGTGTAGGGTTATTGGGTAAAACCTCAATCAATTACATGACTTCCATGAGAGCTTGACAATGGGATTCCGAGGTTTAGATGAGGTCATATAAGGACATTTTGAGGGGGGATTGGTGTAGTTGTTTGAGCATCTCGCGATGTGTAACCCCATTAGAAATAGGATATGTGGGGCCGCGGATAGTGATTTTAGGTGTGGGTGTAGATGGTATGTTGGGTATAGGATTGGTTGGTGGGTCAGTTGCCTTTTCCTTGCCTTTGTCCTTCTAAGAATGGGTAGCAACATGGATCATGTTGATCTGAGGTGGGGAGGTAGGTGAGGTAGGTGAGCCATGAAAGGTATAGCGACATGAAGGGAAAAAGCCTAGTGGTGGGAAGGAACTTTGTGGGATGAGCTAGGCACATCGACATTTGGGTGGAGGTTTGGCGAGGTCGTTGATGCAAACCATGTTAATTTCAAACCTTGGGGGTGGCTCTAGGAGTTGTGGAGGTCTCATCACTGAGTGGGAAATGAGGGAAAAACTATGGGAATAGGTGTTGGTGAAATGGGGTCTTCATCGAGAAGGTCATCATCATCAAAGTTTTCTTTGGGAGGGCACAACTAGATAAGAATGTTTTTCAAAGCCTTACAGTTCTCTACATTGTGTCCTGGCACACGATGGTAGGCAAAAATTTTGGTGTCGTCAAACCCCTTTGGTTTGGGTTTGAGAGGGTCATAAGGTCTGAGAGGTGGTAATGTGATGACAAAAGTTTCAAGGAGGTTGGTTAAAATTTTGGCATAGGATCCTACTAGTGGATCACAATGGGAAGTGAAAGTGGGTTTGGGTGTAGGCATGGCTGATTGTAGAGGAATGGTCCTTGCATGAGGGGGAGTAGGTCAAGCTACGGTTTTAGGTGTTGGTGTGATCTTAGGTGTTGGTCATGTTTGTTTTTGGGTAGGGGTATGGTAGACGAACTAGAAGGAGAGTGTGTGGTTGTTTTGACTACCTTATTGGAGGGTAGCAGATTTTTGTCTTTAGGTTGCACCTTCTTGGGTAAAGGTGATACGGGCACACGAGATCTAGAGGGAAAGGTGGATGGTGGAAGAGGGTGCATTACCCATGGGGATAACGGAGGTGTGAAGGTAGATGGTGTAGGTTGTGCCGGAGGTGTGAGGGAAAGAGACTGAAGCATCATGGGTAGTGAAGGAGTGATCAATGGTATTAGAGGTATGGGTGGTAAAGATGTTGTAGATGTGGGTGGAAGTTGTGGTGGGCACTTGGATATGTTTGAGGTTTGTAATGGTGGAATGGGCTGTTGTGTTTTTAGTTTACCAGTGGGTGGAGGTTTCTTACCCATGTTAGAAGGACGAGGTCCTAAGATAGATGAAGAGGGTGAAGGTGAGGAAGGTGTGATTGGTGAGGTTGGAGTATGAGATTTATGGGGTTGGCTCTTCTATTTGGGTGTCGGAGTAGGTTTGGTATTGGCTTTGGAGGATGTAGCTAAATATAATTTGATGGGTGGATGAGTAAGGCTGGCGGTTGGGATGACCCCTAAGGTAGTGTTGGGTTTAGGCAAAGAAGATGATGTAAGTGTAGGCTTGGGTGTAGATGTGCATTGGGTTATGGGTAGGGGTGTGGTTTGAGCCATGAGGGGTATCGTGGAAGAAGTTTTGATAGAGGTGGTTTTGCTTGGTTCAATTGGCTGAAATATTTTTGGGTAGATAGTGGAAGTGTCAAAGCAAGTGACATCTGCATTTGCATTGAGGTAGGAAGTATATTACACCCCAAAAGTAAGGCTCTATCCACATAATCTAAGTGATCAGCCAAGCGAGAAATGCGTCTCGTAGGCGAGGTTGATGAGGACCTAATGGAAATTCCCATGAAATTTGTCTTAGAGATGGGGAATTTTCTAGCTTCGGCTTCCATGGGTAAGAGAGATGAAAGTAAGTCTACAGGATCTTGGGTAGCTGATGGAGAATGATCACCTAGAGGCAAAGGTATCTCTACTGGATCCTTGATAGGTGGAGGAGAAAATGGGTGCTCCTCTGTAGGTGGAGGAGATGATGGGTGCTTCTCTGTAGGTGGGGAGATGATGGGTGCTCCTCTGTGGGTGGAGGAGATAAACAAGTATCCTTTATGGCCTGAAGAAGTACTATGGGTGATGGTTCCCTAGGTGGAGAAGCCAAAGGTGAAATAGTTTTGATATTAATGGAAGGCTCCTCCACGGGTGAGGAAGGAGGTGAAAGGTGTTCCTCTATGGGTGGAGGAATAGGTGAGGTGGATTCAAGTGTAGGCGGAGGACTTTGGGCTAGGATTTCCTCGATGGAAGGAATATGAGGTAATTGGGCAACAGTGGGTGTATTGCTGAAAATAGCATGGACCTCGTGGGTATGACTATCATGAGTTGAGGTCTCTCCTGTTTGATCAAAAGAAGGGGCATGATTAGAAAAATGTTTCTTGAAGATATGTAGGTTTTGATTGGTAGGTGCATTAGGATTATCCAAGGTTAGCTCACCTTTCTCAATAATTTCTTGGATAATGTTTTTAAAAGTGATGCAATTGTCGTCACTATGACCCTTTACTCGATGATAATTGTAGAAATCATGCTCTTTATACCATGTGAGTGTGGGGTGAGTAGGGTCAAAACTAGTGTGTGGTTTCATGGGAGGAAGGGTGATGGCCCCACTTTGATGAGCTTCTCTAAGACAGAAGAATAAGGTTCCCAATTGGGGTATACTTCCATTGTTCCCATCTGAATTGAAAAGTCTGAATGGGTGAGAGATTAGATGAGGGGCTAGCCTAATTTGATGGATGAGTTGGGACGAATTTGAGTACCACTGCGTTAGTGGTCCCCTTGGCCTTTGAATAATTGTTTTGTGGTTTTGAAGAAGAAGAGGTATCATTTGACTTGAATGCTGAGTTCTTATTACATAATTGGATTTTCTTCTCTTCAATGGCCCGAATCTCAAGCTTTCATGCCATGGTGAATGCTTCATCGAAGGTTTGGACTTGTAGAGTCAGTGAGATATGCCTAAAGACAATCCAGTGAAGAGTTCGATGAGTTTGGTTTGTGGTAGTTGGAGTGTGATTTGATTGATCAGGCTATGCCAACGAGCAACAAAATTTGCTGGATTCATCGTCATACTGATGCGTAGAGTAGAGGTCAGTCATGGTAACCTTATTAATGATATTAATGGAGAAGTGATCCAAGAAGGCTTGGGCTACCTGATTAAATGAGAATATAGAGTGTCTAGGTAACCCACTATACCAATCTAACGTGGGTCCAGTCAGAGACATGGGAAAGGTCCTCAGTAAAGCATAACCATGGGTAATCAGATAACACTCTTGTTTGAAAGACCACAAATGCTGTTACGGGTCTTCTTTGCTATTGAAATGGTTGAATTTAGGCATTTCCCAATGTAAGGGATATGGATGGATAGGAATGGATGGGTGTATAGGCTCATTACAAATCTCATCATAGGTGAGAGTGTTGCGGGAGCTAGAAACCGATGCCTCCAATGTCTGCATCTTGTCCATCATTAACTTGATTAGGTCGTTGGTAGGTTGTGATGGATGGGTGACTCTCTGTAGTGTAAGAGGGTTGGTTTTGGGCATATAACGGGGGTGGCATTCTAGTATATGGTGTTCCATATAGGTAGATTGAGAAGAAGGTAGTGAAATAGGGGTACATACCTAGAGTGAATAATAGATGAAATAGGAGGTTGCTGATAGTATGTACATGGAGGTGGAACGGTTGTGGTGACCCTAGTGGTAATGAAGGCTAAAGATTGTGGAATAGAAAGGACGACATTTTGAAAAGGGGTAGGGGTCACTTACACCGAGGGGGTGGTAGTATAGCTACGGGTATATGCGAGACAATAGGTGTAGATGAGGTTGTGTTTTGGGTGGTTGGCGAAGGTATAGTGGATGTGGCGAGTGTAACGGATGTAGCAGACATGGCAGTCATAGTGGGTATAGGGCCTAGTTACGAAACGACTGGGGGTAAGGTAGATGCGGGCAGTGCAAAGCTAGATGGGGATGATGTAGGAGTGGGAATGAGAGTTGGGGGATAGATATGGGCATGCCGTATATCAACTGACCCGAGGCATCTCAAGTGGACAAGTGGGAAAGGTAAAACTGCAAGGCGACAGGATTTTGGTCAAGGAGTCATGTGAACTCCTCATCTTCGGTAGTGATAGAGATAGGTTGGATAGGTTCCATGGCTGGTGATAAAATGGAAGGTGGTGAAGGGCTAGGTGGGAGTGGTTGACAACTGGCATGGAATACGAGGGCACTTGCTTGTCGATGCGTCAGTACCATGTGAACAGGTACTAACGTGGTAAGACTTATTTTCTGTAAATGACACAAAAATACAACACAGGTAGGATAAATAGGTGGTGGTAGGTGAATTGGGGTTAAAATGTTAGCTGGAAAATGACATAGGCTAACTGATGCCGTTAGGTTAAACTGACGCCGGTCACTATGGAAAGTGGACAGTTGGTAAAAAATAAGGTATAAGGCCAAATTTTCCTAGGTATGCAAAATGTTGATGGGACTTACCAGTCAATGGATATGATAAGAGTGACAGAGACTCTAAATAGCTAAAGAAGTGGAATAGGTGTCCTTTTGGGTAGGTTAACCAAAAGAATAGTGAACCGATGCCGGTTGGGTAAAACTGATGACGGTCAGAGGGTAACCCGACGATGGTCACCTGGACCGACATCGATTACTTATGAAATTGAAACAATGATGAGAAAATGTGGTGTGAGTTAAACTTAAATGTAGAATCAAACCCAGAATTCTAATAATGATGAGAATAAGGTCCAGGAACACTCAGATGAAGCTGGAATACACCAACTATGATGAGGAGCATGCAAGGGGAAATAAGAAAAATGAATAACATGACCTCTCACCTCAAAACACAAGCCAAATAGAAACACTAAGAAAAATATGATCCTAAGAGTGATTTTCCTATTATGTTTCTTTAGATTATGCTATTTAAGGACTGACTCATGAACTGTAAAATAGAGTTTTTTGGTGAGGATGGCTTCCTACGAGGAAGGAAATCTACAAGGAGAGGTTTCAGGTATGTTATAGCGGGGTGGGCATTCCTCTCGAAGGGGTGCTTGGATAGAGATAACCAATGGGGTGCCCACTATGTTGTGATCGTGTGATCACCTACAACTTCTTCCAGGTGAGATGTTTTTTAAGAATGTGTATATATTTTAAATTTGTGATGTTTGGGTAAGAATCAAAGAGAGAAAAAGAAAGGAAGTTCTTTTTCTATGATTCATTTGTCAACCATCAGCTGGGAATGACTTCCAGTGTATAGGTTGCCCTCAATTAATGTGAGCTAATGTAGAAAAGTAGAATGAAATGAAATGATTTTTAAACCCAAATTGAAATGTAGAATTCAATGCCACAAATAGATGAACAGGAGAAGGGATGCTCTTTCACTAATGTGATACTAATGAAAGGGAAGAAATGTTTGTTTTAAGCACCAAAATAATATTGCTTTTAGATAATAGAAGAGAAGAAGGTTCCAGGGGAGAAAGTTTTAATGTAAGAACTTTTAGAAAAGAAACAAACATACAACGTTTTCACCTAGAAATGAAAGAATGCAAAGAACCCGAATGGGTCCCACCTAGGTGTGCCAAAATGTTTCACCTGATTCTAGATGTATTTCTTTGAATGTTGATGAAACAAATAAGGGTAAAGGGCTAGGAGGAATACTTGTTGAGATGTTGGTTGTAGGTTGTTGCATGCGTATGACTTCTGAATCCATAGTTGATCATGAGAGATTCCTTTTTGCTTGGAGGAACTACCTGAAATAGAAAACAATACCACCAAATAAAATTTAAACAATATATGCAGTGGGATTGCCTAACATGTGCTAGATCTGGGAAGTGTGATACTTCCTAGATGGTCTGTTAACCCTTGTTTAAAACAACTTAATGCTAACAATAAAGGAAATCCTATTGTAGTTAAAATGATTTAGGTATCTCATTCATCTACAATAAGAAAATTTGTTCACAACAAGCTAAGCTATGACTAAATCTGAAGGTCAAGGTCTCTTTCAGGATATTGGTATTGGTCAGGGTAAAGTTCTGGGCTATTTTGGGTATTTGATGGAGGTTTTAGGCTTTGATCTAGGTTTTGGTAAAAACACAAAGACCGGCATCGGTCTTGTATGACCGGTGTTAGTTTAGGCTAACCGGCGACGGTTGTGGGTAACCGGCATCGGTATGGTTAGGGTACAGGAAATTCAATAAAACTTGGCAAGGTGATAGATTTGGTGCTAGATGAGAATGAAAGGGCAATGAAAAGGTTCGTGTAGGTCCTGGATATGCACAGGAATGGTGAAAGTCTGGATATGGGTAGTTCAAGGGTGTGGATAAAGAGATGGTCAAGTTTGCATGGAGATAAAATGGTGGGGAATGGAAATGAGAACAAAACTAACAACAAAAGTGAAAGGATCTGCTAAAACGATAAGGAACCAATGCAGGTTAACAAAACTTACTATTTGTATGAGCTTGATGTCTGGTTGGAAATGGTGGGTGATCAAATGGAAGGAACTTGGTGTGGTGCTGGTGCTTCCCTAGATGCTCCTATGAAGGCAAATGGCTCTGTGGTTGCTTTAGTTGTTGGCTATGGATGTTCTGATGTGTGTATGGATGTTGGTTCTACTTGCATGTAGCTCTGGTTTCGTCACTTGTTCTCATAAAATGTCTCAACCTCTCTAAAATGTGCCAACCTCAAAATAAGGTTATTTTGGGGTTAAATGGTAACCGACGGTGGTTCCAACTTAACCAATGGCGGTTTAGGGTAACCGGCATCGGTTAGGGTAGGATTTCCTAGGTTTACTAAACTAGGCAGATCCCCTTGATTTTTTGGGATCTCATTTCATTTACTCCATGGATTAGCATGGAAGCTTCCTTCTAACAGGTGGGAATGTGGTTAGAGGGAATGTAGGCATTGATTTTTAGGGTTTGGGTAGGTCTTAGTTAGTTATGGCAACTTACTAAGAATAGGTCTTAGGGTGAGGTGGATATGTGGGCATTATCCCAATTAGGATATTTAAATAATAAATATGGTGAGGATAATGAATTAATTTAATTTAATTAATTAAATTAATATTATAGTGGGGTGAAGGGGACCATGGCTAGGTGGATGTGTTCAAGGTGTTTATTTGTCGAGGGACCAAGGGGAGTGTGACCCAATTTTGGTGTCTGACAAGTAGCCCAAGCCTTCTTAGACCACTTCTCAAACAACATTGTCAAGAAAGTCACCATGACTAATCTTTACTCCACACGATGACAAGATGACAACGAGTCTATTGCTGACTTTGTCACTCATTGGCACAACCTAATTAACCTAGATCACATTTCAATTACCTCAAACTGAGCTCATAGAGTTTTTTACTCGAGCTTGTGCTAGAAACATTTCTCCAACCCTGTAGGTGCAAACCTTCTACACCTTTGATGAGGCATTCACCATGGCACAAAAATAAGATATTTGTGTTATCAAAGAGAATAAAATTCAGCTACGTAACAAGAACACTGCGTTCAAATCAAATGATGATTCTTCATCTTTGAAACCCCAAAATCAATATTTAAAACCCAAAGGATCATCAATGTTGTGGTTCTCAAGGCTGGACCCTCTCACCCATCAAACCAAGCCAAACCTTCTGCTAATCTCTCACCCGTCCAAACTTTCTAGTTCAGATGAGAACAATGAAAGTACACCCCAATAGGGGAACCATATTCTTCTATTTTGGAAAAACTTATTAAGGTTGGTGTCATTACCCTTCCACCTATAAAACCACACACTGGTTTTGACCCCGATCACCCCACGCCTGTGTGGTATAAAGAACATGACTTTTGTAACTATCATTATGTCAAAGGTCATAGCGACAGTAACTACATCACCTTCAAGAATATTGTCCAAGAAATGTTAGACAACGAAGATCTAGTCTTGGATAACCCAAATGTACCCACTAACCAAAACCTACATATCTTCAAAAAACCATTCCCTAATCATGCCCCATCTTCCAACCAAACTGGTGACACTTCAACCAATGATAGCAATGTCTCGGGAGGTCCATGCTATTTTTGATGACATACCAGTTACTTTGAAATTGCCCTTGTTCCTTCCATAGAAGAAATATTAGCCTGAGCTCCCCTACCTGCACAGGAACCTACTTCATCTACTCCTCCACCCATAGAGGAACCCCCTTCTTTTTCTCCTTCATCCATGAAAGAGCCCATAATTAGTATTCCACCTCGCCCCTCAAATTACCGAGTAGTCATCAGTAGCACCTCTCCTACTCATGGGGGACACATGTTCACTCCCTACACCATCACAAGGAGATTCCACCTCATCTGGCCCATCATCTCCTCTACCCATAGAGGATCCTGTAGAAACACCATTGCCTTTAGATGACCATTCTCCATCGGACCTCCAAGATCCTGTTGATTTGCTTTTGGATCTCTTACCCACAGAGTCTGAAGCTAGCCATTTCCTTATTTCTCAAACACATTTTACAAGGATTTCTACTCAATCCACATCCACCCTACTTACAGCGATACCATTTTCACGCTTGGCTGATTGCCTAGACTATGTTGATAGAGCCTTACTTTGGGGACGTCTTCTACTTCCTGCTTCAACCCAAATGTAATTGTCACTCACTAACCCCTCCACAATCTATCCAAAAATGTTTCAAGCAACCAAACCAAAAACAACCATGGCTATTGGAACACTTTCCTTTAACTTCTTCAAAACAACCTGGTTTTCACTAGAGAATATGAGAAATTTCAGTACAAAGTGCAAATTTGATGAGTGTATGGGTTTGATAAAAACTTATGTAAGTGATGAGTCTTTTGTTTCATTTGGAAAATTTTGACTCTCCTTTTAAAATATGGGAGAAATTAGAGGCTTTATTTGGTAAGGTGGATCATATGAGAGCCATGCAACTTGACATTGAGATCACCTCTCTTAATCCACGAAGATTTTCCAACAATTATAGACTATCTTACCAAGTTCAATCATTTGTTGACACTGGTTGAAGGGGAGTGGAAGAGATAAGAAAGTTGAAGAGTGTGTTTACTTGATTCTATCCAAGTTGAGAGGACCATTCCAAATTTTATCTTCTACCTTTTTCTCTAGCATGGATGCCTTAGGTGACACATTCAAAATGCCTAACTTAGAAACATTTTGTGAAAGACTTACTAGGGAAGAATCCAAATTTTCTCACCTTGATTCTTCTACCTCTCAAAAGGCATTAGTTGCATCTAATCCTAAGGGCAAGGGAAAACCAAATAGTAAAACCAAATCCACACCTTCTCCATCTCAAAATGCTCCTAAACCTAAAGAAAACAACTCAAAACCAAAGGATTCTTCTAAATCTAAGAATAAGTCTAGTTATTCATGCTCTTTTTGTGGGGGTACTAATCATGAAGAACATAGGTGTTATAAGTGAATGCAAGCCTCAGAGGATGCAGTCAAGAAACACAAAATTTCTATCTCCACTCCACCTCCTTCTAATCAGCATGGAAAAACACTTAATGTTGTTGGAATATCTCAGTCACCACTTGTAGACAATTGGGTTATAGATTTTGGTGCTTCTCATCACATGACTTCTTCCAAGGAGTCTTTTGTTTCTCTAGGTTTGAGTTATACTTCCAAAATTGAGGTTGGAGATTCTTCCTTTCTTTTTGTTGAGGGAAAAGGTGATATACAACTTGATGGTGGAAATATCCAAGATGGACTATATGTTCGTAACATCACTACAAATTTTCTTTATGTATATCAAAATTGTTATTCTGGTCAAGGGAAAACAATGACTTTTACACCACATGGGGCAGAAGTAAGAACTTTTTGGGGCCTTATTCACTTGTTGCTCAGGGTATTGTTGATCATAGTTCTAAACTATATCACTTTGAGGGTTTTGATGACACTTCTTCTATAGGGACATGATTGGTTTCTCATGTAGATTCAGAGAGTAAGCTTTGGCATGAAAGATTTGGACATCTCAATTACAGATATTTGAAGGAGTTGAGCACTCATGGTATGGTAGATGGTCTTCCTAGAGTTTCTTGTCTTGAGGGAGTTTGTCATGGTTGTGCATTAGGGAAACAACACCAAGATCCTTTTCCTAAGAATTTTTCTAAGAGAGCTTCTTCACCACTTGAGCTTGTGCATAGTGACTTGATGGTTTTTCCTATCCCATATTTCAATGGAGCTAAGTATGCATTTACATTTATTAATAATTTTTTGAGGCGTACTTGGGTTTACTTTCTCAAGTACAAAATTGATGTTTTTCACACTTCAAAGTCTTCAAAGCTTTGGTTGAGAAACAAACTTCTAGTAGCATAAAGAACCTTTGTACCGATCATGGTGTTTGATTAGCATCTTGTGTTCTTGGCTTGGTACGATCTGGTTATTGTTCCTTTCATGGTATCAGAGCGATAGATGATGTAGACATCCATCTGTAAGTTTTTATTTGCAAGCAAGGGTTTATTATTTTCATGTATTTGGAATTTGTGAGCAATTTTCTGTAGCATGCATTTTTATGCAAAACGGAGTGCGCCATTGGATTTGGAAGGTGCCAAAACCTTAGAATCGACTATAAACTCAGCCATGTTTTGAGACAGTCAAATATGGACATTTTAAAGGTTTTTTGGCACATTTCTCAAAAAATCCATACAATTATGTACAAACATATTTTTGGCTCAAAAATTATATCATCTTTCTGGGTTTTTCAAGAAAATTTCTAGGTTTCTCTATGTTTTTGATACAGGTGCCAGAAAAAAAGATATTTGCAGTCAAAGTTTGTATTCACAATTGTACTTTTTAGGTGCATTCTTTTATCCATTGGATATAAGCATGTACCTTCCAGATGCATTCTTTTACCCTCTGGATATTTTAGTTTTGGATGTAGTATTTTATCCACTAGACACAGATCTGTACCCTCTGGGTGCATTCTTTTATCCATTAGATATAAGCGTGTACCTTTTGGATGCATTCTTTTACCCTCTGGATATTTCAGTTTTGGATGCAGTCTTTTATCCACTACATGCAGATTTGTACCCTCTGGGTGCATTCTTTTATCCATTAGATATAAGCATGTACCTTCCGGATGCATTCTTTTACCCCATGGATATTTTAGTTTTAGATGCAATCTTTTATCCACTGAACGCATCTGCACCCTCTTGCTTTGCATTATATAGCGTGTACCTTCTGGATGCATTATTTTACCCTCTGGATATTTATGTTTTGGATGCAATATTTTATCCACTTAATGCAGATCTGTACCCTCTAGGTGCATTCTTTTATCCATTGGATATTGACGTGTACCCTCTTGACGCAATGATTTACGCTCCGATACCATGAAAGGAACTATAACCAAATCGTACCAAGCCTAGAACACAAATGTTAATCAAACACCATGATCAATAAGATGAAAGCAATTCACTAGAATAAGTTTAGATAAAACCTTTGCAAACAAATGAGCAAAGCAATATCATATATTATTATGGAACTTAGTGCAATACATTAAGAATGGGCCTTGCTTAAATAGGCAAGGAATAACAATCTAAGAACCGGTCAAGGTCGTAGATCAATCCATAAATCAAGGAAATAACTAGTCATAAAAAAACTAGTCAAGACCATAGATTTAGGAGAGAACTAAAAATCAAGGATCTAGTCAATAACATAGATCTAGGAAAGAACTAGTATATACCATATATCAAGGAAAGAACTATACCTAACAACTATATAATATCTCCTAATATTTAAGTAAATAAAAATAAAATCCACACACATAAGTGGGTGAGGATAAATACAATAATGTACCTAGGTGAACATGAGCTAAGGTAAATACCTACTCTAACAATTTTCACTCGACACCTCCACAATCTATCCAAAAGTGTTTCAAGCAACCAAACCAAACACAACCATGGCTATTGGAACACCTTCCATGTCATCACCCACAACCCAACACACACCTCTGCTCACAACCCAACACACACCTATACCCAAACACCTACCCACGCCTATATCATCTCCCTTACCTAAACCCATCACTACCTTAGGGGTCATGCCGACATCAAACCTTACTCACCCACCCATCAAATTAGATTTAGTCACATCTTCCTAGACCAACACTAAACTTATTCCTGCCCCTAAAAGGAAGCCCCAACCTTCTAGGCCTCATACACCAACCTCACCTACCACACTATTGTCACCTTCACCCCTTCCGTCAATCCTAGGACCTCACCCCTCAACCCTGGCCAAGCAACCTACTTCCACTGGTAAACTAAGAACACAATATCTCACCTCCTCATCATGGCCCTCTAATATACCCAAGTGATCCACACAACCCCCGCTATCACTCGTGACCTTCTTACCACCCATACCACCACTACCTTCCATAATTTCTTCACTACCCATGACACTCTCCTCTCTTCCACTCACACCTTCTACCCAACCTCTACTAACCGCCTCCACCGCAACTCAATTTCCCCATGGGTAACCCATCCTCTTCCACCATCTACTTTTCCTTCTACATTCCATACTCTCGTATCACCTTTACCCAAGAGGATTCAACCTAAAGATAAGAATCCGCTACCCTCCAATAAGGTAGTCAAACCAACCAAATCTTCCATTTCATCTCTTTTACCCCAACTTTACCCAGATAGATGCCCGTAAGACCTAAGACCACTCCACATACCAAACTAGTGGACCAACCCATTCCCCCTCTTGTAAATCCTCTTCCTCCACAATCATCACACCTGTACCCAAACCCACACTCACCTCCCATTGCAATCCATTAGCGGGGTCCTACACTAATATTTTAACCAATATCTTAGAGACTTCCGTCATCACATTACCACCACTTTGACCTTATGATCCTCTCAAACCCAAACCAAAAGGGTTTGATGAGACCAATATTTGTGCCTATCATCATGTGCTAGGACATGATGTTGAAAATTGTAAGGCCTTGAAGACCATTCTTATCCAACTTTTTCCTCCTGAGCACAATTTCGATGATGACGATCTTCTAGATGAGGACCCCATTCCACCTTCACCAATCTCCCAAAATCTTCTTCCATTACCTACTCAGTGACCAATATCTCCACCCCCACAACCCTTTTATCCACCCCCAAAATTTGAAATCAACATGATCCACATTACCACCCGTGCTCAGAAAGACAAAGGCAAAGAAAAGGCAAACTGTAGCACATCAACCAACCCTGTACCCAACATACCATCTACACCCACACCCAAAGTCACCATTTGAGGTCCTGCGTATCCTATTTCCGATGGGGTCACACATCACACAATGCTAAAACAATTACACCAATCCTCCCTCAAAATGTCTTTATATGATCTCATCTAAACCTCTGAGTCACATCGTCAAGCCCTCATGGATATCCTTCAATCTATCAAGGTTTTACCAAATGACCCCACACCCGTAGCCTCCATCATTACCCCTCATCACGTAGCTTCTCTCACTAAGTTTTCACCTTCCTCTACATCTCCACCTACTCACCAAGTATCATCCTCGCTTTTCGGATGAAGAGATTCCTCCCTTCTAGTCTAAGGACCCTGATCCTACTCTTTTCATCATCATCCATATTGATAATATATGCATAGGGCGCATTATGATCAATGGTGGTGTTAGAATTAACATCATCTCCTCCCATACATACAACCAAATGTGCATACCTTCCAATTACATGCACGGTAACCTTGCTTTATCTTGTGCTCCTTCAATGACGCCATGACCTATACCCCGGGTACCGTCATTCTTCATGTCCACGTAGGTCCCCGTCTGTTGTCCGGAACTATTCTATGTCCTAGAAGGGGAGTTCTAGTATAATTTGTTTCTTGTATGACCTTGGATCCATGTCATGAGTTGTGTCCCTTTGACTTTACACCACTGCCTCAAATTTGAATACGAGGGACATAACTAAACCATCTATTATCCAATTTTATTCAAATGGAAAAATTGCACAATGAGGTCCTATTTTGACCAAATTACGACATCAGTCCCAAGGGCCCATTTCTGGTCATCACAGGATAACATGATTAAAATAATTAATAAATTGCATAGGTGAGCTCACCTAACATGAACGGGGTCAAATCAAATCCCAACTTGGACTCAACTTAGTTGTCACTTGGATAGGGTGCTCAGAGTGTATCTCGAAGATGGGAAGGGGTTGGCCTTTTATGAAAGCATAACAAGGCAACGTCGATTCTTTCATCAACTTGATAAAGCTGGTGTAGTTAGCTCGAAAGGTAACTCGGGCTAGGTGGAGTCACTTCAAGAAAGATCCCAACTCGGTAGAGAAAAATTCACCAAGGTAGGGGTAGGATGGCTTAGTAGTCACCCAAAGGAGCCAACTCGGCTATTAAATTATTATAAGGGACCGAGCTCATAGGAGCTCAATGAAGACCAAGCTCATGGGACCGAGCTGAAGGTAGCCTAGGATCTCATGAGTGCAAGAAAGGAGCATGACATATTTTATCATGAGGAGCTTGGTACCACCATATAAATGAATGTGAGCTCAAGATTAAATTTTAGGCGTCATAATGTTGAGGTCACAAAATTTGAGCTCACCTTTTAGTTACAACCAAGTTTCCTAATGGCTCGATCGAGTTGTAGTGGATCGGGTGGAATTTTTCAAGTTTGCAGAGATGGATTATAATTCGGTTCAAGTAAAAATAAACACCAAGTTGCTCAAACATTGAAGCCAATTCAACATGGGGTACATGGGTGAGTACAAGGAAGGAGCTCAGTCGGTGGTCACAACGAATGAGTAGGAGAGTGATATGGCTCAAGTTCAAAGCTCACCTCATAGGGATCGAGATGAGTTGTGGCCTATGGGGAAGGATGCGAGCTGAGCAGGTAGGAATGATGGGAGGTTAGAGCTCGGTGGAACTGAAGCTAAATTGTAAAGCTTGACGAGTTTGCGGATAAGTCGAGTCGAGTCAGTGTAAGAGCTCGGTAAAATTACAAGTCAAGTTGACAAAAGTCGATGAGGGGGAGTTTCGGGGCCTGCCGCCATGATGGAGATAGTGCCATGGCGAGCCAAGATGAAATCTCCACGTGTGGGGAAAAATTCAAGATGATTTCCAAAGTGGGTTTTCGTTAATGGAAAGCCAAAGTATGAATTCTGCGCAGGAGAGGTTCGGAGATGGCAAGTCAACATAAGAGCTCCACATATGGGGTAAATTCATCCCGATTGCCATGGTGGAAATTTTGTAACGGTAATCCATCATGAGAGTTCCACACAGCTAGAAGTTATCTGAGTTCATTGCCTAGTTATTAGGTGAGTCATCAGGGGAGTTAAAACACATTTTAATGATTGAGCGGTTCTGAGACAAAACAATGAGTCATCCTCCAAGCAACTGGGTAAGATGACGGTGAGACCGAGTCACATGGAAGTGGTTGGAGAACATGGTCATGATGTTTGAGGTTTTTCATTCGGTAGCAAGATGGGTAGTTCATGGTTCCATGCATGGAAGGATCTCATTGGCATCTAAGGAGAGCTCGTGGTGTTGGAGGTCATCTGGATTGGTCGCAGCATTAGGTGCTTGGTGCAGAAGCTTTCTCGGCATAGATCTCATTGGGAATGAAGATCAGTCGGTAGGGAGAGCTCGCCGGAGTTTGATGGGAAGAATCTCATAAGTGAACTAGAGCCAGTCAAGCCATGATGGGAAGAATCTCATAAGTGAACTTTCCAAAGAGAGCTTAGTTGCACATAACGGTGAAGAGCTCATTATAATTGGTCATAAAAATTTCTCAAGTGAGCTTGTAGAAGATTGGTAAGTCTATGAATCATCGAATAATAAGCTTGGTGGTTGTATAAGGAGACGATGATAGTGAAGAAAAAGAACTCGGTGTGGTTACACACTTATCTCGATCAATGCGTTGTATGCAGAGAGATTAACGGTGACCTATTTTTAATAATAAGGAGCTCAAAGCTCATGCAACCCATTTAAGATAATCGAGCTAAATGGAAAGATGCCTAGCTCATGGGAGGAGCTTGTAAATCATGTAAGCCATGAGCTTGGTTTTCAAGCCATTTGGATATTGACACACATGGAGCTTAGGTGGGGTGATCCACAATGAAGTCGAGATAATATTTTCAATGCAATGGAAAGAGTTCGTGGGACGAGATCGATCTAGTGTCAATAACTCGGTATGGGCTAGTGATCATGCGAGGTTGATGGAAGATTGGCTAAGACAAATTGGTATTGATGTAGGCTTGGCACGAGCTAGGAATAAAGTTGAGGCAAGCCCGAATATGGCTGAGCTGTGAGAAAGGTGAATAGATTGAGCTAGGTAGTGGCACAACTCAATTCAAGAGTATGAAGCATTAAAGGAACAACCAGAATGACTTAGTACATAGCTCCAAAATAGCTCGGTCGAGCTAAGATTTAAGGACGAGCTCGGAAATCTCATCCATCATAGCAGAATGAACTCGATGTCATCCCCGATGATCTTGATCACTAGTAAGACATTTTAGGAGGTTAAACAAGTTGCTTGATGACTAACCAATGTGAAACAAGAAGAGCTCACTATGCCAATTGGATGCTAAGTTAGACCCGAATGGATGACTCAGTCGATGCAAGGTGAGCCATGAGGATTGAACATTTGGCATTTCATTTCAAAAGGCTTGAAAGGCTCAAGCTAGTTTCCTTAGGTTGACTGAGTCAAATATGTGCCACAGTGATCTCGACACCGAAGTAAGATGGGTAGTTCGTGGTTTGATGAATGGTTTACAAGCTCATCACAAATGATTCACATGATAGCCATGATAACTTTGTAGGAAAACATGAGTTGATTCCATGGTGGGGAGATTTCATGTGGAGTTCCACGTGAAGGGTCCGATTTGGGTCCAAGATGACATTAACTGGTGCGTGGCTCAATTGAGTTGTCTGACGGTGAGTTGTGTGTAGAGCTAACGAAGGACTCACTTTCGGTGAAACATGATATTAGGAGCTTGGCGGTGGTTCAAGTGAGCATAGGTTGCTCAATGCAATGCGAAAGAGATCACAAATCGTTTCAACTTGGGATGGTTGCGGTGTTGGTAGAACTCACCTCAACGGCTGAGCAAAAACTAAGACAGACAAGCTCATGATGGAAATGGCTCAGGCATAGTGAGCTCGGGGAAGGTAAGCTTGACTTGCTCAATGAAGAGCTCATTTTGGAGCTTGGTGACTTTAGTAGGTTTCTCGGAACTCAACGATAGTCACGGCGATGTGAGAATACTCATGGAGTAGCTTGATACCCAACTTGGTGGGTTGGCTCGGCAAGCCAACCACCGAGTTGGACTCATTTTTGACCTTTTCTTCATGACCCCTTCCTCTTCAAGTCAAACTGGTCAATGGGGGCCCACCATAATAGTAATTAAATTAATATTTTTATTTAAATATTTTAATAATAATATTTATTATTATTATTTAAATATTCTTTTAATTAATTACAAATAATAAGTCAAAACCAGGCATTAATGACACATGATGGAACCTTCTAAAGTGGTTCAACCAATTGTAATAAATGAACCATCATGTGCCTTCAGTTTAGGAATGTAATTATGACCTTTCCTCTTCTCTCTCACATATTCTTCTATAAATGTAAGTTGGAAGCTCATTTAAGGGGTTCCAATAGGTCAGATAGGTTGGAAAGTTAGACGTCTTAGGAAAGTGCAATTTTCAAGAGTCCTCTCTCTTCTGCAAGTTGTCCTTATGTGTTGAGAGAAATTTCAAGCCTCCTCTTCAAGACTGTAATGGAAACCATTGCCTCTTCTAAATGTATGATGCATTGTGCACATTATTGAAGTAATAAAAGTGTGTGTTTTGTGACTAATCTCGGTCCTTTCATCCTTCTATACTTCCTTGTGCCTTTTCTCATGCTTGCAGGTACACTGTGTAAGTTCACGTTTCTATTATAGGTTCTTGGAGTTATGTGCTTATCGAGTGGTGGAGTATTGCATGCAGTTGAGTTGTGGTGTCCATTCACCCTTCTTAAGTTCATCCTTCTTCACTGGGAAATTGATATATTGCTTTGTCTGATCAAGTTTAACAAAGGGAACACATGTTTCTTAGTCTATGGTATTTTGTACCCTCTCTAAGTTATAACAGGTAAAGTTGATTTTTGGTGCTCACCCTCTTCAAATTAACCCTTCCTGAGTTTGGAAACACCCTTTATTTGGTGCATCACCATCCCTAGTATAGTTTCATTTATGTAAATGTTTTCCCTAAAACCCCATGAAAATGTTAGCATAGGACTAGATAGCCTTTTTATTACACTAGGAGTAGTACAACACTTAGTTTAGGAAGAGGAAGCCAACCTTCTCTAGAGGTTCACCTTGAGCCCAAGTCCCATAGCTTAAGAGGTGATCCCATGTGTCCCAATCACACCAAACCTCCTGTTCACATTCGGTCATTCGGAGGGTGCAGTGATTTAGCGACAATAGCATCCCGGATGACCCATCACCTTTCAAGACCTGTAACATGCTATACTAACCCAATGATGTGCTAGTACCGGTCAAGACATCTACCACTATTGCCACTTCACCTTCACCCACAAGCCCATCCACAAAAACTGCCACCACTTCTCCCACATCTAACCCTGTTATTCCTACTACCGCCATAACCTCTACAGCTGACTCACCTTCTTCCCAATCTTCTAGCGAGTTGTTTATCCCCGCTACCCACATATTGACTACTTATCCCTTAGAAGGTGTCTTTCAATGCCTCACTCTGGGGGAGTACCACCTATACAATATCGACACGTTCCTCACTCCGCAAGAATATGGGAACCTGTGCCAACACCCTAGTTATGAATACCACGTAGGTGAGGTTTTTCCTAATGGTCCTCCCTATTTCACTGATTCTTAGACATTTCTTAGAAATTGATGAAACAAATAGGGTAATGGGCATAGGAGGAATACTTATTGAAGATGCTAGTTGTAGGTTACTACGCACATATGACTTTGGAATCCACGGTGATCATGAGAACTTCCTTTTTTCTTGGAGGAATTAAGAGAAATGGAACAAAATACCACCAAATAAAAGTTAAACAATATATGTAGTGGACTACCTAGTGTGTGCTAGATCCGGGAAGTGGGATACTTCCTAGACAGCTATCAATCCTCTGTTTAAAACAACTTAATGTTGGTAATAAAGTAAATCCTACTGTAGTAAAATTATTTAGGTATCTCATTCATCTACAATAATAAAATTCGTTCACAACAAAGCTAAGTTATGATTGAATATGAAAGTCAAGGTCACTGTCATGATACTGTTATTGATCAGGGGGAGATTCTAGTCAGTTTAGGGTATTTGGTGGTGTCTTTAGGCTCGATATGGATTTTGGTAAAGAAAGCAGAGACCAACTTTGGTTTAGGTTAACAGATGATAGTTATGGATGAATGGCATCGGTATGATCGGGGGTACAGAAACTCAAAATAACTTGGCTAGGTGATAGATTTGGGATTAGATGAAGGTGGAAGGGAAATGGTGAGATTTGTATGGATCCTGAATATGCACATGAATGATAGAGGTCTAGGTATGGGTAGTGTAAGGGTGTGGACAAAAGGATAGTCAAGTTTGAATGGAGGTAAAAGGGTGGGGAATAGAAATGAGAGCAAAACCTAGTAACAAATGTAAAAAGATTTGCTTAAAATGACAAGGAACCAATGCAGGTTAACAAACTTACTGTTTGTACGAGCTTGATGCCTAGTTGGTAATGGTGGGTGATCAAATGAACTTGGTGTAGTGTTGGTGCTTCCCCAGATGCTCCTGTGAAGGTAGGTGGTTGTGTGATTGCTTCAGGTACTGACTATGGGTGTTCTGATGCTGGTATAGATGTTGGTTTTGCTTGCATGCAGCTCTAGTTTCGTCACTTGTTCTCAGAAGATGTCTCTCTCTCTCAAAAACATGCCCACCTCTAAAACCATGTGCCAACCTCAAAATAAGGTTGTTTTGGGAGTTAAAAGGTAACCAACGGTGGTTCCATCTTAACCGAAAGTGGTTAAGGGTAACCATGGCGTCGGGTATGGAGGGATTTCCTAGGTTTACTAAACTGGGTAGATCCCCTTGATTTTCTGGGATCTCATTTCATTTCCTCCACGGATCAGACTGGAAGCTTCCTTCTAGCATGTAGGAATGTGGTTAGAGGGAATGTAGGCATTGATTTTTAGGGTTTGGGTAAGTTTTAGTTAGTTATGGCAACTTACTAAGAATAGGTCTTAGGGTGAGGTGGATATGTGGGAATTATCCCAATTAGAATATTTAAATAATAAATATTATGAGGATAATGAATTAATTTAATTTAATTAATAGTATATTAGGGTGAAGGGGGCCATGGCTAGGTGGATGTGTTCAAGGTATTTATTTGACGGGGACCAAGGGAGTGTGACCTAATTTTAGTGTCTACACTCCCCACCTTTGCACTAGTCTAACATATGGGGGACTTGATATCGCCACTTATTCACCTGAACCTCCATCTCAAACACAACCATTTTCATCTGACCTACACTCCCTCACTAATCGCCACTTCACTCACACTTTCCTTCACCGTTGCGCATGGAAAGGATTTGGCTTCAATTTTTATGAACAGGGTCGCCATACTGTCATCTCCTGTACCACTTGTAAACAAAATGACCATAGTGGCATTGGTTTTGATGCACCACCTCCCAAGAAGGCTCGTGTCAACCTCATTCAGGAAGAAAAACCCTCCCCACCTCATTCACCCATGTCACCATCTTCACCCACGGAGTCCATAGATCCTGAATCTATTCCTCCTAACTTTTTTTTGTAAACACAATTTCTTTGGGACCTCTGACCTATCAATGCAATGGCGAGGCTCCCTCTTCTCTCCCATTCCTGTATCCTGACATGATTGATGATGATACACCTTCTATTAATGTCATTCAATGTCAAGATGATGAGTCCATCCTCACCTACCTTGGTGTGGAAGATTCTTATATTCACCAATCGTTACCTTCTGAGATATAAACCATGTTAAACGAATCGACCATTGAATTCAACATTAACACTCAAGATGAACCACACATTCTAAAGATAGGCCAATCTTTATATCTATAGAGCAGAAGCTTTTACCTCTTTCCTTGAGGACCATAGCAACACTTTTTCCTATTCTATGCCGATATGCAGTATCGACCCAAAAATCATGGTACATGATATCATAACCATTCCTAATGCCACACCCATCAAACAAAAGTTGCAGAAAATACATCCTTGCATTGCCCTGCTGGTCAAAGAAGAGCTTCAATGCCTTCTCTCAGTTTCCTTCATCCTATGCATTGACTATCCCCAATGGATTTCTAACATCATTCAGTATCACAAAGGTGACAAGGGGACTCTGCATTTACACAGGACTTTCATGACCTCAACCTAGCTTGTCCCAAAGATGATTTTCCCCTACTAGTCATTGACTAACTAGTTGATCTCACCACTAGACATGAAATGATAACACTCATGGATGGTTTCTTAGGTTACAATCAAATATTATCGGCTCAGGAAGATCAACACAAGACCACGTTCATTCTTTGGCTGGGGAATTTCTGCTATCGTCAGTCGTACCTTTTTGCCTTAAAAATGTCGGTGCTACATACCAATGAGCCATGACATCATTCATCACACATTAGAAGATTACACAGATGATATTCTTGCCAAATCCAAACATTGAGTTGAACACCTGAATGTCCTTAAGGTCATCTTTGACCACCTCATCAAGTATTGTGTCTATCTTCAACCAAATAAATGCATCTTTGTGGTACTTTCTAGAAAAATCCTTGGTTTCATCATTTCTTTACGTGGCATAGAAGTCGATCTTGCTAAGGTAAAGGCTATTATAGAAATTCCTCCACCCACTAATCTCCATCAACTTTGAAGCCTACAAGGTAAGTTGTAATCCATTCATCATTTTATCTCACAACTTTCCGACCACTATCAACCATTTCATCATCTTCTCAAGAAAGACATTTCATTCAAATGGGATGATGAATGCCATAAATCCTTTGAATCCTTAAAACAATACCTTCTTCAACCAATAGTTCTCATTCCACCTAAAGATTACCAACCCTTTTACCTATATATATCCACCATTGACTATTCTTTAGGTGCGATGCTCACTCATCACGACAAGAAACACCGAGAGCAAGTGGTTTATTACATAAGTCGTACCCTTTTGGACTATGAAACTAGATATACCCACGCCAAAAAACTCTTCTTAGCCTTAGTTTTCATCACCACCAAACTCGCCATTACCTACTCAACCACAAAACCTTCATTGTAATTAATACTAACCCCTTACACTACATGTATGCCAAACCATATCAACATCAATGTGTCACACGTTGGCTTATGCGTCTTGCCAACCTCGACCTAGAATGCATCCATCAAAATTACATCAAGGGCCAAGATATTGCTCACCAACTATTAGATGCACCTCCTTCCGAGAATCAACTCTCTAACTTCAATTTCCCAAACGAATCCATAGCTACCCTCTCCTTAAACGAGCTCACTTACTAAATGACACTCTTCTTCGATGGTGCCAAATGTCAGTGTGGAGGTGGGGTTGGTGTCATCCTCATTCCTCTTGATGGTGAACCTATGCATGTCTTTCAAATTCAATTTTTATTGTACAAAAAATATTGCTGAATACGAAGCACTCATATTGGGCCTCCAGGCTGCTTATGCCTTAGATGTTAAGTCCATCAATATCTTTGGTGATTCCCATCTGGTCATAAACCAAGTCAATGGTATATACTAGTGTCGTAATGAGATAATTCAAAAGTATAGACATCATGTAGACATATTTTTACCACATTTGAGCGTTACGAACTTCAAACCACCCCACGTTATACCAATAAATTTGTGAATACCATGACCTATTTAGCTTCTCGGATACCCACTTTGCCTACATGACTCTAAAATACTTCTCACAATACAAAGATTATAATTACCCTCTTATTTACCTCGTGACGTCTACTCCGTCGGAACCATTGCACCTGACCCACGTGACCTTTGGTATAAGAAATTTGCAGACTATCTTTCCCTTTCCATTCTATATGTCGATCTCACTTGTAATGAACAACGTGCCTTTCTTAAAAGTGTCTCTCGTTATTTCATCATGGGTGGTATCCTTTATAAGCATAGCTTTGATGTTATTCTCTTTACAATGCCTTACAAGTTCTGAAATTCCCTACACCATTAAGGAATTTCATGATGGAATTTGTGGAGGTCACTTTAGTGGTTTAGTAGTAGCCAATCACATTCTTTTCCTTGGCTATTATTGGCCAACCATAAACCGTGATTATTGTGACCATTTCAAATGTTGTATGAAATGCCAACAATATGTTAATCTTCATCACACCTAGTCATGCCTTACAGGTTGCACAAGATCTTTGTCCTTTCTCTCAATGGGGCTTGGATCTTGTTGGCGAGATCAATCCCCATTCTTCACAATGCCACCAATGGATCATAACGGACTGAATATTACACTAAATGGGTAGAGGCCATTCCCTTCATTTCTACAAAATCGAGAAAATAAGTGAATTTATCAACCATCACATCATTTGTCTCTTTGGTGTTCCTCACCACCTCATCATAGATAATGGAAAGTAATTCAAAAACAAAACCCTCCATAAGCTATGTGATGCTCTTGGCATCCAACTTAGTTTCTTATCACCTTATTACCCTCAAACCAATGGCCAAGTAGAATCAACTAATAAAACCTTGAAAATTTTCTTATGAAAGTATTTGATGATACAAGAAAGGATTGGCATACACACATTCTTTTCACCTTGTGGGCTTATCACACTAGTATTTGTACTTCGACTGTTGCCACACCTTTTTCTTTGGTCTATTGTATGGAGGCTATGGGTCTATGATTCCATCTCTCTACATCTCACTACAAGACATGCTCAACAATGATGAATTTTGCCAAGATCGTTTGGCGCAACTTGATTTATTAGATGAATGTTGTCTCAATGCTCTTGACCATCTCCAAATATACCAAAAACGTATCAAACATGCCTATGAAAAACATGTTCATGAATGAACCTTTCAGGTTGGTGACCTAATCCTGAAAGAAAATCAACATGTAACCAAAGAATAGAAAAGTAAGGGGGAAATCTACTCCTAATTGTCTTCGACCCTATATCGTTACCCATGCCTATGGATTAGGTGCATATCATTTATCTTCACTCAAAGGTAAAAATGAACCTAGGCCTCTCAATGCCTTACATCTTCAGCCATTTTATTGTTGACATCAATTCCGATATCACTTTCGCCGCTTGGTTGATTGCTCATCCCTTGAGTGTTGTTCACCTTCCATATTACCTATTTTTGAGGATCCATGAATAAACAAGAATCATGTGATTACCCATCACCTTTCAGCCTTATCTTCAATATGAGTATCATGGCTCTACTCATAGCATGATTCTCATGGATAATTTTTGTCATCTTCAAGATGGAATCCCATGGTCGTTCATCACTCGAAACCACCTCTTTCATAATTAACCTTTGTGTGTTATGGTCTTGTCTTCTAAACAAGGACCTAATCTTCCTATATAGTCTTGTCCATGACTTAAATGTCCAAAAAAAAAGGGATGCAACTCCTTAAGTCAAACTTCTACAAAAGATGACTCCCAAAATAGGGAAATTTCTTCACTCTATTTCCACCACTAAAAATAGATTGCTCCCTTGAAGGACAACTATATAAAGTTATTGCAAAAATACAATAAAAATATCCAAAAGCTTCCCGCATCAATTAGCTTCACGAAGACCTCAAGGAGATACTATACTCATCCCATATAGACTTCCCGCATTGATCAGTCTATTAAAAATACAAAAAAATGACTAAATGATAAAATTTTCATCATGGACTTGCCTATTTTTGATCATGGGTTTCTTGTTGAGAAAAACATGTTGTCGTACACTAAGTTACGCTAAACCACCCACTCTCACCTCATTTCCTTTTCATCCTAATTTTCTCTCTACTCAAGGGACTTGCCACAACCATGACATTTCGTGATTATGTGACTTTCTTCACCCTTAGAATGGTCCATTATGCAACACCTTTAGGGTCTTATGTTCATAAGCCCATCTTGGGTATGGTAGACTCATTAGGGTTCTTATCAATTAAGCAGCTCTGTTGCCACTTCTTACCATTCACCTTCCTCATTACTTATTTATCATCTTATATAGAACCATATCATCAAAACCTATATTTAAAACAAATCAACCATGCCTATAACCTAAAATCAATCATGCCTATCACCTACATTCACCCATGCCTCACACCTACTAACCCATTCCTCTACTTCATCATATTCTTCCCTATCTTATGGGAGAACTACATTAGACTGAGGTCCCTTTTTCATCGGGACTATGTAGATAGCACTCCGAGGGCATGGGGCCCTTGGAGGTTAGCTCGGCCACTCTTTTCCCTAACCAATTCCCCCTTTCACTTTCCTATTCACATTCTACCTTAGTTAGTTTACATTTTATATCAATATATGGAAATTAAACCAACCAAGCATCAATTAATACATATTTTTACCACATCATCAAATCATGCATTTATCATTTTCACATTTCCACCATGGCACATATTTGGAAATTTAAACCATCATGCCTAAACCAACCTGAATCAATCATGCCTAAAGCAACCGACTCCATCATTCCTAAACGGACTCGACTCCATCATGCCTAAACTGGCCTGATTCCATCATGTCTAAACCGACCTGACTCCATCATGCCTAAACCGACCTGACTCCATCATGCCTAAACCGACCTAACTCCATCATGCCTAACTCGACTCGACTCTATCATGCCTAAACCGACATGACTCCATGCATAAAATAACTTTGCCTCCATCATGCCTAAACCAACCTGACTCCATCATGCCTAATCCACTTGGTTTCCACCTACATACATATAACAATGAAAATTTTACAACACAAGTACACCATCCATACTATAAATATCATCATCTATAAATCAGAAAGTATGTGTATACATACATATGTACACAGATACAAATAAATACAAACATCTCAAATTGCTCAGATACATCCTCACCATCTTCGGCACGTAGGCCGTTATATGATCAAAAATCTCAAAAATTCTCATGTACATCCTCTCTATCTTTGGCACACAAGCCAATATATAACCCAAATGCACCCTTGAACCATACCTCAAACCCAACCCACCCCTACATTGCCTTTGTTGCATCTTAGGAGTTAATATTTTACCTATACCTTGGCCTTACCCATATTGTTACCTATATCCCTTGACCTAAACCACTTTTTATGACATTTGACCCTCCTGCTAGATGTACCTTACGATGTGGTTACTCGTGTTGTTCAACCTATCAACCTTACCTTGGCCTTACCGTGTCGTTACTATATACCTTGACTTGAACCACTTTTTGTGACCTTTGACCCTCGTGCTTGATGTACCTTACGATGTGGTTACCCATGTTGTTCGGCCTACTGACCTTACCTTGCCTATTATCATGTTGTTTATCCTGACTGACCTTTGGTGTACTGGAACATACCTAAACATTCCTGCACCTGACCTCTGTTGTGTTTCCGCACCATATCCTATACCTTGGATACCGAAATCACTTCAACCCTGTTTGGATAGACCTATCACCCTTATAAGATAGAGTTTGAAAGCTTCTCACCACCTGCAGTACCATCTTTGTAGTTTCTAATGTGTGTGTGTGTTCCACTACCACTACCTTCAACCACGGCCCATTTACCTATTTACTCGATTTAACCTTTTACCTTTACACAATACACCCAATGATCTTCATTTTCCCACCTCCTCATTTAATCAAACCATTCACGCTTCCATCTCTCTCCTCATCGGTTCCTAGTTTGAGGGGGGTTACCTTCACCCATGCTTGGGGAAACACCACCCTCACTTCCACTCAACACAACCATTTCCTATTTTTGTCAGCATCGCTTACCAATACAAGATACTTAACAAAAAGGGGGAAAATGTAGACACCAAACTTGGGTCACACTCCCCTTGGTCCCCTTTCGAATAACCAACTTAAAAATATTCACCTAACCATGACCCTTATACCCCACATTAGTATTAATTTAATTACTTTAATTAAATAGATGCCCACCTCACCTAGACACCTCATGATAGACACCTATTAATGGAATGTTTCCATAAATGGATAACACTTGGTTCAACCCTAAAACCAATGCCTATTATTCCTCTAACCACCTTCCCGCTCATAAAAATATAATGTCCATTCTGATCAGCGAATAAATGAACGAACTTGACCCAAATGATGTGAGATCTGTCATTTTTAGTAAACCTAGGGAATCCCACCTTAATCGACGTCGGTCATCCCTAAAACCAATGTTGGTCAACAAGGAATTGTCGACGGTTACCACTTATTCACTTTTGTAACCTTGTTTGTGGGTCGACACATTTTCGGGAATCAAGAGAGAGAAGAGAAGAGGTCTACATGCAAGCAAAACCGTGAGTATTTTCGCACCTACAGGACATCCATATCTAGCACCAAGACAGATCTAGAGGTATTGCACTCACGGTAACATTCTAGGAAGCACTGCCTTGGAACCAAACATCATTCCTTTGATCAACCATAATCACCATCCAGCCATTTGAACCTGTACCATAGTAAGTACAATTATTACCTGCATCATCTATTTCTAATTTAGTCTATTGGATTCTTCTATTATTGTTATCAGTTTCCACTTGCACCCCCATTCCCCTATCAATTACATTCCTGTAAAATCAACCGTTCCTCCACCCACACCATTAAATCACCTATATCCATGTTACACATCTATGAGTATAACTAATATTCCTACAGACATTTCCACCCCCTTTTTTCTCCGTTTAACCTCATATTAACCTCTACAACCAAATCTTAATGAGTTTTATTATCCCTCCTCTATCGACTCCAGTTACCCGTAACCATCGTTGGTTCTTCCTAACCATGGTCGGTCATACCTTGACCGACGTCGGTCTCTGTGTCTACCAACACTGTGTAAACCAACAACCACACACCTACCAAGACAACCCAAACACCTTACCCAACCCTACTAAGACCTTGTCTGTGACCTGCAGACCACTTGAATAACCTACAACTTGACCCAAGACCTTAACCCGCATAGTTTTTAGTATTTAATTGGATCGACGTTGATAGTGATCTAAGGTACCCAAATCAGAATACTAGCACTAGATTCGTTTATGTACGTATTTCAGTTATTTCATTCTTGTTTTATAAAATTAGTGGGTGACATCCTTCTAGGGAGTGTCACACTTCCCAAACCTAGCATACACTAGGTATTCCTATGTCATATATTATTTAACTCTTCTTTAGTGGTCTTATTTTCTATTTCAGGTAGTTCCTCCCAGCCAAAAGGAATATCTCATAGTTGGTATCAGATCAAGAAGTCAGAACACGCGCATCAACCTCCAAACCAACATAATAGGTATTCCTCCTTAGCCCATAACATTATTTGTTTCATCACATTCCAAAATGTAAAGAAAAAGCTGAAACACCTAGACTGTCAGGGGCACCCCAAGGAGTCCCGATCCTTGTTTAACTTTCCTAACTCTTTTTAGGATTTTCTTAGCCATTTTTCATTGTTATATTTTTCCTATTCAGCCATGTCGGGGTTAATTATGAAATCGAGCAAGAGAACCCTATAAATATTAAGTTATGAGACCATAATGAGGATCCTAGCATCACTTATTACTATCACTCCATTTAGAGTTGCATCAATTACATCAATTGCATCCACATGCTTCCATGCATCAAGGCTAGGAGATATGTATCAAGTCACACTTCATAGAGTGAGGGATTCTATTTTATTCCATGCATACATACTATTACATTTTCTACATTTAGTTATTGCTCACTACCTCACAAAGTGCACCGATGACACAAGATCACCTAGGGAATGACATACAAAAACACATCGGAACTACATTTGGGTCTGAAATTTATTGTAACGCTTAGTTTAGTAAGCCCACTATTGTGGCAAATGAGGTCAGTCAGACCCTTCACTTGCATCTTTTATTTTTTAGGGTTTTGATTCTTATCTTGTCTCTTATAGGTATTCAACTTCATCTTTCTATATTTGACACATTCGACTTAGTTCAACGAATACGGTGTGACAAGAAATGAAGGTTACAGATCATCTTCCAACCCACAAAGAACTAGGTTCTAGGATTTTTCAGAGATCGAAGCACTTATTCGCCATGTCGGGGCACCCCGTGGCGCCCTAGTACCATCACGGGAACTCCAAAGATACTCAGATCTTCTAGATCCACTCTTTTCGGGACCTCTGTGTAGTTGTTCTAGCTTTTGTATTTTCTTGTCAAACCGTGACACCCTACGACAGTCATCCATAATCAATTGAGTTCATTCCTTACCTTCCTCTTGCATATTAGGGTTTTATTTCTACTAGTTTAATCATTTTAATCATTTTAGTCACTTTATATTACTTTAGTGCATTTATTTACAACGTTTATGTCCTCCTAGATTATATTAACTATTATTACATTTCCCTCATTTTTAGTTAATTTTAGTTAATCATTTTGGTGAACCCCACTTCTTATCATGGATAAGCATAATCCTTATGAATCTCCACTCGTTATCTAATTTGATATATTTGGTCATGTCTTTGTTGATACTCCTACTGATACTTCTGGGTATAGACCTTGTCCTTCGTTTATTTAGCTACCATCTTATAATATGGACCCTAAAGCTATAAATGACATTGTTGTTTCTTATCTATGTACTATTGACCCTACCATCTTAGCACAAATCATTGAAGAGGCTCAAGCTCCTCTCCCTGATCCAATCATTATAGATTATTCTATAATTGAACCACATGATGATTCACCTTCACTGTTTACTCTCCTATAGTTGATTCTCCTAATGCAATAATTATCCCTACTTCTCCATCTTCTACTTTTAGACCACAATCTCTTAAAGCTCCGCATGACTCGGTCCCTACTATTTGTATGGTTGATGTGGTCCCCCATGATTCATCATTAACTCTTGATGTTACTAATGCCATGATACTTTATATAAGGTCTACTCCATAATATTCTCTTGCTTTACCTATTCCTTCACCACCTCCTCTTGTCAATGAGCAATCGATTGAAGATGACATTCACATAATAGATGCAGTTCCTTCCCCCATTTGCATTACTACTACTTCTATCATTCCATATCAGGGGCCTCTCCAATCCATGTAAATCACTCTCTCATGCCATTTAGTATGCCTACCATTCACTTTTACTCTCTTCATAAATAATTCTTATTGGGAGCATATACCTCTTGGTATCTTTTGGAAGGCCACTATATGTTCGCACGATGGTTTTGTAGACACTAGTTTTTAGTGTAGCTCCTCTCCTTCACCCTATGGTTTCTCACCTTTATTGGGCTTACCCACTTGAATCCATTTTCCCCTTCAATTCAAACAAATCCCATTTCCCACCAAAAATACATGTTCAATTAATTAATCTTATTACTTAATTGATCCCCTTTTACATACTTAAACCTTATTATATGCTAAATAATCAATTATTCCAATTAGGTCATATCATCCCATCTCATAATTATATAATCAAAAATACACTCAAATCATGAACCCCACTCAATCAAATTAAATCTATATCAAATCCATAATTCTACCTAATCCCTCAAATCATGTCCCCCCCCTCTTTCGGACAAGTGAAAAGTGATAGAAAAGCTCTGACATTATAGCCCCTCGCTTATCATAATATCATCCACAGTGCCATTGTAATGCCATTTGAATCACCATAGTAATATTCACATGATTTTTTGGTCCTCTTAGCTTGGTTTACTTTGCATTTTATTAGATCAGATCAGTAGCTCATCTATACATCGACATTTTTAGGTTCTTTTGTTTATCAGTTTCTGTATGTTATCCATTTATCTTTCATTTGTATCAATTTATTTTATCAAATAGGGGTTGAAATATGCATAAGGAAGCTCATGATTCTTGGAGCTGACTTCATCAAGAAGCCCCCACATATACCTTCTAATATGTTTTCTTCTTAGTTGCCTCTATTTTGTAGGTCTATCTAGCTCAAAGCGGAGATCGGTCACCTTAAGCAGCCATATCTACCATATCGCATCGAGATACCTTAAAACCTCCATCATTTGAGGTTTCTTGATTTATTTGTTTACACGGGACAAAGAAAATACAATCAACATTTATGGCATGCCAGTGGGACTAGACCTAAGATCTGTTCATTATTTTTGTGTTACTCATCTTGTGTAGATGTTATAAGTATAATAGTTACCTAGTTTCATAGTTCTGTAAAATTCGATATCTTGTACAAATATTTCATTTTTGACTCACTTTCTTGTAGATTTTAATGTTGAATCCATCCGTATGGTGTGGTCCATACATTTAGTCATTTATGTCGTCACCAAGTTAAGTGGTTGTGTTGTTTTGAAAGGGTTTGTTATTCATTTGTTTAATTTTATTGTTATTACTATTCAATATATATATATATATATATATATATATATATATAAAGTAAATAAATAAACAAAAAATGAAAAAATAACGGTTCTTATTATTCTAAACTACCCCACCCGACCTATCCCCTAAGTCCCTAGTTTGACCAACTCACCTAGATATTTCCTCACTAACTCACTCCCCTTCCTTCCAACCTCACAATCCCATCCTCACCTCAACCGAGCCATTTTCCTCACCCCCAATTTTCCATATCCACGGCTTATGCCTCACCCAACCTATAACCTAACCCCTTGTATCTCTACATAGCTCCCCTCATCTTGAACTCTCATCCTCATTCCCAACTAACCCGACCGATTGAATTCCTCACCAAGATCTACCCTCATATCCAACATCCTCAAGATCCTACTTTGATCATCCTTGAGCTCATACATCCTTGACCTGATCTACCTCACCAAGCTCTCAACTTGCCCCATTTCGTAAGATACCAAATACCTACCCACTTACCACTATGTCCCTTCCCCTATCCCAAGCACAATCCAACTTCACCACCCACTCCCCATCAACCCATCTGAATTACTCCACTTCCCCTCAACTCGACTCCCTAGCCAGAGCCATCACCACTCCCTCTCAAAACCCCATCTTCCTTCCAAGTGACTCCACTCCCTACACCATATGCCAACTTGACACCATGACTCTCCCATTTCTACCGAGACCTATTTCAATAGACACTAAACACACATATAACCTTATGAGATTCATTTCAATCAATTCTGCATGCAAAATATAGTTTTATTATTGCTCATATGTTGTCACTTATTTTATTTAGGTATATTTGTCCTTAACTGATCGACAAGATCTCTTTGCCCCTAAATCTCTATCCACTTGCATCTTGCCACCTCGGCTCACCCTCCACCTCCATTCAGCCTCACCCATGACTCGCACCAACTAATACCACACCCCCATCACTACTAGTTTACCATGACACCCACACCTATCATTGACTTTCTATAGGCTCACCACCAAGTCCACATCCCTTCACATCGACCAACTACTCCAATTTTAATACACTTTGACCAATCGACCATTTTTCAATCCAAGTCAACCAACCGACTCATTCACCAATTTTTTTGACTTTTAACACTAACCCCTGAGTACATTGAGCCTCATCATTTCTAGTCTTCGATTTCCACATCATTTATTTTGGCTATAATGGCCTCTTATTTAGAAATTTTATAATAGTCTAAGTCCTTCATTTTCTCTACAATATACTTTCATTTGGATAGTCACGTCTTTGTTCCTTTCGGCATAGCTTTTTCATCGAGTATATAGTTTATATTATTTATATAATTCTTATTTGTGCCCTTTTATAGCCTATTTCTTATATTAGTCTCAATCATTTCATTGGTCAATTGTTTATATTGTGTATATTAATCTTGCATTTATATAGCTAGCTTGCGTAGCTCTTTTCTTAACTCTAATTGAATAAGATGTTGAACACATTTAATCCTTTTAAGTGCTAATAAAACATAGTTTATTGTATAGTACATAGTTTGTTTGGTCTATAGGATTTCTATTATTTCATAGTATATATTAATTATTTCTTAATTTAGATTACTTATTTCTTAGTTTAAATTCACTATTTTGTTGTTTTGTGTATACTTTTTGTACACAAATGACTTACGACATCTGCATCATTTTTCTTAACCATATCAACTGATTATATTTTATTTTCTTTTGCGGGTGAATTCTACAAACTCCACAAAGTTGTAAACACAATATTATGCTGTCAAAGATCAATTACTAAACCATAAACACACCACAAATATCCTTTCATTGACCATGTCGCAATTGTGCATGGTGTAATTTTAAGGTACCAGACGTTTCTGCCATCGACCTTTTTATCTTTTTCAAATATGCCATCATCAAGTACAATCAAATAACATGGGAAAAAATTCTCAGGTATTCCTAATTTTTTTCCTATTTTCTCCTTTTGAATTATAATTTCCCTTTCCTAGGTGATTTTTTGCATCGAACTTCACATTTCAAATTTGGTCTAAAAAGAACTTGTGCATCCTGTTGCTCACATAGCTTAAATAGGGTTTAACTCTCTACATCTCACATTATCACACACTACCTAAAACTTCACAAATTAATCAACACACCAAAACATTCCTTTCACTTGGTTCATTGATTGGGATTTGATCACCCAATAGGAAACCATTTCAGACATTTCCCAGCCATAACTTACCTAAAACCAAACATAGTTTTCCTTCTTCTAGGTCCTCTTACAACCATCTTATTTTTATTCTCACATGTGTTCTTAATCAAAAATTAAAATAATAAAAAAATTGTTTGCTTGATTTGTCTGGATAAAATTTGTTTCATGCCTGTAGTCACTCACTTAGCTACTAAAAGAATGGAACAAAATTTTGCCTTTGGTTACCTTCCTATATGCATACCAACCACTTATTGATATTTCTCACGTAGATCCCTCACTGACACTTCAAACCTAGGCAAGACTAATATGTTCTGTATAACTAGTATGTCCCATCAGGTTAGGTCAAGACCCTCCATACCACTTCTTGTCCTCGTAGTGATGTGAACTTTCAAGAATTCCTAGATGCTAACCCAGTTTCTCTCTAATATTATCTACTGGAAGTCTATTTAGCTTCCTCCAGATGACCCACCGATTCAATAAATTTATTCTTATCAAACAAACCCTAAAATCATCCTAGTTCGAGTAAATTATCTCTCCATGGATCACCTTTCCTCTTCTTCTACCAATTTCTCAACCCACCAGACCACTCAGATAGTCACACCTATCCCCGCAATCTTCCCCCAATTAATACAATAATCAACACTACCCTTCCTCTTATATACTTCATCCATAGGTTCCTCACCAAATTCATGGCCCCACATCCTATACGTAACCACCTCCTTTTATCCCTCAATAAGCTCTCTCAATGATCTCGTCTAGGCTTTAGCGAGCAGGTTAGAAAACCTTGAGGATGCCACCTTAGGGACAAAAGTCTCCTTATCATATGAACATATATGCAATGAGCCCATTCACCCATATATTCCCATCAAACCATATCCTCCACATTGGGAATTTCCCAAATTCACCAAATTTAATAGCAAAGAGGATCCTCAACATCATATCCATGCATTCAAACATGCATGCTACCTTATTGCACATGACCAAGACTTAATGTTGCATACCTTTCCCATGTCTTTGGTTGGTCCTGCCCTAGATTGGTATAACAATATACCTCAACACTCTATATTTTCCTTTTCCTAGCTCATGTAATTATTCCTAAAACACTTCTCAATTAATATTGTGCGTAAAGTAACCATTAACGATCTCTATACCATTAGAAAATTCAAGGATGAATCCATCACAGACTTCGTCACCCAATGGCGTAACACCATAAATAAATTATCTTTTCCTCTTCTAAAGACTGATCTTATCAAAAAAAAGTCACGATCATCTCGAATCAATAGCTTCTACATTACAGATCCAATCTTTCTAAACTTTCAATGAAGCCTTCACTATGGGTTAGAAGCTTGAGACATGTGCCCTCAAATAGGGCCACTTAAAATTGAGATCAAATAAACCCAATCCTAAATTCACCAAATCATCTGCCAAAAATGACAAATCAAAGGCAACGGCCAATGCTATAATTGTTAAATCATCCCCTACCTCAACACCTACTACGTGGACTCAACAACAAGTCGTGAGACCGAAACCTAATTATACTCCCCTCAAGGAGTCATATAGCACAATATTTGATAAATTAATGGCTGTAAATCTCATCACACTTCCCCCAATCGACCAATTGATGATTCTAGACCAAGACCCACATGGTATCAAGAAGACCACTACTGTAAATATCACCAAGTCTAAGGGCATGATATAGAGAGGTGTCAAACCTTCAAAGATCTAGTCCAAAGACTCATCAATCAGGGTGATATCCAAGTGGACAATCCTAATGCATCCCCTAACCAACCACTTGACATCTTTAAACAACCATTCCTAACCATCCACCAACAAGTCAAGCCACCACTCCTTCTACATCCCAAGCACCTAATGCTCATACCATAAACACTCTACACATTGTTGATCAAGATCCTATCTCATCCATAGATTCACCACCTTCATCAACCATCACATCCACCTCTCTAGACATTTTTCCTACATCCACAAGTTCATCAACACTTATTCCCATACCTACACCAATCATACCTACATCTATCTCGACATCTATTCCCACACCCATACCTACTTCCACACATGTCACATCTTCCCCATTCACAAGTATACCAATCCCCCTTGAATCATTTATACAAAAACCATCCCCATCTCATCCTACACCCACCATTGATCCAACACCTATATCAGCTCCTTTATCTATCACTCCTACTTCATCACTTTTCACATCCACTTCGTTAGGTTTGACTACCTTATCTGCATCCATTCCACCTTTACCCATTGTACCATCCTTAACATCAGTCCCAGTTCCTCTTTCTGCACTCTTACCCACACCCACTACATCAACTATTGTGACCACATCTACATCACCTTCTTCTTCTACATCACTTTCATCACTTGAAGAATTTTGGAAAGCACTTCAACTTGTAATAACTTCAAGTGATCCTCCCATCTCTTCTACACAATCAGACGCCTTCACATCAAACCAATCTTCACTTCCTTTTGACATCATCATGCAAAGACTACTCCCTCCACCTGTATCAACCACAATACCATCTTCGGACCCTCCAATAGAAATTTTTTCATTCCTCCCAAGGGTGCCTCTTCACAAACAAGATCTAGACCCCTTGGCACATTTCCTCAACATCCTCTTTCACATCCTCACAAAAAGGTAGAGCTTCCTTCCCTAAGACTAATCCTCCTAAGGCCATGTCATCATCCTCTATTTTGGGACCCCTCCCACATCGTCTTCTTCTATTTTAGGTCCACTCCTTCATCATATCCTTATCTTTTAGACCACTCCCTTCATTGTATTCTTATATTTTTAGATTATCCCCTTCATTAAAAACATCTACCACTAATAAAGCAACACAACGATGACCTCTTTCTAAACTACCTCCCCAAACTAAATTTGGGTCAGCCACACCATTAACCAATATTCCAAAATAAACACATTTGGCCCCATTTTCCTCTAAATCTAAGCCTATATCCAAGACTCTTATTAGACCACCTCATGTAAAACCATCATTAAATTCATCACAAAACCCTTCCCCAATAGCCACATCATCACCTATTCCCTTGGGATATTATACCACAATGTTTTACCAATTTCTCCAAGCTTCGGAAATCACCCTACCACCAATTAAACCCTTCAAACCAAGTGTGCAAGACCCTCATGGTTTGAATCTAACCTTATTTGTGCATACCACCATGCACTAGGGCATGACACTGAACACTGTAGAGCCCTTCAAACCATCATACACAACCTTATCAATGAGAATGATCTCCTTGATGAGGGAGAACCAACTCTTCCACCAACCCAATCAACTCCCTCACCCCAACATGCATCTTCTAGAACATCTAAGCCACCCCTTTCATTGAGGACTCTTTCCACCAACCCACCACCAAAAGAAGATACATCCAAGGACATCACCAACCCACCACTAAAGAAGATACATCCAAGGATATCATCAACCGCCACCAAGAGAGGATGTTCCTAGGGATGGTCCCCCTCTTTTGATCAACATTATTCGGATAACCACCTGTTTTGGACCACATAACCCTAACTCCACCACACAACCTAAGCCAAAGACCTTTTTTATTTCCCTCCTCATAAGGATCTTACCACATCCACACCCCCATCACAACCTAAAGTTTTCATCGCTGCTCCCACCACTCATCCCATATCAACTCCTCCATCTTATTTTAAAGCGAAGGTATTTATTTTGGCCATTCCTAATCTTGTTTCCACTTTGAAACAACCGTTGTCAAAAAACTTCACCAGTCCCTAGTTAAAATGTCTCTTTATGAGCTTATCCAAAGATCTCTTAACCACAAAAAGGACCTTATAGAATCTCTACAACGAATCCCAGTATCATCTGATGAACCTCAACCCCTCAATGCTTTAGCTAATGATCTCACATCATCTATCACCATGTCCTTCAAGGATTCAGAAATCCCCAACATGCCACCAAAAGAACATGATCTTCCTCTCTTCATCACGGTTTGCATCAATGACATGTTCATCCGATGGACTATGATTGATAATGGTGCTAGTATCAATATAATTTCTTCTCACACCTTTGACCAACTCAAACTACCTAACACCATTTTTGTTGAATCTCCTACCATCCTCTCGTGGTTTTAATGATGTTGTAACCCCTCCATTGGGTACAATTGTCCTTCCCATTTGTGTTGGCCATAAACTCCTCCATGAGATCTTCTACATTATAGAAGGAGAATTTCAGTATAATCTTCTGCTTAGATGTCCTTGGATTTGTGCCATGCACTGCGTCCCATCTACCCTCCACCATTGTATTAAATATGAACATGAAGGGACCATTTGTACTCTCCCCACCGATGCTCCTCCTTTCAAGACTTGTCATATGACCTATCAACCTAAGGACGTGCTTGTCCCCAAATCTAACCCTTCTTCTGGTGCATCCACCAGCTCTTCTATGCCTACATCTACATTACCCCCACAATGGATCTCTGATGATTTTATGCAGCACCTTTCCTTGGGAGAATATTAACTCCTTGCTCTTAATTATCTTCCTTCTCCCAACCACCTCATCGCTCTAATAAGGCCCCTATGTATCAATTGAATGTTGGGTAAATCATCTCGTTTGGCCCCTCTTTTCTCCAAACCCACGGTATATGGCGGCCTCGATCACCCTTCTTCTCATGTCAAAGATCACCCACACACCAAACCATATGTTGGTGGTTTCATCTTCCTTGGTAAACCATCCTTCACCCACACATACCTCCACCATTGTGCATGGAAGGGGTTTGGTATGGGGTGTTATGAACAAGGTCACCACGGCCATGTCTTCAAACAAACCCATGAACCATGTGAAAAGTTTGGCTTGGGATACAAATATCCCTCCATCCCCCTTCAAGCACTTATGCATCCTCTCCCATCAACATTGATTTTCCTCCCTCATCTTCATCTCGACAATCTCACCGATCCGATGCTTTAGCAAATCTATTCCCCTAACATTTTTTTTAATTTCCACCATTTCCCTCGGATTGGTCACTTATCAGGTTGGAAATGAAACCCGGTCCTTTCCTCTCAAACATCTAGAGATGGTAGAGGAAGATTCCCCTACCATTGACATTCTTCAGTGCAGCGATGATAATTCCATTCTTTCTTACATGGGGGCTGAGGATTCTCATATCTAAAAGTCCCTTCCCCCTAACACTTCCATGCTCTTAAATGAGTCCACTATCGATATTAATATTGGGACTCCTCAAAAGCCCCACATCCTTAAGGTGGGCCAATCTCTAGAACCGCAAGAACTCAAAGCCTTCACCTCTTTCTTATCCACACATAGCCAGGCCTTTGCATGGTCGTACTCCAACATGCCAGTCTTGACCCCTCCATCGTTTTCCATAACATTGTCACCATCCCCAATGCTAAACTGGTTAGGCAGAAGCTTTGCCGCATGCATCCTCAAGTTTCCCTCCTTATTAAAGAGGAGTTACAACGTCTTCTTTCGAAAATTTCATCATCCCCATTAACTATCCCCAATGGGTTTCTAACATCATACCCATCATCAAAGCATCGAGCAAGCTTCATATATGCACCAAATTTTGGGATCTTAATCTCGCTTTCCCTAAAGATGACTTTCCTCTTCCCAACATCAATCAACTTGTGGACCTTACTGCAAGACATGAGATGTTTTCTCTTATGGATGGTTTTCTGGCTATAATCAGATCCTCATTGCACCAAAATATCAACATAAGACCTCCTTCATCACCCCGTGGGGGACCTTTTGCTATCGTGTCATGCCCTTCGGTTTGAAAAATGTTGGGGCCACTTATCAATGAGCCATGACCTATATCTTTCATGATCTCATACATAAGACCGTAGAATACTATGTTGATGACCTCTTGGGAAAATCTAAACATTGATGCCATCACCTCTCTGTCCTTAAAATCCTTTTTGAACGTCTCATATGTTTCTTCCTTCACCTTAATCCCACCAAGTGTGTTTTTGGCATATTAACTAGAAAACTCCTTGGCTTCATCATTTCTATCAGGGGTATTGAGGTTGACCCCACCAAAATCAAGGTTATCCTTGAGATGTCTCCTCCTTCCAATCTTAAACAACTTCACAATATTCAAGGCCAACTTCAGTCCGTCTACCACTTTATCTTGTAACTTTCAGACTGTTGCCAACCCTTTCATCATTTTCTTCGTAAAGATGTCAACTTCGATTGGGATGATAATTTGCAAATAGACTTTGATGATCTTAAGCAATATCTCATATATCCACTTATTCTTACACCTCCATGCAAGGGTGAGCATTTTTACCTATATGTATATACTACCGATCATGCATTAAGTGCCATGTTGGCATGTTGTGATGACCAAGGAAAAGAGCAGGATGTCTATTACATTATTCGTACCCTACATGAGTATGAAACTCACTACATTGAAGATAAAAAGATGTGTTGTACCCTTTTCTTCACCACTTCCAAGCTCCGCCATTATCTTCTCAATCACAAAACATATGTAGTCACTAGCTTTCATCTTCTCAAAACCATGCATTCTAAACCTTACCACAATGATTGCATCACTTGATGGCTCATGTTCATGAAATTTTTGACCTAGAGTTCATCTCTCAAAAGTCTATTAAAGGCCAAGCGATTACATACCAATTAGTTGAATTCCACCTTCCTACCACTCACCTTCCTCATGAGCAATTTCATGATGAAAACATTAATGATCTTCATCATTAGTCTTTTCCACTTTGCATGACTCTCTTCTTTGATGGATCTAAATTTCAGAAAGAGGGAGGTGTTAGCATCATTCTCATTCCTCCTTGGGACATTCTTATGTCCATTTCCAAAAAAATGACTTTGAATGCATAAACAATATAATGAGTATGAAGCCCTTATCTTAGGTCTTGAAACTACTATCCTTTTGGGTGTTCAAATCCTTGACATCTATGGGGATTCAGAGCTCATTATCAAACAAATTATAGGAAATTATCAATGTAAAAATGATGTTCTACAAAAATATCAAGATATCATCCTATTTCTCCTTGAAGCCTTTGATTCTTATACTATTCAAGTCATCCCTCACTCATCCAATCATTTTTTCACATGATGGATTCCCTTGCATCTCTCATCCCATGGACAACTAATGAATCCAAAATTTCGGTGGTTTTTTTGTCATGATCAACCATCTCACATCCATGGGTTACCTCATGTTAATGTTGTTGAACCCGACTCATCAGATCTTTGGTACTCTCAAATATTTGATTATCTATCCAAATCCATCATTCCCTCATACCTATCTAAGAATGGTAGAAGGTCATTTCTCCAATGTGTTAACTGTTATGTCATTCTTGGAGGCATCCTCTACAAATATGGGTTTGATGGTATTCTCCTTCGATGCCTCAAATCCCATGAATCTACTTGCGCTATCCAAGAAGTCCACGAAGGAATTTACGATGGAATTTTTGTGGCTTAGATGTCACTGAACGTGTTCTTGACCTCAGCTATCATTGGCCTTCCCTTAATCATGAATCTTGTGAGTATGTCAAGAAGTGCAAAAATGTCAACAACACTCTAATCTCATCTGTGTTCCTAGCCAAGCTTTGCATCTAGCTCAAGATTTGTGGCCCTTTTTCCAATGGGGCCTTGATCTTATTGGTCTAATTAATCCCTGTTCATCACGAAACATCATTCTATCATATTTGCTATGGAATATTTAAATAAATGGGTGCAAGAAATCCCTCTCATCTTGACTAAATTTGGTCCAATCATTAATTTCATATATCAACACATCATATAGCACTTCAGCATTCCACATAAACTTGTTATGGACATTGGAAAGTCTTTTAAAAATAAGGATCTTAAGAAAATATCGAATGCATTCAACATCCAACTTAGCTTTTCTTCTCCATATTATCCTCAAGCTAATGGCCAAGCTGAAGCTACCAATAAAACTCTCCAAAACATCCTTTCTAAGACTATTGATCAAGCAGGTCAGAATTGACATCTCCAGCTTCCTTTTTCCCTATGGAATTATTGTAATAACATTCACACCTCCATAGGGGTCACTCCCTTTTCTATTGTTAATAGTTCCAAAATCATTATCCCTCTCAAAGCTCAAATTCCAACCTTACGTGTGTCTCTCCATGACTTCATTTATGATGAAGATTATTGCCAAGAGCATATAGCATAACTTGAGTTTTTAGATGAGCGTTACCTTCTTGCTTTTGAGCACCATCATGTTTATTAAGAGTGTATCTAATGTGCTTATAACAATCATATCAAATAACGCGACTTTAAAATGGGTCCCCTTGTTCAACCATTTCACCTCCAAATGACGATTCTTCTAAAGAGGATCCTCATTTTCCATCAAAGTTGTTTGAGAGATTACTCGATCCGGTCCACGTGACCCTAAATCATCAACCAACACTAAAACCAAAACCAAAACACCAAAACCTCAATGCAATCCACCCCCATCCTTAACATTCAAATCAGCTCATACATCAACATACCAAACATCCACGTCTAAATCCAAGTCTAAGACTTCCAAAGAAAGGACATCTCACAATGATAAATCCAAATCCAAACAATCCAATCCTATAAAAATTATTTGTCTTCCAAGACACATAATCTACCCATCCAATGTACATCCTCACCTAAATCTCAATCCAAACAATCCAATCCTCCAACTAAATTTGATTTGTCTTCCAAGACACATAATTTACCCATCCGATCTACATCCGTACCTAAATCCAAGCCAAAACATCATGTTAAAACCCATAAGAGTTATCTTCCTTTTGACACTTCAATCGGGTCCTACGCAAATATCCTTTGACATTTAACTCGAATATCTTCCATCACACTTCCTCCTATCATATCCTTTAATCTACATAATAAGAAACCATCATGGTTTGATCCTAATTGCATTTGTGCCTATCATCATACTCACGGGTCATGACATTGAGCATTGTAAGGCCTTTTATACAATTTTCCATAACCTTATTAAGAAAGATGATTTCCTCATTTATGGGAACCATTCTCCTCCATCCACCACAACCAATCCAAATCCAATTCCTACATCCCCATCCACCGAAATTACTAAATCTCATCCTTCATCTACATCATCCCTTACCATTCCTCCTAAAGAGGGTCCTCCCTTGTTTATTAATATTGTTGATTATTCTAATCACCCTTGTGATCCTCGACCATCTATCCAATCCAATCTCATCTAAACTCTTTCAACATCCATTAACTCATCCACATCTAATTTTTCCACAGTGATATAATCTCTTTTATTGGGGGAGCATCCTCCCCTCATCCTTGAGCATATCATCTACATTAACTATATAAACAACTCCTTGACATTTGGGGACTTCACTCCTTGACATTGTTTTATTTACCTCATCTAAATCCATCCAATCTAAATTAATCTTGTCCAAATCTTCATCTCATTTTAATTCCACTTTTGTGGCCATATTCATCTCTCCCTGAAGGGACCATTTATTTTCATCTTAAGTCCATTGTTGTGGCCATGTTTTTCCTTCCATTGAGGGACCATATTTCCATCCTTTTCATCAAATTCCACCTTTTGGCCATGTTTTTGCCTCTTTTGGGGGCACCATCTTCATCAAAGTCCACCTTTGTGGCCATACTCGTGCTTCCTTTGAGGCACCATATCTCCATATTTTTATCCAAAGTCCACCATTGTGGCCATGTTTTTCCTTCCATTGAGGGACCTTATTTCCATATTTTCATCATAATCCCACCCTTGTGGCTGTTTTCCATCTCATCGGGATGCATATATTTTATCTCTTATTCACTTTTGAAAGGTAGCACATAGGTTCCATCTTATTTTCTTGCAACATCTTATCTAATCTTTCACTCTCATTTTGAACAGACCATTTTCATCTCCCCTTTGGGGGACTATTCCATCTAATCTAAAATTCACCATTGTGGTCATATTTTCCCCTCCCTCAAAGGATGGTCTATTCGTATCGTTAGGGACACATATTTTTATTCCTTAAAGGGTAGCGCATAGGTTTTTAACCTTCACTCATCTATCTCATTATATCCCATTTGATCAAGCTCTTATCTTATCTCAAACGCAACATTGGTCAAGGATCCAACATGGAAATTTTTCTCTCCCTTAGTGGTAAACTGGAAGTGGAACCCCTTAACACATTACACTTGCGACCATTCTATTATTAGCATATCTACCAATAAGCACTTAGTTATATCCTTAGATCATTCATCCATCATGAACCTCTTCCATCTATCACTATAATGATTTAGAATTATGTGGTTTTTCGTCATCCTTGTCCTAGTCATGACCTTACATATGGGCACCATGGCTCTTTCCATAGCATTTTCCTTATGGATAGGTTCTCTCTTTTGGTGAGGACTCCACAATCATTACATCCATCACCCTCTCATTTTCCTATTAGAGCCACGTAAAGGGTCCAAGGGTGTCTCATGTACATTCATTATCCACTCCTAAGTGGTCCACTTAGCTATTCCCAACTCTCCCCATGTAAATTTAAAATTCATGGATGCAGAAATCAAAATCAAGGTTATAAAAAAAAGATTGATCCCTAGAAGGAAAATTGTTCATGCACAAAAAAAAAGAGAAAAATAAAAACATACAAATAAAAATAAATAGACCAATCCCTCGAAGGATGGATATTACATATTTTATTGCCATCCATATTATGTATAAAGTAGACCATACCCTCGAAGGATGGCTACTCTCTTGTATCATGAAAATGAAGACTTCTGCATTGATCAACCTTGTATATATCATGTCACCCTAAGAAAGCTTCCACATCAATCAGCTTTCTCATATGCATTGAAAAATTCCCCATTGATCAGTTTACATCTTACCACTTCCTAGAGATGGGGCATAGTCCTAGAAACATCTGCTTAAGGAAAATACTCTTCCCATATACAAGTTACATCTCAAACCCCTTTATTGTGTTGACATTAGGTTTATGAGATTATTGCATCCTTTTTTCCCTCATGATATTTTGGTATAACTAACTTTCGTTGGTTATGTATTAACACCTACTATTAGATGCAATGTTGAGATTCCTTGAGTGGTACCCTTTCTCATTTACCTCTAATACAGTTCAAAGCATGGTTTCTCTGTATGCTCCTTGCTACAATTATCTATCATTTAAGGTAACATTTTATCAAAATCGTATTCCTCCATATAAAATTTCGAACCATGAATTCTATATCTATTTGTTTCTCTTTAAGGATGACATATCTTACAATCATGAATCCCGTTAATATCTATGAATGATCCTACTAATACACTTTTCAGTTTGTGAATTCTACTTGATCTCATTTGCAGATTACGAATCCTACTTGAGAATCTTTCTCAAGTAACATTTAGATTATCCAAGAACGCCTCATCCCCACCATAGTCACCATGCATTTGATCAATTCATCCTCACTCTTAATTTCTACTCATCCAATTTCATCTTGGAAATCTTTCTTAATCACCCCTTCTACATGGGCATCTTGGTTGAAATATAACCTCTTCCTAATATCTTCCTGTTGTATAAGCTTCTCCACCACCCCATCTTTCATCAAACAACAATGGCCACCTCACACATCTTATCCCTTTGCATATTTTCCTCATCACTTTTTCCTCATCACTCTCACCATGTGGGCATCCCAATTAAGGATTCCCCTCACACTCTCCATCCTACACTACATATATTCCTCCATCCATTCATGTTACACTCCTTTGTTTCCTTCTTTCCTTGTTATCACCTCCTCTCACCTCTTGTTCCACTCTGGCATACACCACTCACTCTTTTCTCATCCTTCTTAGTATCCATCTTCTTCTTGGTAATATTACTTACACACTCTTGTAGTATGGAAAATTCACTTAATGGTTCCCCTTCAGTCCATATTTTCATACCTTCTTCTCATCATTATTCTTCTTCTTTGGCTTGGTGATCCTACTTAACCATTCCCATTGCATGGCAATATTACTTAAGAGTCCCTCTTAAGGTTGATTTTCCATCTGGCCCTTCCCCATTCTATCATATTTCCTCCATCCTATTTCTCTCATCCCTCCTCATCATCATCTACTCCAATCAACCATTCCACTCTTGTACCCAATACACTCTTATATTTCTCCTTTAATATCATCACTATCGGTTTGGTGATCTTACTTAACCACTCCTGTGGCATGAAAATCTTACTTAAGAGTCCCTCTTAGGAATGATATGTCATCTTGCCTTTCCCCATCACTCCACATTCCCACTGTCCACATTTTCTCTTCATTCCCCATAATCACATCCTCTTACCTTTTCTTTCTTCCTCGCACACACCATCTTTGACTTCATTATTTTTAATCTCCATCATCCCCGACTTGGCAATATTACTCAACCACTTTCATTGAATGACAATATCACTTAAGAGTTATCCTTATGTTGATCTTATCATTATGGAATTCTCCTCACCTCATCCTTCATTCACTCCATTGATTGTTTCTTCCTCCTGGTCTTCCTTACCAACTACATTTTCTTCCTACCATTATCATTTCTCAACCTATCCTCTTACAGAATGCATCTACTATATTCTATTGATAATCATGTCCCCTTCCCCATTTCTCTTTATTAATCCATCATCCTTCATATTGTTTCTTGTCATTCTCTTCATGTCATTTTTTCTTCATCTTTCCCTTATTCAGTTCTCATCCTTGTATCCTTTCCTCACCTTCATCTTAGCACGACTCATTATCCCTCCTTTCTTTACTCTTTTCACTTCATCTTATTGAGTTCTCCCACATATCTACCCCCATATTTGACAACCATTACTGATGATCTTCCCCTAAAATTATTTTATCATCATCTTCAGTTTCCATGCTAATAATTATTAGTGGACTTCTCCTAAAATTCACTCTTCCCCATTCCACGCAGACATGTTTACTCTTTTTGACCTCCTTTATTCTCTCTTCATTCCTTCCTTCCCTTTTTTGTACATCGCGTTCATTATCGGTGGACTTATCCTAAAATCCCTTCATTGGCATCACTTTCTACACCATCCATTCTCCTTTTTCCTCACCACCTCTTCATCTTTATCTATCCCCACCAAAAATTATTGGTGGACTTATCCTAACATCCTTTAACTAGAATTGCTTCTTCTATCCCCTATTCTCTCTTCCCTCTCCTTCCTTTTCTCCACTCTACCCCTTTCTTGTCACTTCTTCCCCATCTCTCCATCTTTCCTTCACCCTCTTCAATATCTCTACTGTCTTCATCATACACCCTCTCTCTATTTTCTTGTCATCAACTTATCCTCATTTCATGCATCTCCACATATTTTCCAATCCATTTCATTCCTCCTCCAGCTTCTCTTTACATTCCTGATACTGCTCACTCTTCACTGAATATCTCCATTCTTGATTTCCTTCCTTTTGCATCATTTTCTATTTTCCTCTCCTCCTTTCTACTCCTCGTTTTATTTCACTTCCTCTGTATCATCTTCCTCCCCTTTTTACTTTGTGTTTCCTTCTTACTTCCCCATTGATAACCTGGCTCTTTAGCATTGTCCCATATTTTTTTATCATCTCACCATCCACATGCATTTCCATACTGGCCTGCTTCTATACTCTTTACTTTGGTTTTCGTCCCGATACCTTGTTTCCTTCAATCATCTCCCCATATCCGCTTTGTCATCTCTTCTTTCCCTATAATTTTCACCTTCCCACTACCATCCCCTTTCTTTCTCTCTCACCCCCACCTTTTCAATCATTCTGTACCAGTTTCTCTTCTATTATTTACTTTTCTCCACATATTCTAGGTCCCTCATTGTTTCTTTCTCCTCTATTCTACCTCCTCTTTTGTCTTCTTTACATTCTTCATCATCCTCATCTCCTTCTTTTTCCATCCTTCTCTCCCTTTTTCCTGATTTTACCCCTACTCTCATCTCATCTTCTTGTTCATCTTTCCTCATTCTCTCCTCCTATCATCCTTCTCTATTATTCTCTTCTACCTATTCTTGTTTTCTTCACCTCCAACTTCTATAGTTCATTTCTTTTCTCAATTCTATCATCTCTTTCATTTTCCATCATTTCTCTCCCTTCATCCCCTTCACCCTTCATTTTTGACACCCTTTTTCCCTTTTTCTTACTTTCACCTTCTACTTTGTCATTTCCTTGTCTTCTTCTTGTTTTTCCTTCATCATTTCCCTCTTCCCTATCATCCCTTGTCTCTTATTCTCTTCTACTTCTTTCATTCTTTTCCTCCTCTATCTTTGTCTCCGCTCTATCCTATACCTTTTCCTTCTCCTTTTCTTTCTCTTCTCATCATCTACCACTACTCATGTCCATTCCTCTTTTCATTTTCCTCTCTCAACCGTTGCGTCTTTGTTTCCATTCCTTTGTCTACTCTTCTCCACCTCTCCCTCCTCCACCATAGTTTCTTTATTTTCTCAGCTCTATCATCTCTTTTGTCTCCCTTACACTCCCTCTCTAACTCCTCTCCCTTTTTTTCTCCATTTCTCTCCATCATCATCTATGTCCTTCTCCATGTTGTCTTTTTTGGTTTCCACTACTTTCATATTGCACATCTCTCTCTCGTTTTCACCCTCTACTCTGTCATCTTTTCTCTTCTCTTTCCCTTTTACTTTTCCTTGTTTGTGTGCCATTAATCCCTTCACTTTTCCTCCCTTCATCCTTATTTCTTCCCATTTTATTCTTTCCCTTTTCTATCATCTTGTCTGTTTTTGCCTCTTTTATTCCTTGTTTCTATTTTTCCATCTTAAATACGGTTGGTTTCTGCTTCACCCGACATCATCATCATCTTCTAATTATTATTGATTTTCCCTTCACATTACTTAATTGGCATAGCCTCTACCATCACTTATTACCCTTACCACTTTCATCATTTTTCCTATCATCCTTCCCTCATCTCTTTGCATCTTGTCGTTTGTTCATCCTTCCTCATCAATTTCTTCTCCTATCCTCTTCCTATATTTTATTTTTATCCAATCCCATCACATCCTCTCTATTTTTTCTCCTCTTATATTTTCAACTACCTTCATATTTCCCATCTTTCTCCCTCTTCTATGCTTTCATCTGTTAGGAAATATATCTTAGTGCTCTATTTGATGATGGGTGAATAATAATTACATGTGTAATTATTATTATGGTAAATTAGTGAAAGTACATTTACTATGTAAATGTAAATAGTAAATGTAAAATGTGGTAAGTTAGTAAGTTAGAATAATAAAACAATTAGTATTGTTTTATTATTATATTGGTGAGAGGTTGAAACCATACGGGTGTATGGTTGTATATGAAGACAAATGTTGTTGTGAGGATTGTTATTATACATCTCCTATATAATGGAGTGTAATGAAATAGTGAATTAATTAAAATATAATATAGAGTTGTTGATTTCAATTATTTTCTGTGTAGCTATTTCATGGATTCTTTGTATTAGATCAGAGTAATTTCTACATTTGGTACCAGAGTAGGTTAAATCTGTCTCGAAGAAGATCTCGTAACTTTTGTTTCGCGATCTGGGTTTCTCCAAAACATTGCGCATGAAACGACGATCGATCAGCAGAAACCCAGTTCGTAGTTTGGGAGAAACGTGCAATTTACTATACATCACATTGATCACTGCTTTTTTTTTAAGAAATCAGAGAATCAAAGGTAATTCAAATTTGCATTAAATTTTTTTTGGATATTTAGATTCAGTAAAATGGATACACCATTAGATAAATTTAATGGGCTAAACTTCCATACATGGAGAGTAAAAATCCAGATGCAGTTAATGAATAAAAACCTATGGAGGATAGTAGATGGAAAAGAAAAAAACCTACAGATGTAAGCAAAATTGTAGAATGGGAAACTAGAGATGACAAAGCCAAAGCAATAATTGGACTTGGTCTTTCAGATTCTGAATTACATCATGTAGATTTAGAAAAATCTTCTACAGAAATATGGGATTTACTAAACAAAACTTTTGGGGCTAAAGCAAATAATGCAAAATTCTCTTTAAAGTTGCAATTATTCAAATTGAAAATGAATGAAGAAGTCACAATGTCAAGTCATATAAATGAATTGAGATCTCTTCTTAGACAACTAGCAGAAGTTAAAGCTCTTGTTGATGATGAAGATGCAAAAGCCATATTATTAAATAGTTTTCCATCCAAGTACAATAATGTTGTCTTTACTCTAGGGCAAATGTCTTCTCAGTCATTAGAGGGCATGATTTCAACTCTCCTAGCTGAAGAGAAAAGAACTAAAGAAGATATAGAAGAGGAAACTGATTTTATATGTTAAAAAGAAATACAAAAAAATTGAAAAAAGGATGAAATTGAATGTTTCTATTGCAAGAAAAAGGGTCATACTAAGTCTTTTTGTAGAGATCGAGCTAAAGACTTGCTCAATGGAAATCTTAAAAATGAAGCAAATATAGTCACTGAAGAAGGCTCAGACAATGAAGATGAACGAATAACAGATGAAATTGACTATAATTCTGAATACTTTCTATACTAAGTGAAGTTCTTGGAGGAAGGAGGCATAGGAGGTTGGAGGTCATTCAATGACTTCTCTAATCAATCACCAACGACAGGCCGTATATTTATGGTGATTTTTTTATACAGTGTGTTCCTATTGTTTCTTTGTGTTTCTGGAAGAGTGTTTGGTTGCAGTGTTCCTATTGTGGTTTGCAGAATAAAGGAAAATTCACATTGAGGGGGGAACATGATCTCAATGTTCCATTTCTAGTTTTCTATATTTCTGGTATTTTTATATATGAGCAAAGCAAATTTCAGCAGAATTTCCTATGTTATTCCTGCAGTGAGATGTGATGAGGGCTAAGAATAATACTTGGCATATCATGATGTGGTTATAGGTAAACCACTTGAAAACCTTCATTTTTAGTTTGTGGTACACCACTTGTAAAACCACCATTTTCAGTTGTTGGTAAACCCTATGCAAAACCATCACCCTTTTGGTTTGTGGTACACCACTTGTAAAACCACCATTTTCGGTTGTTGGTAAACCCTATGCAAAACCATCACCCTTTTGGTTTATGGTAAACCAATTGCAAAACCATCATTTTTGGTTTATGGTCAACCCTATGAAAAACCATCTATTAGGTTTATGATCATCCTATAAAATCATCAGATCACGAAAGTAAGTGCAAGTACAAAATCAAGTTTTCCCCATGTTCACACTAAGGGGGGGAATGTTAGGAAATATATCTTAGTGCTCCATTTGTATGTATGGGTGAATAATAATTACATGTGTAATTATTATTATGGTAAATTAGTGAAAGTACATTTACTATGTAAATGTAAATAGTAAATGTAAAATGTGGTTAGTATGTGGTAAGTTAGTAAGTTAGAATAATAAAACAATTAGTATTGTTTTATTATTATATTGGTGAGAGGTTGAAACCATACAGGTGTATGGTTGTATATGAAGACAAATGTTGTTGTGTCCTAAATAATGGAGTGTAATGAAATAGTGAATTAATTAAAATATAATATAGAGTTGTTGATTTCAATTATTGTCTATGTAGCTATTTCATGGATTCTTTGTATTAGATCAGAGTAATTTCTACATCATCTACTCTGATATCTTCTCTCTTCTCTTATCGTCCTTCTCTACTGTTCTCTTCCTCCTCTTTCCTTCACATTCAAGGATGGTTCACACCCCTATTTTTCGAGAGGACGATAGTTTCTCCATTCTATTACACCCCATCCTCGTCCTCCTCTCTATGAAGTTTCTCTCTCTTCCTTTTGGGAGCAGTGTTGTCTCTTCTATTCTTGTCACCCCTCTCATCGGGACATCATCACCTATATCCCTCATCACATCTTCCCATGACATTTTTATCTTGGAGGATACCATAATGGTCATCACCTATCACATTTTGTTTTCTTCCACAAATGTCTACTCTACCTTTTTCTTTGCCAATAGAGTTTGCATTCTTCTCCTATTTATCGAGACATAACTTTGCTTTCTCTTTTCATCGTCTACAAATATTTCGTCAATTCAAGACATTTATTATGAAACATGTATTCATAATCATATTTATCCCCATCTTGGGGCATTTTATCTAACACTTTTCTCCAATTGGCTCTCGATGTCCACCTTTGTGATCATACTTTCTCCTACTTTGGGAATTTTATTTACACATCCATATTTCACTTTCATTCCCTATCTTTGCCGGGAATCATTATTATCATCCTCGTCCCTTTTGTGGACGCATACATTTTCACTCAATTCCTCACATACAAAGGATTTTGCATACCTTTTACATTTAGTTGTGCATACTTTAATGTTTTCCTATGACCCATTGGTCATCATGGTTTACATCCATACTCTAGTGGTCTTCACCCACCCACCAGTACGTAAAAATTTTCACCCATATCCATTGAGACCACAATTGTCCTCTACCAATGTGATATTGGATTTACCACCATATTTTTTATTGTTATTGTGATTCTTTTTGCCTGGGGCATCTTGTCTTGGTTATGTGTCTTGTCCATTTTTGCATCACCTACTCGATCTTTACCATCTATCTCTTTCAAACTTGTGATTAAATTCCTTTATGTTGGCAATCCCAAGTTTGAGGGGGAACACTCAATCAATAATATTTTCATCGTTTTTGTCTCATGGTTTTCCCAATGCAAACCACTCATCAAAAAGGGGCAAATGTAGACACCGAGCTTTTAGTGTAGCTCCTCTCTTGCACCTGTGTTTTATCACCTTTACTAGGCTTATCCACTTGAATCCCTTATCCCTCTCAACTCAAAAAATCTCATTTCCCACAAAAATACATGTTCAATTAATTAATCTTATTACTTAATTGATCCCCTTTCACATACTTAAACCTCATTATATGCTAAATAATCAATTATTCCAATCGGTCATATCATCCCATCTCATAATTAAATAATCCAAAATCCACTCAAATCATGAACCCCACTCAATCAAATTAAATCTATATCAAATCCATAATTCCACCTACTCCCTCAAATCATGTCCCCCCACTCACTTAACCAGGGTTACTTTGTCCAACCCTAATTACTTGATAACCCCTAATCTAACCCCATCTCCAGGCTATAAATACATGCCTTTCCCCTCTTTTGAACAAGTGAAGAGTGATAGAAAACCTCTAACATTATATCCCTCGCTTATCATAATATCATCAGAGTGCCCTTGTAATGCCATTTGAATGACCATAAAACTCTTCTCATGATTTTGTGGTACTTTTAGCATGGTTTACTTTGCATTTTCTTGGATAAGATTAGTATCTCATCTATACATAGGCATTTTCAGGTTTGATTGTTTATCAGTTTCCGTATGTTATCCATTTATCTTTCATTTATATTAGTTTATTTTATCAAACGAGGGTTGACATCCGCATAATGAAGCTCATGTTTCTTATATCCGACTTCACCTGGGAAGCCCCCACATATACCATCTAATATGTTTTCTTCTTAGTTTCCTCTATTTTGCAAGTCTATCTAGTTTTGCATAAGAGATCGACCACCTTTAGCACCTGTATTTACCATATCACATCTGAGGTACCTTAAACCCTCCATCATTTGAGGTTGTTTGATTTCTTTATTTGTAAGGGACGAAGAAAATTTTATCGAAAAGTTTCCCTTGATCGGGTTTTGCATTTCACGACCTCCATTTGCCTTTATATGATCTACATTTATATCATGGATATGTTATTCTCACCATTGCGTATGGGCTTCATGTTTTTCTTTTTTTGTCCACCTTGCATGTTACCATACTCTCTCTCTCTCTCTCGCTTACTCTCGTCTAGTCTTGGTTAGATAATGTTGGAGGCACACTTGATCGACTCACATTGATATAGAATTTACCATACCCTTTGGTACTGTGTGCATTTTTTACAGTTCCTTTCTTTTCTATTCACCCAACTTCACTATGTGGTATGCTCATGGATGTCCATTACCTCCCTTTACTGATGAACAATACACCATGACAATGTATGTATTACGCATTCATGGTTATTTGGATGACCAAACTCACACCTTCACTTATCATGTCTTCCGTGCCATTCAATATGACTTTGAAAATGATACAGATGATCTTTTAGACAATTTAGTTTATCCATTACATTTCTTCTCTTGATTAAACTCTACCACCACACCAAATAGGTCCAATATTCTCCCATTTAGCTGAAAGCTCTGGACCTCATAATCACCCAACTAATGCATCTCCATCAGACTCAATTCTTTCTTTACATACCTTATTCCAAGAGAAATTTCACACTATGGAATCTACGATTTCCTCTCTTACCACTAAAATTCAAAAACTTAAGGATGATTTTCAATCACATGTTTTTGTTGGTTCTACATCTCATATGCGTGTGATGATTGATACTTGCCAATTAACCAAAAATCAATGCATATCATCACCTGATCCTCTCATATTTGAACATAATACTCCAGCCTACGACATTCTTATTCATCTTCTTAAGCATCATTTGATCACTTTACCGCCCACTCCTTCTTATCATCCTTCCCGACTAGCACAATACTCGTGGTCATCCATATTGCCACTATCATTGAATCTATGGATATCATGATAATGGTTTCCATGCTTTTTCACGAATAATGAAAGATATTTAACATATGGGTCTTCTTTCATTTGCTACACAACCCTCTAATACTATCAATCACACGCATCAGGATCGTATCTCTCATGCGTATCCAACTCGTTACTCAACCACATCTTAATAAAAATCTTCTACAAATAGTTTGTTATATCTTCACCCTCTCGACATCATCATGAAGATCCTTTACCAAACCATCAAACATATCACCGCAATCATCCCCACCTACCTCATCACTAGCACATGTCTCTACACCACATTCTTCATATCACGCTCATCCTTCAAATGCATATATATTTCATTCATTAGCTTTGCATTTATCTAACATACTTTGTCACTTTTAGATTATGGCTCTCTGTATTCCTCCTCATAGACGTTTAATGGAGGACCTTCACCTTTCACTCTCATTGGTTATCTCACCTACTTGGGGGCATAGCACATTATGCACTTCTGCGTGCCTCATGTTTTTGCATGATTACATAATTATTACATCACATCTTTTGTAGTTCTCATTTATTATCCTTTCCTATAGGAATATCATATCACGCATCATAACACCATCATTACCCGATGACACACTCTTGTGCTTTGGTTCACACTTGACTATTGAGGGATTACCATTACACTGAACCCCACACACCACACCTTAGGCATTACACATTGCATTTCATCATACATTGCACATCATACACCATTCATTCTACACTTATTATACATTAGACTAGTCCTCATCTACGTATTACATCCATTAGGGTATCTACACACTTAGTCACATCATACACTTGCAAATTTCTACACATATTCTACATCTTACACTAGGTTACATTACATATTCCATTTCTATCTACACCTATTATTGCACTTTACACATTACATAATATACATCTTACACACCCTACGCATCCTACATTACATTGCCCACACCGCGCATTTACAAATTTTACTCATCACGTGGTAGTCTACTCTCAACATACATATACTATATTGTTTTCTACACACTACATTCACCACCCTATAACACACTTTAGTTCCTCGAGCCATACTTGATTGCTAAGGGTTTACCAATCAAATGGAGCTTACACTCACCATGTGACATTTCCAATGTAGTGACATACAATTTCGATTAAATCATCACCTATTCTATCATATTGTAGTGGTATACATCTTAGATTACATCGCCACTCCCTCCTTTCATCTTATAGTGATATACGCTTAGAGATAAATTGGCACTCATCCTTTCATCTTATAGTGATATATGCTTACGACTAAATCATCACTCATCCTTTCATCATGTAGTGGTATATGCTTAGGGATAAATCATCACTCACCTATTCATCATATAGTGATATACGCTTAGTGCTAAATCATCACCCATCCCTTCATCATAAAGTGATATACGCTTAGAGATAAATCATCATTCACATGTTCATCATATAGTTATATACGCTTAGGCCAAATCATCACTCATCCATTCAAAAATTCATTATATATGCTTGGGCTATAGGGTTCATGCATATCCTTTCTAAATGTCACATCTCATCACCACTATACATACACATTCATCACAGCACGCTAGGCACAACAAAACATTACTTGACCATTTCCCAATGATGCACTCTCGTTTACGGTTCTTTATAGACTATTAAGGGGAAAACAAAATGAAACTCGTTGCATACACTTATATATACTCGGGGGCACATTGCTCCTATCATTACATCTTGGATTCCATTCCATCCATCCATAGCATGTTGTATTGTCTTGGGGACATTTAATCTTGTTTACTATTTTTTTGCATGATCGCTTTACTACAAATGTTAGATTGATTTCTTATATTTCATTATCTATATCATATACACATGTGTGTTCATGCATTTGTTTAGTGTGATCATAGATACATGAATCTTACACGTGACATGGATGCTCACCTTCTACCCTTCCTATACTTGGTCGTTGAGGGCATCCACATTCGTCTCATACAAGTGTTATTGTTTCATTTTGTACTTAGCATCTTACATTATTTTATTATACATGCTTTGACATATTGGTTATTACTCTAACATGCTAATGGGTGTTCCATGTGTAGCACTTGTTTTGTAGGATTATATGTCTCCATGACTCCTTTCTTGTTTGTTTCTACTTGTCTTCCATTATTTTTCATTATATGTAGGCTTTGCCCTATGTTTGTGTGCACACTTTTTCATTGTTTATGGCCATGATGGCCTTGCGTGTCTTACGACATCATGAGTGATGTCCCATGTTTACAACCCGATTTGTGTGGCTTACTTATTTCTTGCATGTTTATACTATTGTGTTAGGTAGTTTCTACATTGTTTATGTATTTTACACTTGTCTTATTACATGCATGTGTTTTTGTACTAACACTTGTTTTGGCTAGTCATCCTTATTTGTGCAGCGTTGGTGTAAACACCGGGTTTTGGTATCATTCCTCCCCTTCACCCCCATTTCCCTCCTTTATTAGGCTTACCCGTTCAAATCCATTTTCCCCCTAAATTTGAATAAATCCCATTTCCCACCAAAAACACATATTCAATTAATCAATCTTAATTGGTTAATTAATCCCCTTTCAAATACCTAAACCTCGTTATATGCTAATATCCAAATATTCCAAATTAATTCATATCACCCCACGTAATAATTAAATACTCCAAAATCATTCAAATCATAAACCCCATTCATTATTTAAATAATGCGAAAAAACCTTATCAAATCCATTATTTCACCTAATCACTCAAATCATGTCCCCCACTCACTTAATTATGGTTACTTTGTCAAACCCTGGTTTCCTGATAACCCTTAAATTAACCCCATCTCTAGGCTATAAATATAGGCCTTCCCCTATTTCGAACAAGTAATACGTTATATAGAAAACCTTTGACATTGTAGCTCTCCAATTTTCATTGTGTCACCACAATGCCCTTGTGGTTCTCTTCATAATCCCATTTCTTGGCATCCTTCCATCATTTTTCAATTCCTTCGTATCAACCTAATTTTCCATTGATTCATGCAGGTTTGGTTTGCTTTACATTTGTTTTGATCAGATCAGTAGCTCTTTTATACATCAGCATTTTTAGGTTCTAATTATTTATCAGTTTCTACATGTTATCTATCTATCCTTCATTTATATCATTTTCTCTTATCTAATGGGGTTGACATCTATGAAAGGAATGTAACACTTCCTGGAATTGACTTCATCGAGAATCCCCGCATATACCATCTAATCCATTTTTCTCTTAGTTTCCTCTATTTTGTGGATCTATCAAGCTCACAAAGAGGACATTCATTTTGCGCCCATCCATTTACATCCATCAGCTCTCACTGAGATACCTTAAACCCGCATCTTTAAGGTTACTTGATTTTTCTTGGTTATCTAGATCACTAATATAAACATGGAGGAAAAAAATTCTATCAACATTCTGGCATGCACAGTGGGACCTTCTCGCGAATTATTATCAGTAGTTTTTCAACTTGTTGCTTTATCTATCATTTTCTTGTTAGTGTTTGTTGTTGTAGTTTTATTTTCCATTTCATATGGTATGTTGTGTTTAACATTGATGTTGTGGGAAGTATTGTTTATTTGTATTGTTTTTAGGGTGTGTGTGCATGTTCTCATAATGGTGGATATGATGCTAGCTTCGTCACGGATTCCAGGTGTCTCTGGGGTGGCGGTATTCTCGTTATTATATTGTTTATAATTATCTGAGTTAGTCATCTCCAAAAGGTTGTTATTTGGTGATTTATAGTTGGTATAAAGTTTTTATTTTTATTATTATTAAAATAATAATAATAGATATAATATATAAGTAAATAAATAAAAACCAAAAAAAATTAAAACAAATTTTTTATCCTTAACTACTCCTTCCTAATCCCTTCTCTCCCCACTTGGACAACTCGGTTGAGCTGCCCCATCCCACTACCCGACTTGAATACATTCATTTTCCATCTCCCTCCACTCCTTGAGCTACTTCCCTCTCACCCGTGAGCTCCCACATACCTTTTCTCCCCAACTCCCCATACCCGACTCCCTCTCACCTCTACACACCGACCCCTTGCTCATGTCCTATGACCCATCCCCAGGACCTCAAACTCTATCTACACACTCCCCACTGCGATATCCCTCACCTCACCAAAACATCCCTATTTCTAAGCTCTCTCAACTTTCTCCCTCTACCGAATGAGCCCTCACTCGATAAGAAACCCGATCGCTCACCATTCAACCCTTCCACACGTACTCCCATCTCATTCCTAATTCCACATTCTTGTTCCTAATTTCACACTCCTGTTCCTAATTCCACACTCCTGCACCTATCGACCTTACTATAAATCTCACCAACGCTAGACCATGAACACCATTCTCAACAACTCCAATCCTTAACTTAGTCTCGGAAAACTTGACTTCCACGATTAACTATAAATAGAATTTGATGGCTATTTTATAAGTTAACCTAAATAGAAAATAAGTGTTATATTAAATTGCTAGATATAAATATTTTTCTTTAATATTTGAATGGATTGAAATAATGGAAATAGGAGGGATATGGTACTAATCTTGAATTAAACTACCTCACTGTGTGTTGGACTATTATAGACTGGTATGTGGACTAGGAAAGATGTGAATGAATGGCCTTGAGAAGGGTAGAAATTTATTGTTTGTTTGTCTTGAGGCACCTAAGAGGATCTTTGGGTGCCCCACAGTGCCATGGTCTGATATGTAGGTGTTTTAGATTGTAGAAAAGCTCATAACTTGAATTCAACATTGTTCATGATATCTCTAAAATACCTTTGCTCCTATGCATAAGTGTCGTAGTAATTTTGACAATGTCGTTATGAATGTTACCCGCAAAATGTATCCAAAGCATCAATTCCTAAAAAATAAAAAATTCATATGAATAGGTTGGACTAACCTTAGCTTCCAAATATTTGGCCTTACAACTAAGCTTTGCACTACATATCGACCCAATGTATTTCTATGTGTGTGAGTGTGTGTAATTTTTGTGCTTATGGTGCCCTACATTGGCTAATGACATGGTAATAAGGGAAAATAAATAAATGTAAAATTTAAATGATGGATGTAATGGAAAGAATACAACCCTTTCTCCTTATGCTTGTGTGTGATGCAGATGTAGAATATGCCTAAATGCAGTCCCTTGCCTTAATAGATAGTTTCCCTTAATAGTGAGATGTCCACCCATAATGTAGTTAGTATGTTATGTTTATATAGGGATCTCTTGCTCAAATGTTGACACTAGTGACCCAAAACTATCGATTGTGACCTAGGGAAATACACAAGGTAACCATTAGGACCGACCTATAATAAAGAAATAAAGACCACAAATTACGATGATATGGGTGCCTAAAATCATGGACTAGGGCACCCCAGGGTGCCCTACTGTAACCCGGGGTGCCCTACTGTAACCCTAGGCGCCCTAGAATAGACCTAAAGATGACAAATAAGAAGATTACAAAACTTGAGACACCCTAAAAGATGCCCAAAATCAGTAGAGACAAATGAAAACTGAACTAGAAAAACAACAATGATGCTCGACTAATCGATAACAAGACCAAACGATGGGTCACTAGTGAATACTTTTACTACGCAATATCCATATATATAATAACATACTCAATGATATTAATGTAATAGTAAGTGCATGATTTTGTGACTAAATTTTCCCCCACTTTATGTTGGTAAGCATAAAGCTCAATAACATAAAGTAGATAGAGATGCATACCTGAGAAAGAGCCAGAGAATCCCAAGCTATAGAAGAACATGTAGATGTGTAGTAGAAGCATGCCGATAGAACTATAAAAGAGTGTCGAACCATGGATCGGTGAGTTGATCCAAAAATGTAAAAAGTGTAAGTGTCGGGATGATGTGCGGGAGTGAAATGATTATTAGATGATTTTAACGTGGTTTAATAACAAATAGGTGGGTAGGGAGTGATCGGTTCCTAACCCGAATGCATGTATATGAATGGAATAATGGGAGGATTTGGGTGTCCTACCACTAGAGGAAGAGTGTAGGGAGAATTTTAGGAAACAAGAGATAAAATATGTGGAATAATCCCTTATAGAATTGCAACAGTAGAAACTAATATGTAAAAAATATTACAGATCTCAAATAAAAGTGTAGAATAAATAACACAACACAGAGAGACAAGATTTAACATGGTTCACCCAATTTGGGCTACGTCCACCAAGAATAACTTGCTCAGATTTTATTACAAGCCTCCACTCTCTCAATACAATACCCAGATCCATTTGGAGCTATGCTCAACAAACTCTACTGAATTCACACCTGAATTCAAAGCACATTGTAGTACATTTGCTTATGTTTCTATCATATGCATAAGACCATATAAATAGACAATTGCTTAAGCAGTTTGATACAAAACCATGGGTATCAAAACCATGGGCAAAAACCATGGGTATCAAAACAATGGGCAAAAACCATGGGTATCAAAACAATGGGTACCGAAAAAACCATGGGCCCAAAAACAGCCCATAACGGTTACCCATTATCCACGGGTTAATAAACCACCCATGAAAATTTTCTTATAGGCACCGTAAAAATACCTAAGTGTAACACATAGAAGGTGTACCACACTCTAACATAAAAACAGCTCCACAAACATAATAGAGAAAAGTGTGTTATTCTCCAAACTTTAACTACATCCTCAAGATATAACCACTGCAGATGGACTCGATCAAAATGTTTGTGATTTTTATGAAACAGATTGACCCATATAGGAGTGATAAGGGGAAAGGAACTATTGCCCCCACTTCATGGGTGTCGCTGCAATGTAAAGGATTCCATGTTAGGTCATTTGGAAGCGAATGTGATAGAGAATGAGATGGCTTCCATGTTAGGTCATCTGGAAGCAAACGTGATAGAAAATGAGATGGCTTCCAAGTTGGGTCATCTAGAAGTGAACGCGGAGTATAGAATAAAATCCCAAGCTAGGTCATTTGGGAACAAAATGGTGAATGTAACTCCCACGTTAGGTCATCCATGAGACCGCTCATAGATTTGAATGGTTTGGTTTAAATGCATTGGTTTTATTGGTTGATTGATTTGTTTTGATTGGTTACTCATATGGAGAGGTTTTTCGCTAATTGCCCCTGGTTAGGTCATTAGGGGAAAGTTTCTAGAAAATGGATGAGATCTCACGTAAAAATATTTTTAGTTGTTTGTTTCCCCCAAGTTAGGTCATTAGGGGAGATTGATAGGTTATAGCATGTGATCATGTTTGGGAGGTGTTAAACATTTTTTCCCCTAATTAGGTCATTAGGGGAGATTGATGATGAAATGTTGTGGTATGAATTGTGAGGTGTTGGATTCATGATGTAGGAGTATGTGGTAACATAGGGGAATTATAGGGGTCCTAATAATATTCCCCCTCATTTGGTGAAAGAGGGAGTGTTAAAGGGAACAAACTCTTAGCCGAAAGTAACAGAAGAGGCTAGAACACATATACGGAAAGTAGGAGATAGTGGTAAGGAGGTATAATGTGTGTGACATGTAGAAAATATGGTGGTAGATAGAATTATAAAAATAATGCCACAAATGGGATGTAAATCAAGTAAAAATTCTCAAGATATGAGAAAAATGGTGTTGTGTGTATTAGTTGTGGTAATAAGCACGAAATATGGATCATAGTAAAAATATTATTGAAAAGTGACTATAAATAGTAAAGTGAAAGGGTATTTTATCACTTCATTTATTTTTGTGAGAGTGTGTACAGAGTGAGTAGAGATGCCTCAAGTGAGACCATTGCATCCTAGTCGGTTTCAGAGTAGGGACCATTGTGGCGTCACATACTATGTAAGCGATTTGTAAGTGTATGATTTTTACAAAAATGTAGGGTAGACTAGGTATTTCAGTCAATTTTTTAAAATTTAGGTTTTTCTTTTCTCAACGTTTGGGACCCAGAAAAGAGTGGTGAGGTTGATAGTGACCCCCGGGACTAGAGCTCCCGAGATCTCGAGCACTAGTGTCCTACTCTGGGGCACCCTAGTCCTGCATTTGGGTGCCCTGGTCCATAAATTTTTGATTTGATGGAAAATTCTAGGGAATGTGTGTCTAATACATTGAATTTTCATATTTAATCATAGAAAGTTTGCTAATTTTTGTTGTTGTTGTTTATGGTGTTTTGCAAAGGGATATCCACTCGAGGGAGTTCTACGTGGCAATAGACATTTGAGTACATTCCTAAGATTGGGTTTTCAGAGGATGATTGGGATGTGATGGATGTGTGTCGTCCGTGACATATAGCATGGATGGGGATGTGCCCCATAATATTCCCATGTTGACTACATTATGTGATAGGTGGTGTGTCGATACGTGCACATTTTTATTTCCCATAGGGGAGATGACTAGTGACACTAGAGGATGTATATCACATACTATGATTGCTAGTGGTTGGAGAGATTTACAAGCTATGAGAGTAGTAGATATGGAGCACCATATTCCCTTGGATAGATGATATTTTTAGGGGCCTAGGTACTATCCGAGGCCCATATTAGTTTGGATGCGATATTGTAGTCTAGGGTTCTGCGGTTATGGAAGTTCATCGCAATGGTGATAGCATCTTGTATAACATTGGAGGGAGGTAGTTTTGGCATCTTGTAGATGAGAGACAACATATGTTAGCGAGATAGAAGAGGATATGATGATGTATGTGTGGGCACGGTGTGTGTTGGCCCATTTATATAGGGATTTGTATCGTTTATGTAGGATGAGCATGGTGGGGGTATAGGGGCCACCACACTATGCTACATGTATGGGAATATGAGCATATAGTTGTATTGAGACCAGTTGTAGGGCCACAAGGGGAGTGGGCTCAACCTGAGATATTTTCTTGATCGTTGGGTTGATATCCATGGTAGGAAGATGGAAAAAGATAGTTTTAGAGCCCTAATAGATAGGATAGGGCCGAGTGAGTGATCCGGGAGGCCATATCGGGATTACGGGGATGGCCTAAGGATGCTATAGAGTTGCAATGTATTTGAAGGACCATGTGGTTAGAGGACTGCTTTCTAGGTGTGGTGGAGTTTTTTAGGTGGAGAGGGTATCATAGTAGTTTGGTATGACATGAGATGTGCCTCAGATCCATACATATGGTTACAATATTTTAGGGCCCCTAAGAGGGCGGGTGCTAGGCCAAGGAACACAACAAAGCAGTTGATACCACCAGGGCTAGATGTGGTAGACCCAACAATAATAGTTGTAGATGGAGATGATCTAGGGTGTACTAAGGATTATCGAGCATGGTGGTAAGTTCATCGATGGGTGTTGTTCTATCTAGTTGATTAGTGGAAGAATAAGTGTTTCTCGAGTTTAGATTATAAGATAGAGGATGAATTTGTTTTCCAAATGACCAAGAAGGCTTGGAACTTTTTCAAGAACTTATTTTTAGGTTGTTATAAGTACATGTATAAATTCACTATGCTTCTTAAGGGTATCTTAATTCATATGAAGCATTTAAGAAAGGGGAGTGTTATCTGTAAAATTGATGAGGGTAATTTTACGGTGTAACCATACCAAAAAAAATTTTGGTTCCCCGTCAAGGTCCCTTAGCATTCAAAATGGCATAAAATCCCTTTCCGGAGAATCTAGTTTTTCGAACTTAGTCATTTGGTCCTTTTTTGGCTGGGCACAAATTTTATTCATGCAACATCAAATGAATTTGCACCCCTTCTTTTCCTTTGGCGCATCATTTGGAGTGTCAACATTCCAAATGTTGCGCCTTCCCATGATGTGCCCTTCAAGCTGCGCTAAGGCGCATGCGCCATCTTGTCGACATTACAAATGTTGCGCCCCTGAATGGTGTGCCAAAGCACTGAAAAGGTAATGTCAATAGTCCCGAATCCACGCCAAGGGCGCAAAAGTTTTCATGTTGGCATCTATTTTGGTGTGCCTTACAAAAAGTTGGTGGTGCATTTATTACACCTTTTTCTATATATAGGCGCATTCGACTTGTCATTTTCATGATTGAAAAATGTGAAAAAGTTAATTCCTCTGCACCTGTCAGCGCTCCTATCAACCCCGTGTGTTGCTTTACGTCGCATTCATGGACCCCACTTTATTTCTTCCATCTTATATATTCCTAGTAAGTGGTCCTTGCTCTTCTTGTGTTGTTGTGGGGTTTTTGTGTTGTTTGTGAGAGGTTGTTATTAAAAACAAAGAAAATGAACCTAAGAAGTAACACAACCTCCAGCCCGTTTTTACAAATCAACTCTCCCCCCAAACCGGTTTTCTACTCTCCTTCCAGATCTGCTAACTTGGAAGGCCTTACCTCAGAATGAATCCCTTACCCTCTTTGCTTTGTTCCCCTCACTGTCAAAATCTATGTTGAAAGAGGCCAAAAAGCCACAAACCTATCAAAAGAGGGAAAATCCTTGAAAATTATCAAAACCACGGCTTTTCTTTGGCACAAACGCCATCACTGTTGCACAAAACATAGTCGCACCAAAGGGGCACACTGTCCCCACCTACAACACACATCTTCCCTGTGCCTTATAAAATTCTCAAAACCCTAACACAGCAAGCGTAAATCCGCCTACACCCACATTTGAATGTCATACGGAGACTCTTCTCGCGCCACACCAAAAGTTAAAACACTGGCACACATTACCTCAATGATGCATCCTTTAAATCTGTGCCCCTTGGCACACCATAATGATTTGCAACATGTACCACATCTACACCAATGGTGCATCCTGAAGCCTTACAACACCAAAATAATCTGCGCCTAGTTAAAACCCTTCATATGGCGTAGGTGCACATACATTAACATCAACATCTGAGTGTTTTGTGCAATCTTTCTGTGCCCTATGCCCTTTTTCATTGTTTTCTTTCATGCAACACTCTCCGTGAGTGTGCATTGCTTTTCTTACACCTGTAGCTCTACAATAGAATTGTGCCTTGCACCCAGAGGCTTGTAAATTGATAAGTTTTCATTCTGTAAAGCTTTGATGGATAATTTAACAGCTAACATGGCTCTTCTATGATGGACTTCCCTCCTTCTTCTTGTAAATCAGCAGCTAAACCTAGATTCACATATGTCTTCATCAAGTAAGAAGCCAACCAAGTCTAAGGGTAAGGCCAAACTCACAGAAGAAGAAATGAAGTATAAATACCAAAGGGTCAGGATGCCCGAGTCCCTTGCAGAGTGTGACTTGGACATCAGGGATTCAGAACTTGGTCACATTGATATGGAGGACTTCTGGGCTAGAACCAAGAAGGTCATTGGTAGTCCATGGATGGAAAATTGGTCGGTAGTGGTTTACATTTCATTGGGGGAATTCCCGTGAGTGCGGTAAACAATGAGTTTATGATGGTGGTGGCCCGCTACTACAATAAGGACACAAGATGTGTCAAGAATGAGAAGGGCAAGGTAATAATCAACCTCACTTCTCAGCACTTTGAAATCATGTTGGGTATCCCCCACCACGGCACTTTGTGGCAATAAGCCAAGAAGACTACATAAAAGCATGGGATGAGAATGAGGACAAATGCATGCAATTGATGAATGAAGTATATCTAAAGAACAAGAAGGTAATAACCAGGTGGCCATAGGTTATTCATCGCAGTGACTTCTCGAAGGAGCTGAGTGACACCATCACCTTCTTGAGTAGGGTGTTTGGGCTTCCTGATGCCCATTACTTCCACAAATGGATGCTCAAATATCTGGAAATAATGAGCAAAAATGTTCCTGATCAATGTTTTGAATGGGTAGAGATCATCAACAGCACTATCTCCGAGCAGCTTCAACAACTCTCAACAACTAGGAGGTTCTACATGAACTCCTACGTGGTATACACTACTACCTCTCGAAAGAGACTACCCAACACTAAGTCGATGCGGGGTGTGGCCCCAAGTAAAAATATATGAGTATTATCCAAAGTTGAGACTAGAAAACAACATCGCACAATTTAGCAAGATCAATGATGCCTTCTTCTACGGCATCATCTACCTATTGAGGCCCAATATGACTCATGGTCAGATGACCAAGAGCGTGGTAACTACCATAGAGAAGTGGGGGCATTATTTACGCAATTCCCCACTTTCACTTATCTCAGAGCAACTTCTTGGGGAGCCCACCAAGTTACCGAGGTATGCGGGACCGAAGTTGATCCTATTGGAGCTGTCCAGACAAACTTATCACATACCATGAGAAGTGTCTGAAAAGAAAGAAGGGTGGAACTCCATTCCCCCTCACAGTGGGTAGGTACACCTGCACTTCTCATACCAAAGCCCGGGAAATGTTTGTGGAGTTGGAGTTGCTCAACTTAAAACATAATTTCCTGGCAAGGCTGACCTTTGATCCTCGCAATTTCCTTCCAAGGGAAAAGCTCGATCCAATCCACATCCCACAGATCGAGGATATCTATATTGATTTGTATCATGAGGTCGAGCTCAGAAGAAAGGATCACTCTGCTGCCCTGGAAGAGATCATATAATATGGTATGGCCATTGTCCCAAAAGGTTTCAAGCGGATCGATCAAGAAGTTGATCGGAGTCTGTCTAGATACGGACGGGGACAATTGGCCATTCTTTGAGATAGATAGAATGTAGACACCAAATTCGTGTCTTACGACCCCTTGTGACCCGCATCCCATTTCGCAACCTAACCTCATTACCTAAACCTTACACAATTATTTATTAATTACCTTGTAATTGATAAATCCCCATCACCTCACCTACCACCTCACTTTGCCACCTCATCATGACTCCAGCCCTAATCCTAAACTAACCTAATTAAAACCTAAAACTTGGTCTACACCTACACCCATGACTAAGGACCCTTTCTCGCACCTAAAACCGACCTTCTAGTCACTTGACCAAGCCCGCAACTAATCTCTCGGGAGAAAAGCAGGGAAGGTGGGCTGTTTTACTAAAAATAGCCTACTTTTTCCTTACCGATGTCGGTTCCTACTCGACCGCCGTCGGTTACACAACCGCCATCGGTTCCCTGTAAATGGGCTCCCCAAACCAAAAACAAAGGATCGGAATTTCATTTTTGGATCAGAGAAAAGGATTCTTTGAATCAAGAAAGAGCATCAGGAGCGATCGAGAGAGTCTAGACCTTCACTTGACCGAGCAGAGACGAGTGGAAATACCAGAAGTGTTTACAGCAAAGGAGATCAGCTTGCATCTTCGTCAAAACCAGTAAGTCACATCTTACATGTCCTCTGTTATAACATTTCTTATGCCTTTTGAATTACAGTCCTCATAAATCCATCCCTGAATCCACTACCCAGCATGCATATTACCTCTAACTATCATTCATCTACCTCTCATCACCTTATTTCCTAATACCACCTATATACAGCCTTACAAACAACACAACTACCCCATAAAGTGACCAACCTACAGATCCTAGAACCCACCGGTATCGGTTATCAGTAACCGGTGTCGGTTATCGAAGAATCGGCATCGGTTATCGATGAACAGCATCGGTTCCTCCGATCAAAACCAGAAAACCAGTCTTTCCCTACCCGGTTCAACGAAAGCAACTTAATTGATATTTTACAGTCTTTTGTGTTAATTCATATTAGCAGGGAAACTGACCACCTTCAAAAGGAAGTTTTATATTTCCTGGGCCCAAGGCAATTTCCTCATTTATTGTCTAATCAAAATCTTGTGGTCTTGTGTTCTTATTTGTAGGTAGTCCTTCCAAGACAAAAAGGAGTTCTTTGTAATCAGCCTGATCTTTCTCTACGGTACGCGCACACCATCTCGACATTCTACAGGTATTCCTCCTAGCCCCTAACCTTATCTGTTTCTAAAAGGAACGAAACATTCGATTGAAACATTTTTGGCACGACTTGCAGTGGGACCCATCTTGGGTTCTGTTTCTCTTGCTTATTTTCATTTTAGTAAGCATACTTAACATTCTTTTTTTTTGTTATATATTTCGTAAAGAATTTGTCTTGCTTTCCTAGTTTCGCATTAGTGAAAGTCATCTCTCTTGCTTCATCGAACATAATTTTCGATTTGGGTTTAAAACACGTGCATTGCATTCCTGCTTGTTGTTTTTCAATTCTAGTGAACGTAGATTAAAGTAATGTAGTCGTACACGTGGGGGTGATATCCACGGTATTGACAGGAAATTAATCTTACATTCACTGCACAACACATACCGAATCACTTCACAATTAACACAACAACTCAAACATCCCCCTTTTTTCCGTGGTATTCCTCTGCCCGATTGAGGTAACCTTATAAGCCAAAACAACTTGACATTTCCCTAAGTCTCTTGTTTAGGATTAGACATCATTCTACGTCTAAAGGTATAAGCCCACGATAATTAAAATTAACCCTAGGGTTAATCTCTGGATTTGCGTGTGCATCTTGCTTGTTTTTAGTTCTGTTTTCTTTCTCATACTCTATCTTCTGTGATCAATAATTGGACAAGTATACTAAACGTTGTTAAAAATCAAATTAGCAGCCTTTTTATATCTTGTTAGCCCAGACTTCTTACACCGACATCGGTTGCACGACCGGCGTCGGCTATAGTATAACTCGACATCGGTTCTTAGATCGATATCGGTTCTTGTCTTTTCAATTCGACAAACCAAAGAACCTACCAATTTTACCAGTCTGAGTTTGTTTCTATTCCTGACAGATTGAAACCCTACTGTGAACTCCTGTCCATGGTTGTTATCACTCGAAAGCAAGCCGCCGCCATGGTTTCACATGCTTGCTCTATTTCTTTGCCTGAGTCACCCCCTTCACATTCAGCGTGGGAATCCTACGGATACCGGCGAGGTTCCTAAAATTCTTGTGGGAGATAAGGACTTCACCAAGTTTCGGATGCTAATTCTAGCTTTGTCAATACTATTTGTCTCATACCCCGACCGTACGCCCGATGGTGGCTCCTTGATGGTATGCCTATTAGTATAGCTGCTCATTTAGCTCTCACTCCGCTTTGATAATACCACCTTGCTTCTGCATCTCTAGCCCCGTCTCCCAATCCGACGGCTTCAGAGGTTCATACGACTCAGATTGGCTTTCCGTTGGTTAACCTCGGACCCCACATATCATTACCGCCGACTGCCCCTACCTCATCTCTCTTGCAGACTGCTCCGTTCATGACTTGCTCTCTGCCACCTATCCACACGAGCTTTCCTTCTCAAGCTCCGCCTACCTTTTCATTCCCATACACGTATCCAGTGACCTCAACATCCTATATGGGACATCCCTATTCGGTTGCCTCAACATATTCATCCTCCACACCTTATCAACACTTAACCCCACCAGGATCTAGCGGTGGTCCTTGGCCCAATTTGCCTCCATTTACCACAACCACACCATCATCTCATCCAACTACTGATCTAATTAAACAAATGATGGACAAAATGCAAAACCTGGAGGCTTCTGTTTCAGGAAGTCGTAGCGCCTTGACATACGAGCAAGTTTTTTGGGAGCCCATTCACCCTTCTGTCCCCCTTCATTCATATCCTCCTCAATGGGAGTTGCCGAAATTTACTCATTTTAATAGTAAAGAGGATCCTCAACAACACTTGCGATCATTTAGACATGCTTGTTATTTGATTGCCCATGATGATGCCTTGTTACTCCGCACCTTTCCCATGTCCTTATCAGGACCTACCTTGGAGTGGTACAGTGCTTTAACCCAGCACTCAATCTTCTCTTTTAACCAACTAGCCCAATCTTTCTTGGATCACTTCTCCATTAACATTGCTAAGAAAGTATCCATCACCGACCTTTATGCCATTCGACAATTCGAAGACGAATCTATCGCAGATTTCGTCGGACGATGGCGCGGCCTTATCAACCAACTTACATATGCCTTGCCTCAGACTGAACTTATCGAACTGTTTACGCGGGCTTGCGCTAAGCACATCTCCCCTACCCTCCAAATTCAAACTTTCCGTACATTCGATGAAGCCTTTACTATGGCTCGAAAACTAGAGATTCGAGCCTTAGAGGAAGAGAAATTGCGGTTGCGTAACAAAAACCCCAATTTCCGAACTCCTGATTCTACCAATAAACCAAATACCACCACTCCTCACGCGTCCACTTCTTCTAAATCAAAAGGAGCTGTCCACGCGGTGATGGTTAAATCTCAAACACCGTCTAATACTCCACCAAAAACCACCTATAAGTACAAAGCAGAGCCCATCAATTACACTCCCTTAGGAGAAACCTATGGTGTCATCTTGGAAAAATTACTCAAGGCCGGAGCTATCACCTTGCCCCCTGTTAAACCTCACTCCGGGTTTGACTCCACTCGCTTATACCGCACTGGTATAAAGAAAATGACTTCTGTAACTTTCACCGTGTAAAAGGACATAGTCATGAAAACTGCAAGATGTTGAAAAACATAGTGCAGGAAATGGTTGACGCAAGGGATATAACCCTCGATAATCCTAATGCCCCTGCCAACCAAAATTTGAAAATCTTCAACAAACCATTCCCGAATCACTCTCCCAACAGTAACACAAACCAGGATATCTTAGCCGAGGAGAGTGTTCATGAGATCCATGCAGTCTTTGATACCCAGCCCAAAGCCTCTATCGAGAAAATTTTGAATCAAGCCTCTTCACTAACACAGGAGCCCGAACCTCCTTTACCACCATCGAACCAAAGCAAAATCATTCCTTTACCCATAAGGGAGTTAACTGCCCAGACTTCTCTTCCCATCGATGAGTCTTCTTATACCACATCCCTACAAGATTGCGAACGGATGTTATCTAACCTATCTATTTCCCAGATTTCCCCTTCTACCCCTCTTGCTACACAAGAGGAGGGAATCGCCACTCCTTTTGACATCCTTAGATGAGGAATCTCTTGCACCGACATCACCAAATTCTTTAACCATGACGGATCCTCTCGAACATGCCCTCTTACCTATTAGTTCTTCATCGCCTAAATCTTTTCAACGACCGGTTGACCTCTTGACATCTATTGATACAGTGCCTCGTTTACCCCCTGTATCACACCCACAGTGGACCGGAATCACAACCCACCTTTCTTCCGTACAAAATTTACAATTCAAACCTGAAGACTGTCATTCTCCAGAAGATAGATGAATCTTATGGGAACGTTTGAGTACTCCCTATTCTACTCAAATGCAGATGACCGATCCCGATACCTCTACCATATACCCGAAGTGTTTACAGAAACTCAAAATGCCTATGTCCTCACTCTCACCCCCCGTATCTATACTCAATATCCCATCCACCTCTATCAACCTAACCAAATCTTCCCCTACACTTGGGACCTCGCCAATACCCAGTCTAACACACCCGCCTAAGCGACTAGATTTGTCCAAGAATAAAGCCGCCCGCCACTTAGGAGATACACTCAACCCGTGCCTCTATCACAATCAAAACCATCATCATCATACCTACCTTCCATATTGGGACCTCATCCTTCCACCTTGCACCAATATATCATACCTCCTGCGTTTTCTTCAAAACGACCTACGCCTTCTGCACCCATACAGGGATCAAAGGGTATATCAACATTATCACTCCGCGTATCCTGTCCACCTATCAACCCTAAACAAATTCCATCATCAAAAGATTTGTTTTTGGTCACTCCTATTTCCCGTGGTTATTTTTCTGATACCACACCATCTGTGGCCTCATCATCCAATATAGCTTCTGCGCCAAAGAAACCACGTTTAGTGAAAAACACGTGTCAACACCCCTCGGCTAAACCACCACCCATACGAACCAACCACGCCCAAACATTACCAAAACCCGCGCAATCAATACCCTCATCCTCTTCTGATTTTGACCCACTTAAAGGATCTTACGCCAAAATCCTTGCTATGTTAGTAGAGAATGCGACCATTTCCCTACCCCCACTTAGACCTTATGACCCGTCTAAACCTCGACCTATAGGTTATGATGAGTCTAAGATCTGCGCTTATCATCGCACACCGGGACATGATGTGGAGGGATGCAAAGCTTTAAAAACCATCCTTCGTCGAGTCCACCGCTCCCGGATAGAAAGGTTAAGAAAGACAACTTACGAAGGGGAGACCTTTAGTTTCCATTCCCTCTCTATACCATTTGTCCCCGCCCCACCAAGATCTGTCATTATTCTGACCCCACCTCTTGAAGACCATGATTTATCCCAATCATCTTCTTCATCTCGGTCTATGAGATTAATATGATTAGTGTTGCTTACTCGAGCGAAAAATAATGAGAAAGCGAAAGTAAGCACACTGCGTCCTCTCCTTCTCCGTCCAAAGCATCCCGATTGCACCACCACCCAAAGTGGTTATTCGTGGACTCGCTTACCCGTCTCTAATGGAGCCACCCATCAAGCCATGATCAAGCAGACTTCACCAATCACCTGTAAAAATGACACTATATGATCTCATTCGAGGACTTGAATCTCATCGACAAGCTCTCGTTGAAATTCTTGAGGGGGATCGAGGTCTTACCTAATGAAACCCCTGCCCGTTGCCTCCATTCTAACACCCGATCACGTTGCCTCTCTCACCAAACAACCCACCACCCCAACCACTTCTGTCTCTGTACCACAAGCTGCTGCTGTCAGTTTCTCTGAAGATGAAATTGTTGACTTTGGTACAGAAGATCCTGACCCTACCCTGTTCATCTCAGCTTACGTCTGGGACATTCGTGTACGTCGTGTTATGATTGATGGGGGTGCTAGCCTAAACATCATCTCTTCAAAAGCTTTTCAACAAATGAATATCCCTTCTAGCTACATGTGTGCCAACCCCATCATGTTGCGGTCATTCAATGACGCTATTACCTCTACCTTAGGCACCGTGATCCTCAACATTCGGGTAGGACCATGTACTTTACCCGAACTCTTCTATGTCCTTGAGGGAGAGTTCCAATATAATATATTGCTGGGTCGTCCTTGGATCCGGGCCATGGGATGCGTTCCCTCAACATTACATAGATGCATAAAATTTGAGTACGAGGGAAGTGCTGCTTTGTAAAAGCTGATCCTCCCCCTTTAAAACCTACTGATATGTTATACCACCCTAACGATGTGCTTAAACCAATCAAGACACCCATACATTCAACCCAACCATCCTCTTCAAATGTACCTCAACCATCCACCTCAACCGCGCCTACGCCTTGGTGATGAAACCACCGTCGCAAAACCACTTCCCTTCCCGCAGCTAACATCCCAACCTCCGGCCCTTAGTAGATGTTTTCAACGCCTTATCTTTGGGGAGTACCGCTATATAACGTTAGTTCTTTCCCTACCCGCAGAGTACGGACAATTACATGCACATCCCACCTACGACCGTCGCGTGGGGAGGTAATCTCTTACGGACCACCCCATTTGCCGCACCAACCTAACGTATGGGGTGTTGACGCATCCTCCATTACCCCTGAACCTCCTCTTGGTGTGGTTCCCTTCGATCAATTTTGATTGTGACAAATCATCGCTTCGCCCTCACCTTCTTGACTCATTTGTCTTAGAAAGGCTTTGGTTTTGGTCTTTATGAACAAGGCCGACATATGCTCATCCCCATCACCACACGCAAACACAATGATCGTAGTGGTCTCGGTTTTTCTGAAACACCTACACGGGAGACACCTCGTGTCAGTGTGATTCGGAAGAAGACAGCGTCACCCCTACCAAACCATCATCACCCACTTTGCCATCATCACCCACAGAATCTATAGACACGAATCTATCCCTCCTAACTTTTTTTTCATAAATGCTATCTTCATAGGTCCTCTCACTTATCAGCGCGATAATGAGGACCCATATTCTCTTCCCATACGTATCCGGACATGATTGAAGAGGATTCACCTTTGATTAATGTTGTTGAGTGTCGGGATGACGACTCCATCCTCACTTACCTTGGCGCGGATGATTCTTATATTCAACGAGCCTTACCATTGGCCATGCACGAAAGCCTTACCATCCCGAAGCCAAACCATCGAGGAGGATCTCACTGTGAAAATACTATGAAATCAACATCCACACGAAGGAGGATCCTCACATTGTGAAGATCGGACAATCCCTTAACAGATCAGAACAAGTCGCCTTTACTACTTTCCTCCGTGCTCGCAACCAAGCTTTCGCGTGGTCTTACGCTGACATGCCAGGAATTGATCCTACCATTGCCATCCATAACATCACTCTAAACCACGATTCCAGGCAGTCAAACAAAAATGAGAAAAATGCATCCACGCATTGCCCTCTTGGTCAAAGAAGAGCTTCAACGACTTCTTTCTGTTTCCTTCATCTTGCCTATTGACTATCCTCAATGGATTTCTAACATCGTACCTGTCACTAAAGCGACGGGGGGACTTCGGATATGCACGGATTTCCAGGGATCTTAACCTCGCTTGCCCTAAGGATGACTTCCCCCTCCCAAGTATTGATCAACTTGTTGATCTCATGAGTCATGAAATGCTTTCTCTCATGGATGGCTTTTCAGGATACAACCAAATTTTGGTTGCCCCTGCCGATCAACACAAAACTACCTTCATAACTCCTTGGGGAACCTTCTGTTACCGTGTAATGCCATTTGGCCTTAAGAATGCTGGTGTGACCTATCAGCGGGCTATGACCTACATTTTTCATGACATTATGCACACTATCCTTGAAGATTACGTCGACGATCTTCTTGGCAAGTCTAAACATCGCAGTGAACATCTCGATGTTTTAACCATTATTTTTGATCGCCTGTTACAATATTCTATCCGTCTTCAACCAAAGAAATGTGTCTTTGGTGTCCTTTCAGGAAAGCTTCTTGGTTTTATCGTCTCTTTGCGTGGCATCGAGGTCGATCCATCTAAAGTCAAAGCTATCATAGAAATGCCCCCACCTACTAATCTCAAACAATTGCGTAGCTTACAAGGTAAGTTACAATCTATCCGACGTTTCATCTCCCAACTCTCGGATCGATGTCAACCTTTCCATCACCTCCTTAAAAAGGACATTGAATTTCAATGGAGTGAAGAGTGCCACCAAGCCTTTGAAGCTCTCAAAACTTATCTCTTGCAGCCACCCGTGCTTATCCCACCTCAAGACGACCGCCCTTTCTACCTTTACCTTTCCGCCACTGACCACGTTGTAGGGGCCATGCTTGCACATCGTGACTCTGAAAATCGAGAACAAGCCATTTATTATATAAGTCGTACTTTGGTGGATTATGAGACTAGGTATACACATGTAGAAAAGTTGTGCCTAGCCCTATCATTCGTGGCTACCAAGCTCCGACACTACCTTCTGAATCACAAAACTTTCGTCATCACCAACACAGACCCCATCCATTACATGTATGCCAAACCTCATCTAAACCAACGCATCGCCCGATGGCTCATGCTCCTTGCCGACCTCGACCTTGAGTTCGTCCACCAGAAATCAATCAAAGGACAAACCATCGCAGACCAACTTGCGGAAGCCCCTTTACAGGGAACAATTTACCAATTTTACATTCCCGACGAACTCATCACCACTCTTTCACTCAAGGAGGATTCGTATCCAATGACTCTCTTCTTCGATGGATCCAAATGCCAACGCGGTGGAGGAGCTGGCGTTGTTCTTATTCCTCTCGACACCGAGCCTATGCCTCTTTCATTCCGACTCGATTTCCCTTGCACTAATAATACAGCGGAATACGAGGCCCTTGTTCTGGGTCTCCAGGTTGCGCTGCACTTAGGTATCAAATCTATCAATATTTTTGGTGACTCTCAATTGGTAGTCAATCAAGTTATGGGCATCTACCAATGCAAAAATGAGGAACTTCAAAAATACAAATACTACGTGGACTCACTTCTAGCCTTATTTACTCACTATTCTATCCAAACCATTCCCCGCTCCACTAACAAATTTGCGGATACTATGGCTTGCTTAGCCTCGCAAATTCCAGCTTCATCAACTGACTCTGAATTATTCGTCGTGGTCCAACAACTCTTTGCCCCATCTTATTCAGCCCCGGTTGTTTGTACGATAAATACTGTGTCTACTAATTCGCAGGATACCTGGTACCACCAATTTCACGACTATCTTACAATCTCTATTCTCCCACCTGACCTTACTAGTAACGGAAAACGTGCTTTTCTTAAAAGTGTTTCACATTATGTTGTCATGGGGGGACTCCTCTATAAACGTGGCTTTGATGGTATCCTCCTTCGCTGTCTAACCGGCGCGGAGGTCACCTATACCATCCAACAAGTCCATGATGGGATTTGTGGTGGACATTTTAGTGGCCTTGCCGTGGCTAAATGAATCCTTCGCCTTGGTTATTATTGGCCTACTCTCAATAACGACTGCTATGAATATGTTAAGCATTGTGTTATGTGTCAACAACATGCTAACCTTCAACATACTCCTAGCCATCCGCTGCAGGTCGCACGAGATCTTTGGCCTTTCTCACAATGGGGTTTAGACCTTATAGGTGAGATTCACCCGTCCTCTTCACAACGTCACCGATGGATAATCACAGCCACCGAATATTACACAAAATGGGTGGAGGCCATTCCACTCATTTCGATCGAAAAAAGGAAAAATTATCGAATTCATTAACCATCACATTATACATCGTTTTGGTATTCCTCATCACCTAATATGAGATAATGGTAAATCTTTAAAAACAAGTTGTTACAAGACCTTTGTGACAACTTTGGTATCAAACTTAGTTTCTCATCGCCTTTACTATCCATGCGGCAGCCAATGGTGGTGAATCTTCTAATAAAACCCTAACCAAAATCCTCATGAAAGTTGTCGATGAATCCAGGAAGAAATTGGCATGATCACATTCCCTTTGCCCTTTGGGCTTATCGTACTAGCATTCGTACCTCTACTAATGCCACACCTTTTCTTTGGTATACGGTCAGAGGCTGTTTTGCCTCTCGAAATACAAATACCCTCCTTAGAATATCTCTTGGGATATTCTCACCAACAATGATTTCCGCCAAGAGCGGTTAGCCCAATTGGAGCTTCTTGACGAACGTCGTCTTGACTCTTGATCACCTTCAAATCTATCAAAAATGCATCAAACGTGCTTATGATAAGCAACTTCATGAGCGTACCTTTAAGGTTGGTGATCTTGTCCTCAAAGAGAATCAACATGTCACCAAACTAGAAAAGAGCAAACGTGGAAAATTTGCTCCCAATTGGATTGGGCCTTATATAATCACTCACACCTATGGATCAGGCACTTATCGTTTAGCAGCTTAATGGTAAACTCCGAGCACAGAACCCTTAATGCCTTGCATCTTCGACCATTCTACTGTTGAATTTAGTGTTATATCACTTCTTATCTACCTGCCGCTCGTCCCTTGAGCTCACATACCACCACATGCACTTCGTTTCCTACACCTCATAATAAAAATCAAGCTCACATAGTTTGATTCTCACCTCACCTAAACGATGCCTTCCCCTTTTTAGTCTAGTCCATGACTTCAAAGTATTAAAATAAGCCGTATTCTTATGGGATTTTCTTGATTCAAACTTCCTACCAAACTAGATGCTTCACGACAAAAGAACATCTAGCTATCTAAATTATATATAAACTGTTCCTCTCGAAGGACAGCTATATGCCAAATTATCTATGCTATTCTATATAGATTTGCTCCCAGAAGGACAGGCTATGCACTAAAATCATATCTGCTACTATAAATAGACTGCTCCCTCGAAGGACAGTTATACACAGTCAGCCTTTATCAGAAGCTTCTCGCATTGATCAGCTTCGTGAAGACCTCAAGAATAGCACAATCAATATCCCTTGTAGACTTCCCGCATCGATCAGTCTATATTCAGTAAAATAAAAGCCTCATTCAAAAAGAACTTTTGGGTCATGGACTTGTCTATTTAGGGTAGGTTCTCTTTCGTCAGAACACTCACTTTGTAATAAGTTCTCTGTACCTCAGCTATATCATCCACCTCACCTCACCATTTGTTTCAACTCAAGGGACGTAACGTACACCCGATATATTGTGATCATACAACTCTTTTCACCTATGGACTTCTCGTCTATGCACGGTACCTAGGGCTTCAAGCTCATTCTACATTGTGTGGTTTGTTTAGCTCTTTTCACCTACGGAGCACTCTTTCCGCTTTTCCTCGCATCTAGGATTGTGTGTTGATCTTAATCAGGACATGGTTCCCTTCTACTTGGGTAGGCTAACTTTCGCTTCCCTTATACCTTTTACAACATCACCAATTCATTACCGACACCAACAACCTTACCTTACCAATATTAATATCAATATTCTTACCAACCAACCAATTGCCTAAACCGTACCAAATTGCCTGAATTCGCCTCTCCCGATCCTAAGGAGAACTACATCGGTCCGAGGCCCCTCCTTGCTTTGTGCAAAGGGCTATGTAGGCAGCTCTTCGAAACATGGGGTCTCCCAAGGTTAGCTCGACCATCCCTACCATAACCTATCATGTGTGGTAAATATAAATATTTTTGTGTATTTCTATTTAATCACATTCCTCTTTATCCTTTTTCAAAACACTTTGAAAGTCAAAACGATAACATTCTTATTATTATAACTCAAATCAACATACATATCTCATTTTATTTAGATGTTAAACAAATACATCTTCTCTATCATCAACACGTAAGTCGGTACTCTTATTTATTCTTATACCTTGCTAACATTTATTTAGACCCTCACGCCTCATCCCGAACTAGGTGATGATCGTGATCGTCGACCCCTCTCGCCAGGCCTCTCTATCCTCAAAGGTACCATGGCTATTGGTACCACCCACTGATCTGCCAATCTCTCCTGTAACATATGAATATGCCCTCTCGCATGGAGGACTCCAGCCTCTAGTCTCTCCGCCCGTGACTCCGCAACCACTAACAATCCTCTTGTCTCATTCACCTGCGTTTGGAGCTGCTTGAACCAAGCTCTGCAGACGATATCATTAATATTATGCTAACCTTGTCTCCTCGGGATGTGCTTTGCATACATTATCCCATACGTAAATGAAAACCTCATTTGTGTTAAATCTCATGCGTATGGACCAAATATTGCTGTTATCGCTCCTGTGCGCTAGGTAATGCCTGATATACTGGTTTTCCTGTAATTGGGAGTCTCAAAATACGGAACACATCTTCCAATGTTACTGTCATTTCCCCTGTTGGCAGATAGAAGGTATTTGTCTCAGGATTCCATCTCTCAATCAACGCCTGTAACATAGCATGGTTACGTGCGATTCGTGAATAATAGCGGATTCCACTTAACCCCAAACGATTTATCAATGTCCATTCAGCTGGCGTTACATCCGCTCGGATTCGTGACAACAGCGCTGGTACACTATCATTCATCCTCAACCCTGCCTCTGCCTGCATACATCCAAATAACAAAAAACCATTCAATTCCTCCAATCCCCGGGTTTTTTTCTCAAATTCTGGAAATTCCTACAGCAACCGGTATCGTTTACAACTAACCGGTACCGGTTGAGTAACCGATACCGGTTATCCCTAACCGATATCGGTCCCTGTTACTTTCATACACCTTGCCTAAACAACCACCTACGACAATAAATTGCTCGTTTATTCCTCTCTGTATACACAGACATACCCAAAACCCTTGATTACCTACCACGTAACACTCACCTCATTTATAACCCTTGTTATCATCTTTTCTTTCTCATATCTACCCACTTACTCTCCCTCAGCTTATTCCCAAAACATGCAGTAGTCAAATTACAAACAAAACGTTACCTCTTGGGTTGCAGTAGCTTGAGGTGGCCCTTGTCTTCCCTCTTGTCCCTGCCTGCTGGATGTTTCTCCTCGTCCTGCCATTATCACCACCTTTTTCAAACCTGCCTTTCTGTCTTCTGAATCTCAGATCACAATCACTTTCCCTATCTCTTTACTCCTAATCACTCAAATCTCTCATGCAATTACATGTCTCAGTCGTCAAAAAGCGTCGCGTTCACGTATTTAACTTCTTGCATGGCTCTCAAAATTAGAACTTAAGTTGCCACCCTAGCTTTTTTATTTTTAGAAAAGCTCATACCTAAATAACCGGTATCGGTCATGTAACCGATATCGGTCTACTAACTACCGCCGTCGGTTATTTAACCGATATCGGTTACACCACCTCTTTGAAACATGGTCTTTTCTTCATTTTTTTACCTAATTTTTGTCGCGCCCGCCTCTTTTCCTGCATCACAACACCATTATCCATATATGTCCATCCACCACACATATCATTACAATTTCATTAACATCATCTATTTTACAAAAACAAACCAGCCATCAGCTAAGGATACCAAAACAAAACAAAACAAAAACTATCTATCTATACCTCATTTGAATCCAACTCATCAGATACATATATAACAATGTCACAAAACCAGCCCAAAACATGCAACATTTCATCATATAACACATCATCCATATATCAACATGTCAATTAAACTCATCATATATTCTATACCACAAACCATTGACGAAATACTTAAAAACATTTTCAACACTGCATATGGATCAAAACATCATCTATATATATATATACAAGTTTTCAAATATACACTGTGCCCTACATCGGGGCCTCTGTGATCTCATAATCCAACAAAGCCGGCACGCAGGCCGCAATAACTATCAATAATCTCGACTCGGCTCGCAGGCCGGTCCCTCATATCAAAAATATACTCGGCTCGCAGGCCGGTACCAACTGTACAACCCGTACTCGGCTCGCAGGCCGGTATACAATAAATGAATGAATGAATAAATGAGTAATATGTAGGCACGCAGGCCTCTATAAACATAACCGGTTCGCAGACCGGTGCCCATATCCAATATACAAATACAAAAACAATGCAGGGATCCCTCAGCTCTCCCCACCGCCCTCGGCACCTCTCCCTGCTGGTCCCTGTGGCGCCTCTCGCCTCCTGCCTGTAACAGACACGCCGGCTGTGGCTGCACCTCCCTGCGATCTCTGACTACGTGAGGTCTCCGCTCGGTGTGCCGCATATGGCTGATACTCAGCTCGGTACTATCAAGAACATCCTGATAGTACCGGGCCTCCTCTCGCCTCCATGTATCTATCCCGTGCCACCGTTGAGACTTGGGGCTGGTCCCGGACTCCACTTTGCCCGTACCCCCTGTGCTGTCTTTGGTGGTGGGCCTGTGGTGCTTGCCGCTCTTTGCGCGATGGTATGCATGCACTGTACTAGGGCTGTGGTTGTCTTGCCGCTAGTCTTGCTGCTATGCCTGTACTGCACTGTGGTGTGGTCTTTCTTGGTGGTGGTGGTCTTTGCTGTACTGCACGAGCTGGGCTAGCTGCCCCTGTAAGACCCCTATCGTGCTGCGCAGAGCAGCAGAAGCTGCCCTGTAAGAGCTGCACTGACCCCGAGCTAATCTCTCTCTGTCGTCCACAGTGCGCTAAGTCGGCTATGCGGGTGCATACTCGCCGTCTTTACCTCGCCGACTCTCGCCCGACCAGCCCACACCATGTATGCTCTGTCTGACAACCATCATCTACTGTGTCATCTGCTGGCCTCTCAGCAACCCAATCTGGATCCAAGGGCTGTGGTGCAGGCAGTGGGGCCTCTACATCATCCCTCTGTACTAAGGGAAGGGAGGTGGCTCATCCTGTCGCAGCCCCATCTGCCTGCGTACCCTCTCTAGGGGTATCCTCTCGTACTCTCCCGGCCTCCGTCCTGCTATCCAGAAAGTGTACTGGATCCAGCGTAACTGTACTCGGCCTCCTCTGTGCGGGTGATGACCTCTGTAAGGTCTCCATACGATATCTACCGCTGTCAGGCCCTCTAACAAATGCCTGTAGTAGGCAACGTCTCTCCCCGCAAGCACTGCTCGTGGCTGCCCCACGACTCCCAACCACCTCTGAAAGCCGTATCTGTATATAACCTGTGGCCCTGGCTGCTGGGGCAGCCCTACTGGTCTGATGCATATGATGTGCTCATATGCCCAATAGTGAAGTAAAAAAGTCGAACAAATACCAAATCGCCGCATCCGGCGATAACCCCAGAGCTCTCTGTATAGCTGCACCAGATACACTGGTGCCCACGCATAGCAAGTATGCTCCTCCACCATCTCAAGCAGCACCCCCATCAATGCCCGTGGAAAACGGCCTCCCTCTGAGTCGGGAGGGCGAAGCAGGTGATCCCAATCATCATCAGCACGGCCAGTCATGTCTCGTGTCGGTGCGCACGGTACATGTCACCATACCCGATACTCGCACTGTGATAGGTAAGTAGCGCGGCAAAAATGTTTCACTCGGAATGTAGAATCGACATCGGTTTTTTTACGCCAACTTTCCCCAAATTTTTGCCCTTATTTACCATTTGCACCTTTTTAACCACATATCGCCTATATCCACTTTTGCTGAACACCATTTGTTTACCTACTCGGCCCGACCCAAGGCCTCGCCCTACCCATTCGGCCCGACCCAAGGCCTCAACCTACCTATTTGGCCCGACCCAAGGCCTCAACCTACCTGTTTGGCCCGACCCAAGGCCTCAACCTAACCATTTGGCCCAACCCAAGGCCTCGCCTACCCATTTGGCCCGACCCAAGGCCTCAACCTACCCATTTAGAATCGACATCGGTTTTTACGCCAACTTTCCCCAATTTTTGCTCTTATTTACCATTTGCCCCTTTTTAACCACATATCGCCTATATCCACTTTTTTTGAACGCCATTTGTTTACCTACTCGGCCCGACCCAAGGCCCATTTAGATATCGGTCATGTAGAATCGACATCGGTTTTTCTGCCAACTTTCCCCAATTTTTTGCCCTTATTTACCATTTGCCCCTTTTTAACCACATATCGCCTATATCCACTTTTGCTGAACACCATTTGTTTACCTATTCGGCCCGACCCAAGGCCTCGCCCTACCCATTCGGCCGACCCAAGGCCTCAACCTACCTATTTGGCCGACCCAAGGCCTCAACCTACCTATTTGGCCCGACCCAAGGCCTCAACCTACCCATTTGGCCCAACCCAAGGCCTCGCCCTACCCATTTGGCCGACCCAAGGCCTCAACCTACCCATTTGGCCCGACCCAAGGCCTCGCCCTACCCATTTGGCCCGACCCAAGGCCTCAACCTACCTATTTGGCCCGACCCAAGGCCTCAACCTACCCATTTGGCCCGACCCAAGGCCTCGCCCTACCCATTTGGCCCGACCCAAGGCCTCAACCTACCCATTTGGCCCGACCCAAGGCCTCAACCTACCCATTTGGCCCGACCCAAGGCCTCACCCTACCCATTTGGCCCGACCCAAGGCCTCACCCTACCCATCCGACCCGACCCAAGGCCTCACCCTACCCATCCGACCCGACCCAAAGCCGCCACCCAACAACTTGGCCCGACCCAAGGCCTCACCCTAACCATCCGGCCCGACCCAAGGCTGTAACCTAACAACTTGGCCCGACCCACGGCCGTATCACTTCAATACCATACCCACAATCAACATTTTATTTTATCCATCCATCCTGTACCTTTTGTTCAATCGAGCTCACCTATTCGTGTTTTAGCATGATTAGGGTCCTTGACTTGATCTGTCGACCAACTTTGCCTAGACCTAGACCGTGACGTTTATCTCAACCAAACCAACCATTTGGTACTGCCGAACACGCCTAAACGTTCCTGTACCTTACCTGTTATATACCCTGGAGCTACTTCCTATGCCTTGGATACCAGGATTATATCACCCTTGTTTGGATAAACTATCGACCTTTGCCTATACATTGCTTTGGTTTGCTCACAAATCATGTACCCTAGTAAGCCTATTGCATTTCAACATGCGTCTCGCTGCCTTGGACCTCCCCACCACCTTACCATCCTCTCTACAACATGTACCCTTTATCAACCCTATCCCCGATTTCCCGTTCACTCAATCCGTGATAGATTTGAGGGGGATTACCTATACCCTTAACAATGGAAACCACTTCATATTATTGTTCGTGCAGCTTTACAACACAAGCTACACACATAATAAGGGGCTAATGTAGACACCAAATTCGTGTCTTATGACCTTTTATGACCCGCATCCCATTTCGCAAACTAACCTCATTACCTAAACCTTACACAATTATTTATTAATTACCTTGTAATTGATAAATCCCCATCACCTCACCTACCACCTCATTTTGCCACCTCATCATGACCTAGCCCTAATCCTAAACTAACCTAATTAAAACCTAAAACTTGGTCTACACCTACACCCATGACTAAGGACCCCTTTCTCGCACCTAAAACCGACCTTCTAGTCACTTGACCAAGCCCGCAACTAATCTCTCGGGAGAAAAGCAGGGAAGGTGGGCTGTTTTACTAAAAATAGCCTACTTTTTCCTTACCGATGTCGGTTCCTACTCGACCGCCGTCGGTTACGCAACCGCCATCGGTTCCCTGTAAATGGGCTCCCCAAACCAAAAACAAAGGATCGGAATTTCATTTTTGGATCAGAGAAAAGGATTCTTTGAATCAAGAAAGAGCATCAGGAGCGATCGAGAGAGTCCAGACCTTCACTTGACCGAGCGAGACGCAGTGGAAATACCAGTGTTTACAAAGAAAGGAGATCAGCTTGCATCTTCGTCAAAACCAGTAAGTCACATCTTGCATGTCCTCTGTTATAACATTTCTTATGCCTTTTGAATTACAGTCCTCATAAATCCATCCCTGAATCCACTACCCAGCATGCATATTACCTCTAACTATCATTCATCTACCTCTCATCACCTTATTTCCTAATACCACCTATATACAGCCTTACAAACAACACAACTACCCCATAAAGTGACCAACCTACAGATCCTAGAACCCACCGGTATCGGTTATCGCAATCGCATCGGTTATCGATAACTCCAAGCATCGGTTCCTCCGATCAAAACCGAGAAAACCAGCCTTTCCCCTACCCAGTTCAACGAAGCAACTTAATTGATATTTTACAGTCTTTTGTGTTAATTCATATTTAGGGAAGCTGACCACCTTCGAAAGGAAGTTTTATATTTCCTGGGCCCAAGGCAATTTCCTCATTTATCGTCTAATCAAAATCTTGTGGTCTTGTGTTCTTATTTGCAGGTAGTCCTTCCAAGACAAAAAGGAGTTCTTCACAATCAGCCTGATCTTTCTCTACGGTACGCGCACACCATCTCGACATTCTACAGGTATTCCTCCTAGCCCCTAACCTTATCTGTTTCTAAAAGGAACGAAACATTTCGAGTGAAACAAGAACAAGGGCACCTCGGACTACTAAGGAAAGGGTTGAAGGCACTCTGTAGCACACCGAGCATTGGTGTAGGAAAAATGGTCTCATCTACCTTGGGGTAGACTTCACCATGTCTCCTTTGGGTGATGCACTGCTTAGACCAAAACATTTTCCAAAGGGAAAAGGGAAAGACAAAGAAGGAGAATCAAGCACTTGCTTTGCTCAGAGCAAGCTCCCGAGAGTCCTCCTTCCGCTGCCCAGGAATAGGTAGTAAGCCTAGTCTCCCTAGAAAAAGAAGAGGCGGTAAGTGTTCCAACGGGCACATCCACTCAGGATGTTGCCACTTGCTGTAACTACTGAGGTTTACACCATCCCATCTCCCACTCCTCCTTCCCCTCCTCACGTCACTCAAGCAACCACTCCTTTGGTTGTGTCTTCTCCCTTGTCTTCTTCTATTCCCCTTCCTCTTCCTCCATCTTCTCTTCCCTCGTGGATCTGTCCCCTAGCATTTCTTCCCTCATCTCTCAGATCCCTTCCACCCCCACGGTTTCCTCTCCTATAGTGACTCCTACCCCTGTGAGTGTTGGAGATTCGGCTTCTTTATCAATGCCACCACCAAGTGTCTCGACACATTTCCCCTTGTTCACTATAGTTGCTCCTTCTTCTACCTCCATTCCCTCTTCTCCCTCTGGTCCCACTCCCTTAAGTCCAGAATGGATCTCCAAGCACCTGAGCCAACATAAGAGGAAAGTCCCCATTGCACCTATGGACTTCTCCGTCATCCCAACAAAAGGAGCTAAGAAGCAAAAGCCAATAACCCGCTTCTCTCAGAGCACTTCAGGTGAAAGGGTTATGGAGATCGCATACCCTGATCCCACAAAGGATAAAAAGTATCTATCTCCTATAGATTATACAGTGACGTAGGTCACGATGGGAACATCCTCTGAAAGCCTGCAGGGAGAGGCCTTATCTACAGTGGATGCCCTTTGCAAAAAGCTTTAGGAAGCAAAGGAAGAGAAGAGGATACTGAAAGAACAGAATAGACATCTTCTCCAAGCCTTGCAGAAAATGGGTAGTGCACCTCCTATAACTGCCACTGAAACTCCTGAAACCCTTAGTTAGGAAAAGATAAACGAGTACGCCAAGATTGGTGAGCAAGGTATGGCAAGTATCCACTGGAGAGACCAGATCCTCAAGGATAGTGAGGAAGTAATTGTAAAGTTCACAGAGCTATATCAAAATATTGATCAAGCTAACAAGGAACTCCAGGCGATTACGGGACCTATCTCCAAAGAGTTGGACCATGCCAGGTTACAACATGAGACATTCTAGAAGATTCTTGACTACCTAGTCGATGACTTAGTAAAATTTGGTGTCTTCAATCACCCAAGAGCACCCAACAAAGTCCTTGCTGCTTTGGACTATCGGGTTGACCAAATGGAATTTGTCTTGGAGAAAATTGATAAAATCAAGGAGGAAGCCTTGGATGCAATGCATCAAATGGAGTAGATCATCCTAAGGATGTCTCTCGGGCTTGCTCACCCCATCATATGCCTTGAGGAAGGTAGATGACACTATTCGGATCTTTAAGGAGATCACGTCGCAAGGGTTAGGGTCAGAAGCCACTTTTGACGTAGAATCTATCAACAACCTTCTAGCTTGCCATGATTTTGTTGGATACCTGATGGAGGCAGGTAATGAATACTTCAAGCTCCTAGAGAGACTCAGAGATGAACGGAGACTTGTGAAGTCATCAGCAATCACACCAAGGGTCCTGCTCAGGATCAACTTCAACCGATGATTAGCAAATTCTTGGAGTATCGTGCTCAATTTCATATTTCCTCTCCTGAGTAGTAGGATACTCCTTTCAGCTGTGGGATGATGATGAATAGGCTCCTTCCTCCTAGGATTTGCCTTTTTATATAGTATTTAAAAGCTTGTTGGCACAAATGATGACATCATCCATGTTGCACCATGAGATGTTATCCACTAAATTGCCCCAAAGTCAACAATTGACTTTTAGATATTTTGTAAATAGTTGTTGGTTCCTTTTTCCTTCTTTCTCCTTCTCTTTCTATATATACTTGGATATTTTTTGTATTCGGGTGGTGAACATTTTTAGATGAAAAATAGAAGTGAGAAGGAAGAAGGCTTTATATACTTCGCAACAAAAAATATTAATACGAAATTAAGACTTTGTGCTCAATGGATGTGTTATATGCATTAGATCTTTCTTAAGTTAGATATGTGTTGCTTTTACGTTAAGATCTATCTCTACTTTTTATCATTTGCTCATCAGTATTACTTTGTTCATTTATGTAAGTAGGTTTGGCTCTATTTACTACCAGCCCAAAACATAAACCTTCTGACCTTTCTGCTTTGGAATTCATTTCTTTTCTCCATTCGGATCTATCCTATCTCCTCTCCTCCCTTTGTTCCTTCCTATTCACAAATCGAAAATATCCCTTCGCGATGAGATCCCAAACCCCTGAAGGTAGAATACTATAGGACTTGCACAGATTCCTGTTGGTAGAATAGCAATAAACTAGTTTCGCTTTGTTGTCTCAAAGAGGGGCTATGCCCTGCACACTGTTGGCTCGTTTATCCATAGATCTACCCTCTCGTGCATTTTTGGACCAATAGTTTTTGGTGACTCTGGGGATCAAAACAGATCTATGTGAGTGTTGTGTCAGTTAAAAGACACTAACAACTTTTAAGGTTGCTAAAGTAACTAAGAAAATAGATAAAACTGCAAAAATCACTACCTGTTTGCAAATCTTAACTTTTTGCTTAAAATCCAAAATTTTTGCAAAAGTGATCCAAACTAAAAATTTCTTCAAAGATCCATAGATCTGGGCTAGTTAGAGATCTTTAGTTCGTTGAGTTTTTACGAAAACCCTTATATTTCCGTAGATCTGAGTTTCTAATAGTTTTACACAAAAAAAAAATTTCAAACCCTTACAAAAGGTCAACTCTAAGATCTGAAAATCAACTTGCTAATTTAAACCATCATTTTATCCTCATTGATCTTTGTCATTAAACCGCAATCGGTTTTCAAAAGAGGGATAAAATTAAATATTTAGAAAAGTACATGCTGCTGATTTTTGTTAGAAAAATTAGAAAATCAGCAAGTACAACGAAAAGAGTTTTTAAATCTACTCTAAAAACATTACAGATCTAAAAGATACACTAGCAGGTGAACCATTTACCCGTATCAGAGAGCTCATGGAGAAGTTGATCCTATTTTTGATCTACTTCAAAGGCACAACTTCAATATTACACCAGCACGCTTCTCATCACTAAGTTCAGTTGATCGGTCAGCCAGAAGTGTCTCACCTCCACGAAAGAACCATTTTTCGCAAGGAGCCTCCACATCCCTTTGCAGTGCTTTGTTGCTCAAGTAGAACCGTGCTTCCAACTCGCGTCCTCTTTCCAGCTTTTCAAATGGCAGTACCATGGGGAAACGCTATGGGCCCTCTTGTGTTACCACATCCTGTTCACACACTCCCTCATGGAAACCAAAATAATTTCCCAAGATTTGATGGGAGTGGAAACCAAAGCATAGATTCACATATATCTGCATTCATCATGTCATGCAACATCCTAGATGTGACCCATGAAGATGTATCAGTACACCTCTTTCTAGAGACCTTGTAAGGACCCACAGCAGAGTGGTTCCAACATTTGCCAGCCGGATCTATCACCAATTGGGCCACATTACGAACTACATTCGAAGACAAGTATAAGCCTTCAGAAGATGTGTTTGCATTCTTATCACAAAGATCACTCACCTAAAGAAAGAAGTCAATGAAACCATGCGTAATTTTATCACTCGCTTTAATTCACTAATTAATCGTGTGCCACTGCCATGCTGCCAACACCAGAAAATCAAAAGTGTTTCTTTGTGAATGCCATGAGCTCAAGAGTAAGTTTCTTACTCTTACAAGAACAAATTACCACCTTAGTCCTTGCTCAAGCTGCGGCCATTCGGATAGAAGACAACCTGCTTATATCTGGTGAGTTAAAATGAGAGTCATCCAAGCCTAAAGTTTCAACTCCTTCTCAAGCCACTTCATCAAATCTGGCATTCTAGAAGATGGCAAACAACTTACTCACATTGAAGAAGTAATTAGCTCAAGCTTCTCCTAACACTTCATACCGGGATATCCCACGGAGAAATTTCACTTCCAACAACACCCCACAAAGGCCATGTTTTCCTGCAACTACTCCACGGTTGGCACTTGAGGCCCCTCTCGGTCAATGCCCTGGTCAAGGTTGAAGAAGAGGAGCAAAATTATGAAGAACCTTCATCCCAGGTGAAGGTGATCAAGATGTCGGTGAACCGACTAACGACTCTACAATCGGGTATATGGAATTTGAAGATGAGGAATCTGATGAAGAAGAGGGTACCCAAGGGTATGCAAGTAGACAGTCATATGTTGTTTTCACCCGCTCTCAAGGAAAAGAAGTAGAAGTTGCTACCAGGATACAAAAAGAGAAGGTTGTGTCAAACATGCCTCCAACCATTGCTAAAAGAGGTAATCCTCTTCCTGCTCAACCTCCTATTAAGTCTTTTACGAAAAAATCATTTCCCCATCTCTCCTCCAAATCAGCCTTCTTCTATTCCCATAAAGACCAGTAATCCTACCCTTCCGCCACAAAGTGAGGGACTCATTCCCTCATCAACGCAACCCTTGGTCACATTCGACATAATTGATCATGCTAAAAAGACCAAGATTCAAATGTCTGAGGCTGAATATCTTCAGTCAAACCCTGAGCAACTTGTAAGATTGACCGAATATATTCAAAGCCAAGCTGCCATAACTTCCCATGTCTCCCTGAAAGGAATCCTTTCCACTCCTCCTGCATCTCGCATAAATGTGGCCTCGACTTCGTGTCAGGTAAAATTGAACCTTTTTATCTCTCCCTCCTAATCAATGGTCATAAACTAAGCAACTGCATAATTGATTCTGGGGCTTCTGATAATGTCATCTTTGTGCAAAGGTTTCCCATGCTTTGGGCCTCACTCTTACCAAGCCTTTCAGTCAGATGTTACTCCATGGAAACCAAACAGGTTCCGTTGATTGGTCAGATCAAAGACGCATAGTTCACCTTTGTGGCGTTCCCAGAGAAAAGAGTAAAGATGACCATCCTCATTGCTGATATCCCAGTAGCATATGGAATTCTACTAGGAAGAAGCTTTTATAGAGAGGTTGGTGGAGAGATTCATATGGACTAGTCCAAAGCCAGAATCCCCGTCAAGGGTGTAATTCAGACATTGGAGCCTAAATCGTAAAAGAAGTACTCGGTCACCAATTTTGACGACCCCAAAGCCAAAATTCTCTCGAATTATCAGGGATGGGGAACTAATTCTTATCTACTGAGTCTGATAAAATAGACGTTCTTGTCCAAGAAGAGGAACTTAACAAGGTTTGGAAATTGCGGTTTGATGGCGGTTGTGCAATTAGCGGATGTGGTCTTTGGGCTGTGCTTAATATCTCCGAGGAGGAGATTTTCCTCTCTCTTTCAAGTTGTAGTTTTCAATACAAATAATACTGCTGAATATGAATCTTTGCTACTTGGCATGCAAGCTACAAAAGAAAGGGGAATCAAGAACCTAAAAGTACAGGGCGATGCCAAGCTAGTCATAAATCAAGTGAAAAGAATATACCAAGTAAAGAATGAAAGGCTCAGGCATTACCGCAATGCGGTATGGGACAACATTGAGGAATTTGACACCTTCTCAATAAAATCCATTCCAAGAGCTCAGAATGACATGGCCGATTCATTGGCCGTCTCAACATCTCTCATGCTCCCTCACCCAGGGTTGAAAACAGACACATATACCATTGAGGTAGTCTTCTACCCAAGCGTGCCAAAAATTCTCAGCACTTGCAGGTATTCAATGATGACAATCAACTTATTATGTTTCTAGAGAAAGTAGAAAATTTCAGTGAGCTTCATTTTGAAGGATCTACTTTTGCATGTCGTGAATCTATTACTGATCAAGCAAATGAATCAAAAGGAGGTGATGGCATATGTCAACTCAAAGGAAATAAAATTCCAAAAGGTTTGGTCTCTCTAGAACTTTTGTTTGACAAACATGATCATTTTGTCAAAAAGAAATGGCAAGATGACCCTAACTCCTCTCAAGAAACCGAACCGGTCAACTTAGGTACTACAGAGCATCCATAGTTTGTGAACATTGGGAAGTGTTGCACACAGAAAAAAGTGGAAGTTTGTCAAATTGTTGAAGAAATATATGGACGTATTGGCATGGTATTATGCCGATCTAAAGTCTTTCAAGCCAAAGGATGTTCAAGCATGACATCCCATTGAAAGAAGATGTCAAACCCTTTCGCCAGAAATAGAGGCACTACAATCCCAAGATCTCGGGTACCATCTAGGTGGAAATACAAAAGATGTTGGATGCAAGGATCATTTTTCCTATCCATCATAGTACCTGGGTCACAAACATCATACCAGTGTGAAAGAAGAATGGCGAGATACGCATATGCATAGATTTTTGTAACCTGAATCAGGCGTCCTTGAAGGATAATTATCCGCTGCCCATAATGGATCAAGTTCTGCAGGAAATAACCGGTTCAGAAATGTTGTCCATGCTTGATGGTTTTTCGGGCTATAATCAGATTGAAGTCTCACCTCAAGACTAATTCAAAATAGTTATTGGTTCCTTTTTCCTTCTTTCTCCTTCTCTTTCTATATATACTTGGATATTTGTTGTATTCAAGTGGTGAACATTTTTAGATGAAAAATAGAAGTGAGAAGGAAAAAGGCTTTGTACTTTTACAATAGAAAATATTAATACAGAAATTAAGACTTTGTGCTCAATGGATGTGTTATGTGCATTAGATCTTTCTTAAGTTAGATCTGTGTTGCTTTTCTATTAGATCTATCTCTACTTTTTTTTCATTTTCTCATCAGTATTGCTTTGTTCATTTATGCAAGTAGGTTTGGCTCTGTTTACTACCAGCCCAAAACATAAACCTTCTGACCTTTACTTTGGAATTCATTTCTTTTCTCCCTTCGGATCTATCCTATCTCCTCTCCTCCCTTCCTTCCTATTCATAATCAAAAATATCCCTCTTTGGGATGAGATCCCAAACCCCTGAAGGCGAATACTATAGGACTTGCATAGATTCCTGTTGGTAGAATAGCAATAAACTAGTTTCACTTTGTTGTCTCAAAGAGGGGCTATGCCCTACACACTATTGGCTCATCTATCCATAGATCTACCCTCCGATAGATTTTTGGACCAACAGGGAGCTATCTAAGTCAATGTGTGCCTCCTCCATAAGGTAAAGGTATGTCATTTTATACTCTTGTTCATGGTATTGTTGGTTCATGATGATTGTACTTGTGTAAGATTTCTTAATTCAGTCTTGGGTCACTAGTACTACATGTATGAAGTCCTTATGATATGGTTTTAAATCATCATAGTGTGTGGTGTATTTGATTTTGTAGTGTATGTTCATAAGGCTCTCTGTCATGTTGTATAGATGATATAAGTGTCTTTATCTCATGATGTTTGTCCCCATAGTATTTGAAGTTTATATTCAACAAATGTTGAAAAGGGGTATGTGGTCTGTGAAGTATCGAGAATATTCTTAGTGTTTAATGGTGTCATAAGGATTTTCATGAGTTGTTATAGCATTTGAAAAGTGATTCCATTATTCCATGAATTTTTTGAAGCTATGAATGTGTCTAACTTTTCTTTGTTTGAGTCATGGGCTGTGTGTTAGTATTTAGAAAAAGTGTCATGAGCTCTACAGGTGTGAATATCTCCCTCAATGTGTTGAATATGCTCTGAGAAGATGAATATTGTATTCAATAGTTTTTTTGATCAGTCATCACTTTAAAGGATGGACTATGCCCAAGACATGTTCAAAACATGAGTGCTATAGAGTTTTCCAAGAAGGTTTCAGGTATGCAAATGTCATACATGTTTTCATATTAGGTAAATAAGTGTTCAAGTTCTTAGAGAATGTTACGATAAAAGTTTTGATGAATCATTTTGGTCATAATAAAAAAAAATTGTTTTATTTGAGGCTCTCTCGCCCGATTTGTGTTTTCATAGTGTTGATGAGTGGTACAAATACAAACTAGTGTTTGGATGACCAAATGGTGGTATTTGGAGCTAAAATTTTATACACATAATTTTAAAATGATGAACTATAGGATTCAAGTGATTTTGTGCCTAAAAATGGTATACATTTATGTGATTTTCTCGATGATTGTGAATTGACAGTTTAGTTGTTAAGAAGACCTAGTCCTAAGATGTGTATATTACAAACCGAGATCAAGGACTCAGTACAAGGTTTTGGAGCAATATGTATGGAAAAATTGGTATTAAAATCAAGCTTTATATATTCATGGAGGTCTTAACATCCAAATTTAGGAGTGTTTACAGAGGTAAATGGGGTAGTGGACAATCTAAAAGTAATTGATGGTATCATGAGTTCTCAATAAACTCTCTATGTTTTCTGAGTATGAATAATAGTATGAAACCATTGTATGAGGTATTGAAGAATCTAGTGACCTATGAATGTAATAATGTAACCTATATGAAATCAAAATGTTTCATGATCTTTCGATATTTGGGTTCAAGATTGAGAAGCTTTTGTGCATCTATAGGATTGAAGAAAAACTTTCTTCATTATTGATGAATGTGAGTCTCAAGAAGTAAGTATATTCATTATTTTTTGATCTATGTGTGTTGAGTGTTTCATCTCAGGAGTGGAGCAAGTTGATATGGTTCTCAATTATACATTGAGTCAGAATTGACCATCTTCAGGAGTATGGTATCTTAGAGGCAAAGTATACTAATCTACAGGTATGTGTATTGTTGCACATTATTCTTGTGGTGATTATAGCATGTGGATCCATGTCTGAGAATTGGTAAAGACTTCACTATTCTTATAAATAAATATATAAGATGATCTCATGAATGTGTAGGATTGAATGTTACTAGCATGACAAGCTACATGATCTGTGCATATAAAGGGCAGAGTATGAGTGTCTTTCTCAGCATATATGATGTGTGTATAAGGTATCTTGAGTGATCAAGGTGTAAAAATTGATCTAGATACATGGTCAAGGATTTATTTGGTACATATGAGTGACTTTTTATTTGTCCCAAGTTTGGGCATTCTTAATTTTAGTCCCATGAGTGAAATCCTACAGGTATAAAAGGTTGAATACACATCTTACCATGTACGAATACTTGTTTGCAACATGAATCTTAACCTAAGGTGTATACATATATAAAAGAATATTATGTAAGGCCTCATATTGTAATAATGATGATATAACTCTTGGAAAGCTTACTTAGACTCATTTTTTGATCTTTGTACAAGATGGATAGCTACAGGTAAGAGAATTGGCATATTGCATTATTGATGAGTCTGAGTTCTTGAGAAGATAGTGTATTTACTTGCATTAAGGTGGTATGATATCATTGAGACATGAAAAATATTTTCTTGGTGTTCTTGGGTTTCTCTATTAGTGAATATGTTGTTCTAAGATAGCTACAAGTACTATATAGATGCAAGAATCAGTGTTTCATGGTTTATCATACCTGATAGTGTAAGTTGAAGAAGCATCATAATGTTTTGAAAGTGTTCCATGTGATTGATCAAGTTGGTTGAGGTGTAAATTTGTTTTTGTTCATGCCCACTAGTCATAAAGAAGTTTTGAACCTCATGAAGTATTCTACAATGCTACGGTGACAATAAATGTTTCTCCTACAGTGTGTATGATGTCTTCATGTTAGGCAGAGCTTGGTTGTATACTTCAAGGAGATGACTTAGTGTTTCTCAAGGAAATAGAAGTATGAGTTAGGTATCTAATTCTTGCATTGACAAATTTTGATACTTGGATGTATGTTCTCTGTCAATTATGACCTGTCGTAAAATGAGAAAGTTGTTTAGGTCATGACAAAAGTGTTGATGGTGCATTCTAGCCAAGTTAACATGTTGAGTTTCTCGGTTTTGTGCTTGTGATCTAGAATTATAAGCCTTAAGTCTAGGGGATCTATGAGTTGAATTGTCAAGGTATGTATGATGTTCTAGGGCATGTCAAAGTTGGTCAAAATTACTCTGAGATTATTTTGTAGGGACATGAGTCCTTGTGGTTGAATGATGACAAGAATGGTAGGTGACAAGCATGATATATGCTTAGAAAAGATGGATTTTTGTAGAGAGATATGGAGTTATGTTTTTATATTTTATTTCATGACATTTTTTCATGTTCAAGGTGTGAATGGATCATGTTATAGGTTGCTAAAGTGTTTCCATGAAGTGGAAAATAGGGTAGAGGTGAAAAAGAGCTTGTTTTGCATGCTTAGGTGATGTTATATGAAGGTATTATATTTTTGGATGATTGAGAAGCATGTTGGAATGATGGATATCAGGTTTGGAGAGTGTTTAGGCACTCATATCAATGGCATGGTGTAGATATAGGTGATTAGTTATATTGCGGCAGTGCTCATTTGGAGTAGGCATGGTTGCTTTAGGAGGTATGAGATTGAGATTTGGAGCTATATGAGATCATTTATGCTTTAATTCATGTATATCAATGTGTATCAAGTATTTTTGGGTTATTTTCAGTGGTTTTATGATGATTTATAGCATTCTTTCAATTGACCTTAGCTTCTACAGTGTGAAACCTTAAGGATTTTCTATGTAAGTCTCATTGTATAGAGATTTTGAGGTATGGTGATGACATTATGATGATTGGATAAGTTTTTGGGATGTGTCATGGTGATTTGGGAAAAATATTAGGTTTCCATGAGGTGTATTTTGCAAGTTATGTCAGTTTTTGTGAGACAGGGTCAAAATCTAGTGCAAATCCAGCTCGAGTTGGGACTTTTGATGCTCATCCTAAATTGTGTGATTTGCATGGGACATTTTTTCTTTCAGGCATGTTCCTATGGTGAGTCTATAACCTTTCAAAAAAATAATTATGTCGTTTCATCGTCAGGTTTTTATGAACGAATGTTAAGAAGATAAAGTAGTCTAAAACCCTAGCTAGGAGTAGTTTGTAGAAGAAGAGGTATAGTGACCAAATTTTTATTGATTAATAAAAATGATTATTTTATGATGTATAATACTCTCTTATCTTTCCATAAATTTATGATGGAGGTCATGTTGATGAGTGGGCCTAACTCAAACAAAGGTTAGTTTATGAAGAAGAATGTTTTGGGATAGGGTTTTCCAAATAAGGTATGAGCTAAATTGATTGGATGAAATGTATGTGAGATCATATTTATTTCCATGGATATTTTAGGAAATTTTAATGTAGGTACATGGTCAAATGTGGTCCATTTCGTTGATTGGTCAAACAACAGTTTTGAGGCCTTAAAAGCAATGTTAAGTAAAGTGAGTATATCTGGAGCTACAGGTGGAATTTTGAGATGATTAAAAATGTGTTGGAAAGAGGATTAATATATATTTATATTTATATTATTTTTGTCTCATGATGATGATTTTTGATGAATTTTCCAAGTCAATTTTTAGACAAGAAGGTTATTGTCGGTGCAGACAATGTGTTTTTATGAAGCTTTTAAGTTATTTAAAGCATCGAGATGCATTAGGTGGTGATTTCTATCACTGCATCTGTGAATATGGATTAATTTTTCATCCAATGAATATAGATATATGTATTTATTGTTCATAAAAAAATTATGAGCTAATATTTGGAAATAGATTTTTGGCAAAGTTAATTTGATGAAGACAAGTGTGGTTGTGGTTTGAGTAGTTAGTCAATACAAGTCTTATCAATGTCATATAAGTGTTTGAGTATAGGTTCTGAATATTCCATAAAGTTGTCACATGGGATGGTTTGGTTGAGTTGAAGTGATTTTGTTGCATAATGAAGTTTCCAAAGTGTTGAAGGGTGTAGGAAACAACATTCTTGAGAAATACAAAGAGTATTGGGCCCATTAAATGAAATAATTTTATTGGTTGAGATAATTTTTGACCATTTATGAATGTTAAATGTTATTTTAATCAAATTTAATGATTTATGGGTCATGACTAAGTATGGTTTTGATGTAAGGGAATTTTTATCTTTGTGCCCATGGGGTTTTGAGCCATTTTTAGCACATGTAATAAGGTTTTTAGCTAGGTTGACCTACTTAGGTCACTTGTAACTTTTGTAATTAAAATTTTTTATTTTTCCTTGATTTATGGTTTGAGACAAAGAGGGAAATATTTTGTGTTTCAATTTTAAATCAAGAGGAGATTTTAAAAGCTTTGTTTTGGGTACTTTTACAAGCTAGTTGTGTGAGTGCAATGTGTGTGGACTAAGTGAGTTAACTTTTTAGGTGTATGAGCATGAATTGAGATAAGATAAAGTGTGTGACAGGTTGAGGAAGATCGGAAATCATGTGTGTAATAGTTCAAAGAATTGAGAAGTGAAGAAAGAGCTAGTTGTGCAAGTTGAAGACCTAGGGTTTGAGAAAGGGTTTGGAAGAGTTTGGAGCTGAATATTTGGATCACTATCAGATGTGGTATCAGAATATTTTCATTGGTCATACTTCATCAAAATCTTGTGTGATGAGTCATATTCATGTAAGTCTCTTGTTGTGTGTAATATCAACAAGGGTTTAGGGGTTAGTGCTCCTTGTGGGGTTGGTGCCTCACTAAAGAAATATCTTGTGATGTGTAATATTCACTTGAGTATTTTTGTGTAATATAAAAAAATCAGTGGTTTTCCTTCCCCTTGAGGGTTTCCCCTTACATCTTGTGTTATGGTGTTACTTATCTTTCTCTTGGTTTATTAAATGAATGTTGTAAGTTGTTGTGCACATAATAATAAATGGATAATTGATTAATGGTTTATGTGAGTGATCTTAAATTTAATTTGAATTTAAAGGATTGATTCTCCCCCTCTCGATCCATTGTGCTTCCAACATATTTAGGGTGGTTAGGTAGTTTTTGATAAGATGTTTTAGCTGTAAGATAGCGTTTATGAGGTGTGAGGAGATATTTACATGGAGTAAATATTGTGAAGGCTTTTAGACTTAGGATAAGTGATTTATGGTTTAAATGATGTAATTTAATGTTTTTATTTAATATTATTTCAAATATAGTGTATGTGGTTAGGGAAATTAGTGGTGCTAATTTTAGGTGTCTACATTTTCCCCTTTTGTCGAGTAGTTTGGTGTAGGCAAAGTGCTAGAAAAAATGAATTTTGATAGGTTGATGGTTTTGTATCGGTGATCCCCCCTCAAACTGGGGTGACTGCAATGCATTGTACGTAACACCAAGTTGACAAGTTATTCTGGATAAGTTGGATATGTGTTTCATTGAAAATTTATGCAAGAAAGGGTATCGAAACAAGTGGTGCTACCATGGAATCAAATGATAGGGGGACACAAGGGTTCATTTCATAGGGCTATATGATTCGTAAGGGTAGGATAAAAGGATGGGGAGGTTAAGTGATGGGGACCAAAGGGCTAATGTCCTATAGATGTATGACATATCTCATGCTAAGTTTATTTTGCTAGTGGTTTAATGTTTGAGGATGGGGTGTCTTAAATGAGTCATTTTTGTCAAAAGAAATGATAAAGTGTTTTGTGATCTATGAAAATGGTGATTAGGGTAAAAATAATGAATCAATAGTGATTTATACTAATTATTGGTGATTAGGGTAAATCGTCGGTGATTCGCGTGAGAATCGTCGGTGATTCCTACGAAAGTTTGAGGGGCTATAAAAGGCATATTTTTATTATGACTAGTTCATTTGTGTGAATTGATTTACGAGTTGGAGAGCTTAAGTGGGTGATAAAATGTGATTGAAAGAAATGGTGTCATTAAATAGATAGAGGAATCCCACGCAAGTAGAGGTAGGTACTTTCTTTTGTTGTTTTATTTGACTTTTAGCTAGTTTTTGAGTTTTTTGTTTGTACCAATATGGAGGGTTTATTTTTAAAATCACCAATTTTCGGCAATTCGGGTGGACCACCAACAATTCATGTTAATTGTTAGTTATTTTTATTTTTAATTATGAACAGGTTTATTTTTTACGATGATGTGTTTGATTAAGTTTTGATGAATATGTATTTTAATATGTGTTTTGGGTTCAGTAAGTAAATACCAAGTCGACTCTCCAACACAAGATTCTAGTGATCCTAGTGGAGGTATGGGAGGATATGTCAAATGATGATTAGAGTCATGTGGAGGTAGTGGGGTTTATAGGGATGCATGATTATAGACACATTCACAAATATCGAGGGTTATTGTTGGCTTTGATGGAGAGATGGGATCCAACCACCTGTATGTTTTGGTTACCGACATGTGAGATTACTATTACTTTGGAGGATGTTCATAGGATTATGAGGCTTCCATTCTGGGGGAGGGAATATATTTTATTGATGATACGAGAGAAAGAGGATGTGATGAGGATATTGTATGGAGATGATGTTGAGGATGTGAGATACACTTCAGGTGGTTTTTACTATCAGTCTCTATATTCTGCAGAGAGAGAGGGTTGTACCCATATGACTATTTTAATGAAGGGGATTTTATGTTTTTCTTTTCCTGATTTTGGAGGGGGTATATTTCCATGGATGATTATTGGAGTAGTTGCAAAGATGATGGAGCATAATATTGTGTTTCCTTAGTACCTGAACTATCGACATAGACATACGAGAGATCTGTGGGCTTGGAGAGTCCACAAAAGATTCGGTATGGATGTTAAATTTTATTCTGATGTTGGGAATTTGATCATATTGTTTTGGCTCATATGCATGGTTTACCATTGGTAGGTGTGGACATGATTATCAAATCTACTTGTTTCATGATATGGTGAGGTGATGCAAGATGCTCAAGAGGTTACCGAGGGAAGCGCATATAGAGATCCTTACGAGGTTTAAAGGTGTCGGATGTGTTGTAGAGACCATATATTGATTTTCCAAAGTGTGGCCGTGGTTATATTGTGAGCTTGATGGGACAAAATAGGAGTTCTGGGTGCGGGGGGAGATGAGGGGGATCTTTTCATATTTAGTAGTGTTAGATGGAAATTTGGTTTGATAGAGGATGTTCCAGATGTTATGGTACCACATAGATGAGATGATGGAGATGTGAATAATCCCAAAGCGGTTGTGAGACCACCTCTTATTATACCTAATGATAAGGAGCTATGGGTGTAGATGAGCATGATGATCAAATTCCTATAGATGATGCTAGAGTGAATTTCGGTTACAACCTGACCGGTGGTGGACTAGTTCTTATGTTGATTTTGAAAGGGCTCAATTATTTTTGTAGAGGGAGCGGGGTGTGTGCTCGAGTAGAGGGAGTATAAGATATTTTCAATATTAGTGATGATGAGGAGGATAATAGATATGAGGGGGACCTAGAGGCTATGGTCGCACAGTTAATAGCCAAGAAGGCCACAATGAAGTCTAAAAGAGATGGTTTGCGGGTGGAGCAAGATGATTTGATTGGAGTGAGGACCACCTTGATAGATGGGAGGGATGATTTGATTGGTGAGAGGGATGGGCTTGCAGTTTAGAATGATGGCCTTACATAGCGAGTTGACACTGGTTGCAATCAACCGAGATAGGTATAGGAAGTTGCAAGAGACCCAAAAAGGGCTCTCGTGATCAGTGCAGAGTTGGTTGCCCATGCCCAGGGCTAGTGGTCAGATGGGTGCACTAGGCATGATTATCTATGCCCATTATCAATTGCTCTTGGATGAGTTAGCATACTATAAGGACTTGGTGATTAAGGGCATTCCACTTGATCTTAGATATGGGGAGCATCAAGCTTGACAAATGGTGGGTCCTAATGCTAGTATGGCAAGTGTGGGTCAGCCACCTCGAGGGACAGATAGAGGAGATGGAGGTGATGGTGGTGCACATGGTGGCAATGATATGGTAGATCAAGGGGGCATCATTGGTGGTAGTAAGTTCTATGTTGTTGTGCAGTTTACTCAGTAGATATATATTGATGTGTGTTTGATAGTTTTGATATTTATACGACTCTTTTGTGAATCCTTTATGTTTAGTTTTTGATACATGGAGTGAGGGGAATCCTTGATTATGTATTGGGACTTTGATCATGATTATATATATATGATGACATGGTTTGACTTATGATTTATGTGTTGGTTGTAATATGATGGATGTCTTGATGTATGTTTTTGTATGTTTTCAATGTTCCTAATTTATGTGATTTGAAAATATGATTTGAATGTTTATATGATTGTGACTTAGATATAATCCAATTTTATCAAAATATATTCTAACTTTTTAGAATAAGAGTAAAAATGGAATGATTTTTTAATTTTATATTTGATTCATACATGGTGGGTGTAAAAAGGTGAAGAAACTTGCACTTTTGGCCTTAACGATAATTGTTAACATAAGACCATCAATAGGTAGTTACTCTTGGGATCTCAAAAGAGGACGTGATAATATATACCTTCCCAGGATGTGATAAGGATTTGATATGTGAAGGTTTTTGTGGGAGATTAGGGTTATCCTTTTCAACAACTTCCTAGAAGTGCCCCCTATACATATTTTACTTTTTCAACGTAAATTGATCAATGCGGGAAGTTTGCTTTTTGATGGGAAAGTCGATCAACGCAGAAGCTTTCTAGGATGCTTTGACATTTTATTTTTGAAGGTTTATCGATGTGAGAATCCTTTTTACATGGATAACCATCCTTGAGGAGTGGTCTATGATTTTTATTTTTTATTTTTACAGAGATATCTGTCCTTCGAGGGATTGGTATATAATTTTGATGGGTAGTTTTCCTTTGAGGGATCAGTCTACTTTTCTTTTTGGTGATATAATTTTGATTTTTTGAATAGTTTTTCTTTGAGGGATCAGTCTATTATTTTGAGAATAAGCATTCATATATATTTTTGACTTTATTTTGAGTTGAGGGAAAAAACCTAATAGAAAGTTTTAAGGAGGGGAAAAGAGATGTGTACACGTCCTACACATATGTGCCCCATGACACATTTTTGATTGGTACACAAGGTAGATGAATGTAATGATTACAAGGTTCTAGCTAAGGAGGAACTTTTCCATGTGAAATATACGATGAACAGAGCCATGGTGCTCATCTTTAAGGATTTTTTAAGGATAGTGACAGAAAACCACATACTTTCAAATCATTACGATGAGAAAATGACTGGTTGATAGTGGAATAAGATCTTAGATGTGATGATTGTTATGATTATAAAAACTTGACATTAGAAAGGCCATAAGTTCAAGGAATTCAGAGGTTCCTTTTCAGGTGTACCATCAAGGGAGGCTAGGCGATACACTCCCAACCCATACTTGTGAGTAATGATGTATGGATTGATCCAATTAGGGGAAAACTTTCCACGTTTACTCTATTCTAAAGTAGTGAAATTTTGATTTTCTTTGAGAAAAAGATCACCTATTTTGAAGTCACATTATTTTACATGTTTTTTATATGTGTGTTTGATGTGTTCTTGGTATACATGATGATGTTCAAGAGTTGTTAAATGTTTTTCATCTAATAACTCTAATTGTGCTAGATGGTCTTGTCGATATTCTTCATTGGGGATAAATTATTTGAGTGATACATGGAGTGATGGGATTTATACTTCAAGGGGTATAACTTCCTTGGAGCCATAGACGAGTGAGAAGGGTGTAGCACATGTAGGAGTATGGATGCTAGTTTGATAATCCCAGAGAGTAAACATTATTTGGATATTTCAATTCCTGCCTACTTCATCTACTATTTTCATGAGAATCTTGTTGAGTGTTTTTAGAGGCTTCATCTTGTCCATTTTCTTAGGGATAGTATGGTGATGAGAAGCTAAGTTTGATGTTGAAGGTTTCATAGAGTTTCTTAACATCCTTATTTTTTAAATATTTTCCATTATCTATGACAAGTTTGTGAGGGACACCAAAGTGACATATGATGTATTGGTAGATGAATTCGATGATTTTGTTTTCTTTAGTTGAATTTAAGGGGATGGATTCAACCCATTTTGTGAAGTATTCAGTGGTTGTGATGATATTATGATGTTTTTGTGATGAGCGACGATTTATGGTGCCAATGAGGCCCATCCCCTATTGTGAAAAAGGCCATAGGTATTGAGATGGTTGTAATGCTTAAGCGGGAACATGAATGAGGTCTGAATTTTGTTGAAATTTGATGCATTTATTAACATATGGGCAACACTCTTGATTGATGGTGGGCTAGTAATAGCTTAGTTGTAAGACATGTTTAGCGATGACATTACCATAGAAATTTCTACCACATATACCATCGTGAACTTCTTGGATTGCTTTAGTAGATTCATCGATTTAATACATATTAATAGAAGGCCATCGAAACCTCGTTTATAAAGGATACCGCCTATAATGATGTAGGAAGTAGCACATTGAAAAAATGATCGTTTAGCATTTCGCGATAGGTCGAGTGAATTTTGGATTCTGAAAGATAATCAAATATTTGAGAGTACCATAGATTAGTCAGATGATTTTCGATTACATTGATAGAAGGGATTTTATTTTCATGTAAGGTTTGATCCAATCTGTGAACAATAATAAACATTTTTGAGTTATCTATTGATTCTTAAGTTGATAGGGGATGAGAGATCCTAAAGAGGCCATGGCGTCCACAAATTTATTAGAATATTGTGGAATTTTTCTGAATAGTGTAATGATTGAAGGCTTCAAGGAGAAACTCAACATTGGCTTTGTATTATTGTAAGAGTTCATTTTTACATTGATAATCTCCTTTAATTTGATTAATGATGATTTATGAGTCTCCATAGATTTCTAAGATTTGAACATCTAGTACGACGATGGTTTGAAGACCCGTTATTAAAGCTTTGTATTTGTCCATATTATTAGTACATTCAAAGTTGAGTTTGAATGATAGAGGAATAGGATTCCCCAACAAGGTATGATGATGATACCAACCCCTCCCCTTGTTGGAATTTAGATACATCAAAGAAAAGGTTCATTTCTACATGAGTGAATTCATGATCATCTATAGTGTTGATCGATTCGTCAGGAAATTATTCATGAGGAAGTTGAGTGTCGTGCATGGGTGCTTTGCAAAGCAAATTAGTCCGCAATGGCCTAGCCCTTAATGCATTTTTATATGAATTCCAGATCAAACTCGGTCATAAGAAAAATCCACCGAGTTATTTGGTCATTGTGATATGATTTAGAGTGTATAGTACTAAGTGGGTTAAAATTGGTGACAATGTAAGTTTTGTGATTGAGAAGATAGTGGTGGCGTAGTTTGGAGGTTACAAAGTATAGGGTGCAACATAGTTTTTCGGCTTTGTATAGTGATTTTAATATTCATGGAGGGTACTACCTATGTAATAAATATATTTTTCACTACCTTTCTCATTACAATGAACAAGCATAGCACCCAAGGCGTGATCTATAGCGAGATATGTAGAGGTAAAATTGGTCCCCTTCATGAGGAGGTATGAGTACAGGTGGTGATATAAGATATTGTTTGAGTTCGTCAAAATATTTTTGACAGATTAAGATCCCATTTAAAATCAATGTATTTTAAAATAAGGTGATTAAATGGTTGACAATAGTCTTATAAGCGTGATATAAAGCATCGAATAGACTATAATTTACCTTCAATGTTACGCAGATTGTTTGAGGTTTGATGGAGGAGGAATTTTCATCATGGTTTTGATTTTGGCTAAGTCTACTTCAATTCCTTGGATAGATACAATGAACCCTAAACGTTTTCTTGTGAGAACACCAAAAACACACTTACCAAGGTTAAGAAGAAGGAAATATTGAGTAAGAAGAGTAAATATCAAGTTGAGGACAAGTAATATGATCTTTGCGTTGTTTAGATTTCCCTAAGAGATCATCTACGTAATCTTCTACGAGTTTTGTGGATAAGATCACGGAAAATATATGTCATGGCACATTGATAAGTAGCTCCTACATTCTTAAGTTCAAAAGGAATGAAGTGGTAATGAAGGTCCCCAAGGGGTAATGAAGGATGTTTTATGTTTATCATTAGTGGTGATGAGTATTTGATTGTAACCAAAACTCCATTCATAAGGAGAGCATTTCATCATCGATTGTTAGATCAACAAGATGATCGATGTTTGGATGAGGTAAATCATCTTTAGGACAAGTGAGATTGAGATCTTGGAAGTCGGTACAAATTCATAACTTTCCTAAGGCTTTGGTTACGTGTACGATGTTAGAGACCCATTGTGGATAAGCGTTGTAACTTTTCTTTGATGATAAAATCTATGCGAGTGCGAGGGTGCATCCTACAAAGATTTTGTTTGACTCGGTTTAGCGTTGGGATAGGTGATGATATTTTTATGGTGATATTAGGATAGATACTTGACATATCACTATACAACAAAGAAAAGGTTTGACTATACTTAGATAAGAAGGTAGTGAAATCATTTAATTCCTATGGATTTACTAATTGACCAACTTTAACTACACGGGGTTCTTGATGAGATATATATGTTAATGTTAATGGTGGATTCATTCGAAGGTTTGATGTGTCGGGTGGTAATGCTTTCCTAAGGAAATGGACCTTTGTTCCCATATGGGAGAGGATATCTTAACCATAACAACATTGAAGGATATCGATGGTGGGTGAATATTCTTCAATCATTTATGTCTAGATGAGAGGGAGTGTTATAGTGACATGATTAGATTGATGAGTTAATGGTTTTAAGGAGATAGCATTGACTAAAAAAGTTAGGTGGGATTGAGATTGTGTTATCGGTTTCCATGGGACCATCATGTTCTATTGACGGTGATGGTTACGATTCTATAATGTGTAAGGATGTAGTATGATAATATTGTTTGATAGTGGGTCATTTACATCCTATCCCTGCACTTTTTCATGTGGTGTGAGGGAATATTGAAAAGTTAAATAATGTATTCTATGTTCCTATCATCTAAGTCCAAAGCCTCTCCATGTGCAAAGAATGGATGTACATTTGTGCAAAGGCCGAATTATATAAATAGTTGAAAACTGACCTGAATGGCATGGAATGGTGTTGATGAATGGATTTTGAGGAAGGGTGGTCAACCCCTCTATAGAAGAGGTTAGTTTTAAGATGTGCAGGGCTGTAGGAGATGACATCTCTGACGTTAGGCTCATATATAGGTTGTTTTTTTGGTCTTCCATACATTTTAGGTTTGATATTAGTTGTGACCATGTAAAAATTTTAATGATCTTTTATTTATATATAATGGTTTTTGGTCATGAAAAATGATGGTACTAATGTTAGGGAAATTTTAAATTGTGCCCATGGGATTTTGAGCCATTTTTGGCACATGAAATGATGGTTTGAGCTCGACCGACCTAATTAGGTCACTTGTGATCTCATTATATTTCAAATTTGAAAAAAATTGATGTATGGGTCAAACCAAAATGAGGGAAAAGGTTGTTCCTAATTTTGAAAAGAGGAGAAACATATAAAACCATGTTTTTGGGTAATTTTGGAGCTAGTTGTGTGTGTGCAAGGTATGCGACCTAGGAAAGTGAATTTTGCATATGTATGAGCATGAATTGAGATCAGATTAGTTGTGTGACAAGTTGAGGAAGATCTGCAAGCATGTGTGTAATAGTTTGAAAATTGAGAAGTGAAGAAAGAGCTAGATGGTGTAACTTGAAGACCTAGGGTTTGAGCAACGGTTTAGAAGAGCTTGGAGCTGAATTTTTTATCATTATCAGTTGTTGTATCAACATATTTCAATGGTCATAATTCATCAAAATCTTGTGTCATGAATCATATTCACTCAAGTCTCTTGTTGTGTGTAATATATACAAGTGTTTAGGGGTTACTGCACCTTGTGGGGTTGGTGCCTCACTTAAGAAATATCTTGTGATGTGTAATATTCACTTGAGTCTTTGTTGTGTGTAATATCATAAAAGTTTTGAGTGGGTTTCTCGTATGTTATGGTGTTATTTATCTTGTTATTGGTTTATTGAATGAATGTTATATGATGTTATGCACACATTAATGGATGGATAAATGGTTAATGGTTTATGTGAGTGGTTTTAAATTGAAGGTCAATTTGTATGGACTAATTCACCACCTCCATCTTAGTCCATTATGATTCTAACATAATGAAGAAAAATTTAATGGATATTTTCTCAAGGGGATCTGTTTTGAGGATCATTACAAGTCCATGGATCATTCATTTTTGTTGTTGAGGTCAAACAAGAGAAACTACAATCCAAGGGGGAGTCTTTTGAGAAAGTAAGTTGAGTTTGTGCATTGTTTCCATTATTTCATGTTGTGTGTTGTCATTTTCCATGTCTTGTTATCATTGTAGCATTTTTCATAGATGTCAAAGGGGGAGATAAGCATCAGAAACATGGAAATGAGTCATGTAGGTGTGTTGGTCATGTTGGTTGCCATCAATGTTTCTAAAGGTGGTTTCCATCAATGACAAAGGGGGAGATTATTAGCCATTGTTTGTTAGTTTTATCATTAATGTCAATTCCATTGATGTAAAAGGGTTTTATGAGGTCATACTATTCTCCATGAGGTGTTATTCAAGTGTTAAACATGAAGTTTGATTGGTAGTGTCAAGTTTGGTGGAGTCCTATGTTGTTCTGGAGCATGGTTTGGCTTGCATAGTCATGGTTTGAGTCCTCCCAAGTGAGTTGAAGGTTTTCATGAGGTCACACATGGTCATGAGGTGTGTTAGAGGTGTATATGAGTCTGTATGTGGTCAACATGGTCATTTCATGAGGTGTCATGGTTGGATCAAGCAATTCTAGGCCTATTCCTAGCCATAGAGCATGCAGAATGAGATGGAGGTATGTTTTTTTGAGTTTATCAGTCTTATCCAAGCATGGGAACAATGTTTTGACAAGGTATAACAGGTGTATGATGAGTTTCAGGTCAACATTCAGTGATACAATGCTTTTATGAGGTCTTTGGGAAGCAAGAAGGTGAGAATATGAAATTTGGCACAGGTAAGTCTTAATAAACGGATATTTAAAGATATATTTTTCTTATATAGTGAGTTATAGGATGTTTTCATGATGCTTCATGACAAGTTTCAAGTCATTCGAAGAAGGAATTGCAAGATACTTTAGTTTTGGTAAAACTGGGTGATTTAGAGTGTAATTTTGCAAGCAAAGATGCTCATTGTGAGTTGTGTGCTTTGCATGGTGACCTGATATATTTGGCATATATTTTTAGGTGAGTTATGAATATTTCAAAAATATAATGATGTGGTTTGATCATCATTTTTTATGAACGATCATTAAGAAGATAAGTTGCTTTGAAACCCTAATCTAAACCCTATCTCAAAGCGACTTGGAGAAAAAGAGGTATGTTGATTTTGTTTTGATTTATTTTGAAAAAATGATGATTATATGTTGTAGAGGAATCTTCCATATTTTTAGAAAGGTATATTAGTGCATGTGAGTGTATGTGGGCCCCACCTGAAAATGCTATTTTTTGAAGAAGTTTTGTTTGAGACAAGGTTGTCTAAAGGAGTTGAAAAATAAATTGACATTATTTTTATCATGGGAGTTTTTCTTGATTTCCATGATGTTTTTAGGTCATGGTGATGCATCTAAATGGAAAAGTGTACCCTATTTGTGAAGACTAGTCAAACAAAGGGCAATTTTGGGGTAGTTCTAGGAAGTTTGCAGAGATGGTATTGGTTGAAGGCATTCCACTTTGAATTGGAAGAATTTCTAGTATGTTATGGAAATAGGATTAATACATATTTCAAGTGGTATATGGTTTGTGTCTTGGTGATGATATTTGATGGGTCATCCAGTTCAGTTTGTGAGAAAGAAGGTATGTTGATTTTCAAGACAGGTTTGCTCATGTTGAAAGAATGAAGTGAATTAGGCCTGAGATGAATGATTTGATGATTTCTATCTATTGGAGAGTTAAGTGGAATGAGTTATGTTCTTATTGAATTCATTTTAAGGTCTTGGAAGTGGTAGAAAGGATGCAAACCAATTGAGTTTACAAAACATATTTCTTGCTTAACATGATTTGGTGAAGAGGTAAGTTGTGGTTTGAACATATGGATGTTTCATGATCTCTAACATGAATGGATATGATTTATAGGTTCTGATGATTCCATATAGTTTCTACATGCAATATTTTAGTTATTTTGATGTGGTCTTGATTCCCAAAGGTGAAGACAAGGTGTTGGAAATAACTGTTTAGTGAAGGATATGAGCCTTTTGGCTTGTGTTATGAATTATTTGATTGTTCAAAGATAATTAATGACCATGAATGATTTTTTTATGATATATTACACATGTGTGATGAATTTTAGAGCTTTAATAATCATGGTTTTTGTGTGAGTGGATTTTACTCATTCTAGTGATAGGGTTTTGAGCCTATTTTGTGCAAGTTGAGTGGTTTTGGGCATGACCGACCTATATGGGTCATATGTGACTATTGTAATGAATTTAATCGTATTTTATTAAGTTATTTTGTTAGAATTATTCATAAATTACCAAACTCCCTTGGGTTAGAAAGAAGAGAAGCATATTTAAGTAGTGTTTTGAGTTCATTTGTGAACTAGTCATGCATGGGGGAAAGTGTGATTCAAGAGGGAGAGTGTAAAAGTATGGGGGAATGTTTTGATATACGAGAAAGTGTGTTACAGGTTGAATAATTTCAGAAAGAAAGTTTGAAATGGTTTGAGATCAAGAAAATTCCATGAAAGACCTAGAGAGAGCGAGTTGAAGAAGGTGTGCTTGAATGAGGGTTTGAAGGAATTTGGAGATGAATTTTGAGATCACAATCAGCTGTGGTATCAACATATTTTCAGTGATCATATTTTTGAAAATATCTTATGATGAGTCATATTCATAGGAGTCTCTTGTTGTGAGTAATATCAACAAGGGTTTAGGGGTTGGTGTCTCACTAAAGAAATCTCTTGTGATGTGTAATATTCACTTGAGTCTTTATTGTGTGTAATTTCAGAAAAAAAAATTATTGGGTTTTATTCCCTTGATGTTTTCCAACTTACATATTGTGTCTATGTGTTCTCTCTCATGTGTTATGTTCATTTGAATGTATGGTGCACACTTAATAAGCTCTCATTGAATGTATATGGTTGAATGGATGTTAATGGTTGTTGAAACTAATGGTAAATGAAGTAATAATTTTGTAGGAATGATTCACCCCCTCTCATTCCATTTTTCTTCCAACAATTGGTATCAGGGTGGGTACTTGAGAAGTAAGTTTAGCAAGTTGAAATAGATCCTTTGAAGCAAAAGCATGGGTAGATATTCAGATGTTGAGATAACAATAAGAATGAGGAATTAGGTTGATAATTCAGTAATTCATAGTTTGAACTATCAGATCAATTATATGGAAATAGATAATGTTCAAACTATCAAGGGTTTGGAATCTCAAGTGGAGAATATGACTAAATCCCTAAGGGATAAAGATGAAGCTTGTTCTAGGTATAAAGAGAGGTTGAAAACATTGGAATCTAATTTAGAAGATGTTTCAAATAGGTTGAAGATGTATGGTGAGTTAGAGAAGAGTTCTAAAACTCTTAATGGGATCTTGGAGAGCCAAATATTTTCTAGTGATAAAATAGGTCTAGGGTTCAAAGGAGAACATATGAAAAATGATGGTAAAACTGGTCCTAGCTTTCAATCAAATGAGAAGATGATCAAGAAGGCTGATATGAAAAGTTTTAACCCTATTATACAACCTAATGCTATGAGGTATGGTTCTTCATTCAATGGATATTTCTTTGTTTTTCGTTATTTTGGTCATAAAACTAGATATTACAAAAGGAGGTATCCTAGGAATAGTGAATGACTCTTAAAAGGTGAGTTTTTTTCATGTTGTGAGTATGGCCATAGAGCTAAGGATTGTGGTTGTAACTTAAGTGTGTTTGAGCCTAGAAGTTGGAAAGGAGTTGTGTGTTTCAAGTTTCACAAATAAGGACACATTGCTAGGTTTTGTTACCAAGGTGAATATTCAAGATTCAATAACAAGTTTTAAGCATTCAAAGGGTAAGAAAAGAAAGAGTTCAAGAAGAAAATCAGTCCTAAGAATGAAGATGTGATAGTTAGGTCTTCTCCTATGGTCAAGAAGAATGTTGTTCAAGTCAAAGAGGTCAAGAAAGATGATTCTTAGTCTGAATTGCACACCATGAATTTTGATCCATTGAAGTTTGTTAAAGAGGGTTCTAGTGCCATCAGGATGGAAGAAAAGTTTCTCAAGCCCAAGTCAGGTCAAGGAAGTATGTTTTCATTGGTTGAAGAAGATCATATGTGTCTCAGTGCTTCAGTGCATGAGAATTTGAAGAAGCTAGGTGTTTGGGACACTTTAAGGGTGATAAGGTATGTGATGTGATCTCTCCATATGTTTTTATGTCTTCACTACTTATAGGTGTCTAGGTTTTTCATATTGTCATCTTAGGTAAGGTTTGTGTGTTCCTCTAATGGGTGTGTGTCAAAGTCCTTGTTTTTCATTAGTTGAGAGTGAGTATTATCTGTGTCATCTACAGTATGCATTGCCTTAGTCCTAGTTTCTTGAGTGAAAGTGTATCATCAAGAATTATATGTAGGGTTGACTGTGTCAAAGGATATTTGTATGCTCATTAAGTTCTTGCACTAAGAAGGTGTGTGTGTCTTTAGTTGTTCCTTGAAATTGTGAAAGTTCTCATGGTACTCTAATATGAGTTAAAAGGGTGTATTTAAATTTGGTCCTTGAGTTATAAGTCTGATATTTTTTTCTTTCTCAATTAAAGGTCTTAGGTATGGCGGTTAAAGTACTCGGGCATTGAGTCTTATATGTTGATGTGTCTCTATCCTGTCATAAGCAAATAGTATGTGTAGAAACCTAAAATCCGCTTACAGATTTTTATTTCTAAAATTATACTAACTATCCTCTTTCATATAATTTCGGTTATAATTAGTGATTTCCCACTAATTAATTAATTTTTCCTCTATTTTGGTCAATTAATGACGCTTTATTAATTAACTAGCCTTTATCACATTCGGATGCCAATTAGCGATGCTTTGTTAGTTATATTCCTCTTCCAATTAATTAATTAACTATTACAAGTTAATTAAGCCATTTTAAAAATGTATTTAATCAATAAACCCTTTTATTGACTAAATCCCTCTTTCAAATGCTTCAAATCATATCAAATTCCTCCTAAATCACTTCCAAATAGCCTAAAAATCTTATTCTAGCCTATTAATTAATCCTAGTTGATTAATTAAAGCACCCCCTAACTCCCATGAGTTGTTAATCACTTGTTAATTTCTATAATCAAGATTAACAAGTCTAAATCTACTTTATCCTTTATCCCACATTCATTGGGATTCAAGCTTCTCCCAAAAGGAAAGTTATGTAAAGGACCCTCCTACATCCTTCACACCTTACACCATACTTTTCCTAGTATTCTCATATAAGACATATGATCAACAACCTTCTCCATTATTTGGATTAGCTAATTAATATTGTGCATCCATTCTACCATTGTTGAGTAGAAAGGAAGATCCAACCTTGGCCTTGTAGCCTTTTCTTGGTGAGATCCTTCCCTCTCTTTGATAATCAAACACACCAATTTGATTACTCGTGATCTAAAGAGGCTCATGTTGTAGAGTAATCATATATTTTAGTAGGAATGGTTAGAATTTAGATGATTTTCTTCATGTTCTTGAATTTATTAGCTAGTTTTCATTAATATTTATTCATGGTGTTTATAGTTATATTTACTTTGTTTTGAAGCTACTAGGTGTTAGTTTCATTTCTATAGCATTGTAATTTATCATAGCACATTTGGCTCTTAGGTGGGACTTACTCCATTTTCCTTTACATTTAAATCCAAGATTTTTATATTAGTTTCAATTTTGGTTACTAACCCTCATTTTTAGCATATTTTAGATGAATATGATTTTTCTTAACTAGATTAGTTGAGTTTTCCTTTTTTGTTTCTCTTTGCAGCTATGAAGGAGGTGAGGTCTTTGCCAAATTTAGATCGATTGTAAAAAAAAATTAGATTTTAAAATTTTTTTCTTGTCGAATCTCGTATTTTGATGATCTATAGGTGCATTTTGCTAGTGTGAAGGAGGCTTACATTTTTGTCACTATGCTTGTGACAACATGCATAGGCTTACACTATTGTCATTAGGATTTTGCTACCGTATCCAAGCTTGTGCTACCATTGGATTAGTTTTTTTCGCTATATGTTGAAATTTGTGTGTCATGTTAGGATTGCACTAATGTATATATGCTTACGATATTGTCTCTCTACCTATGCTAGCATAACACTATCTATGTTTTTGTCTCAAACCTATGCTTTTGTCGGTAGGATTATGCTATTGTTCTTAGACTTGCATTACACAGTGCGCATAGGCTTGCACTACTATTAAGAGGCTTGCAAAAGCATGTTGTTGTTAGGGTAGGTATTTACCTTAGCTCATGTTCACCTAGGTACTTTATTTACCCTTGTTTTATTTATCCTCACCCACTTATGTGTGTAGATATTTATTTTATCTTATTTAGATATTAGGAGATATTATCTAGTTGTTAGGTATAGTTCTTTCCTTGATCTATGGTATTGACTAGTTCTTTCCTAGATCTATGGTATTGACTAGATCCTTGATGTCTAGTTCTCTCCTAAATCTATGGTCTTGACTAGTTCTTTGATGACTAGTTATTTCCTTGATTTATGGCTTGATCTATGACCTTGAGTGGTTCTTAGATTGTTATTCCTTGCCTATTTAAGCAAGCCCCATTCTCAATGTATTGCATTGAGTTCCATAATAATATATGATATTGCTTCTCATTTGTTTGCAAAGGTTTATGTAAAGTTATTCTGGAAAATTAATTTCATCTTATTAATCATGGTGTTTAATTAGCATCTATGTTCTTGGCTTGGTATGATCTGGTTATCGTTCCTTTCATGGTATCGGAGGAGATTGTTGTTGACATCCGTCTGTAAGTTTTATTTTGCAAATAAATTATTTGTGTATTCATATATTTGGGATTTGGTCGTATTTTGTTGCTGCATGCATTTTTATGGAAAACAGAGGCTTCCGTTGGATCCAGAAGGCATGAAAACCCTAAGATCGACTATAAACTCGGTTGTTTCTGTAGACAGTCATTTTTGTGGATTTTTTGTTGTTGCAGAGAAGCACATTGGTTCACCTCGGGATTCGTGCCCACCAGAAAAGAAATCACAGGATTTTTTTTGGGTCTGTTGGATTTTTTGAGATCTGAGTAGGGCAATTTTTGTTGCGGTGCAAAGCTGTCTTGGTTTGGCACCTAAAATAAATAATAGAGCAAAATATTAAAAAGCTTGTAACGTTTGATCGGTAGCAAAATATTAAAAAACTTGTAACATTTGATTAGTAACTCGGTTTTGAGTGCCATTTTTGCAAAAGTGCTTGTTTTTTCATACTCTTTCCATTGGAGTTATTTATTTTGAGACTTGCACTATAATTATAAAGTCTCAAATATGGAGTTTTGTAATCAATTGTGGATGTAATTTCAGTTGAGCCCGACGTCCCAAATTTTGGGAGTTATAATTTGTACCTATCATGGATTCTGAGAATGATATGTTTTTCTCTAAAGTATGTGGACTTCAAGATGATATTGTAAAATTTGTGGAAGAAAATAGATCGCTCAAGAAGCGAAATTCTCTTCTACAATCACTCATTCACGATAAGGATACAATAATACACTCCCTGCAGAACAAACTTGCTAGCCTACAACATCACCATCATATTGTGGAAAACCATATCCATGCTCCTAGTCCACTTGTAGTTGTTGCTCTTGTACCCACTGACATTGATCTACTAGTCTTTGAGCCTAAACCTGCTTTTGATGCTTCTAAACCTATGAGGCTTGTTACTGCATGCTCTTCCACATCTATGCCTATTACAGTACCACATGTTGTGTATCCTACTTCTGCTCAACTGCATGGCTTTTTTAAGAAGCATACCACTGCATTCAGTTCTCGCATGCTCCATTCTATGGGTCCGAGTAAGCGGAGTCATTGGTAGACATTCACAGGGTATTGTTTCCTCTATTCCACATGTTAAGTGGAATTCTCATCATGACATTGGTTTTCAAGCAGATACTTCATTGGGATCACACATTGACATAGCTCCTTTTTTTGTTTGCTCAACTCTTTCTGAGGATCATGAGCAACACATGAGTTTTGCACCTTCACTCAGGCTTGAGAAACCTAATATTTCATTTATCGCCGACATGATCAACCTGACACACATTCTAATGTTCTTTTACATGCACCTATTGTGCATTTTACACCAAGTCATATGCAGGTATCTTCTTCATCCATCGGTGTTGATTTGGGGTGGATATCTGATCACTCATGGAGATGACATAGGCATTCGTTGAGAGGACTCTACAGGCATGGATCCTCCACTATTCGGCCTCTTGCTCCACTTTATATACCTTCGCATTGTGATGCTTCTTGTTTTGAGCATTTTTCTTTAGCGAGTGTAGTGTATCTCTCTTGTTTGTTGAGAGATTTTGTATCTGTGTTTTCGACACTTTTGGCATGTTGACTGTCTCTCTTATGGGGGAGCTATTCCGGTGGAGCCTAGTGTTAGTTTTTCAGTGTTCGAGTAGTTTTTTTGACAACTCATACAGATTTGTAGCGTCACTCCACCCATTCGGTAGTATGGGAGGGTGTGGTGTTGATCCTGATTCTTTAGGTTTCGTGTCCTTGCCTTGTTACCTTTTCTTTTTCTTGGATCATGACACTCTGGATTTTGTGTCCTTACCTTGTTGCTTTATTTATTGTTCTTGGATCATGGCACACCTATTTGTAGCACTTGATCGAATTATGTTTGGTGTTTTTTTGCACTTTCGACATCACTCCGTTGATAGTCTCTTTATATGGAGCTATTCTGATGGAGCCCAGTGTCATTTGGTTTTGAGTTTTGTGATTGAGTCTCGGATTCGGACCACGCTTGGTACCAAACTTCTTCAACATTGTACGATGTTTTGAGCCGAGCTTCTTGGGATGCCTTGGAGCGGGTTTTACTCTCTTTACTTTTTTGTTATTGGTTTTGGGTACCTTGCGGTGTCCCTTTTTCCAGTTATTGTACATGAGTACCTCATCAAGCCTAGTTGTTAGGACTCATACTATGGACATGCCACTTCTATTTTGGCCCCTAGCTTCACTTGAGGGGGGGTGTTAGAGTAGGTATTTACCTTAGCTCATGTTCACCTAGGTACTTTATTTACCTTTATTGTATTTATCCTCACCCACTTATGTGTGTGGATATTTCTTTTATCTTATTTAGATATTAGGAGATATTATCTAGTTGTTAGGTATAGTTCTTTCCTTGATCTATGGTATTGACTAGTTCTTTCCTAGATCTATGGTATTGACTAGATCCTTGATGTCTAGTTCTCTCCTAAATCTATGGTCTTGACTAGTTCTTTGATGACTAGTTATTTCTTTGATTTATGGCTTGATCTATGACCTTGAGTGGTTCTTAGATTGTTATTCCTTGCCTATTTAAGCAAGGCCCATTCTCAATGTATTGTATTGATTTCCATAATAATATATGATATTGCTTCTCATTTGTTTGCAAAGGTTTATGTAAAGTTATTCTAGTGAATTAATTTCATCTTATTGATCGTGGTGTTTAATTAGCATCTGTGTTCTTGGCTTGGTACGATCTAGTTATCGTTCCTTTCAGTTGTTTCAATTTTTGGTTCTAATTACGAGGTGTTGATTCTTATTTTTGTGTTTCTATTATTTTACAGGTTTTCCTAACTATTTTCTAAAGGTTTTAACATTTTTAATCAGATTTATAACATGTTCTTAAGATTTAATGAGAATCATGTTTCCATTCTTTACTTAAGCTATACTAAAGTTTGTGTATGCTCTTCTCTTGCACCTTAGGGTGATCTTGAGAATCAAAAGTAGATTTAGTTTTCATTTTTATAACATTTGGTTAATTGGAAACTTAATCTTTCATTTTTCTTAAGGGAATGAACAATTTATCAAGAATTATTTAAAGCACATTTGATTTTAAAAATTTCCTTTACATTTATCTAGTTGAATCAAATTATTGTGTATGCTCTTCTCTTGCATCCTTGGATAATCTTGAGAATCAAAAGTAACTTTGGTTCACTTTCTAGTGGAAACCACTAAATATTTTATGCGCAAGACCTAACACTATTCAAATAATTGGGATCTAAACAAGGGTAATGGTCTATTGTCGAGAAGAAATTCTAGAAATACATACCTCCTTTATGATATAATTGGCAAGTTTGTGAACAAAATCTTAAGTGAACCATTTAGCATTGGGGCCAACTTGACTTTATCCATCATGTTCCAAAGAGATCTCATAAAGCAAGAACTTATATTGTACTAAAAACCTTGTTAGTCAAATAAGAGGAGATACCATTGAAGTTTTATCTGTGTGTTATTCATCACAAAACTTACAAGGCATCACTTTTTCCTAGTTTCTACCTTGTCTTAAGACAAGGAGAAACTCTACTGAAGTTAGGCCAAGTATTTTTCATCACCACTTGGTCTACTCCTTTGTTTTCTTGTTGCCCATTTGGGACAAAAGAAAGCATACATACATGAATACCACTAGAAATAATCGTGTCCACCACTTTTGTATTCTACTCACATGATTAGGTTGTAATTCGGAATGTGAGTGTTGAAAGTGTGAATGGTACCTATTCATGTTCTAGTATGCCTTTTGTCTCAAACCCATATTGATACTCATTATCATTGTATCAAGGTTTTTTATCATTGACTTAGTTTGATTTTTATGTTTCTGCATTATATCGAGACAGGTTGTGATACTTACATCTTGTTTCCTTTTTGAAACTTGATCTAAGTATCTAAGTTGTATTGTTACGTTGCTCGCATAAATAACAACTTATTTATATACTTAGACTTAGTTATGATACCAACATTTCCTTGAGTTTTGGAAAGTGTTATCATTACAATGCTCGCATTGTAGTAACATGATTTTGATACTAAAAATCTTTCTCTTTCTACAAATATTGATTAACGTTTCCAAATAGTGTTGTTACGTTGCTCACATTTGTAGCTTCCATTTTCAAATACTTGAACTTTGTTTGTATTTAATTTTTTTAGTATACATTGTTTAGAGATCATGTCAACACCTTCTTAATATTTAGGCCTTTTTTACTCTAAAATTGACCTAAGTATTGATATTGTGTTGTCATTATTTACACCAAACCTATCTTTGAAAGCATAGGGAGTAGTTATTATTGTGATTGGATCATAGTCTTGTACTTGATTGTTTTTTCCTAAATACTTCTTGTTATACGGTACCTTATCAGTGTGTCATTATTTATTCTTTGGTGTCCTTGGTTCATATTGCCTTGATCCTTTGGATTCATTTCCATTTATTATTTGACATTCTTTGTGATGATTTGACGTTGTTTACACTGTTTGGTTTTACCTAGGGTCCATTTTAATCAACCTTAGTGAAATCTTTCCCATTATGCCTCCTATCACAAGGATGGGGCATCAAAAATTAGGGTCAAATCCCTTTGTAAATGACAAGATAAACCCACTTTTTGAAGACAACACCATGGTTGATCATAGTGGTGGTGAGGATAATTCTCCTTGGGTGGAATTTGAATTTAGTCCCGCAAAAATAGAAAAATTCTTGTTTTAAAATATACAAGAGGCTCTTATGCGTGTTATAGAGTTAGGGGCCAAGTTGCCACCTACATTTGATCCCTATCTCCTTGTCGGCATGGATCATGGAGAGGAAACATTAATGACATCCTAAACCTAGGGCATGCTTATACTTCTGGGAAACATAATGATGAAGAAGTGCCTTCTTGAAATAATGGAGTACATCACATCCCCATTGTGAAACTGCATTGCGAGGATCATGAAGAACATGTGAATCATGAACAACCTCCTCCTCATGATAATCATGAAAATATACCCACCCAAGAGGTTACCTTAGAACAACAAATACAATCTCTTACTCACCAATTGGCAAGCTTGGCTTCACATGTTAATAAGGAACCAACAAAGACTCCAAGGAAAGAAATACCTAGAGCTTTGTATCGGGAATTTTATACTAAGACCCCTTATCAGAAAATGTAAAGAGTCATATGAGGATTTATACATAGATAATAGTGGTGGTGAAATAGCTGGAATTAAGCGCTTATATAAGCTAATACCACCTACACAGGGGAAACTCTTTGACTAAGAGTGGTTATCCATGAAGACCACCCAAACTGCTTTTACAAGAAGGCAATGTAGGAAATAGTAAAATTATCCGTTTGAGGAGATATGTCCATATCCCTTTCACATTAGATATGTTGCAAGGACCTTTCCCTCGTGTTGTCATGCAAATGTGCAACGACTAAATTGGAAGTTTCCAAGCACGACAACTATACCCCTATGCCAAAATTTTCATGTTTTATCATTCCTAGGAAACCTTGGCTCCATCCAAATAGTCAAAATGACCTTCCAACCAAATTTATAATATCCCCTGTGTGATTTAGGAAATTCATTGAAAATGAAAATTTAGGGCAGTCATGGGAAGGGCTATCGCTAGCCTTCCCAAGACTGGATTCAACCTCCTGGAGTGGAACGGAAGGGAAAAATTCAACAAGGAGATGAAATGAAGACCCCAAAACATAATAGAAATGATTTTTGAAGGTTTGGGGAAGTTTTTCAAGACTTGGAGCAGTCTGAGTAAAAACAAGGTTCACAAGCCTAGGTGGTACACATGCCTAAAATAGTTATTGGGCTTCAGAAGAAGATTCTAGGAGCTCTGGATGGAGTTAGGAGAAAAAAATATCTCCAGAAATAGTATTCCAAGGCCTACATTATGGTGAAATAATATTTTTCACAACACTTTGGCGCATTAGGTCTGCAGGCAGTTTTTCTCAGGCACAGGTGGAGTACAAAATCACAAATCTGATTTTTCAGGGATAAAATGGAATAATCAAGACATGATACCAAAAATTGGATTCAAAAGGCCATTTCAAGTTAGGATCATATAAATTTTTTCCAAAAATTCCATCAAGAGCTCAAGTTATCATTGTTACAAGTTCAGGACTTAGCCAAATTTTTGGGAGGACACGTGTCAGCACCAGGAGCCTGGTAGGATTTTGTGTCCCTCATGTCCCCCAAGGTCAGGGAAATAAAGGTTGTAAAAGTGATCCCAACCCCCTCTCAACCCTCTCAGCCCTCATATGACCTCTTTGACCCTCATGTGACCTTTAGACAGATTCAGCCCCAGTGCATTCTTGGAGCATTCATCCCCTGCCATCGGATCGGGCGCCACGTGTCAGCTCCTTGACCACCGTGGAATTTTATGTCCCTTATGCACCTAAGGTGGGGGACATCAGACCTTGAAAAATTTTCCTAGCCCCCATAGGGAGTCATTTGGACACCCATGTGACCTCCTTTCAGCTCCCAGTGCTTCAAATCAGCTTTTTCCTCCTTCATTCCCTGTTATTGGATCTAGTGCCACGTGTTACCATCTTTCTCATTATGGAAATTGATGTCCCTCACATCCCTAAGGTCAGGGAAATCAAGCATTAAAAAATGCACCCAAACCCTAATTGTGCATATCTTTTTAAAAATTTCCAAGTGCCACTTTTTTCACTTCTAACTTCTAACAGTTATAGGTGCACTCCATTCCTCCATTCTTCCTCTGCAACATTCTACCATCACTCCACCATTACAAATGCTTAGACCAGCTTGACCCAAACACTGAAAAAAATTCCCCACAGCAACGTGCAGGTCTCAAAAGGATTTTTTTATCAAAACAAGAAGGAGAAACGAAGAACAAGAGGAAGAAGATGGTGAAAATCTCCATAACCTAGAAACAAAGATCTAAAGAAATATTGCAAGCCAGTGCATGAAACAATGAACCATTTGTTGATGTTCATTCCTCTATCCAAGGCCATCAAAAATACACCTTCAAACTTCCCCTCATGCAACAGAGCATCCACACCAAAGAAATCTTGTTTCCGGCTCAACGAAGAAAGAAGTGGGATTTCCGTCAAACCAGTTGCCGGATTGAAGTAAGATCGCATGTGAAGCACCAAAAGAAAAAAACCCACATCAAAAATATAATTTTATTCACAAATGGAGGATATTTACAGACCTACAATTTCAAGGTCCATTAATGGTTGCCGTACCCAGAATCATTGTCAGTCCAAAATTAAAACTTTAAAATCTCCTGGACTATTAAGCGGGTGGATCCGAAATTTTAGAGGGATGATATTGGGAAAAAACCCATATAAAAAAACTTCATTCCACATCAATCCAACTCCCAAAGGCCAACTTTCTAAAAAAGCGAGTTCCTACATAAGAACCGCTATTTTTGAAAGTCAACAACAGAAGAACCTGTGAAGGAGACAAAGACATTGGAGGTGCACTACTGCTGAGAATTCACCAGAATGGACATTTTTGGCACTTACTAAAAATAGTAAGTGGGCCCTCAAGCACCTACTAAAAATAGAAATTTGATCCAGAAGGAATGAAGAACTCAGGGAGAAAGAGGAAAACTAAACCACAACATCCAGTTGAAGATCGGGGACTTACTTTTTCACACTTACTAAAAATAGTAAGTTTCTTTTTGAAGGGAGATATGAAGACAAAATGGACGGGTCAGAAGCCAACACAACCCTTTTCCTATGAGTATGATGTGGAAGATAGTGACGTCTTGTACATGGACCTGAATGACCTTAAGACTCGCATGGCCTCCAAGGATCGAAGGAGGATTGAAGACCAGATATTCACAAGTGGCTTGTTTGCTTTAGTGCAGGGCATCCAGTGTCTGTGCTAAAGTCTTGAGCTAGTCCTAGCCTGCTCTTTCCACTATGATCCCAAGACGCGAACCATCTAAGATGACAATGGTGCAATGATGGTGGTCATCAGCCCTAGGACCATTTCAATCTCTCTGTCAGATACCGACATCTCCCAACATGGTTGTCATTTCCAAGGAAAGGGTTGTGCACGATTGGGAGACAATGGATTCATATGTCAAGGAGTAGCACTCGCTCATGGCTGAAAATAGGAAGAAAGCCTTCCAGGATACCCAAGAATCTACCAAGGTGTGAATTTTGAGAAGGGTATTCTGATGTCATCACTCTCCTTAGTAGAGTAATGGGCGAAGCAAGCACGAGAGACTTCCAGGACTGGATGGGTCTTTTCATCTGACATTGACAGAAGGAAAGCAGAGAATTGACTGGGGGTAGATCATCAGTGAAAATCTCCATCTATAACTACTCCAAGTATCTACAACAAATAAGTTCCACATGACTTCTTATCTGGTTTATCTCCTTGCAAGCTTGTGATCATTCAAGGGATTGGCTCTCACAGAACATTGCTTCCAAGGTACCTACATTTGAGAAACTTCTGCAATTGATATTGGAGGAGAGCAATAGGCATTTCACCCACGTGAATGATGTGTTCACCATGTATGTGGTCCGAAGCTTGGAAGGGGACCTCGAAGCTAGGATGTCACCAAAAGCGGCATCCCTGATTAAGGAATATGGCTCGTACTTCATACAATTCTCAACATTCTCCTACATATGAGTCGTTGGCTTGACCAAGCTCCATTGAAACTACCTAAGTACCTCAGTGACTAGATTGTATTGTTCAAACTCTACAGGTAGATCACCCAAGTAAATAAAAAGCTCAGAAGTAGGAGAAAGAAATTGATTTCATTCCCTATATCTCTAGGGGAGTTCACATGCAAAATCTCAAATGACGCATCTCACCTGGAGGTCACTTTCACACACTTGAATTTGCATTCCTACATCATCCAGGCCCAACTTTGACATCCGAGAGGATCCCGACTCATTCTATGTCCCAAAATTGCAACATGAGCCATAAATCGAGGACTATTGGGCCAACTATATTGATGAGTTTGAAGTACGTAAAAAAGATCACATGAGGATGACAATCAGTGAGATGAAGAAATTCAAGTTCTCTTGGTATGAAGACATCTTACATGATGATGGGATAGAGATTCTCAATCCTGAGTACACAATAGTCAAGATGTCCCCAATGCCCCAAATCAACTGGCATGTTCATGAATCAGGAGATATACTAGAGCGGACTGAAAAGGTGGTGAGGAGAATGAGGAACTGGTTTCAGAAGAAGAGGACTATGATCATTCGGTCATGAGGAATTTCTCCAAGCTAGAAGCAAGCTTCACATCATTCATCTTCCAAAGTAGTAGAGGTAACTTCTAGTTCTAAACACTCTGGAGTGAGTTCAAAAAGGAAGGCCTTAGAATTGAAGACATCCAAAATATTAGGGGAGAAAAAGATTCAGTGGCATTTCTGCAAGAGGAAGACATGATCCCAGTGATGCAGATAGAAAAATCAGCAGCAGATGCACAAGTGAATGAGGAGCATATGACTCATGATCCAAAGTATTCGAGCCACTACAAGAGGTCTTGCATGTTGTTAATTCTAATGCTCCTCTCATTCAATACTTTCCCCCTCCATCAGAACAAAGAATGGTTGATGCATCCATCATTGAGCCTGAATCCGGAGAGATGTTTCCATGGATGTAGGAAACGATCATCCTTGACACTCGTACTGTGCAACAAGTAGTAGCCCCTAATCTATCAAGTAATTGTCTCAATGGCTAAAGAAAAATTTCAAGAAAGATTTCGCAGACAACATCACGATTCTATAGTGGGGAGACAGTAATCAGTACATTAAAGTAGCTCACCAAAAGTAATCAAGCCAGTGGATGAGATGACACTAGCCGACTATGAGATGAGCACGATCCAGTTGGGACCAGCTACTCATGAAGGTTATTTACACATATACCAATAATATTTTGCTCACATGGTGGCAAGGAATAAATAATATAAAGAGAATATTGAGGTGCTAGAGGAAAAAGTATGAACTCTTTCATCTTATGTACAACACCTAGTGGAACCAAGCACTATAACACTTCCTATTGAGAAAGTGGTACCCATCAAGTAGCTTCAATCCAAAATCTATTAGGAGAACGCATGAGCTCACGATGTAGGGGTGAGAAAATAATGAATGGATCGACTCAATCTCTAAAAAGGGAAGTCAACACTTCAAGAGGCAGTCAAGCTCTTTGCATACATGTGCACAACCGCCAACAAAATGCAAGCACTCAAAAAGGATGTGGAGAAAGAAAGAGATTACTAGGAACCTTTGGGACCAATAGTGAGTGAGATGAGAAACACCCATCATCAAGAATTGATCGATAAGAAGGTTTTGAAACTCCTGTAGAAGACTTGACATGGGTATGGGCTAGGGCCCTGGAAGTCAGATTTGAAGCAATCAATCGAGCCTTCACAGAGCTAGAGGAGAGAGAAGAACAAACATACAAGTTACAGGATAACATAAATCAGAAAGTTCAAAAACTTGGAGTACCCATAATGAGAAAACACTCAACTGTTGATGAGTTGATCAGCCCTTTCGAAGAATACATCAAGAAAGGGGTGGGCAACCCATTGTCCTTCACTAAGGATACTCTTGACTTCTTCTTAGAAATCCGAGCCTCCATTGCACTTATCATAGAGAAGCATTCATCATGGTTTGGGAAGTGTAAGGACATCAATAGTGTGACCGATGGATGGACTAAAACCTTGAGCTGCATTTGTATCCCTCATGCTAACAAAGTAGAACCAGCAGTGGCTCGTTTCAACCAAGAGTTTGGAAAGACAGAAGCCTTCTCAAGATCACAAAGTGGAGAGCAGTCAGAGAACGGGGCTAATTCCACTACAACAACCCATCCTTCAACATAATTCCTCTTCTTCTACTTCTTCTTCTTCTTTCTCTCTCTTTTCCCTTCTCATATAACACTCTCTCTCCTAAATGTTATATTTTTGCGTTGAGAGTTGCACTTTTTGATGACTTAAGTGACTTTAAAAATATAATGTAAATTTAATTCACATTGCTATTATAAAAGGGACTTAAATATTTAAAGTGGAATGTGAACAGTCTTAAGTCACATTAAGGTACTTGAAAATTCACTAGGAAGATGAAAAGTTATTTACTCTTCTATAAATTGTAAGAAGCTCCTCATCGAGGGTTTCTAAAAATTCTTCCGAATTTTCTTCTTAGATGTTGGAGCTGTTTTTCTTGAATTCATGAGAGAGTTATCCTTGTGAAGAGAGCAAGAGATAGAAAGTTTCTTCCATTTCTCCTATTAAAAATGTCTTCTATTTCTCACACTATGTACAAATTCTACTTGAGCTTCAATAAAGGAAGAAGGAAATTTAGCCTCTTTGATTGAGGAGTTTATTGGTACTTTGTGCCCATTAAGCTTCATTTAGTCTTGTAGCTATTACGCATATATTTTTTTCTTCTATATTCAAGTGCATGTAATGAAATTTCTAGTTGGTGTATGCAAGTCTCTGATTTTCTACTTGCAGCATTAGTTTTTCTCTTTCTAATTTTCTCATTCCCTTTCCCACCTTCCTAGCAAAGTCATCTCTTGCAGGTATATGCAAGCAATTTCCACAGGGTCAATGGAGTGCCCTATTGGATCCCGGCCGAAAGGCCACCAGGATAAAACTCACATTTCACTCGTGCATGCACATATAGTATCTGCACCGGTTAAGTAGAGGGACTTAGACTCCCAGAGCGTTGGCAAGATAACCACCAATTTGTCCCCAAATTTTTTTTTTGCCAACACCTCATCACTTTGATTGTCCCAAGTTTGAAATATACAAGGAAAATGTGATCCGAGAGACCACATTAAATACTTTTACATGGCATGTCAAGAGGTAGCTTTTAGTGATAATTATCTCATTCACCTTTTCCCATGGAGTCTAGGGGGTCAAGCACTTGAATGGTTTTTACATATACCTAAAGGGTCCATTTCTACATGGTCGGAATTAGTAGAACACTTTTTGCATCACTTATCCTTTAACATGGAAAATGATGTTACCATGATATATTTGTGCAATGTGAAACAATGAAAACTTTTGTAGTTTCTTACAAAGGTGGCGAGGGATAGCTAGTCGCTTCCCTTACTCCATCTTGAAGAAACAACTAGTCAGCATATTTGTACTTAACTTACACCCCGATATTGCTTTCCACTTGTAGATATATTGTGGAAACATGTTTAAAGAGGTCATTGAAAAGGTAGTGTTGGTGAGAAAATTTGTCAGGTGGACAAACTTGTGGATTTCTTGCCAACGCTCTGGGAATCTAAGTCCCTCTACTTAACCGGTGCAGTTTGTCGTATGTGCATGCACATGAAAAGGTGGATTTCTGTGGTGGCCTTTGACCTGGGGATCCAACAAGGGCACTCCACTAACCCTGCGGCAAATGCTTGCATATACCTGCAAGAGATGACTTTTCTTGGAATGTGGGAAAGGGAATGAGAAATTTAGAAAAGAGAAAACTAATGCTGCAAGTAGAAAATCAGAGACTTGCATACATCAGCCAGAAGCTTAATTACATGCACTTGAATATAGAAGAAAACAAATCTGCATAATAGCTACAAGACTAAATGAAGCTTAATGGACATAGAGTACCAACAAACTCCTTAATCAAAGAGGCTAAAATTCCTTCTTCCTTTATTGAAGCTCAAGCAGAATTTACACATAGTGTGAGAAGTAGAAGACATTTTGTAATAGGAGAAATGGAAGAAACTTGCTATCTCTTGCTCTCTTCACAAGGATAACTCTCTCATGAATTCACAAAAAACAACTCCAACATCTAAGAAGCAAAATTTCAGAAGAATTTTCAGAAGACCTTCAAATGAGGAGCTTGTTACAATTTATAGAAGAGGAGGTAAACTTTTCATCTTCCGGTGACTTTTCGAATACCTTAATGTGACTTAAGACTGTTCTTATTCCACTTTAAATACTTAAGTCCCTTTTATAATAACAAGGTGACTTAAATTTACATTATATTTCTAAAGTCACTTAAGTCATATCAAAAAGTGCAACTCTCAATGCAAAAATATAACATTGAGGAGAGAGGGTGTTGTATGAGAAGAGAAAAGAGAGAGAAAGAAGAGGAAGAAGAAGAAGGATTATGTTGAAGGATGAGCTATTGTGGTGGACTTAGCTCCATTCTCTGACTACTCTCCACTTTGTGATCCTGAGAAGGCTTCTGTCTTTCCAAAATCCTAGTTGAAATGAGTCACCGTTGGTTCTACTTTGTCGGCATGAGGGATGCGAATGCAGCTCAAGGTTTCAGTCCATCCATCGGTCACACTATTGATGTCCTTGCACTTCCCAAACCATGATGAATGCTTTTCTGTGATAAGTGCAATGGAGGCTCGGATTTCTGAGAAGAAGTCAAGGGTATCCTTAGTGAAGGAAAATGGGTTGCCCACCCCTTTCTTGACATATTATTTGAAAGGGCCGATCAACTCATCAGCAGTTGAATGTTTGCTCATTGCGGGTACTCCAAGTTTCTAAATTTTCTGGTTTATACTATCCTGTAGCTTGTATGTTTGTTCCTCTTTCTCCTCTAGCTCTGTGAATTCCTGATTGATTGCTTCAAATCTGATTGCCAAGGCCCTCTCCCATACGCATGTCAAGTTGTCCACAGGAGTTTCAAAAACCTTCTTATCGATCAATTCCTGACGATGGGTGTTGCTCATCTCACTCACTACTAGTCCCAGAGGTTCCCAGTAATCTCTTTCTTTCTCCACATATTTTTGAGTGCTCGCGTTCTGTTGGCGGTGGTGCACATGTATGCAAAGAGCTTGACTACCTCTTGAAGTGCTGACTTCCCTTTTTCAGAGATTGAATCAATCCATTCCTTGTTTTCTCGGCCCTGCATCGTGAATTTGTGCATTCTTCTGATGGATTCCGGATTGAAGCTGTTGATGGGTACCACTTTCTCAATAGGAAGTGCTATAGTGCTTGGTTCCACCAAGTGTTGCACATAGGATGAAAGAGTTCGCACTTGTTCCTCTAGTCCCTCGATCTTCTCTTTATATTCTTTATTCCTTGCCATCATGCGAGCAGAATATTGTTGGAATATGTGTAAATCTCCCTCGTGAGTAGCTGGTCCCAATTGGATCGTGCTCATCTCATAGTCAGTCGTGTCATCTCATCCACTGGCTTGATTACTTTTGGCTGAGCTACTTCAATGTACTGATTACCTGTCTCCTCACTATAGAATCGTGATGTTGTCTGTGCGATCTTTCTTGACCTTTTTTCTTTAGCCAAAGAGACAATTGTTGATATATCGGGGGCTACTACTTGTTGCACAGTGTGAGTGTTGAGGATGATTGTTTCCCGCATCCATGGAAACATCTCGCCGATTCGGTGCTCAATGATGGGTGCATCAACCATTCTTTGTTCTGATGGAGGAGGCAAATCCTGAATGAGAGGAGCGTTGGAATCAACAACATGCGGGACCTCTTGTAGTGGCTCGAATATTAGATCATGAGTCATATACTCCTTGTTCACTTGTGCATCTGGTGTTGGATTTTTTGTCTGCATTGCTGGGATCACGTCTTCCTCTTGCGGCGATGCCAATGAATCTTTTTCTTCCTTGAATTTCTTGGATGTCTTCTCGTGGGGAGAAATTTTCATTCTCGTGGCCTTCCTTTTTGAACTCACTCTAGAGTGTTTAGAGCTAGAGGTTACCTCTACCACCTTTGAAGATGAATGATGTGAAGCTTGCTTCTGGCTTGGGGAAATTCCTCATGATCGAATGATCATAGCCCTCTTCTTTTGAAACTAGTTCCTCATTCTCCTCACCACCTTTTCAAAGTCTGCTCCAAGTATATCTCCTGATTCACGAACATGCCAGTTGATTTGGGGCATTGGGGACATCTTGACTGCTGCGTACTCAGGATCATACATCTCTATCCCGTCATCGCGTAAGATGTCTTCATACCAAGGGAACTTGAATTTCTTCATCTCACTGGTAGTCATCCTCATGTGATCTTTTTTACGTACTTCGAACTCATCAATACAATTGACCCAGTAGTCCTCAACTTGTGGCTCATGTTGCAATTCTGGGATGTAGAAGGAGTTAGGATCTTCTCGGATGTCAAAGTTAGGCCTGGCGATGTAGGAATGCAAATTTAGATGTGTGAAAGTGGCCTCCAGAGTGGGATGCGTCATTTGAGCTTTTGCACATGAACTCCCCTAGAGATATAGGGAAAGAAATCAATTTCTTTCTTCTACTTCTGAGCTTGCTATTTACTTGGGTGATTTGCCTACAGAGTTCAAACAATACAATCTGGTCACTGAGGTACTTGGGTAGTTTTAGAGGAGCTTGGTCAAAGCCGGTGACTCGTATGTAGGAGAATGTTGAGAATTGTATGAAGTATGAGCCATATTCCTTAATCAGGGATGCCACTTTTGGTGACATCCTAGCTTCAAGATCCCCTTCCAAGTTTTAGACCACATACATAGTGAATGCATCGTTCACATGGGTGAAGTGCTTGTTGCTCTCCTCCATTATCAACTGCGGAAGTTTCTCAAATGCAGGTACCTTGGAAGCAATGTTCTGTGTGAGAGCCAATCCCTTGAATGATCATGAGCTTGTAAGGAGATAAACTAGGTAATAAGTCATGTGGAACTTCTTGTCGTGTGGGAACTTGGAGAAGTTACAAATGGAGATTTTTTTTGCCGATGATCTACCCCCTCACCAATTCTCTCGCTTCCCTTCTATCAATGTCAAGATGTAAAGGCCCATCCAGTCCTGGAAGTCTCTTGTGTTTTCTTCGCCCATTACTCTACTAAGGAGAGTGATGACATCAAAATACCCTTCTTGGAACTCACACCTTGGTAGATTCTTGGGAATCCTAGAAGGCTTTCTTCTAGTTTTCAACCATGATCCAAGCGCTACTCCTTGGACATATGAATCCATCATCTCCCAATCGTGCATGGCTCTTTCCTTGGAAATGATGACCATGTTGGGGGATGTCGGTATCTGCAGAGAGATTGAAATGGTTCTAGGATTGATGACCACCAATGATTGTACCATTGTCAGCTCGGATGGTTTGTGTCTTGGGCTCGTAGTGGAAGGAGTAGGCTAGGACTAGCTCGAGACTTTACACAAACACTGGGTGTCCTGTAGCAGTGAACAAGCCACTTGTGAATATCTGGTCTTCAATCCTCCTTTAGTCCTTAGAGGCCATGCGAGTTTTAAGGTCATTCAAGTCCATGTACAAGACATCACTATCTTCCACATCATATGCATAGGTAAAGGGTTGTGTCGTCTTCATGTCTCCCTTCGAAAAAGCAACTTACTATTTTTAGTAAGTGTGAAAAAGCAATTCCTCGATCTTCAACTGGATGTTGTGGCTTAGTTTTTATTTTTTCTCCTTCTCCCCGTGTTCCTCATTTCTTCTGGATCAAATTTCTATTTTTAGCAGGTGCTCGAGGGCCCACTTACTATTTTTAGTAAGTGCCAAAAATGTTTATTCTCGTGAATTTTTATTTGTAGTTTACCTCCAATGTCTTCGTCTCCTCTGCAGGTTCTTCTGTTGCTAACTTTCCCAAAATAGCAGTTCCTATGTAGTAGACCTACTATTTTTAGAAAGTTGTCCTCTGGGATTCAGATTGACGTGGAACAAAAAAATTTTGATATGGGTTTTTGCCCAATATCCTCCCTCTGCAATTTCAGCTTCACCCGCTTAATAGTCCAGGAGATTTTAAAGTTTTAGTTTTCAGACCTGGCAGTGCCTCTAGGTACAACAACCATTAATGGACCTAAAAATTACAGGTCTAGTTTTCTCCTCCATTTACAATGAAATTTATATTTTTGATGTGGGTTTTTTCTTCTGGTGCTTCACGTGTGATCTTACTTCAATCCGACAACTAGTTTGACGGGAAATCTTACTTCTTTCTTCGTTGAGCCGGAAATGAGATTTCTTCATTGTGGCTGCTCTGTCACACGAGGGGGAGTTTGAAGGTGTCTTTCTGATGGTCTTGGATAGAGGAATGAATAGAAGAAAATGGTTTTTTGTTTCATGCACCGGTTTGCAACATTTCTTTAGATCTTCATTTTTAGGCTATGGGGATTTTCACTGTTCTCTCCTTCTTGCTCTTCGTTTCTCCTTCTTGTTTTGATGAAATATCCTTTTGAGACCTGCAAATCACTATGGGGAGTTTTTTTAGTGCTTGGGTCAAGCTGGTCTGGGCATTTTCAATGGCGGAGTGATGGTAGAATGTTGCAGAGGAAGAAATGGAGGAATGGAGTGCACAAAAATGTTTAGAAGTTAGAAATGAAGAAAGCGACACTTGGGAGATTTTAAAAAGATATGCACAATTAGGGTTAGGGCACATTTTTCAAAAATTTATGTTCCTGACCTTAGGGACATGAGGGACATCAATTTCCACAATGAGCAAGACGGCGACACGTGGCACTAGATCCAACGATAGGGGATGAAGGAGGAAAAAATTGCTTTAAAGCACCGGGAGCTGAAATGAGGTCACATGGGTGTCCAGAAGACTCTATACTATGGAAAAGTGACATGCAAGCATGGGTATCTATAAGCAACTCTTCCCGCTTTTTGAGCTCCCGAGGTCATGCCGAGACAACCGGTGGGTATGGAATATGTGTGAGATGCAGACAAACTAGTTAGGCAATCTAATGTCTTCAATACGCACTAGTGGAATTTGCGAGTCTAAGGCAAAGAAGGCCCTCCTAACTTGAACTGGTGTGATAGATCGGTCAGCAAGGATGACTACTCGAAGGCTCCAATCAATATCGAGTTCTGGCGTGATTCGATCTATAGGTTGTGGAATACGTGGAAAATGACCCGAGATAGTTTCGTGTATTTCTCCGGACAGGGTCATATGGTGGATGGTAAGTATAGTCAATTCTATGGACGATTCTCTGGCCTAGTCCAGAATTCCCTAGCTCTATTAGCTGCTGTGTCTAGCAAGGATAATTGTTTGATAATGATAGGTGGAAGTGGGGTAGATCTGAATATTAGTGTACGTAGGCCAGTGTCTATGTCTAATTCTCCTATGGATTCGTTGGGCTGCGGGATTTGTGGGTCACAACCGTAGATTCTTAGTTGTTGTGGACCTGTTATGGTCATGCGTGAAATCAAGTCCTAATCCCTAATATCCAGTAATCGTATGCTTTCTCAGCTTCTATATTTAGGATCAATAACTGTGTGATTTTCTCAGAATACCCTACAGGCGTTCGTGCAACCTGGATTCTTAGGCCGGTATCTATATCTAGAAGAGTGTCTCCTGCATCTGGCTGTGGGACCAAAGGATCACAACCAAAGGTTTGTTCTCTTTCGAACCCTTCTACAGTCATATGAATGTTACCTAGGGTAATCTGTAGTTCGGTTGATTCAACCAAAACGTGTGTGCTTGGTCATCTTCTATGTTTAGTCCGTTCAACTGGGAATTGATTTGTTGCAAGCTTACCGTTGTTCGGAAGACTTGAATCCTAAGATTTTGATCTATATCAGTTATCGCTATGATGAGATTGGGCTGAGGCACGATTGGCTCGAATACGTATTCCCTGGGCTCTCTAGGTCCCGTGATTGTCATACAAAAGCAACAAAGTAAAGCGAGCTACAGTAAAATAAAATTTACCTATGTGAAGTATATCTATAGCATATATAACTTCTCTATTTTTTTTGTGTTTTCTGATGAGCTTTACGAATTTAAGAAAGCATCTATTTAAAATATCTAGAAATGACAACTAATATAATAATTTTAAAACAAACAAAATAACCAAGTGTAGCTATCTGTCTATGTAATTTGTAGATCTATTCTAAACAATAAAATAGCTTATCTAATCTATTTGCAAGACTCTCGATCCTACCTCAGAAGTGAGGAGTAAATCATAGTTTCTCAGAAACTATCAATCCCCACAGCTTCCCTGGCAATATCAAGAGTAGAATTAACTGAAATAAAACAATTAACTACTCTATTTGATATGATTCTAACTAGAACTTTGAAAGCTAGAACCTAGATTCTACAGAACAGAGGTGAATCCAATGATGTGTGTGATCTTGTCCCCTCAGTGTGATCTCCTCATTCCTTCGTGTTCACGTGGATCCAGAAAAGCGTGTAATGCTAGCATCAACAGAAGTAGATATTGGGATAAAGGCAGCTCAGAACACTGACTAAATATAATGCGAGTAGGAGAGGGATAGTGCAAGAGTACAGAGCTTGGCTTATGCAATTACTAAGGGATCTATGCATGAGTCATGCAACATAAAGCATCCAGAACCTAAAAATATCCTGTTTGAGGAGAAAAACCTACAACTTTAATGGCTTCCTAAGCTATTCTACTCTAATGGATTGGATGAAATAACAACAGTGCTTGCACAAGATGGATATGTGGCTTACCAACAGTAAAACAATGCTAACTAAGCATGCAATGAAAGGAACTAAGCATTCTAAGCAAAATGAAAACTAAATCTATTGCAAAGAGAAATCAGAGGCAAATTTTGATGGGCCATTTTCTTGAGCACAAGCCATCTATTTATAGCATTTGGATTTACCCAAAGTAAAAACCAATTTGAACTCTTAAACTATAAACAATGGCAAAACACTATTCTAGGGAACCAGAATCATAAATGCAAGCCTATGGCGGTGAAAGAAAGCTAGTAAAATGTTTAATTTACGTGAGTCATGTTAAAAGAGATTTTTGGAAAATGCGTAAAGGACCGCCGCCCTGAGCATGGCGGCGGTTACAGGACCGCCGCCCTGTTTAGGGCGGCGATCCACGAGACCGCCGCCTGTGCAAGGTAGCGGTTTCGTCCATTGAAGAGAAAAAGGCTAAGAAAAGAGGGGAAAATGAAAAAATAAAGCATGTGGGGGCTAAGCGGGGCATGCGGGATGTTAACGCACACTCGAAGAGCTTTTCTGGATCCTAAACACCTTACAAGGAGACCTGTATCATCATTGGGGCACGTGTTACGTTGTTCGCGCAAGACAAGTACCTTACAATTTTGGGTATGTACATATTATCCCCTCTCGAGAAGCATTTTAGCCATGAAGATGCGTAAAATGGTGGGTCCGAAAGTATGGCGGTCCCGAAATGGGAAGTTAGAAGTTACACTGATACATCCGTGTGTTGAAATGACACCATCCAAGAATCCTCGCTACCCGCAAAATGAAAAGAGAACTCAAGTGCGAGATAGACACAATAGTTTGAAAAATAAATGCTAAAATAATAGGAAATGAGAATGTACCATTTGTGCAGTGGATAGGAAATTACCTCCGTCGGTGCTCCAAACCTATGAAAAGTCATTTAAAATGAACCAGTGGCGCTATATATATGAAAGTGGGCCCATTTTCCTATTCATTTGTGTGAGTCGATTTGATTGATTTTGAGCTCTGGGACCCATGGTGACGGTTTCTTGTGTGAGTAGAGTCAAACGTCTCGTGACGACATAGTGATCATGCCTCCACGTGCGGAACATCGACCCGCGAGATCACGGAGTTAGTTTTCTTGATTTATCCTTTTACCCCTTAAATTTGAAATGCTAAATACTTTGTCATGGGAGGTAATTTTTCAAAATGTTAGTGTTAAAAGGTCCACTAGGGGGCGCCTACTTGGGTAGGCTTTGTTTTTAGGTAAAATGGTCATTTTTTTGCACTTTTAGGCCTTTTAAATTTAAAAACCCGCGTGGTTTTGGACCATGACCGCCACCCTACCCAGGTGGTGGTTACATGACCGTTGCCTGTTCAAGGCGGCGGTTACACGACCACCGCCTTTAAGGCGGCGTTTACAAAACCGCCCCTCTGCTCGTGGTGGTGGTTTTGCATAAAATGCAAAAGGATCATCTTTTTGAAATTTCTTTTGCTTTTCTAGCATTTCTACATGTTTTCGTGACTTTTCCAAGATTACTTGGATTCTAATTTACTCGTTTTGCGTGTTTTTGGGTGTATACAAAGCGAGAGAGGAGTATATCGGTGGAGTCGAGAGAGGGAGTGTGATTGGCTCCTAGGGGTTCTAGATGCCCTCTCACAGGATGAGGAGGACACTCTTCAGCGGGCTAGGATACTATGCATTTCACGCGTGCCCCATGTTACACCATCTAGTCACATCCTTTGTGATTTGTTCTCATCTTGGGATGCAAATCGAGCACCTTCGATTGTCGGGGTCAGCATGAGTGAGTGGACTATTACATTGGAGGACGTCTATCGTATTCTGGGGGTCCCGATCATCGGGAGACGACTCACCCTAGAGATGGCAGGTTCACGGGCACAGATTGCACAGTGGGCCACATATATGGGAGATGTAGTCATCTCTATGGGGTCGAAGAAGGGGGTTAGAGTTTGATCCATTCCTTCTTTGCCCATCCCCTACTTCGCTAGATCGGGGACAAGGGAGGAGATACATTACTATATTATTGGTCCCCCATTATTGCACAGATAGAGGGGCATGGTTGGATATATGTCTTGGGAGTATATATTCTTGGGACCACCTACCACGACTTATACAGGGTGGTCCATTTACAAGGGCAATCCTTGAGCCACCCGACCCTAGTCATGAGTTGGGTCCATGAGCATTTCATCCCTTATGGCGGGGTGTGGAGGTGGCAGATCCTGGAGCTGTGAGGAAGCCAAATGGACAGACATGTCAGTGCTCGAAGCACCTCATCACTAGTTACCTCCCGACTCGCCGACATGGAGGCCACACCATACCGGCCACTATGGCGAGGCATATGGGGCGAGGAGGCTCTTACCTTGATCTCCGCTCCACAACAGGGCAGCTTATTGATAGTTTGGGATGAGTGGAGATGTACCCCTTTGGCCGTGTTCCTCAGCAATTTGGTTTACCATACATGGGTATGCTTCCCCCAGTGGCACCAGTATACAGATCAGTCCGAGAGGCGGAGGGGGCCTAGAGGTGAGGTTGGGACAGTGGTTACTCTGGCATTCCTATCAGTGCATCTAGGAGGATAGTACGTGCCAGAGGGAGAGCCGGTGTGCCTCAGGAACCTTTGCTTCAGATTTCCGCGGGTTCTACCCATAGCAGCGATGACCCCATTGAGGTAGACTCGAGTATGAGGAGTTTACAGGGGAGAGACGAGAGGAGGAGCGAGGACAGTGATCCTGAGTGGCACGACACCCAAGATATCATGTAGGTGGAGAGGGCCGAGCAGAGTGCAGAGAGGGTGACTCTAGTTTCAGAGGAGCCACTCTCCCAGGGCCATGGGGAGGATGAGTCTGTTGCGGGGCATTATGTGGCTCCAGCCACAGGAGCAGCCCCTCAGTCGGTAGCGGCATCCGTGGCGGGGGCCGATCCCATAGATCCATCCTGGAGGCCTGGTGATCCGAGTAAGTTACCCTCTCTCCCTTCTAGTGTTTGTTTGATTTAAGATCATTTCAGTTACTATCTCTCCTTGTGTTTTATCTTGGATTTCTAATCTCCTATTTGGTTTCTAATTTTTTTCTTTGGTTTGCAGAGACCGCCGATGAGTGGCGGGACTTGATTCGCAGGGTATGCACTGATACCCTGATGATCCCCATGGAGAGGACCCATGCAGAGCTGTCCATGGACGCTGGGGAGCCTTCAGCAGCTGGCAGACATACCGACATCTTTGCTCTAGTCTGGCATGTGGCCAGGATGGTATCGACCCTTCGCACAGAGTTAGCGGGGTACAGGATGGCTGAGCGCTTGATGAGGAGCCATTCTCATGGTGAGACTGCGGCTGCCCTTGGGATCTTGAGCCCTCCATGCATTGAGTGTCGGCATAGCGCAGTCCTAGGTGTGGGCGTGCACCTTCAGAGGGGTCTCGTAGGGATTGAGAAGCCACTTGGCTCTCATAGATTTTGTACTATATATTCTTTTGTATATCCCGGGCTCTTTGAGCGTTTTGACCATGCTTAGTGCATGATGACATTGTATATAAACGTTGATCATTTATATATATGTATTCATTCTGGATCAAAATCTTGGCATTCATGGCTTTCTTTCTATTTCCAGTTTCCTCATGTATGCTATGATGTATGTTTATATGTTTCTTTTTAGAATATATGCAATGGTGAACAAATGATGCAAGTGTTTTACTTTCCTTTTTTGTTTCATAATGCTGATATATGATAATGTAAATATAATGTGATTTTGAATCTTAGTTTCTATAAGCAATGTTGGATACTTCGTGTTTTTTTGGCAAAGTGATGAAAATTAACAAAGACGATGAACAGATAAACTCTGCCCTACCCCCAACTCCATGCAACTAGTAAGATGCGAGGGCTTATCACCAAGAGTTGGGAAATGATAGTGAAATGATAGTGATGAAAGATAGACGAAGCTTTGGTGGAACCAAATTAGGACACCACAAGTCTACTCCACTCGAGTGACTTCATAGTTTTGGATGCAGCTTGCTTTGTGGTTTATCCATACTTAGACCCGTAGATGGCCACATAGTAGACAAAATCTGGTTTTTAGGATTTTAACTCTCTTGGGATTTTGAACATCTGATTCATTTGTTTTTGACTCAAAGTTTCAAAGTTTGAATTGTTTGTGTATGACCTTTTACATTTATTTGTCAAGAGGACCCCCTACACTTTGCCCCATGCTACTAGTAAGAAGTGTGGGTTTATCACCGTGGGAAAAGCATAGGTGAGTAAGGGCATTTCCATCCTTTCCCAACCCTACGTCACTAGTAAGAGACGCAAGCTCATCACCAAAGGTTGGTGGGGCAAGGAAATGTGTAAAATTAAAATTTTCTGTTTGATCAATGTTTGACTTGTTTATTTGAGTAAAATGTCAGTATGTGTTTATTTCCAAAGAGATATACATATGGGATAGATGTGACACCATGAAGCTTCTAGAACAGACCATAGGCAAGACACCTACCCTAAGAAGAAACCAAAAGTGAGAATAAACTTGCAGATCTTGGTATGGTTACCGTTAAGACTTTGTCATGTCTAGCTTTATTTGATAAAATGATTCCGAGATAATTTGATGATATCATGAAAATGGAGAGGTATGATTAGAAATTTTATGCCAACAACATCATGAGTTTGTAATGAATTGCTTTGAGAATAAAATTCCTTGATCACAATTTGTGTACAGAACAAGCGGACAAAATGATCTTAATCTATATGAAGATGCAATGTAAATATATATAAGTAGTGCTAGCTGCTTATGCGTAGAAACGCTTGAGGTGTAGGGAATTGACTATTTCACCAAATTCCTCACCTTCTAGTGTACATAAGAGGTATGCACCGTTTCCATAGTCCTTCATGACTCGGTATGGGCCCAACCATTTAGGCCGAAATTTCCTTCCTTCGCCGGTCTTCTTGTCGATCTAGCTATCTAGTCTTAAAACTAGATCACCTTCATATATGTCGCATTCATAGACTTTCTTGTTATACTTTGGTGGCACATCCGGTCAAAGCATAGACTCTGTGCCACTATTCAAAGATCTAACCTAGCTTCATCTAGGCTTTCTAGTTGGGAAAGAGGTGCTTCTCTGTAAGCGTCTTCATCCGTAATCCTTGTAATGAAATGCGGAGACTCGGGTATTTCAACCTCGAGTGGGAGAACCGCCTCGCCCGAATACTAGTGAGAAAGGAGTTTCTCCCATTGGTGTTCTTATTGAGGTTCGGTGGGCCCATAAGGCCGGATATAACTTTAAGTGCCAATCTTGTTTGTTTTATTTCACCGTTTTAAGGAGAATGGCTTTTAATGTTTTATTTGTCGCTTCACTGTCTGTCCGTTGGCTTGAGGGTAATACAAGGAAGTATGATGGCTTACCTTAAATTTATTGCATAGTTTGTGAACCTCTTCATTCTTAAAAGAAGTTCCATTATCGGCAATGATGATTTGCATGGATACCGTACTGCAAAATGATTTGGTTCAAAATGAACTTGGCGATTATGAACCAGTGCATGTAGTAAGAGGTATAGCCTCTACCCATTTGGTAAAATATTCGAGTGGTCGTGATTATAAAATTATGGCCATCTGTGGATGAGGGAGAGAATTTCCCTATTAAATCTAGGCCCCATGTAGAAAAGGGCCATGGAGTAGCGATTGGTTATAGAGCTTGTGCCGGCATATGGATCTCATGGGAGAATTCTTGGCACTTATGACACTGCGCATATGAACTCTATGCATCATGCTCTAGAGTAGGCCGAAAAATCCCATTCGATGTATTTTATGAGTGGTGGCATGACCACCAAAGTGGCCTTCACACATTCCACTATGGGATTCATGGAGAATCTTCTTGGATTCTTCTATGTCGACACATCTTAGGAGCATTCTATCGAATGCTTTCCGATAGAGCACTTGCTCTATAATGATGTATTTAGCTATAATAATACATAACTACCTTCTTTGTTACGGTGTAGCTCCTTCTGGATACGTATGGTCCATGATATAATTAATGATATCAGTGTACCAGGGACACTCAGAGATAGAAGGTCGGGTTTCGATGTAGTATACACACTCATCTAGAAAATCTAAATCTACTAGATCGCCTCCATCTAATGGGTTATCAGCTAACCAATCTACGATGATTTATCCTTTAACTGACTTCTGATTTACAAATGTTAATTCAAATTCTCCCATTAAGGTTATAAAACATCCATCCTTTTTAGACAAGGACCCTTGTGTGAGGAAAGTTCGTAAATGGTCCGTTTTTACCATGACCCTTGTTTCTTGATTTAACATATAATGTCTTAGGCGTTTGGTTGCAAAGACTATGGTGAGGCATTCTCGTTCTGCTTGTGTGTAATGTGTTTCATAGTCGAGCAACATTCGGCTAATGAAATAAATTGTGTGTTCTCTCTTGTCATCTTCTTCTTGAGCCAACATGCAGGCTAGCGAGACATTGGTAGCTCGTGAGTATAGAATTAACGGGTGATCTAACTTAGGTGCATTAGCGTAGGTGGTGATAACAAGAAACACTTAATCGCGTCAAAAGCTTCATTGTAGTCTTACCCAATCAATGCTATAATCTTTCTTGAGTAAATTGTTGATTGGATGAATGGCAAAGCTTAAGCCCTCGGATGAATCTTGGATTGCACCTAGCTTTATAAGAAATGACCCGATTCGAGATTCATCCGAAGGTGGAACCATTTCGAGACAAACCTGAATTTTGGTTGGGTCAACATCTATCCTCGGACAATATGATGTAACCTAGGAGCTTCCTCCCTGTTACACCAAAGATGCATTTTTCTAGATTTAGCGTGACTCATATTTACATCGACGTGAGAGAATGATGCGGAGTACTTCCGGATGGTCACAACGCTTCTTGGCCTTAGCTAACAAGTCATCTACGTAGGATTCCACGATTTTATGAATTAAATCGTGAAATATATATGTCATAGCTCGCTGGTATGTAGCACTAGCATTCTTGAGACCAAATGGCATAACAACATAGCAATAGGTTCCCCAAGGAGTTATAAATGTGGTTTTAGCTTGATCTTGTTCAGATATTTTGATTTGATTGTATCCCGAGAATCCATCCATGAGAGACAAAAGTTCAAACCCAGCTGTTGCATCAACAATGACATCAATGGATGGCAACGGGAAGTCGTCTTTAGGACACGCTTTGTTGATGTCTCGGAAATCTATGCAGATGTGTATCTTCCCATTCTTCTTGAGAATGGGAACGATATTAGATACCCATTGGGAGTAATCGACTGGCTTGATGAATCCTACTTGGAGGAGTTTTATTACCTCCTCTTTTACCATGAGAGCTACCTTGGGTTTCATGGGTCTTGATTTTTGTTTAACTGGCTTTGCATCAGATTTAGTGATGAGGTTGTGCACCGCAATGTGGGGTGCAACTCCTGTCATTTCCTTATAATTAAATGCAAACACCTTCTGATGTTCTTTGAGGATCCGAGTATGTATTTCTACTTCTTCTGGGGTTAACGAGGATCCTAGTTTCAAAATCCTTGGTTCATCTTCCGTTCTGATGTTAATATCAATGGTTTCTTTGATCAAAGAGGCGTTACCCTCTTCAAACTCAGGTGGTGCTGGAGGTAAATCCAAATCATCCCCATTTTCTACTGTGCATATGCTAGGTTCCATTTGTGAGGGAAGATCCATCATGGGATTTCCAAAGTAGGAAGACGAACGTGGGATTAAGGACAAATCCATCATATGATAGGAGAGATGTAGTGCCGCATAGGCGTTTAAGTAATCCAAAGTGGCCATATCACTATCAGCATGGTCTAGGATAGTAGATTCATTTCCGTTTAAAAGAGAATTTGTCATTGTTTTTATCAATGGTTCATCACGAAGGGATACCATGAAATGGGTATCTTCTAACTCATTGCTTGGAGTAAAACGTGATGCTGAAGTTACTATTGAATTGGCGAGAAGATTTTTCTCTCGCGGGATTGCTTCAATTGATATGAAGTCAAACTCCTTGCTTAAATCTAATACAAGTTTTTTGTAAAGTTGTAAGTGCTCGGCTTTGGTTTCATATATCTCTAGAGACTTATTTTGCTTACTAATTACGAGTCTCCTAAGACTCTGATGTTATCAACACCAATTCTCTTAGCTAAGACGAGGCCAAGGAGGAGGGCTTCGTACTCAGCGTCATTGTTTGTGCACTCGAAATTTAGTTTAAAGGCAAAAGGTAAGACTTTTCCTTCAGGGGAAGTAAAGATTAAACCTGCCCCCGCTCCATAACTGCATCTAGCTCCATCATAATGGAGTGTCTAATATTTGACCAAGAATATGGACGCCAGGATATCTCGTTGTCTTTGCATATTCTACTTCCACCATACAGAGATCCTCTGCATTGGAAGAAAGCCAATGCCTAGGGAATACCCTATACCTACTGAATCAAATGGTAAGAATATTGGTAGATCATTTTCTAGCAATCCAATGATTTTTGCAGTAGTTCCTAACGATACTGCATCTACACTTTTAGTCTCATCTTTGCGGGTTGGGGTTGCTTTGGCTAGGCTCATAGTTTCAAGATCTGTCATAGGTACTAACTTTTCTTTTGTTTTTCGTCGGTAGGCTTATTAAGTTGGTTTGTTAGGAGTTCAAAATCCAAGTTTATGCCTGGTCTTTTCTTTAAGTCAGCTAGGTGTACATCAAATGGTTTTGGATCACCTTTGGCCATGAATACCTTTCCTAAATGTAAAAACCTTACTTCTTGAAATAGTGTAGAAGGGATTGCCTTCATGCGGTGTATCCATGGTCGGCCGAGGATCATATTATAGTTAGTTTCCGATCTATAATATAAAACTTAGTCAAGATGGTTTTGGGTCCTAAGGTGACTGGTAATATTATAGTTCCAACCGAGGTGGCTTTAAGACTATCATAGCCCCTTAGTGTATTTCGAGTTGTGGAACAATTGGTTTCTCCATACCCTAGCTTTTGGAGGAAAGAGAAGGGGACTATGTTAACTGCCACCCCATCGTCAACCATTACACACTTTACATAGTTGTTATAAACCCATACTTGCAAATGTAAGGTTGGATCACCTTGGCATGCAACTCAAAGATCTGTCGGCATTTTGTTTATCTCGAATATGAATTTGACATCCCTATCTGCCTGCCCTGGAGGATGAACATCAAATTCCACATGATTTACCTATGTTTCAGGTGGTGGAGTGATGTTAATTAGATGACCTAAACCTAATGCTTCTAAAAGAGCAGCCATGTGGGCAGGAGATTTCTTTAGTAAGTCTAAGAATGAAATGTGCGAGAAGGTTTTTGTTAGGTCGTTAATTAAATCATAAGCACCCACAGGTTTTGCTACGATTTGTTGGATGTCATCCGCCTCTGGCAGGTGGCTTGGAATTGGCTGAGAGAAATACTCTCGCATCCTTGTTATAGCTTTGATGGGTAGTTCAGAGTCTAACTCCACTAAACCGACTACCTTAGGTCATGGTGACTTCCTAATTGTGGCACAACTAATGGATTTAGCGAGGTCAAGGCTTCATGATCATTGTTTCTGTCATTACACCCTTGTTCGTCCTGTTAGATTTAGCTTTGTTGTTATCGTGATTCGGGAGTGGATCATTAAAGATCTTCGAGGGTGCGTTTTGAGGGGAAACCGCCCTAAAAAGGTATTTGACGTTGGTGACGTTTAGGATCTGCCAAGAACATATCCATGAAAAGTTGTTTTTGTTCATCCGGCAAGCGTTGCATGAATTTATCAGTAGTCACGGCACATTCTAGTGTCATGGCCCCAAATTTTTGGAAAGCACAATATGAATTAGGATTCTAATTCCTAGTTTGTTGATTTGATGTGTATTGTGGCCCAAAATTTTGATCAAACCGTTGTCTATTAAAATTTTGCATTTGTTGTTTTTTGTTTGAATTCTAGTTTAGGTACCTAGTTGAATTTTGGCTCGGACCCTATGTGGGATTTCACCGTTGATGTTGTTGTGGATGGTTAAAGTCCTTTGTATTGATTATTGGGCTAAAATTGTTGTTTCGTTGATTATTCACTTTGGTGGTGAAGTATTCACATTATTTACCTTTTTAGGTGATCGGTTACTCTCGTTTGTTGTTACACCCCGATTTTTATTAAGAATTTTAGATCCTTGATTTATGTTCGTGGTAGTAGGATAAGTTGTAGTGTTCTTGTTGGGGGTGATTAACCTCCCATTTGCTCCATATGTTTTACGACCACTATCAATTGCTGCTTGATCTATTCGAAGAGCACTTTCCAAAGACTTCATCGTAAGTTCTTAATGGGAACTTCAGACTTCTTCCTTCACTTCTCTGCTAAGAGAATGAAGGAATAAATCACATAGTTCCATTTGATCCATGTTTGGAGCACTTGCCGAAGAATAAAGAACTGTACGCCACCTTTGAATGAAATGGGCGACAGATTCGTTGTGTTCTTGTTTGATGTGTAAGAACTCCCGATTCATGTTCTTAATAATTTGTTCATGTCGAAGGCCTTGATGAACTCGACACGAGTTGTTTGAATGAATGTATGGAAGCCTCGGTGTATTCTATAATACCAATCGAGAGCAATGCCTTCCAAGGTTTTTGGGAATATTTTAGTAACAACCCCATCCCATGGGATTAGTTCTCGAATGGCTATAAGCGTAAGCTTTGATATGTGTGTTTGGATCTCCCTCGCCTTTGTATTTGGGAAAATCGGGAGAGGTCTTGGAAGCATGATGCTTCGTATGGTGAAATCCAAGGATCTTTCAAATATTCGAGTAAGTCCCTATTGCATATATTTTGACCATAGAAGGTACCTATTGAGGGAGCGGTAAAGTGGAATGTGTTGTTGGTACAGGCGTAACGTATGCGTTGGTAGGGGCATAAGGGAGCACCTATGTTTGAGAAAACATGTTGGGAGAGGAGAACATATCCCCTTGTGGTGATTTGGAGTACATGTTTAAGTATGACGGGGTACTGTCCATGAATGGATTGTTTTATACTAGACCGGGAGGAACAATGCTAGAGATGGTGGGTCTAGTTGGCATTTGTTGCAAAACTGAGGAGTCATGCCTAACGTGCCTACTCCTGTGAGGAGATCTACTTGGCTAGGATGGTGTGGAGGATTGGAACTTCCTGTTTGTATGAATTGAGAATGGTGATTTTCTTGAGCAAGTTCTAACCCTCTCACTTTTTCTACCAACGTTGAAATGACTTCATTTGGTGAAGTCACGATATTCTGCCTTGGTGGCGTTTGTTGTATATCATGGTGTTGTATAGGTCTATGATACCCCGCTATGAACTGATCACTGCCCTGCCAAGTTTCTCCAAGGGCATTTCCTATATGTAATGGGATGGAAGTGTTTTCTTGAAAAGAGACCTCGGGTTGTGTTTGTAGACCTCCTATGGGTGGGTACATACTTCGAGAGCGTTGTTCATTCCTGGCATAATATACCGAATTTTTATCATCTAAACTTTGGTATGGGTCTGATTGCCTACTAATTTGTGGTCTAAGTAGTACCTGAGGAGATGAACCAGATTCTCTGGTGAACGTCATATTGTTCGAGCCTGAAGGCTCCATTTGTTGCGTTTGAGTGAGCTGATCTAACTCCTCAGTTTGAAATGATGAGTTATATCTGATCCTTGGAGTTTGTGTTGATAATTGGTTATCTGAATAGTTTTCACCCCATACTGAGAGTGAGGGTGATGATTGTCTATTTTGTTGGGCGTAATATGCCTCAAGACCCAAGAGGGGTCTACCATATGCATCGAATCCCGACATATTCAGGGGGTATATGAATACCCACAGAATAATGGGAAGGAGCGAAGGTGATGGTGAAAGCCAATGAGGTAGAAAAGATGAAAAGTATACTAATCTTGGAAGAACACGTAATAATATGACTCCGAACTAGAAAGTAGGAGTTTCACGTCGGGTTCACCAATTTTGTACGACGGAAAAGTGACATGCGAGCGTGGGAATCTACAAGCAACTCTTCCTCGCACCCAACCTCCCGAGGTCATGCCGAGATAGCCGGTGGGTATGGAATATGTGTGAGATGCAGACAAACTAGTTAGGCAATCTAATGTCTTCAATACGCACTAGCAGAATTTGTGAGTCTAAGGCAAAGAAGGCCCTCCTAAGCAGGCGGTGTGATAGATCGGTCACGGGATGACTGCTCAAAGGCTCCAATCAATATTGAGTTCAAGCGAGATTCGATCTATAGGTTGTGGAATATGTGGAAAATGTCCTAAGGATAGTTTCGTGTATTTCTTCGAACAGGTCATATGGTGGATGGTAAGTATAGTCAATTCTATGGACGATTCTTTGGCCTAGTCCAGAATTCCCTAGTTACATGGTAGTTAGTTGTTGTGTCTAGCAAGGATAATTGTTTGATAATGACAGTGGAAGTGGGGTAGATCTGAATATTAGTGTACGTAGTCGAGTTGTCTATGTCTAATTCTCCTATGGATTCGTTGGGCTCATGGATTTGTGGGTCACAACCGTAGATTCTTAGTTGTTATGGACTTCTGTTATGGTCATGCGTGAAATCAAGTCCTACTCCCTAATATCTAGTAATTGTATGCTTTCTCAGCTTCTATATTTAGGATCAATAACTGTGTGATTTTCTCATAATACCCTACAGGTGTTCATGCAACCTGGATTCTTAGGCCGATATCTATATCTAGAAGAGTATCTCGTGATCTCGGCTCTGGGACAAAGGATCACAACCAAAGGTTTGTTCTCTTTCTAACCCTTCTACAGTCATATGAATGTTACCTAGGGTAATCTGTAGTTTGGTTGATTCGACCAAAACGTGTGTGTTTGGTTGTCTTCTATGTTTAGTCCGTTCAACTAGGAATTGATTTGTTGCAAGCTTACCATTTTTCAGAAGACTTGAATCCTAAGATTTTAATCTATATCGGTTATGGCTATGATGAGATTGGGCTGAGGCATGATTGGCTCGAATACGTATTCCCTACGCTCTCTAGGTCCCGCGATTGTCATACAAAAGCAACAAAGTAAAGCGAGCTACTGAAAATAAAATTTACCTATGTGAAGTATATCTATAGCATATATAACTTCTCTATTTTTCTCGTGTTTTTACGATGAGCTTTACGAATTTAAGAAAGCAGCTATTTAAAATATCTAGAAATGACAACTAATATAATAATTTTAAAACAAACAAAATAACCGAGTGTAGCTATCTATCTGTGCAATTTGTAGATCTATTCTAAACAATAAAATAGCTTATCTAATCTATTTGCAAGACTCTTGATCCTACCTCAAAAGTGAGGAGTGAATCATAGTTTCTCAGAAACTATCAATCCCCACAGCTTCCCTGGCAATATCGAGAGTAGAATTAACTGAAATAAAGTAATTAACTACTCTATTTGATATGATTCTAACTAGAACTTTGAAAGCTAGAACCTAGATTCTACAGTAACAGTGGTGAATCCGATGATGTGTGTGATCTTGTCCCCTCAGTGTGATCTCCTCGTTCCTTCATGTTCACGTGGATCCAGAAAAGTGTGTAATGCTAGCATCAATAGAAGTAGATATTGGGATAAAGGCAGCTCAGAACACTGACTGAATATAATGTGAGTAGGAGAGGGATAGCGCAAGAGTACAGAGCTTGGCTTATGCAATTCCTAGCGGGATCTATTGCGAGTCATGCAACATAAAGCGTCCAGAACCTAAAACTATCCTGTTTGAGGAGAAAAACCTACAACTTTAATGGCTTCCTAAGCTATTCTACTCCAATGGATTGGATGAAATAACAAGTAGTGCTTGCACAAGATGGATATGTGGCTTACCAACAGTAAAACAATGCTAACTAAGCATGCAATGAAAGGAACTAAGAATTCTAAGCAAAAGGAAAACTAAATCTATTGCAAAGAGAAATTAGAGGCAAATTTTGAGGGGCCATTTTCTTGAGCACAAGCCATCTATTTATAGCATTTGGATTTACCCAAGGTAAAAACCAATTTGAACTCTTAAACTATAAACAATGGCAAAACACTATTCCAGGGAACCAGAATCATAAATGCAAGCCTATGGCGGTGAAAGAAAGCTGGTAAAACATTGAATTTATGTGAGTCATGTTAAAAGAGCTTTCTGGAAAATGCGTAAAGGACCGCCGCCCTGAGCAGGGTGGCGGTTACAGGACCACCGCCTGTTTAGGGCGGCGGTCACGAGACCGCCGCCCAGGCAGGGCGGCGGTTTCGTCACTGAAGAGAAAAAGGCTAAGAAAAGAGGGGAAAAGGAAAAATAAAGCATGTAAGGGCTAAGCGGGGCATGCGGGATGTTAACACACATTTGGAGAGTTTTTGGATCCCGAACACCTTGCGAGGAGACCTGTATCATCATTGGGGCACGTGTTACGTTGTTCTGGCAGTATAGTACCTTACAATTTTGGGTACGTGCGGACTCTCCATAGGGTGCAGGTGCATTTTCCAAGAATTGATTTCCCACAAATCAGGTGCATAAGGTACATCAAATTCCACGGTGGTCCTAGAGATGACACATGGCGACTAATCGGCGGCGCAGGGAATCGTGCTCCAAATAAGCACTTGAGGGCTGAACTACCAGGTCTGGAGGTCATATGAGGGTCCCAAGGGTCACATGAGGGCTGGGTGAATTTTCCAAGGGGTGATGTACCTTACCTCAGGGACGTGGGGGACATGAAATCTGCCGGGGCTCCAGGTGCGACATGTGTCCTCTCGAAAAATGACTAAGTCCTAACCGCCTTTGAGAGGGTAACTTGGAATGTAGATAACTTGAGCTTCCGGTGGAATTTCTTGGTGAAATTTTATATGATCCTGACTAGAAATGGAATTTTTAATCCAATGATGTGGGTCTCATATCTTTATTTGATCATATGATCCCTAAAAAAATGGATTTTTTTATCCTGGGATGCCACTTGTACCTAAGAAAAATTGTCTTCTAATCATATGCGTCAAGGTGTTGTGAAAAATATTATTTCAAAATCATGTATTTATTATAATCCTCTTTCCAAATTTTTTTTTACTTTAAACTCCATTCTAAGCTCTCAAAATCTTCTTTTGAAGCCCAACAGATTGTTTTAGGCACTCGTCTATGTCTAGGCTTGTGAACCCTGTTTTTCACTCAGACTGCTCCAAGTCTTAAAAAACTTCTCTAAACCTTCCAAAATCATTTCTTTGATGACATAAGGTATTCCATTCATCTCCATGATGAATTTTTCCCTTCCGATTCTTCCAAGGAGGTGATCCTGTCTCGGGAAGGCCAACGATAGCCCTTCCCGTGACTGCCCAACATTTGCATTTTTAATGAACTCCTAAAATCACCTAGGGGGAATGAGTGAAATTTTCCTAAATCACCTAGGATAATATTATGACATTGGTTGGGAAATCATTTGGACTGACTGGACAGAGCCGGGTTTCTTAGGAATGATAAAACATGAAAAATTCGGCATAGGGGTATAGTTGTCGTGCTTGGAAACTTCCAATTTACTCGTTGCACATTTACATGACAACATGGGTAGTTAAATTGAAAAAGATTTGTTAGAAAAAGAGACTTTAAAACCCTTCTCACTCAATAATCACAATTCAAAGCCTAATGAAAAACCAAAGTTTGTTCCAAACAAGAACAAGAATATCGTAGGTAATAGTATAATGGAATTTAAATGAGTACAAGTTGTTCAAACCCATGTTCCTTTGAAACTTGCTAAGGGACATCCAACCCTAAGTATAAACATCATGCTTTTACCCTCTATCTGACTCTATGTCGTAAATATTAAAATAGTTAGAGGTGGTCAACATGGTTAAATATTAATGCAGCCTAGAATTCACTAGTAAAATCGAGAACACCGGCACATCACTTAGCCTAGACAAAGTGCTCACCCAAATCATGCAAAGGACCAAGCCCCTCATCGGGGTTGTTGTTGTAGGAAGTTAGCATGATGAAGAATTGTTGCATTCGGATGCATAACTATTATATCATTCTACACTGCATGTTCAGATATAGATCTTAAATTATCATGACTCAAACAATAATCATAGTGAAACTATTTATACATCAATAAACTATAACCATGATTAACACCTTGATTGATAATAATCCTCATTATATTAAATGTAGTAATACACATAAGCTTCTTACAATAATGGCATCACATGCTTATGTGCATATAGATCTGATAGTATAATCTCACAGTAGTCCAATCCTTACATACTATCTATGTATCTCCCTCATACTACACAATTCACTACATATTTATAAGGGTGGGTACTTTCCCTTCACCACTTATCTAATCCCAAAATAGATCACATTGTTATTATTAGCCACACATTGTTACAATAATAGCCACATATGCAAGTGCACTAACAATAGACTTCTTCTAGTTAATTGTTAGTAGTAAATATATTCTTAGAATATATCCATGTAAAGTGCTTCGTAGCGATCCTCCAAAAATAGCCAATGCATGTTGTGTAAGTCTCTAACTAGTTTTTGTGTTCAAAACTCTATCTCTAAAAATAGGTCATCATCGTGCAAATAGCTAAGTCCCGAATCTATCTCTGTCCTCAGCGTGTGATTCCTTCCCGATCCTCCCACACTTTCGAATGTGTTCTGCTCTTCCATGTGAACCTTCTGTATGTTATTTGCTAAGTTCCATACTTTTATTGATCAACATTACCCCACACTAGTTGCATTTCCACCCCGGCAATGGTTGTCTCCAAAATGAATCAAATAATAGAAGAATAGAAATAATATTTATGAATAAAAGAATGTCTTTACCCTGCAGCATCTTCTGCTTCAACCTGAAGAATAAATTCTAGATATTCTTCTTTTATTTCCACCTCTAAAGTTTTCCAATCATTGAGCACGTCTTCTGCCTTTTTGGGATATCCACTGCAATTGACTCTAGCTCATCTTTTGCAATTTCTCCTTTCTCATTCTGCAAGACCAAAACAATGCTAGACATTGCAATCATTCTTCCTTCTAATAAGTCCATCTTTTGCACTATGAGTTTCCCAAGCTCATCTAGCCTTTCCTTATGTGGTTCTTGTGTTGTTGTAAGGGCCTCGCACTTCTACTTAACAAGCGCTAATCATTTTGTGTGGCCCAATGTCTCATCCTTCATGGCTTTTAGGACTTCATTGTCTTCCAAAATGGTCCTGGTTCTTATAATGGCTTCTGGGGCTATACAAATATTTAGCACTTGATCTACTTTCTTCAGTTCCTCCTATAATCTCTAAAACAATCCCTCGAGATGATGCAATCTTTCCAATCCCAAAATCCTTTTCTCACTCTACTTCCTACTCAGAATCTTTGATTCTAGCATACGCAGAGGTCCATCTTCAAGCACTAAATCCACCAAGGTACTTATATAATTTATTTCTGAAGGAAACATTTTGGGTACCTTAGGCTCTAAGTGTGGCTTTGCTTTCATGATATTGTCCCCAATATCTTCTACCATTCTAATGAAAACAATGTTCTTCTTCTGTGCCAATTATTTTTCTTGCTTTAGGCGCACTATTTCTACATCCTTAGTTTTGAGATCTTCTCTTAGCACCCTAATTGTTGCAGCCTTATCCATATTTCACCGTGTCACCTTTGTCAAGACTTTCACCAAAGCATTGCTCACTTGTTCATCTAACATAACAATAGGCTTTACTATTATGTGTCTGGCTTGAGGTGTCTTCTTTAACCTCCTTGATACACATGACTCTTCACATACATCAAATTTTGATTTGTCCATGTGTGTGTGCATTGACCATGACAATTGCTTCCTTGTGTGCATGGTTTTCATATCTTCATCCATTAGCTCCCACCCATATAACTCCTTTGGTGTCACTGTGCTTTGAAAATGGGCGTGGACAATTTTACTTGTGTCCTCAACATAGCCCATTACCGGTGGAACATATTCTCCACTTGTTCTTTTTATCTTAGCCCTTAGGAACTTGAGTTTCAATATTTTTAGCTTCTTCTACATGTACCCAGAGTAGTCTCTTGCACTATCTCATCTACCTCCTTTTCTCCTTCTTCTCCATCCTTCATTTCTTCATCCTTTGGTTCTTCCATGTTCTCTAGAGGTGTAGGAGATTTGGGTGTGCTCTCCTCAGACTCTTCCACCTCCTCATTCAGCTTCAACTTCCTTATTCTCTTCTCATTTATCTCCTTCTATGGAGAGATTCAAGGTGATTTACGCACTAATTGTGGAGTAGCACCTTGGGTCCTTGTTCTCTTGAATACTCTTTTGAAGTGACACTCTCCTTGTACCGCATCTAGATCCTCATCATCTCCTTCTTATGGCTGGGGTGGAGTAGTCGCATGCTCAACTTCTTCCTTATTTGGAGGCTGCCTCCTACCTCTATGCTCCAAACCACCACTATCCTCATGCTCCTCTTCTTCATCATCTACTTGTATTGTCTTTGTGGGCTTAGGTGTTGGAAAATTTTCCATTATATGCTTACCTTTTGGCGGCAACCCTAGGAGCACAAAATCATTCTCCACATACTTATTATTCTCTAGCTTGGGCTTGAGTTGAAGGTACACAAGCACTACTTCAATTTCCCCAACTACCAAGATTACAAGCTTCATGCTTATAATATCTGAGATAAGCCTCTCAATGTAGGCATTCCATCCTGGATAGACATATGTCTTTCTCAGTGTATGGTAGTCACGATCTACCTTTTATGCCTTGAAGTTTAGGCAGTGTGCATCGAAAACTAGCGAACCGATGCCCAGAAATATCTTATTATGAAGGCATATGATATTTTGCACTATGGACTCCAATCCCCATCCTTCATCGTAAATCATGTAATGCAAAAATGTTGGTAAACTGCAAATTGTACTACCTTACCCACCACCAAAGGTAACTCCTTGGGTATGCGCCACTCCTCTTCAAATGCCTCTCAGAGCCTATCATATCGCATCTCCTCCATCTCTTTAAATGGCCCACCCATGTTCCCTTCACATAAGTATTTATTAAATTTTTCCGCCAAATATTTGTGTACCATGGGGTACTCCCAAATTTTCTCCTTTAGCCCATCAGGCACTCCAATCTCCATAAACACAAAAGATAATAAAATAGTGCCAAAATTAATTCTATCACCTTTACGCACTTCTTCAATGGTTTTCTTTACTATGTGATCCACGGTATTGTAGATCACTCATTGAGACATCTTCCTTGCAACGTGTAGCCACATTGTATTCACCTGCGATCACCTTTCTTGGTCATTTAACTTTGTTACAAGATGGGAAGCTACTTGTATGATTGGGTACTTCTTTAATTTGTCGATGTCCATGCCACGCGGACCCTTGGTATACCCTATCTCCTTCCTTGTCTCCAGGATCATTGCTTTATCTGTTAAATCACTCTCTAGATCTGCTCCTGAGGCCCTTAGTCTCGTCACTATTAAAATCAAGGTAACTATGATTCTTACCCTCCATCCGGTGAAGTATAAGAAGTCCTCATGGACTCTTCTCATCAACCATCAATAAAATGGTTCATAATTTCCAAAGTATGGCATCTCGTACAACTGATAGACTCCAATTTTCTTTAATAACTTCTCACCACCAGCGTCATCATACACTAGCATGTCTTTTGATGTGCACCTATTTGTTTTTGTACTCAACAACACATCTATCTCCTTCTTATTATCCGATGTACGATGGTTGTAATTGCTGATTTTACATTTTTAAATGTGGGAATCCCATTCTTGTCCCATAATCATGCCCTCTGGATACTACATTTCGAGAAATTACTCTCAGGAGCAATTTCTTCTTCCACTTTGACCTTCTTCTTTTCTTTTACTTTTGTTACAGTGCTTTCTTGGTGCCATTTGAAAAATCTCTCTTTTCTTCCCTCTATAATCGAGCAAGTTGAAACCCTAGTTCAAATCTTCGTGCCCTAGTGGAAATTACATGCCCTAGATCTTTTGTAATGTGTCTGCTTTGTTCAAACCCTTCACCTATGGGAACGCAAGCTTCTCCTACACACAAATATTCTCTCCACGTCTGGTTTCACACTCTTTGCACCTCAACACAATTTCTTGGCTCATTTGCACTTATCTCTTTTCAAATTATCTCAATTGCAATGGTAAAAATGAACTCGTATCATGTCCTTATATATATTTTCATGAAGTTAGTGCATTTATTGCTCCTCACCTACCAAAAATCCTCTCATTAATCAATTATTTTCGTTATTTCCACGTGGTACATCTTCGCGCCCAAGCTATAACCTTCTAGCATGCCTTCCTACCTCCTAGCCATGGACTTCTCTTCAAGCACACCTCCATGCACCTGAGTACCTCGCCATTGTGCCTTCCCTTGGTAGTTCCCATGGCCTCTACTTACCTCGTGTTATACTTGTTTCTTCATTCATCTCCATCTATGGTCCTTGTTTCTAAAAGCAATCTCTTTTTCAATTCTCCAACTTTGAATAGCACCCATAGCAGTTTGTTCCTTTCATGTGGACTTATTTTCAATAGTCTTGTACCTAGATATCAATAACCTACCCCACACTAAGGGTATGTGCAGTCCTTTGCACATAGAAATACTTCAAATAGTAATTAGCTTCTGGCACGTAAACGCGCTTATTACACAAAAAAACTAACTAAATTGACAAAGCATAATGACGAAGAAGGAAACACATTAAGGAAATGTAGAATTGAAAACCTAATCTAAATGACAACACTTCCTTATTATAAACACCAAGAAGACTTATTTATAGTAGGGCTTCAACCTACTTCCATTGAAGTATCCAGGTAACCATATTCCATCAAGCACCTCTAATTGACAAGCGCATGTTTCAAGTATGTGAGTGACAACATACAACCCCAACCAATGTACCTTGAGTTTTCTGGATGGTGCAAAAAATTAGAATCATAAAGGAGCACCATCTGTCTAATCTCAAACTTTTTATCCCTAATGTTCATGTCATGCCATGTTTTCTATCTGGCCTTTTCTTGTTTTTGAATCCAACATGCTATGGCTCATCACTCATCCATCTTGACTAACTTTACAGTCCATTCTTCTAATTCTTTCTCATCAGCTATACCTCCACCACACGTAATACACAAAGAAGGTAGCATGAATTCTATAGGAAGAATTGCTTCTGTGACAAACACTAACTCAAATGGTGTGGCTTTGTTCAAACTTTTATATGTTATTCAATATTCCCAAAGCACTACAAATACTTTATCATCCCAATCCTTTCTTCCAATGTCACATATTTTTGTCAATGTCTGGCTCAAAATTTTGTTGAAATCCTCAGCAGTACCATTTTCCTGAGGATGATATGGTGTAGTCTTATGGTGTGCAATCATGAATTCATCCAATAAAATTATGATGGTCTTATTAATAAAATGTGTGCCCCTATCACTGGTCAAACTTAAAGGACATCCATACCTTGTAATAATATTTTCCCATAGATACATGGATGATGTAGTTGTTGTGCAATCCTTTGTAGGTGTTGCCTCTACCCACCTTGTTACATAGTCTGTGCAAGTGATGATATAGAGCCATCCATTCCTATGTGTGGTGGTGAAATAGGACCCACAAAATCTATAGCCCATTTCTCAAATGGTTATGCAATAGTAATAGTTCTTAGAGGCATTTCATCTCATTGACTTGGTTTCCTAGATGCTGATAGTGATCACAAGCCTTGCAATAATCCTTACAATATTTATACAGGGTCTCCCACCATAATCTAGTGAGTAGAATCTTGTGAGCAGTGGCGTCACATAGTGGCCACCTATAATACCACCATGAGCTTATTCCATAATATCTATGCACTCATGTTCCAATACACAATGGTGTAATACTTCATCTCGACCTAATTTATACAGGTCACCACTAATCAACATGTAGGGTGCCGTGCATATAGTAAGTTGTTTCTTCTCCAAGGATTTCATTCCTTCTGGTGCCATACCTATTCATAGAAAGACAATAATTTCCTTTAATTCCAGTGGCACTCATTGTAACCTATATAACTATGCATCAGGAATGGTATTTTCAATGGCCTATTCTTCTTCTCCTGATTGTATTCTAGATAAATGGTCTAGTCCAGAATTACTTTTCCCTGGTTTTACCACAACTGTGAAATCAAATTATTGAAATAAGAGTACCCATTTGCATATGTGCCCTTGTAAAATGGGCTTGTTTACCAAATAATTCAATGCCATGTGATCCTTATAAAAGATAAATGGTGTAACTAGTAGGTACTTTCTGAATTTATGTAGCGCATAGATCATTGAAAAAGCTTCGCACTCTTTAGTTGTGTAATTATGTTCCCACAGAGTCAGCTTTCTACTAGCAAAATAGATAGGATGATCTATAATAACTTCTCCAGTGAGCCAATACCACGCAAATGGCCCTACTAGAGGCATCCAAATGTACATGAAATGGTTGGTCCCACAAAGGAAAATGGATAATAGGTATGTAGTAAGTTTCTACTTTAATGTCTTAAATGTGCAATGTTGCGGTTCTCCCAATAGAACATACCTTTTCCTTTCGCAACTCCTCCAAAGGTGCAGCAACCTTGGCATATCCCTTTATGAAATTTGTATAATACCCCATGTGAGCCAAGAATCCATGCACTCACTGACTCGTAGCTCTTTCAGCCTATAATGACCGCAACCTTATGGATCAACCAACAAACCTTCCTCGCAGATGATGTGTCCTAACAATATTCCAAATGGTGCAGCAAATATGCACTTCTTGATGTTCAAAGAGATACTCAATTGTCTACATATTTCAAAAATTAATCTTATATTCTCACAATGATATTTAACAAGTCCATACACCGTCCAATCATCCAAATAAACCTGTAATAAGTTGTGAATAAAGCCCTTGAACTCTTGAACAACTATGCATAAAAATATAGCAGTGCATTTTCAAAGTCCAAAAGGCATCACAATATAGGCGAAGCCACCCCATTCGATAGTAAAAGTAGTCTTTTCCCGATCCTCCCGGGAAATCCTAACTGATGATACCCAGATAACCCATCTGTAAACGAATAGATTTTGTGCCCTACAATGCCTTCTTGTATTTCCTCAATAAATGGTGTAGGAAAGGGATCAATCACACATGCATCATTCAGCTCCTTATAGTCCACACGAGATCCTAATCTAACCATCCTTCTTGAGCATCGATCACCATTTGACTAACCCATTCGACTCATCCAGGGCTTAATGATTCCAGACTTCAACATTTTATCAATCTCTTCCTTGACCTTTTTGCGCAAGTTGGGGTTCATCCTGTAGGGTCTCTTTCTTACTGGGCATGCACCCTCTTTAAGCTTTATCTTCAGATCCCCTAATGATTCATGCATGCCTTTAAGTTCATGGTACCCTTGAGCAAATAAGTCTAGATAATCCCGTAGGAGCTCTATGATTTTTCCACTTCGAGTCGACCAATAGTCTCCAAGTATGGCCTCCTTAGGCTCAGTATTTAATCCAATATTCACTTTCTTTATCTTCATAGGTTCATGATAGGCACGCGTGGTCTTATCTGCACTATCCAAAGACCTCACACCTACCTGTTGAATGGTTTACATCCAAATTTTCTACTTCTTCCTCATCCACTAAATAGACCATTTTTCCTTTTTATTTCTCAAGGCAAGTGCACTAAAGTAGTGTGGCATCACCTCTTTCTTCAACAAAATGCACTCCGAGTCTCCTTCATCTAATAACTCCTAAAGCACTTCTTCATCCTTAGCACTATCTCCCATAGTTAAGTGCTTTATCATTTTCAATGCTTCTACCACCAATGGCCCGGTAGAGAAGAATTCAAACATCCGAGTCATTATGCAATTAAATCCTGCCCATTTCCAGACTTCTCTCTATAGAGTTCGTATATACATACCAAACACACGCGTAGCCTTGTAAAGTGGAATAAAATTTGTGCACCAATAGCGAAGGTGGTAAAGCTTCCTACCCCTATATCCGAGTCTCTCACACTTCTAAACATGGTGCTGAATAGGTTGATTACCATGATAAGTGTAAATTTGAGTAGGTGCATTGCTCCTAAAGAACCTAGTGGCAAGAGAAATCCTAATTTCATTACATACTACAAGATTATCCTTATGGGCCACCCACTACAAGCACATTGTTGTCCCACTTAGGTATAGGCTAGAATATTCATCCTCTCTAAAGGGTCTATCCATTATTCTTCCATGGCGCTCAAGAATACCATAGGCTCTCTTGCTCCGGTGTAACAAGGTACTGAGTTGTTACCTATTCTCCTGATATAACATGGTCTATAATCCCTAGAAAATAGACTCTTTACTTCACGCCCCACCAACTCATAAGTGTTATGAGCCTAGTTATCACAAGCAACACTTGTATTATCACCGGGATAGGTCAGTGCATCCTCCCACAAAATCATTCCTTCTTTACATGGCTCAAGCACCTCTAGATCCCGGATGGCACATACATAAATCCTATTCAGGTCTTCTTCACTCAAGGGCTCAACATAGGGTGCAAAATTACCATTTGTTAAAGGGCTAATAACTCTTTCCTCCTTGTTTTCAAAATTTGTATAACCCTTGTTAAACCAAATATCAACATTATTTCATAAAGACTTTGAGGACACCCAATAGAGTGGGAAGCTATCTAACTCTCTGTCAATGCTAAAACCTCGAAAATATCTAGTGAACTTGGCTCCTTGTATGGTAATGGATGCATCTTTCAAAACTCCAATGGGATTAGCCTTAGTCCGATTAGCCATGGATAATACATTAGAGGATGGCTGATGGGGGTCTCCCATTTGTACCCATGCATCTAAAGTAAGAATATTGACTTCGCACTTATATCAATCAATATATTACTATATATCCACCCATCCACAACAAAATTTGGAGTGATTTCCTTGTCATAATCTAGCTATGAGGGGGAGATTCACATGCGAGGATCTACCGTCCTGGGTCTCAAGACTTACACGTGGAGTGTTTCCTTTAACCAATTCCCTAATAGTGGAATGATATTTTCCTGGCGCAACATTTTGCACACTTCTCTCAAATCATCCATATCAGTTTGGATTGTCTCTACTTTCTTTTGTTCCACCTTCTATAATTAATCCTTTAAATACTATATTTTTCCCTAAAGATTCCTATGTACCTCCATGGTTTCTTGGTAAACCTCCTTCGATGAGTGGGATCTCGGGTGTCGTGCATGTAAAACCTCCTCCTTAGTGATGGTAGGATTCTGTTGGAATGCTTCTTTGGTGAGTGTCACCTCGGGCGTGGGTAGTGATCCTTACTTCGCAATGCCTCATATTTTTCTTCAAAATTAGGCATCCATTGATTTTCCATAGCATGATGTATTCTAACCATCCATGCACCTTTTTCCTCTTATTTATGCTACTTGCTAAGATGTTCATACAAGTCCATGGGAACTCCTCATAACTATGATTCTTTCCATAGAAAGAACATGTAATATTCTGAGGACATTCATTCCTGTAGTGGCCAAGAGATCCGCATGTATAACATGTTCCATGAGGGAACTCACCTCTTCCACCACCACGGCCTTGTCCTCTGAATCCAACATGGTATCCTCAACCTCTACCATGGTTGTCTCCAAAACACCCTTCATTCCTATCATAGCATGCTTGATTGTGATCCCGATCCACGATGCTCATTCTTTCCTATAGAGTTATCTAAAACTCATGTTTGTCGTACACCAATATGTATAGCATCCTAGATCTGACCAATCAACAGGTAGTCTTCTGTGTCATGAGTCGTGGACCTGAAAATTTTGTAGTAACAAGAGACATTCTTCCTTAATGTGGATTATAGTAATGGATAGGGAATAACATCATGGTTTAAATGGCATATCCACAATCCAAATAGTAATGAGTGCATTGATTCACGAGGAAAACTATCCTATGTGTGACCTTCCACTTTCACAACCTCGTGCACCAAATCCTTGTGTGTGTCTCATGTGCTGAATTTGCCGATAGTTTCTCCAAATGCTTTGCCATTGATGTGATCTATGCTTCTAAAAATGGGCTCGCCCGTTGTCTACATGCTTCCAACTACCTCAGCATGTAAGGATGCTTCAAGATCTTCATGCGGATTGGTGTATGTCTTATGTGATAATTCCCTCCTAAAAGGGGTAATCAGGACTCCAATGAACCATTGTGCATGTTGGATTACATGAATATCATAAGAAAGCTTGGATAACAATGTTTTAAAATGGTCATCATACTCTCTTATCAAAGTAAGTGCCTTTCTAAATATCCTTGAGCACAATTATACTCTTTTGCTCAAACTCGAGGATGTGAAAATCTTTAAGGAATACATCTTTTAAAGTTGTATAGTCTACGCAAATCGATCGTGGTCAAACTTTCGTGCACTGTGTGTGTGCACCCTTGTAACGTAGTAGTAAATTGGCTTTCCCTATGCTTAGAATCCATGATTCCTTTTTTGCCACAACATTTCACACATGTGTACATGTTTAGCAGCATCTTCTATGCCCCTATACTCTGGAAGACAAAGAGACATCTCCATGTAAATATTATGGAGTTGGTGTGGACCTTGCCCACCTGATCCAGAACCTCTTGTGTTTCCTCTACCTCCGAACCACTAGATCTTCTCGGAACTAGAGCCACCTATGCCTCTTAATCCCGAACCTATAGTGGAGTTGAACCAAAAGATGTACTTCCCGTGTCCCAATACTATAATCGAACTTGTAATTCCTGTGATGCAGTGAAGCGTTACTACTCCCTAAAGAGAGTCCAAATATATGTGCACCTAAATTCTATGTGGATGATACACCTATAAAGGTACTCCCATAAGACAATGAATTCATTTGTGCTACCATCATTGTGCCTCTTATAAGACTCGCTTCTATTCTCCCACTGCTTGAATTAGTTTGATGACTATTTTTTGTACTAGATGCTGAAAAACCAAGCACAAGAACAAGATTTCTAGGTGGATTCAGATGCACGCATGCGACCCAAGTCATCTCTACTGGCACGCTTCTATGTGAGGCCAATGAGGATTCCCTATCATGTTTTCCCAAATGGTGGAGTTCATGATGCTCAGGTTCCACGTCTTCTGCGTGAACTTCAACTCCTTCCCGAGCTTTCTTTCTCCATAACACCATTTTCTCTACAACCTCCCACTACTAATCTACCTCCCTCTTGTGCACCTCATAATACTTAAGCCACCTTTCCTCTCTCTGCCTCTCTTTCTCTAGGTTTTCCATCTTTCACCAAACCTACTCCCCCTCCCTCCGCGTGGTGGGGTTTAGTTCACCATTGGTTTACTCTCCAAGTTTAGGGTTATCATCAAAATTTTGATCACCAGGTGGAATACCTGAAAGTAATTTCCTTTGGGATATCATAAAAAGTGGGTCAAAGTACCTCGAAGGCATGAATAAGTGAAAATTGAGTATTCCAAGATATAATTGTTCAAAACACCACGTAACAGCGTATCCACGGCGCTGGCGAGTCCAAATTAGATCAGAATCATATAGGTTACGAAATTATTCATGCATCCGAGATAAGTGTGTGATACCTCAATTCCATTTAGATCATAGCAATCAATTACTCATACTGATTATACTGGAAACATAGCGAAAAGAATCTCGCATATAAAGTGTCATATAGATTTTTTTCCACCCATATGCATGCATTAAACTCATATCCAGTGTTGAAACTATGTGCATATTATTCTTCTAGGTCATGTATCACTCCTCAACACTTGCTTTAGGCTCACCGGGTGTCTTCATCATGACCCATCCCGAAAACAACTAAAAAGAGGTCCTTACAACGGAACTAATGATGCACCCTAGAATTCACCAATAAAAGCTTAGTGCACGTTGGCACATCACTCATCCTATGCTGCAGCGTTCACTCAAAGCATGCAAAGGTACAAGCCCTCTTTAGGTTTGGTTTTGTAGGAAGTTAGCATGATAAATACTTGTTGCATTTAGATCCATAACTATTATATCATTCTACGGTGCATATTCAGATCTAGATCTTAAAGTAGCATGACTCAAATAATAATCATAGTGGAACCATTTATGCCAGCAATAAACTATAACCATGATTACACACCTTGATTCACGATCAATAATCCCCATTATATTAAATGCGGTAATACACGGAATATTTTCTACAATAATGGCATCATATACTTATTTGCGTACATATCTAATAGTATAATAATCTCACAGTAGTCCAGTCCTTACATACTAGCTTTATATATTTCCCATACTACACAGTTCACTACATATTTTTAAGGGTGGGGACTTTCCCTTCACCACTTATCTAATCCCAAAATAGGTCACGTCTTTATTATATTAGCCACAATCCGTTCAATAATAAACAAAATGCAAGTGCACTAACAATAGATTTCTTCTAGTTAATTGTTGGTAGTCAATCTATTCTCATCTTGTATCCATGCAAATTTCTTCATAGCTGATCCTCCAAAAATAGCCAATGCGTGTCGCACAAGTCTCCGTAACCGGTTTGTGTGTTAAGCGCTATCTCCAAAAATAGGTCATCATCGTGAAAATAGATAAGTCCCGAATCTGTCTTTGTCCTCAATGCGTGATTCCTTCCTGATCCTCCCGTGCTTTTGGATGTGTTCTTCTCTTCCACACGAACCTTCTTTATGTTCTTCGCTAGGTGTCATACTTTGACTGACCAAAAAATGCCCACAAACTATGCCCTATGAAGATGATGCACCTAAGCCATCATGGTTTAGATAAAATGAATATTGCAGATTTCATCATTTGAGGGGTCATAAAAAAGACAAGTGTTTGAATTTGAAACACTTCATCCAGGACTTAATTACTAGTGGTGATGTGAAAATGGATTCTTTTTCCCCTAGTAAATTTTCCAACGCAAATTTGGGAATTTATAAAGAACCTCTCCCCAATCATAAAAAAGGAAAGGAAAATATGGATCAGACGATTAGTCCCAAACCAAAAATTCCAACTATGTTACAAAAACGGATAATCATTTTGATGCACTAATTAGTTGTGTTAACCCGCCTTTTGAGCATATCAACACCATTAATATTAAAATGAAGGGGTGTTTCATTTGGAAATGTGACATGCCCTTAAATTGTTATCTCAATACTTCTTCTATCTACCCCTCAGGATCGTCATTATGATGTTTTAGAGAAAATTGAGAAAACTACTACTAAGATTTTGATCTTATATCTTCTCAAAATCTCTAATGTTCACAAGGATATCCTTTGTAAAACATTACAAGGGTCAGGAGTGTTAGTTGATATTGACCCTACATGATTCCAAGCCATGGTCATGCATGATTGCTCGATGGAACACATAACCTTTATTCATGAAGATATTCATGAAGAGGATCCTACCCATAACTTACCCTTATACATTTAGTTCATTATCAATCGTAAGAAGATAAAAAGGGTACTTTCGGATGGTGAATCGGGCTTGAACATTTTTACGTTGAAATTGGTTTGACAACTAGGTCACACTAAGAATGATCTAGAAACTAAGGTTATTACCATCGAGGCATGATGATGATGAGGAACGCCAATCAGCTAGCATGATCACTTTCTTGTTGGGAGTAGGTCTTACTACTCATGATACTAAGTTCCATGTTTTATACTTAGAGCTTCCCTACAACATACAACTCGGTCACCCCCATGGATTCATGCCATGCAAGTTGTACCTTCTCCGTATCATCAATGTTTGAAGTTATATCATGAAGAACAAACTATCACTATTTAGGAGGGATCATCAACCCTTTGCTCATTACGAGCATTTTCGGGCTATTTTCCACCACTTATAAATGTCCTTCTACGGAGACAGTTGTTCCAATTCAATCAAAGGCTCTCACCTCGCAAGTTGATCCAAATACCTTGTCTTAATGATAATAGTATACACATCAGATTTTCCCTTTTCTTCATGGGAGATGAAAGTTATTTACAAATGGTTTGAGAGAATATGATCTCTAATAGTCCCTTTTAGTTTCCAAGATCCCCCTATCTCCCAAGACATGGGGTGGGCCTAGCCAAATATCAGCGATCCGGGAGCATTGTAAAATAAAAAAATTTACTCCTTTTGGTTTATTAGTAGATGAGAAGATTCTTAATAATATTGTATCCTAACATTTTGATGATGAAATGGATTCATGTTACCAATCACCTAGTTTGTTATCAAAATATAATGATGTATTCTATGGGATCTACAAAGGATATTGTTGCGGCATAAATGAACAAAGGTTTGCGGGAAGCTCTACAAATACCTCATGTGAGTTTGTGAATATGGTATTGGCATTTGGTCGTATGGGTCTCATCCCCTAGAGGTCAAAGCTTCCTCTTGAATAAGAAGATAGTTAAATACGATGAAAAGTGAAGCAGATTCACAGTGTATTCTTTGTGAAGACCTTACCTCCGTGACCAATTTTCTAAGAAACAACTATCTTGTCTATAAACTACTGCCGTATCCCTACTTATTCGATGTTAAATATTTTTTATCCTTCCCTTGTCCATTGGGACCAACAACAACATGTAACAATCAACATTTTTGAAAATGACAAAGCAATTGGTGAGTTTGTGGACCTCGTGGCAGACATTCCATTTGGTGATCATAAGAAGAGATTCTCCATTAATCTTGATGCATCATAGCATACTTGAGGAGGAGGGTTGAGCTTAGTGGTCAAAAAATCAAAAGAAAAACAAGGGAAATATATCCACATAAAATCCTTGTACAAAGAAAAAATTTAAGCCCTATAGTGAAACCTCTATGAGGCACTTGTGGAAAAATAAATAGAAAAATCAATGAACATAAAAAGTGACCATGTTAAAGGTTAAAATATCATTAAGCTACCATTAGAAGAAGAAGATCTCAATCTCCTCCATGTTCCTATGTGTATGGAGGAAAAATCCAAGGTTGTTTTGGGAGGATACCATAGATGTAAGTATTGGAACAAAAGGAATTTCCTAGAATGGTCAAGTTAGGAGCTTTGCTCATAACGCTTGAAACAAAAACCTTTTTTCTTATTTTTCATGAATTTTTAAATATCATTATGTGTTCTTGTTAGTATCCAAATTGATTCTCCTTGGAATCAGAAGCATCACAAGATTTAGTAAAAATACTGCAGAGGCATACTTGATCATATTATGAGTTGTTTTGTAGCCGAGGAGGAGATTCGGTGGCTCTTTGTCACTCGGATGTTGGTGCGAATAGATAGCACCTTGAAAAGGATTTGATCTATCCTCACTACTTTAGGTTGTGCCTTTAACTAGGGTGAGAGGACCCATTTTGTAACCTTTATTGGTGAAGGAGAATGAATATATCCTTCTTTTGCACAAATTTGAAGAACCTTGAGAAAATATGATCAGTGCACCATAATTTAACTCTCACTTGAGTTGTCACTTCTAAAGAATGCTAATATTTTCTAAGTGAGGTTAAGGTTAATAAGACATTATGGAATCCTAATTTCTTACTCAGTATTTTGAAGTAGTAGAATTTATTCATTTGTGGACATACAAGGCAAGGGGTAGTTCAGTAGGATTCATTTGTTTTGAATAATTCTTGGTGGGAGATTAAAGAAGAGGGATAAACTTTATTTTCTAGATCTTTGAGAACCTTCACAATAATTGGAAAACTAAATGACATAATGCTTGAGGAATAGCTAAAATATTCCTTTAACTGGAAGGTGTGCATCGATGGAAGCCCGCATTTTCATGGTTTCACCACAATCTCCAAGAATTTAACACAAATGCTCGAGCTAAAGACTCAATTAAACATCATTGAAGGCCGCTAGTTCCTCAGCGCTAGATACACTCGAAACTTGGACAATCTTTATCAACAAAATGAGCGAGTAAAGTGATTTTAAATTGTTTATCTCATTACGGGATGAAGGATCTTCTCGTAATGATATTACAAATGCCACTAAACTATCACAAGGACAAGATCATGTGTGATTCTAATATATTTTAATACAATATTTCAATAGGAACAAGAAATACTATTTCAAGAACATTACTAAATAATAGCGACACAAATTTTCCCAAGATTAACAGTTAATTCGAAGTTGATTAGATTCATCAATGAGGGAAGGTTTCTTAGAAAAATCTTAGAGGCTTAGCAATGGTTGTACACTACTGACCAACCGACTTGCATGATCAGAATCTAAAACATAAGAGATTAATAGGTTTATTAGGTAGTCTCTCAAGAAGATGGGCTTTCTCAAATTTTCTCATGAGAATTATTCGACCCCTAATTACTTACATGACTAAATCATTCTTTTATATACTCAATTTACATCAATATTTCCCCAAGAAAAGAATATTCAAGGAACCTTTGTTTGTTACATGTTTTTATCATGATTTCGGAAAATGGTGTTTATGATTCCTGACAACAAAGAAGTTATCATGTGTTCAGAAAGGTGAATCATTTGAGATATTTCCATCATTTTTTCCAACTTGGGGCATCTAATCATCTCCTCACGACAACATGTTTTTCATCCTTTCACACAGCCTCCATCATTTCATCCTTTTCCCATTCTTTCCTCCATAACTTTTCTCTTACATCCATCTTCTCTGGTAATCTACATTTTTTTGCAAGTGCGAAGTAATTACAACTTCAAAATATCAACCTTACATTCCTTTGGCTTTATAAATTAAGCTCTAAATCCATTGATTGCACTACTGAGACAAAAATGCCAAGGGAATTCCATCGAGAATAACAATGAAAAACAATGCGTATTCCACGTCTCCAAAGTCTTAGGTAAAAATGGTGGCATGAATCGGATACGAGTGCAGTAATAGTTGATTCTTCCCTTTCCTCCAGCACTTTAGATTAGGAAGCCTCCACATATGGAAAAATCATTGTCCAAGCGGGCTGACGTTGCACTTTTGCATTTATGAATTTTGGAGAAAAATGCACGAATTTCACATTTTCCCCGCCCCTCTGCCACTTAGCCTTCAAATTAGGCTCCGACACAGTGGCTTATGGGTGACTGGTACAGTGAGTCACACGGCTCCATTTGTGCTGATTACTACCTTTTTTAAATTACCAATTCTAGGTGCTATTCCATGACCAACCTTCCTAATTTTATCTTTTAGCGATTAGGCCCCGGTGAGAGTCACACTTCTATTTTTATACTTGCCATTTTCACAAAAGGCAAAATCTTAAAAAAAAACCTCTACCGACATTTCCCAGCATGACTTGGAAAAGCTGCCACATCCTCCTGTCACAGGAGGTGAAGTGAGGACTTTTCTTCCCTCATGATTTGCACCAATAGCGGTGAGGAGACTACCATCGAGAACTGCTTGAGGCCAATTTGAATATTACAACAAATGAGACAAAGTGGAAAATTTCACCCAAAAAGACCCTCACATTTCACTGACCAATTAAATATGAACACACTATACACCTTTAGGGAAAAGAAATTTGCTCACAACCTTCTCAAAGTTGACCATTGATTGAGGAGCTCAACGGGGTTGCGTAGGAAAAATTGAGTCTTTTTGCAAACATGAGAAAAAATTATTTCAGAGTTACTAAAAATAGAATCTATGCATTGCCTCATCCCGATCGAAAAGGACCATGTAGGCCCCTAAGAATCTTTAAAGATATAATTTTCCAGAGAAAACACGCATTATCGAAGCACATGAAAATGTAGGAAATCACCATTTGCACTTTCAAGGTGAATTTTCCTTTAATGACAAATAATTGAAAATGATACAAACCCCAGTACAGTCCCACGACCATGAAGGATCTTGACAATCTGAATAGAATAAAATCTTTCACATCTAATGGGGAAATAGAAAATATGAACGAGCATGGGTCAGAAGATTTCCGAGAAGCGAGCAGGCGAGATCAGATTCCAGGCACCAACATCGACTCAGAGCTCTCAGGGGATGAAATTACCTCCTGTAAATTACCACAGAACAAAAGAAACATACCATATGCCAAAAATAAACCATTGGGCCACCAGTTCACGATCCGACTCTGCAAGGAACAAACTAAGAAACCAACGAGAATGGCATGAGGACCGGGCAAACCAAAGCCCGACCGACACAAAAGCGATTTAAAAATAAGACTTTACACTACCCTGGCGGTGCGCTACCTTCGATTACGAGAGAGAAATCAATCAGGAAATGTTCAAATTCCTACCATTAATGGCAATTCAAACAATTCCCATACATATCTTTTACAGAAGAAGGTACTGTTCACCCAGTTAGTCCTCGGTTAAAGATAAGGACCCATCCCACTGATGCATCTGAGCTTTCCATATTTTTCCCTTATCCTCGTGCCTTCTATCCATAATAGCACAAGATCTCCCTGTGAAATCTCAGCAATGCATGT